>OX123206.2:27592566-28792566 GCA_944739405.2 Euclidia mi | reverse complement strand
CCGACGGTAAAATACCTCGGCGTGACCATAGACCGTCGTCTCACGATGGCCCCACACGTCAAAAACGTTGTTGGCCAAGCGCGAACAGCTCGAGCTCTCCTGCGTCCTGTCTTGGCGTCCGGACTTCCCCTCCGTGCGAAGCTAGCTGTCTACAAGGCATATATCCGCACCCGCCTCACCTATGCCTCCCCAGCGTGGTACGCGCTGGCTGCGGAGACCCTCCGCAAACGGTTGCGTGCGCAGCAGTCGCTCGCCCTACGCGCCGTTGTAGACGCCCCTCGCTACGTGAGGAACGACGTCATCTCCAGGGACCTACGCATGGAGAGCCTCGACGACTTCATCGGTCGCCTGAGCGCCAACATGTTCGCCCGCGCTGACGGGTCATCCTTCCGCCACCTACGGGAGCTGGCGCCTTACCATCGGCGCCCACCGGACCGACCACTGCCGCGGGACCTGATCCCCGCAGCAGTCACACCAGATTGACTCCAGCTCGCTCACGTCGGCTGACGGGCGCTTGTCGGGAGCCTCCCCCGGCAAGCTCGACCTCGCCAACGTAAGCGAAGCCCCCACCTAACAAGCCGCCGCTGGCTAGTAGATCGCTCACCGGACGTTCCCTCTTGGGAATACTGCCGGTGGGGTCAGGTCTCGCTAGCGGCGTGAAGCACACCCGGACAAGACGCCCGGATATGACATCAGTGGCAACGACCACAACCCCGTGACCCGTCTGCAGTTGCAGGCGGCGGCTGAGACCACTGTAACAGCACATCACCTGTAGCAGTTTCCCCCCGGTTCCCCTAGGGGAATCGTGAGAAGACCCGGAAGTATTTGACCGAAACTCATGGCAAATCACTCTTTTGATTGTCAATTTGTTTTTATGTATCACAACGGTATGTGACTATACCGAAGTGAAAAATTTAATATTAAGCATATAACAAAATAAACAAGGAACTTAAACAATATTTAGGCCAAGGCTGTGCCGTGCCGACTACCGGCCACTGGCCAGGCCGCGCCGCGCCAGTTCGATCTATCTATAGAATTGGAAATTCAAGATACATGATTGACTAAATTGTATGGAGCAGAGCCCAAAAAATAAAATAAAAATGTTCGAATATTGTATTCAGTAGGAAATGGTTTTGGTCAAAGTAATTCAGGCGGTCTAATCCAAAGTTTTACACTCGATTGGCACGGTGAGTAGTGAGTGACTAGTCAGTGGACTACCACGTGAACAGTTTACATAAGTACATTTTTTAAAAGCGCTCCGAACGAATAGAAACGGCTAGTAAAGAACGCCAAGGGGCGCCCATTTAAATTTGCAAGTGATGAAATGAATATTGTGATTGTGATTGAGTTCTCATTAAATTTTATCCTTAGGCAATTAAGTAAGGCAATACGGAATACTATATCGTACGTGACTTGTTTTTATTTAACCGATCCGGCCGTTTCCGTGGGCCTTTCGCGAAATCCCTTCTAAGTGCACTCCTACAGTCCCCAAGGATTATGCCAATTTTCAGCTCCTTGCACCCAATGGCTGCGCGTTGTCTGTCAGTCAATCATTAACGGAATTATTTTATAAACACAGATTCCCTGTCCCATGAGCTAGTCGTGTGAAAGTATTAGTCCAAGATCTCAGAGCCGCCAGACCTACGTCATTTTAGCAAAGCTGAAATTTTGAGGATAATTAGTATAAAATCTTGTTAAGAAGTATGCCGACTCACTAGCTTGAAAGCCGGGCCATTTCACAGGTAGCGCGAAGTAAAGGTACCAAAAAAACATACTTACTTACGTTAAAGTATCAAAGCTGGTATTCAAATATGTGTTAAAAAAATACTGTCTAAAATTGAAATTCATTATTGCCAGACAATTTCCGTGGGCCATTACTTCTGCCAGACGCCTTGAAAGTTACTTAAAAATTATGTAAACTACGTCATTTTAGCAAAGCTAAATTTGATATAATTATGTTACTTAAGATACTATTTTAAGACCCTTCCTAAGCAGCCAGACCAATCCGAAGGGCCATTCGTCTAGCCAGACACCATGGAACTTTCCCTGTGAGTGCGAGCGTGCGGCCATTATTCATACGCATTCATACGCATGAATGCGTGTGAGTACACTACATTGTCCCAAAAGACTGTAGGAATATTATTTTGGGTATTATTACAAGAATAAAAGTGTTAAATATATTTTTTCATAAAAAATATATTTGTAGCGGCAAGCTACATAACACATATCACAGCGCCATCTACCCAATGACGACGGAACTACTAAGACAGACTACTATGCGTTATGTAACTTGCCGCTACAAATATATTTTTTGTCAAAAAATATATTTAACACTTTTATTCTTGTAATAATACCCAAAATAATATTCCTACAGTCTGTTGGGACAATGTAGTGTACTCACACGCATTCATGCGTATGAATGCGTATGAATAATGGCCGCACGCTCGCGCTCACAGGGAAAGTTCCATGGTGTCTGGCTAGACGAATGGCCAATGGCCCTTCGGATTGGTCTGGCTGCTTAGGAAGGGTCTTAAAATAGTATCTAAAGTAACATATATCAAATTTAGCTTTGCTAAAATGACGTAGTTTACATAATTTTTAAGTAACTTTCAAGGCGTCTGGTAGAAGTAATGGCCGCCGGAAAGTGTCTGGCAATAATGAATTTCAATTTTAGACAGTATTTTTAAACACATATTTGAATACCAGCTTTGATACTTTAACGTAAGTAAGTATGTTTTTTTGGTACCTTTACTTCGCGCTACCTGTGAAATGACCCAGCATTCAAGTTAGTGGGTCGGCATACCTCTTAACAAGATTGTATACTAATAATCCTCAAAATTTCAGCTTTGCTAAAATGACGTAGGTCTGGCGGCTCTGGGATCTTACTCTATATTTATCCAGTGGAGAAATTGTATCAAGGCGCCGTCTATTGAAATAGAAGAGTAACTACAATGTCTGTAGTCTATTGGCAGATGGAAAAATATGTAGGTACTAGCGTCATCTTTTGACAAAAGAACAACAAAAACACCACTTTGTCGCATTGAATCATTTGCAACAGCGCCATCTCTGATAAGGACAGAATATCGTTAGGCTATGTCGGAGGCCTTCGAGTGGCCCACAAATTCCGACACTAGAGTTGGCCACATTATCATCATCGGCTTTATGTAGTCCACTGCTGGACATAGACCTCTTTGAATTGTAAGGCAAGAAGAGTTTTTGGCAGACGGGTTGGCAACACACATGAGAATAAGTAAAAGCAATATTATTTGATTGAATGTGTCATACCTAGAGTTGATCATATTGAGACACTTGCAAGCAAGCGTGAGCCAATTATCGGTGGCTTGTTCGAGCTCTGCCCTCAGTTGTAGCCACTGCTCTCTCTTTGCCGGACCTAGCAGACCTCCCACGCTGGAATATAACAAGCAATCAATTAGTTATGAGTTGTGATGTTACACTGTGTGGTGCGTTTGCTAGGTGCCCCAATTTTCAGGGGTCAGGGTCCCGATTAACATCTGATCGAGATATATTAATGAATACTTAAAAGTACGATTTTATTACAATTTAATGCCATTTCTACTAACTTAGCATGTCTGACTATTATCATGTAGATTGTAGCATATTATTTAGATTTGTCTCTTGTATTGGTCTAAATTTTTGTGTTGAAAAGTGAATGTTAGTGTTTATAATTTGGGTAATTCTTCTACCTATCACTATTAGTCCCGAAAGCATCTTCTACTGCCTTGGTTAATAAAATATTGGTCTTAGAAACATTACTAGAAAGGTTTGTTTTAAAGAGGATGAGCCAGATTCTTAAAATATATAATAATATGATGAAGCCAACAGAATTTGAGGTGACCGGATGGAACCAATTCACACATAAATTATTTCTTTTAAATATTCTAAAAAGAACTACAAATCCTACATACCTATTCCTATAGTTATTATAGGTGTCCTTAATCTTGCGGTATCGGAAGGCGAGCTTACGCATCCAGTCCACCCCGCCGCGGACACCAGGCGCGCAGAGCCCGGCAGAAGGTGCGGCACCCGCGTGGAACCCGTCCGCCGCGAAGTTGTACGCGGACAGGTCTTGGCCGTTGTCGTCAGCCGCCACCGCGTCTATGTGCTCCTGGTCACAGTCCTATGCAGAAGGAAATTGTTAAGAATTTAGTCATCATCGTCCTAGCGTTATCCGCGTGGGATGCAAGATTTTATATGCCTGAGCTCAGGGTCCACTTACTAATCAGATATGACAGAATATTAGCTTTTTACAGAGTGACTGCCTGATTTAAGACTGCTTTTGAACAAAAATGATTTAAACCTTGAATCATCTGATAAATAAGGTTCTACTCTGCTCCACATCAAATTTCATCTAAATTAGGAAACAGTAAAATTTAACATGCAGTTAATTGAGATAATAGTTAAAAGACTGATCTTACCTCTACATCATTAAAAAAGAAATGTGTGTCAGCCAAACTGAATATCATTTCCTCCATTCTAAAACCCAATTGAACTATTTGCTGTGTGTCCTGCAAAGAAACATGAACTTATTACATTATATAATTTATGCCTATCAGAATAATGACCAAACTATTTGATGTTACTCAGAACTTCATAGTAGAAAATTTATAACACCCAATAACAAGACCTTGTTCCTTGATTAATTTATGAAGTCTTATGAATATGCATCACCACAGCTCAAGTGCATCACAAAATATCCACAAAAATATTATGTATATACAATGTCTTTTTGATGCTGTACTAAGAAATGTGTATTCTTTGTATATTTCTTGTTTATGTTTGTAAAGTTGCAACACAAGATTTTTGGCTTGTTACACTAGCAATGACATGATTTCAACCCTTGACTTCTTACTGTAATTAATTATATGATGTTCTGCATTATATCTGTACATATTACAAAATGAAGTTCTGTTCCTTTCTGTCTGTTGTATAAGTGAGATAAACTCAAAAACTTCTGAACAGTTTTTTTGTTTTTTGAAGTTTTTCCCAAGAAGTTACTCCATGAGCTAATCCATGAGCAAGGTTAAACTGCAGGCAAAGACAAGTTTAATAAAAATATTGACTCACTTTATTGTACTTAGTAGCATATGTCCCAGTGAGTAATGAGTGGAATATGATGATGGTTTCGTCCAAGTCCCATATGAACACTCTGTCTGTTGCAGGCTCAGGCACATGCTGTGCCGGTGATGAGGAGGTGTTACGTCTGCCACGGCCACGCGAACGAGATGCTGTGCTTTCACTGGAAATTTGCATTTTTATTATTACTTTACAATGTGTTACATATAGAAGTTATTAAAATATATTTTATTTTAAATGGCTTTTAATAATTTTCAAAAAGAGTATGGTTTAGTTAAAAGTACTAACAAATTGTTTAATAAATAGCAAACACTACATAATAAATACAAAAGTAATATAAAGTGTTTCATACCCAGAGTTTTCTCGACATCTTCGACTGGCTGCATGTACTTCAGTTTTGATGGGAGACAGCGGACTTGCGTCATTTATTGATGGCAACATTGATGATGGGGACTCTACAATAAATGTAACTTCTTTATCAGAATTCATACGAATAAAGTTTAATTAATTGAGTGAGATAAATTAGTAGATTTATTTAGTACGCACAATGTCTTATTGCACAATCATTTTCTAAGATTTATATAATGTGTCTATATAGGTACTTTAGATCACAATCAAGTTCAGCACAGCAATAGTAACATAGTTGCAAAACCATCTCATTGACTATTAACATTATTAACTGTAAGAATTGATTCAGATTGATTGAAAGTTATTCATCTATCGGTGACCTTAGCAAACATCAGATTAATATCGTTCAATGTCAAGGCAACAGCACTGTAAACTCAGTCTGCCACCAAAGTTTAAACTACACAAAACAGATATTAAAACTATTATTAGACATAGAATACTCCTACCATCTTCGCTATCTGAGCTTGGCCAGTAATCAGAGTCATCAAAACGATTTTCTGAAGCATTTTCATCCACCTTTCTCCGTTTATTATTGTGAAAACTTTCGTTTTCTTTATTCATATTTAACTCTACACGCAAATGAGTTTTAAGGAATGGAAATCAGACTTTTCATTGACGCGTTATTATAAACACATTAATTTGTACACTGTAGTTTGTTGTACTACGGCATTTGTTATTAAAACATTACTTTGTAAACATTATCAACTTCGGCAACAAGTAAAACTGTAAAATTTATGAGTTGTCAAATTAGTGTGACAGCTGTACAAGATGACAATGACAACGACAAGTGACAAGACAACAAACATATCTGCCAAGCAAAGCCAAGGGTGACCAAAATAAATAATACACAAAGTTGGAATACATAACGCACAATATTATTAATAAAATTTAATATTCTTAACAACTTAGTTACTAATAAAAAGCTACAACAAAAGTGACAATATTTAAAATTAAAAACACTTGAAACTTCCATTTGACATAATTTTATTGCTCCCATAAAGATACCACAAGTTTTAAAACTTTACCATAGATGGCAGTACTAGGTACTAAGGTGCGAGTAAGAAATGTCTTACAAGGAGTAAGATTTAAATATAATCAATATAATCATAAACATACCTGATAAAGCTCCTCCTAAGTGATAGGAGGTATGTCCGGCGCTGCCACTGCTGCTGGGCGAGCTGACGTAGGGCGAGTAGCTCGGCGTGGCGTAGTACCCGCTGTACTGCGCCACATTGTGCTCCGCGTAGCCCGCGGCGTAGCTGCTGTAGTCCTAAAACAAATTTAAATAGTTTTTATAATGTTCTAACAAATATGGAAGCCAGTATCACCGGTGTCCGATAGTAACCAGACTAATAATAATAATTGGCAGCTAGGTTACTGGCCTGATAAGTTCCTAGTAAATTGAAATGTCAGATGACATACAAACTGAGGTGGTGGAACTGAGTCTAAGTCTACTAATGATAATGAACTTTCTAACAAGCTCTACTTGTATTTAACATATTTTATCTAGAAATTGTACTTACGAGTTGGTATGTAGATATGAGTAGGCAAGGTACTTTAGCTGCCAGCGTAAGGGTCGGCGCAAACGGGCCACCGACCACAGCCACTGGTGCCAGCGACAGCCACATAACACACTTTTTCATATATTTTACTTCTGTAGCGAGTGGCCGCCACCGGCCACACGTGTGCGGCGTGTCTATACAAAATATATGAAAAAAGTGTGTTAAGTGGCTGTCACTGGCCACCAGTGGCTGTCACTGGCCACCAGTGGCTGTGGTCGGTGGCCCGTTTGCGCCGACCCTTAAGTTATAATATCCAGGCTTCTGATGGAGAGCGATAGGAAAAGATAGGTACTTGACTCACTTGAAGGTGGTCTGTGATTCTCAGTGATAAAATAATGTGATCTTGATGCTCCCTAACATTCTAAAATCTTACGAACTGCATGCCTTCGTGGCAGCAACATTCTTAGATGCAGCAGTTTCTCTCGGATAAACCAGCTATGGATCCAGGATTTCGTGTTGCGGGGGACCAGGCTCAATAAGTTTTAGGGAAGGTTTTGTCAAGAAAAAACAAAACAAATATTACGTCTTTGGAAGATAACAGATCCTTTTGGGTGGGGCTCGAGCCTCACAGCTTTTTAGCACATTTGGGTTAGTGCAAGAGCTTGTACCGTAAGCCGTACTTTGGAAATATGGCGGCTTATATCTCCAAAAAAAATGCACTGCGCTTGGCTCTCTAACCCTCGGTGTCTAGAGTGTCAGTTCTCCATAAGGCCGGTCCGGCCCTGTGTACTTACTTGCTGTGCGGTAGGGAATGACTGCGCGAGTCCTCCGTTGTAGGAGGAGTACGCGTAGTGTGAGGGCTGCGCGCCGAAGCCACCGCCCGCCACGCCGCCCACGCTGCCCACGCCGTACGCGCTCAGGTACGTCGGAGTCGCCTTGCATGATGACCTGGCGATGAAGATAGCATTAAAGGAATGGTGATGGATTGGAATATCCTACTATAGGATGCTATTGCCCAGTTCCGAGGGAATTTCGGGAAATCTATCTTCATGATCCCCAAGGAACATTATATGCCAAATATCAGCTTCTTGCGTCCATTAGTTGCGGCTGTGCTTTGCCTGTCAGTCAGTCTAATGAAGAACACAAGAATTTTATAAAGATCTTTGTGTTGGTAAATGCCCACCCTAACGGGGTTGTGGAGGATAAAGGTGTGGGGTTCCTCCAACTAGAGGGAGGAGCCTCTAACCACGTCGTGCCTGGTAACCTGCAGGCCGACGGATATACATACTTTGGAAGTTGTATATATATGGGTCTAAGCGCGCGAAAGTTGCTTCTCAGATAGCAACAAACTTGCAGCATGTTTAAATCAAACTTGCTAGTTTCACTGTGACAAACTTGCATCAAACTTGCATGAAATTTGCTTTTGCAAAGGTTGCACAGGTACAAGGCACAGGTTGGTGGTCCGACAACAGCTGGTCGTCGAGCACCTCCTGCTGTATCTAGGAGGTCGACCGACCACCAACCTGTGCTCGTCGTCATCCAAATCCTTTGAAAAACCAACTTCATGCAAGTTTGTCACAGTGAAACTAGCAAGTTTGATTGAAACTTGCTGCAAGTTTGGCAAGTTTGCATTGTTATCTGGGTTGCGCGGTTCGGAATTGTTTGAATTTTTGCCGCGTTGTTAGGTGACGTAGTGTCTTGGTAGTTCAGTCGTCATTGGGTAGATAGCGTCGTGATGGTTTTTATCTTCGTCCGCTAGATGGCTGACGCGTTATGTAGCTAGTCGCTACAGGGTAAAACATGGGCGTAGTCATAGGCGAAGTCTAGTTTTATATATAGAAATAGGTAGTTACCTGTTGTTGGTGTTATGAGGCGGCGGGTAGGCGGCGTAGGGCTGGTTGTAGAGCGAGGAGCTGACGTACGACGACGCCGCGCTGCCGCTACCATACTGCTGCATACTGCACAACACAACACAACATCAGTATAACATAATAGCCTCGAGGTGTTGATGGGTAAAGACGAGCACAGGCGTATATAGCAGGAGGACAGTATGATCTAGACACACCTAACAGACAAGTTCTTGGCTGGTCACCGAAGAAACTCCACACCATGGTTTTATCAAGACGCAGGCCCACCCTGAAAAATAACCCTAGATAGTAGGTACGCCAATGTAGATGAGACAGTAGTCCGTGTGGTGACGGATTAAGAATACGGAATGTCACCACCCCATATTTTACCCATTGATCGGTATTTAGGTATCTAAGTGCAGTTTTAATTAAATCATGCCAAAATCACGTGACAAATTAAGAATACAAAATGTCACCACTCCATATCATCCCATGGGTGTCGTAAGAGCCGACAGAGGGCGCATATTATGCAGAAAACAGCTTGATACAAACCCTATACCAACCCATTTGGCCAGCGTGGTATAGTAGGCCAATTCCTCCTTTCAAAGGAGAGGCCTAGTCCAGCAGTGGACTGTTAAAGGCTGATGATGAATGATGATGAGATGAGACATCGATCAACTTTATTTTGTGTTCATTCTTGCCTCTACAAATTCATCGTCCTCCTAGCATCAGCCTAGTTGCAATCTAGAGTCCGCTTACTAGTCTAACTTGACTGAATATCAGCTCTTCCTCAGAGCGACTGTCAGTCTGACCTCCGCAACCCAAAACCTTTACAAATTGTCTATTGTAAAACGTATACCTATCTACCTAAACCTGATGTAGAGCTCTTCTCTACAGTTTTTTGCAGTCCACAGCTTCAGACTTCAGTAAGAAATAGATCAAGGCATTATTTCAACTGATTCGGTCTTTAGTCTTCAAGTTTTGAGGATTGTAGCGATGCTCAAAACCCATAGGTATGGTTTAGGATCGGTGCAAACGGGCCACCGACCACAGCCACTGGTGGCCAGCGACAGCCACTTAACAAACTTTTTCATATATTTTACTTCTGTAGCGAGTGGCCGCCACCGGCCACACGTGTGCGGTGCGTCTATACAAAATATATGAAAAAAGTGTGTTAAGTGACTGCCTCTGTGGTCCAGTGGATAGCGTATGCGATTGCTGATCGGAGGTCCCGGGTTCGATTTCAAGGAGTCGAAGTGGCTGTCGCTGGCCACTAGTGGCTGTGGTCGGTGGCCCGTTTGCGCCGACCCTTAGATATAAGAATCGCATTTCTGTACGCTACGGCGTGGGTATTTTGCTACGACTGGGTTTGGCCTCGAAATAAGTACAACGTAAATTAGTATGAAAGATGCTCAATAAAGTATTTAAAAAATAGTGAATTGAAATTTATAATAAGAGACTGAACTGTAACGTAAAGTACCGTATGTGCTATGTTGTAATTTAAAATATAGTGCGTTAAATTACAACAATATAAGAGATCGAGTGTAGGTAGTTTCAGCTCTCGTGTGTAGAATACTATGTAATGTCAATGTAGAGTCTCTGCGGTAGAGTTCTAGGATTTAATATAGGTTTATATCTATGTGTTATGAAATTATACTGAGCTGTGTTTTAAACCAGCTTGTTTAAAAACTTCTCATTAAAATGAAACGCTCGCTTTAGCGCCATCAGAAAAGTAGTAAATGTCACAGTGATTTTAAAACGCTCAAACTATTCCAAGTTGTTGTCGAGATAAGAGACACCATACATAGTTACAACAAGATACAACTATGAGATAAAGGCACATAAAACGGTAGAAATATTTGAAATACTCGCCGTGAAAATCGTAGTTATTTGATTAATTAATTTTAAACAAGATTAGGGATGGTTGCGTAGTAAAGCTTACATAAGTCAGTGTATAATTTTTAGAAGGTTGTAAGGTTTCCGGAGTTCATTGACCGGCTGTTTAATGTTTAGTATGTTTGACGTAGTAGCTGTAGGATTATAGAGTTTGTAAGTAGGTTGATTAATGATCGTTTTATTTTTGTTTTTTCGTGTGAGTGTGTAGCCAACTCTGGTGCTTATCCTTAGACAAGAACCGGGACCGACAGCTTTACGTGCCCTCCGAAGCACGGTAGCGCCGTAGTAAATGCCACACACGGTCACCCATCTAAGTGGTGAGCCGTGCAAGCGTTGCTTAACTTTGCCGATCTATCTCGCTATGAGCGCTATATTAATTACCGTGAAACATATTTGGTAAGCTACTAAGCAATTGAAAATGAAATGCTTTGGGTAATAGGTAATAACACGTTTTGATGTAGGTACATACATGAGGAGTACCGAGTAAGTACATTTTGTGGTTTCCTTGATAAAATCGGTCCACACCAGGGTTCTAGCCCGACTCTTCCGCTGTCTAATCCCGTAGGTATATGTCAGTTTTAAGCGTAGGTACTCAAGCAGCAATAGCCTAGCATAGAGACTTACAGACTAATAAAAAGAGCGTCTCAGAGCGTTTCGCCTCAATCCCACGGCATGTATCTTTTCGAAGTTTTTGTCGAGCTGCTTAAAGGTTGCTTGAATTTTCTACTTTTGTTGAGATACAGAAAATAACGCGGGTGAAAACGCTGGGAACAGCTAGTAAATTTGTTTCGTTTCGTTTTTTAGCTTAGTATGACTTGGCATGATGTGCAAAACGTGAAGAGTTCGGCTTGGTGTTTGGTCTTTTGACTGCGTGTATATTGTATGATTGTCCCTGTGGTGATGGATTAAGAATACGTAATGTCACCACACTCATATCATCCCATGGGTGTCGTAAGAGCCTATAGAAGGAGCATATTATGCAGAGAAAAGCACTATAAGAGAAGGAAACTTGAAACAAACCCTATACCAACCCGTTTAGCCAGCGTGGTAAAGTAGGCCAATTTCTATTTTCAAAGAAGAGGCCTGGTCCAGCAGTGGACTGTTAGGTGCCTAAAATGATACTGAATGTAGTTACCTGTTGTAATACTGGTAGGGCAGCGCGGACTGGTCGTACGGCAGCGTCTCGCCGTACAGCGCCACGTCCGCCTCGCACAGGCCCGGGCTGCGGACCTCGCTCTTTACACCACCTGCACACAACACATTCTTAGTCCTGTCGAGGAGGGTAAAGGGAGAAGCTCTCTCACCCTTCCGTTTTCATCTTAGGTGGTTCAAAACGTAGGTGTTACCACCATGAAGAAGTTGTGTACAGTGAAGAGAGCTTTTTAGCATTGTAAGAATAAAGTAGAAAGTATTTGCTGTGGCAGTCGCAAATTATGGGCAAATTGGGCGGTTTTTATATCCTTACCCGCGCTATCTTCATTCATCAACCAGGCGACCGCAGCCGACGAGGAGGTGGAACACAGCCCTCCCGTCGACGTCAATGGCAGAGCCAATCCTCCTAACGAAGTTCCCGTCGAGCATCCGTTCGCCAAGCTACAGCTCTCCACGTCCGAAGTACCAGGCAAACATAAACTGTCAACAGCTGACAAACTCAGCGCTGTGTTCGAAGTAGTAGTCGTGTTCTGGAACAGCGTTGACGTTCCGGACACTAAGAGAGCTGGCAACGTTGCATCCTGAAGCAGAGACGGTGGGGAGTTCGAAGTTGATTCCGATTCGCACGGACTTGTGTTGACTTCGCCTGATAATCTGTAAAAAAAAGAAACGTCATAAATTGGAATACAATGGCAACGGTATTCGAAATGTAAATAAAAAAATCTCGCCTTGCTGGTTTGTTTACGTCAATTAAAGGCTAAAGTGGATAATAAAAACGAATTTGTTTACGAAATAACAGCTTTTTAAGCTGGTCTACCGGTACTGGTAACTGCTATCATAACAAGAGGGTGAAAGAATCGTAAATGTGTCTTCCGCCGTTTGTTGCGAGTTGCGCTATCTTGAATAGGATGAAATGTCTTAATTTGAGAGCAATTAATTGGAAAACGATCAAATTTAATGAGGAATGATCGCTGCTGACTTTATTTAGGTTTTATTGTAGGTTAAGATTTCGGTAAATAAGGACTTTTAGGACTTCCGCATTTTATGCTGTGTCCGGTACTGCTTCCTTACAGTGGCGATAGGATTTGGGGCAGTGGGTTAAATAATTGACGTAGGTATTCACTATAGGAAGTTTTTTTTATTCAGGGGATAAAAAGGCATTGAACGTCAGCTAGAAACTTTACTTATTTTGCTCAAGTGTTCTGACAAAATTCTATCTATCGAAGGAAATATCACCTAAGCAAGCTGGATTCGTAAAGGGTAAGGGTACCTGAGAACAGATTCTATCCATACGCCAAATAATCGAAAAATGCCGAGAGTTCAACAAACCGACCTACATCTGTTTTGTCGACTTCTCAAAAGCATTCGATTCAGTCAAGTGGCCAACGCTTTGGAAAACACTCCTCGATATGGGTACGCCGAAACACCTTGTCTCAATTCTCAGGCATCTTTATGAGAACGGGACAGCATCAGTTAGAACTGATGAGGTTCTGTCTAACGACTTTCATCCCAGCGCAGGCAGGGATGCATAATTTCTCCTTTGCTATTTAACACATGCAAAGAACTCATCATGAGAATTGCACTTGAGGGTTGGACTGACGGTGTCACGATCAGAGGCCAAACTATATCAAATCTTCGCTACGCGGATGATACCACCTTGCTCGCCAGTAAGATCACTCTTATGGAAGAACTTTGCACAGGATGGAACGAGTTAGCCTTGATTTCGGTCTCAGAATAAACCACAGCAAAACTAAGATGATGATCGTTGACCGTGCTAATAACAACTCTCCAGAATTCAAGCAAATTGCTAATTGCGAAGTAGTTCAGACATACATATACCTGGGAGCACTGATATCAAACAACGGCGGCTGCATAGACGAAATCAAGCGACTCATGGCAATATCCAGATCTGCTATGGACAAACTGAAGAAAGTATGGAAAGATCGAAATATTACCAAAGCCACAAAAATACGACTTGTGAGAGCCCTCGTTTTAGTCATATTCCACTATGCTTCTGAGACATGGACTCTTCGAAAAAGTGAGAAATAGAAGATCAACGCACTCGAGATGTGGTACTGGAAAATAATGGTCGGTATATCGTGGACGGAATTCCGAACGAATGAGTCCATTCTTCGAGAGCTAGACATCAAACAGAGGTTATGTTCTATTGTTCAGGCTCGTATACTCACTTTTTTCGGACATGTATCACAACGCGGAGACCAGTCTATAGAACGCCTAGTAGGTAGTTCAGGGTAAAGTAGATGGCACCAGAGCACGCGGCAAGTCACCAATGAGGTGGACAGACCAAATTAAGATCGCTGCCAACCACTCACTACACGCAGTGGCGGCGCTAGACCACATGTGGACGTCGGCGACATCAAGTCGCGAGGCTCATTGACATATATTCTTTTGTATATAATAATATATTGATAGCGATGCCCCTTTTACTTCGCAGTAAAAAAGCCGTTAAATGAATTAAGCCAAATAATAAAAAAATTACAATACAAACATTTTCGCCCAGTACCAAGGGCCGAGGGCGTCGCCAGCCGATTGCCTAGGGCAGGGCAAGGACGCCAGCTATTTACGCCAACCTTAATTTCCCATCACTATGCAATAAAATTGCCCCTCACTAGTTTCATTCCTACGGACGGACGGCCGGACGTCCAAATAATAGCAGGATGCGACGTAGTAAAGATCTACGTCTATCTAAGCTCTACTATTACCAACGCTGGAGGCTGCGAAGATGAAATTCGGAGGCGTTGCGCGGTGACAAGATCCTCAGTGGAAAAATTCACAAAGATTTGGAAAGACCGCAGAATAACCAGAAGCAGAGGTTCGACTGATGAGGTGCCTGGTTTTCCAATCTTTCTATTAGGAGCTGAGACGTGGACACTGAGGATGCAGTATCGCCGCAAAATGGACGCCCTGGAAATGTGGTGTTGGAGACCCATGCTCAGAATCCCATGGATCGCACATCGAACCAATGTTTCCATCCTGAAGGAACTGAACATCAAAGAGAGATTATTATCGTCGACTGTGCAAATACGAATCCTCAAGTTCTTTGGCCATGTCACCCGTAAGGAGGACTCAATGGAACGATTGGTCGTGCAAAGGAAAGTTGAGGGCAAGAGATCACGTAGGCGCTCTCCGACACGATCGACAGACCTCATTACATCTGTGAGGCACTCTAACGTCAACGACTGCTCTCACTCCGCAAAACATAGAGCTACATGGCGACGCATCACAAGAACAGCAACGGCACAAGAACCGACCGACGCATGACCACGACTACTATGACTGAGAATGTTTAATTCCTAATCATTCATTCCTTCCTGCCACAACCCATTCAATCCCTCAGCCGCAGCAAGGACGCCAGCCGATGGCCTCGGGGAAGGGGCAAGTTGATATGGAAAATGAGAAATGCTCGCCCTTGGCAACGCCCATGCCCAGTACAGATATCGGTGGTATACGCTCAGTCGGGTGAAATTTTAATTTCATAGTGTTGCAAGACAGACGATTCTGTATAGGTACCCGTAAAGTAGTACTCACTTCTGTTACGCAAGTGTTACAGAAGTGAGTAGTGTCTTTGTAAAAATAATAAAAGTCATTATCATCTGCTTAGATTAATTCCAAAGTTTTCGGGGTCGGCTTCCTAAGCCAATATGATTGGCGAAACGAAAATAGGTAACTTATAAAACTATTTTGCGAGGCCCCCTCAGGCGCGAGGCCGTCGGCGGTCGCCGACGTCGCCGACGCCTAGCGCCGCCACTGACTACACGAATGCACAAGAAGAGCAGAAAAACGTGACGAGTGGCGTCGAATTGTGAAGCAGGCCACAGCTGTAGACGTGACGACCACGACCACTCTGCCAAGAGTGTAACGCCTAAGAAGAAGTTCGGACAAAAGCTAGTATTCAATGCTTTGAAGTTTGAATCGATATTTGTACGTTTTTCATCAAAGTCAATCGAATAGAGGTTATAGTAATGATTATTTAATAAAGGTAACATAGGTATGCTTTCTTGTAGAAGCACACAAGTAAGGTATCTTTAAATAAATTATATCTGGTATTTGAAAATACAAGAAGTTTTGTAAAACAAAGATGATCGGGTGACGCCGCAGGGACAGCTAGTATGACATAAGAAAAAAAAATTAATAAAAACCAAATCTTTTCTCTTTACTTTTATCTTATAATCGCTCATTACGATTCGTGTTAGAGCGCATTCCTACGTGAACATCAAAAAAACGTATCAGTTACATCACTATATTGTGGTTCTGATTCTTCATAGAAACAAGCGTGTTTTGAATCACATTCTGTTCTACGAGTAAAGATATAGGAAACCTCTTAAAATTCTCTTCAAACATAAAGCATGTTAATTGAATTCCAAAAATGTTTAGTACCTACTGAGAACTTTTAAGAACAACTATAACGTTGGATCATTTGGATCTTGGATAGTCAGCTTTTCGGCCTTGCGCTTGTTTTGTCAATTTATCTGCATAAGCAGCAGTAGGTACCTTTTTATGCAGTTACCTGCCTACTTTCGATTAGAAATAAGGTTTAATGCGCTTTAAGTTTTAAAATGGTTCATGAACATATTACTCGATCTAAATTTAACTAGTGTAAGAAATCGGCCTTTCCAATCCTCTGTTTTCCCTGTCGTATATGTTATGTGCTTTGAACAATACTTAATTAAATAATCATCGTACGACAATTTTAAAATAATGACTTCATGACACATTCATAACATACAACATATTGCCCCAATTAAAATCATGTTATAAACACAAACGTAATCACACGCTGTTTATACTAAATTAGTATCATTAAAACAAATCACCAGAGTCGTATAACAGATGCCACAATTTGTAGGCCCCTATCTCTCTGGGGACGGATTTATCAAACAAAATGTTTACACGTGTTCCGATTAATTAAACCCCTTATCAAGTTGTGAACGCATACATACCAACCGCCATTGTTAAATCAATTCCCGCGCCGTCACTCTGACAGCTCGTGACGTCACCTCCTCCTCCTAAATTTTTTGGCGGTAAAAGCAAGCTCATTTGAATTTGAAATACAGTTCGAATTTCCTAAGTATGCAATAAATTTTCGTTAAATTGAGTAGCTTTGACCTCTTGTAAAAGTTTGTTTATTTTATGGGTAACTTTATAAAAATTAATAATTAAATTACTAACACATCATTATGGTAATTAAATTTTGGAAACATAAATCTTTAATACAATAAAAGAAGATGTCATCAAAAAGTTGTATAAATAAGTAGGTAGGTACTTACTTAATTTTTTTACTGTTACATTTTGAATTATATAAGTATCTATCAATGTATTGAGGTTTGGTACTGGCTTGTTCACTTGAACAAATAACTATATTCAAATCCTTATATCTAGAGAGTAACTAAATATACCTCAGCGTATTGGATTGTATATACCTAGCTAATAAGAAATATATATTATAATAAGATAATAATAAGAATAAATAAGCAATGATGCATTATTTTAAATAAAGTAGATAAACTTATTCGTTAAAGTGCTTGAAATTTCAATGTTATACCTTTATGTAAGCACGCATGCAATTTTCGCTTGATTCCACAAAATGCTATTTCCTTAATAATAGTAGGAACCAAATCTTGTAGAAAATATTATTTTTATAGATATGCGCAGATTATTATCTATCAAAGTAGGTTATACTTAATGATTACATCTCATATAAAATGTTAATAAACCACGATTTATTAACCAATGGTAAAACAAAGCATACTCTTTGGACATGGTCACACCCAACAAATATTTTTAATATTTTGCGCATTAAAATCGTTATAAACACATTTAATAAAGTCAAATATATGTTAATAGCGCATTTTAGCATAACACCTGTTTAATTTCTATATGAATATTTGCATATTTAATTCGAATTATATCTATGATTAATTGTTTTATAATATTCATTTGGCGGGAACAACATTAAAAAAATAAAACTTTTGCCTATAACCTGTTGACTACCGACGGGGGGTCTCTGTCCTTTGGCACGATGTTAAAACCGGGTCTTTTCCTTCTTTATTTAAATAAACAGTTGCTTTTAATTGACGTAATTGAACGCATCGTATGTTAGCCTTTCAGTAGATATTAATAGTAATGTGTGAAATTAGTTGTTTTTAAATTGAGCGTCGGGTTTAATTGTCCTTATAAGGAAGCGGTGACAGATAGTGTGGACTACTGTTATGAACTTAAATGTTATGTTTCGAGATATTAATGTGATACTTGCATCTAATTAATTATACTTATGGTCTTTTTACTTGGGGTGACAAAATGAATAGACAGCTTATCAATTTTATAAAGCGTTATATGTTAGGTACTACTTCTCAGTTGACGTTATTTCTGCATAAAAAGACACAGTTCAAACCAGTAATAGCATGATATTGCTGCCTGCCTCTAAGATTACATACATACATAGACTCACGCCTGTTTCCCTGAAGGGGTAGGCAGAGGCATATTAAACGCCCACTTTTCGCCAGTGTTTTGATCCCACGTAATAGGTGGCGACCCTATTGCTGCTTATCGGGATATTTTGTTTGCCAGAGCCTCGTCCGTTGATCGTCAGGTGCACTACTTGCAGGTGAGGTTGGCTTGGGACCCTAAGTGCTTGGTGGGTCCCCTATGCACCCTCTAAGATTAGGTTCCTTGAAATCGTGGAGGTATTTATATTATTTCGCGATTAATTGTTTATACCATAAAATGATAGCTCGACCTATTAATAATAAAGATTCGGTTACATCAAAGGCCTAACGAATAAATTAATTTGATCACAGTATAAATAAAAGCAAACGTAAATAATACAGCATTTATAAAGTCAGCCGAACACCGGTGTCTTTGTCTAGAAAAAAAGCCCTTGTTTATATTAGTTCGCGCCTTTTTCAAGTGTCACTTTCGAAGTTCGAGCATCGGAACAACACTATCATATATCAAACGACGGAATTTTTAGTTTTAATGTTGGCATTGTCACTATCTTTTAATTGAAAGCTTTTTTTAATGTTTTCGGCTTTTCGTTGAGATTCTTTTTACTCGCAGTAGTCATCGTAAAACGTCGTTAATTTTGTCTAACAAAAGACTTCAAACGGTTTAATAGTTGGGCCTTCTTGACATTCCATATGGCGCAGTGATAGTTGTCACATTTTTAGTTTTATGTTCCGGACGAATTGATGTTTGAAATATGTGGCAGGCTTGATTAAGAGATTCTCACTTCTCAGTTGATGGAATTTATTGTTTCTATGCTGTTTTAAAAGAGGACATGTATTGTATTGTACAGCTGTTTGGATGCCGATGAAGAAATCCGATCCGAGTTGCTGAGACAAAAATTAGTTTAAATAAAACGGTGATTGGGAAGCCTGTCAATCATAATTTTCGTCTTTACTCAAGTAATTATGTTGAGGTCATCTGCCAGTTTAGTCCTGCCACAGATTGGTTTGTAAACGAAGGCAGCGATAGCCGAGTGGATATACCAACAGACTGCCATGCAGAGGGTATCGAGTTCGAATCCACGGCGCGCACCAATGACTTTTCGGAGTTATGTGCGCATTGAATTGTTAATTATCGCTTGTCCCCCCGTGCCTCGGAGAGCACGTTAAGCCGTCGGTCCCGGTAGTCATGAAGTTCTTTGACAGGGCGTCAGTACTTTCTAAATAAACTGACACTAGTCTAAACCATGGAATATCGCTATCCCTTCGGGTTGCGGAGGTCAGACAGGCAATCGCTCTGTGGAAAAGCTAATATTCAGCAAAATCAGGTTAGACTAGTAAGCGGACCCCAGATTGAAAGTGGGATAACGCTAAGAGAAAGAGAAAAAGAGATTGGTTTGAAAACGGTCCTTATAGCCGTATTCTTTATTTCGTTTAGTATAAGTATTTATGATTTTTTACCCTTGTTCAGCAAATAAAGCGATTATTAATTGTAATTTTTAGCTTAGTATTCTAATCTAATCTTATTTTTATGCGTAGGTATGTAACCTAACAGATATACATTTTCTCCAAATTTGACCGCTCCCTCAAACCAACAAGCAGTGCAAATGCATAATACTTCCAACTTATTAAACCAGGATGTTTATCGCCTCCTAATCCCGTATACTTGAAGTTTACGGACGAAACAATAAAGAGTCTGTGCCCTTTTGACAAGGGCACAAAGCGCGGCACACTCCTAAGAAAAAGACCTCTTTGTTCGACCGTAAGGGTTCCGTACGAGTTTGTCACATGTCGGAGTGAATACTTATTTCGCTGTTAAATAATAATGGTCCCTGAATTGTTCTTTGTATTTAGAGCATTTTAGCACGTAAATCAAAATCCATGTAGACTTATATTGGGTTAAGATTTTAAATACCGCGGCGGTTTTGAGAGTTATTTTAATAATTTATTCTGTTTGTTTCATACGGACTTGGTACTAATACTTGTACAGATTAAACCTCAGAAGTGTATTGTCTTGTTAAGACTTCAATCACGTGCAAATAAAGTAAACACCGCTCTAAGCGAGATTTATAACTTTCCATAAAAACCAATCACTTTCAGATCTTTAAACCGAATACTTTGTGCTTTAGTATAACATAATTATGGAATCTTAGCAAGATCATCGTCCTAGCGCTATCCCAGTTGCATCCAAAGCTTACGCCTTGGAGCACGAGCTCCGCTTACAATCTAACCAGCAGGCCGATTCAGAATGTCACGACAAGTAATCGTACGATATGTCAAATTATTGTCCTCGTCTTTTAGCCGCCTATCAGAGATATTTTGAACAAATATTCATAAAATTTTGTAGCCTGTTTGACAATTAACGGAATCGAATTTCAAATGAGATATCGAACGATTCTGAATCGCCCCCCTGATTTGACAGAATATTAGTTTTCAAATCCTTGAAACAATATTTTTGTAATATAAAATAGGCACTTAATAAATCATATACTTGCATTTGTAATAAAAAAAGTAAAGTAACGAGGTTTCTTTAAAATACATTACGGACCCCAAAACCAGTAGGCCCTTCCCGCCATTTGGTACCCACGTGTCAAGTTAACGTCAAAATTCTATTAATTGCTGTTTTTTTCAGCTGCCAAATTTTTAGGCGGTAAAAAATAAACAGATGGCTTACGAATGAGTAATGCAAGGGTTAAAAATAACTTTTTAATTTATTACTCGTCTGAAAACGAGTTCAGCGTTGATTAAGTGATCGTATTTATTAATATGTTATTTCAATGGATATGCTTTTTAATTTTATTACTTTGAAATTGAATATTTGTAGACAGCTAGAAATAATTGCCATAGTTTTAGGAGGTCTTAGATACTTATTTGTTTTTATTGAATTCTATTTGTACTGAAATCTGGAGAGTGCTGAAAAGTAGTCATAAAAGAAGATAGGGAGTAGTCTACGCTTGTTACTGTACATAAATTACTACTAAGTAACCAGAGTCCCCATCTACATCTAGCAAAAACAAGAGCAAGTAAGTATGTTTATGGAGGTGCAATATTGTGCTTAGTAGGTATTAGAACTACATTATGTAGGTATTATAGTAGGTACCTAACCTTATAAACTTACAGGTAAAGTAATTAAAGCACCAGTTTTTACGGGTTATTGTAAACTCGCCATAATGAAAATTTGCCACAAGTAAAAATTATAGTAAACTCGCCACAGTCTTATCTGTCTCACGAAAACTTGCCACAGCTTTAAAAGTACTGATAGCAAACAAAGCAGTAGTGTTTAATATTACTGTAACGGTCACCCGACTGCCAGTCATGCCAAAGCTATGCCATGCCGTGCCGTGTCGTCTTGGTTCAGCCAAAGCCAAAGCCACACACAGCCATACTTTTCTCTCTGTGACTGCAAAGCGTTCTACAAATACCAAGCGGTGACGTTAGGAGAGTTATATTATACCCGGAAATTATGCGTCTATAATTTTACAATATATGAAGCCAAATCACCAAATAAAGGTTTTTGTATGATGTGGAACGAGCTGAATGGCAAACAAGGAAGTTCTGAAATAGCTACTTGTTTGAAAAAGTGGCTTGATGTTATACCGCAAAATATTAGAGAAGTGTACATTTTTCAGACACATGTTCGGGGCAGAATCGGAATCAATGTATTGCAGCTTTTTTCCTTTACATAATTTAAACATCGCATTTAAACGTTATAGAACAAAAAGTTTTAGAATCTGGGCATCGATGATGGTGGTTGACTCGATGCATGCCGCGATTGAATATGAACGTAAAAAAGCTTCTTTTTACTACATGAATTATTGGAAGAACTTAGTTAAAAGAGCTCGGTGTAATAGATGTAAGAAAAATGCACTATCCTACGAAATACAGGAGATAAAATACAACGAAGTACTAGATGACAAGAAGTTAGCTTCTATTACAATTTTTTATAAGACATTGGCAAAGGATGAAAATAAAGTACAATGGTTGAAAATTCAATGCCTTAGGTATGAGAAAGAGAACCCGGGTATCATAAAATTTAGATATGATCATAGTGGAGATTACTCAATTCTAGATACAAAAGATATTAAGAAGACAAGAAATAAGACAAAAAACAGTCTTGTACTATAGAAAATAAGGAATCGACATTACCAAAGGCTTACACTTCCATGTTACCAAGCCAAGAAAAACGATTTGGTAAACCTTTGCAAAACAGACATTATACTCGTCGAACTTCATGCCTGGTTTCAGTCCCATTGTAATTGTAAGTTTGACTGTGATTTGTAATATAGCCAATGTTAGATATTTTAAACTTATATGTCGGACCTGTTAAATAATACTGTGATATTTTATATATATATATATATATATATAAATATAAAAATAGGTGGTGCATAGGGTTCCCACCAAGAACTTAGGGTCCCAAGCCAACCTCACCTGCAAGTGGTGCACCAGTCGATCAATGGACGAGGCTCTGGCAAACAAAATATCCCGATAAGCGGCATTAGGCTCGCCACCTATTACGTGGGAACAAAACACTGGCGAAAAGAGGGCGTTTAATATGCCTCTGCCTACCTCTTCGGGGAAGCAGGCGTGAGTCTATGTATGTATATATATATATTCTAAACGTCTCTACATTTTATATTATGTATCATTTTAGTTGAAAGTTTGATTGAGAAATAAAAAATGCTGTGATTTGTAGTTTGTAGTTATTTTTATAGTTAAACATTTTTAAATCTATGATTTATCCAATTAAACTTATCTATCTATCTATATATTTCAAGATTCCTGGGTCGGGCAGTGTTATTGGGTTTTTCTGTCACGAAATTCTCAGTAGCAGCACGGAGTCTGGAAATGTGCCCGGTACGGCAATAGGCTCGCCCCTTATTACGTGGGACTAAAGTATATCTGGCGAAAAGTGGGTGTAGAAATACACCCCTGCCTACCTCTTCGGGGTTATAGGCGTGAGACTATGTATGTATGTATCTATCTATATAATCACGCATTTTACTTTCAATTAAACTGATTGTTACATAAAATCGTTTTCTTCTTTTTCTTTATTCTGAAACTACATTACTTTTACTAAACACTTATGCAGAACGAATATCGTTTTGCTGTCGGTACATTCAAAACAAGTTTGACGTACCTGTGACGAGTTTACTATACCTGTTGTGAATAATTATGTCACTGTGGCAAGTTAACCAATATTTTTAAATGTGGCGAATTTTCGTTGTGGTGAGTTTACAATAACCCGTTTTTACGTGAAGGGTAGAGCAAAAAAACTGTCAGATAAATATTTCAAATCTACGCCAAATCATTAAAAGACAACAAGAAAAACCAAGTTACCTATTCATTTAAAAATGACAAAAAGTGCTCGAACTACCATTCATCTTTAACCTATATTTACCACAGGATATAAATAAAAAACGACAGCAAAACATCAACAGACTCGCAGTCAAGACATACGATACTTCGAATCCTGCTTGTCATATTTAAAAAATACACCGCATAACGGAACGGAATTGTGTCAAAAAATTGATTTATACCGTTCAAAACATAGTTTAAAGTTGAGCCATTCGTTATTTTAGTTCAGAAATGTTCGACAACATTTAAAAAAGTCAAGGAATGTCATGTTAACCACTAATTAACTTAACTAATATGCTGCCTCGAACGGAATGTGGCCAATCGAATTCCGAACGCGGTAACTTTTTTTTCTATGTTCGCCTTGGTTGCGACGCAAAAGAATGATATTGGTGTCGATTTTGTGCAGAATAGACAGAACCGTGAGAATAAAAAAATATAGTAAAATTAATGCTAAATAGGTAATTTGCATTAAATAGATCGAGAGATAAGATTGCCATCTAAAACATATAGATTGGTAGGTGGATAGTCTAATTTAGATCATGGTCTCAGACAGTTTTATAACGTTTTATCAATTATTAAAATTAAGTAATTTTAATATTATTGACGTAACACCTCTATATATAGAAGGCAGCGCTTCTTTGTTCTAACCAACACGTTGACGAAATGGCAATAGACGAAGGAGTCAAGTAATACCTATGTATATACTTCCTATGAATACTTGTTTCTAACGTATCAGTAATGTCGAACTTTATGCTTATCGAAGTAAGCATAACACATTGCAAGTGTATTAAAAGACGTCTTAGTTCGCAGCGAACTAAGTATTTAGTCCAACTCTTTATCAAACTTTAACCCAGAGATGTACCTTATAGGTAACTCTATAATTAATATTTTTAGCATTACCTACATTATTTTATAATTTATCTGTTTCTGCATGACGTCTTAATCAATTAATGATTTATTGTCATTATGATCAATCGTTATTTTTAGCCTAATGTAAGGAAAGAGGAACCCACCATGCACCCTCGGATTGACCACCCCAACTATTGCAATAGAAAAAGGTTGACAATATCGAACTCCTCTAAAAGGATAAGGGATATAGGAATGGTATGGGTTCCAGGAAAATACCTGACTTGCAGTATCCCGCTATATGCTCCGACTATTCTTCGACACGTGTTTCGCCTCTGCACGAGACATCCTCAGGAGCGATGGGCAACGACTGCTGGAGCTCAGTCGTTGCCCATCGCTCCTAGCGTCGTTGGGGTGGTCAATCCGAGGGTGCGTGGTGGGTTCCTCTTTCCTTCCATTAGGGTACAATGGAGTTCCGCCAAGTAACGCCTGATTCAATCAACTATATATGTTATTTTTAGCATTTAATAAGTATTAACAATAATTTATACCTACATTAATTTTTTTTACATTTTTTTAAAACCGTTTTTTTAAATTAGTTACCTAATGGACTAGGTAGTTTGTTTTTTCTTTTTATTTGTATACTTTTCTTTATATACTTACTACATGCATGTTTGATATTATTGAAATTAAATTTTAAGTGTTCCCGTGTAGGGTACGTAAATTTCAATATTTATGGTTTTGTTTAAATAATTTGAATGCTCGCTTTACTATTGTGTGGAAGCGGTCTGCACCTATAATTGCAGTGGTATTTAGCATGTTTCAGTTAGGTTGAATATTGTAACTATGTAATTGATGTAGGTTAGGTACTTACCTACATCGTGTTGGCGTTCATTATAAATAAATAAATAATAATCTTGACTGCCTCCGTGTTCCAGTGGGTAGCGTATGCGATTGCTGATCGGAGGTCCCGGGTTCGATTTCCTGGTCGGGCAAAAGCGTTACTGGGTTTTTTCGAATTCTCAGTAGCAGCACGGAGTCGGGTGATGTGCCCAGTAACGGCAATAGGCTCGCCCCCCATTACGTGGGACCTAAAAGTTCATGGCGAAATGTGGGTGTAATATTACACCTCTGCCTACCCCTTCGGGGATAAAGGCGAGAGTCTATAAAAAAATTTACTCTATAAATAATTTTCATTAATGAAGTTGAGACGTCATCAGTTATGGGATTTGCAAGATAATTTCTAATAGCATAGAGATCCGTATTATAACATAGGCTCATAGTCGAACCATCGTTGTCAAGAGTTTGGTAGAGGAGCAACCATTTCCTCGAGAACAGCATTTGTACAAAGGAGATCTCGACAACACTCGATACAAGTCAAAACGACAGTCAAAAAACGTGAGCACGCAAAAAAGTTAATAGACACATATTTGCGAAAAAAATGCTCTTCAGGCAATGGGCCCAAATCGTCATGTAACATAAAACCCATTGTGTTCTCCACTTCCTTTGATCATCGCGTGATAATGTGGAACAGGGGCGTGGCAGTAGTTTTATTAAGTAGCTCTTTTCACGGCAATTGTGTACACAAAATGGCGGATTATAAGGGATTTAAGGACCCTTCGCATTGTGTTTTGAAGCACCATTGACGGGTGTTCCGATGATCTAAACTTTCATTTGAATTCCTGTGAGCGGAATAAAGTAGATTTTGGATTTAATTTAATTGGAAGTTTGTTTTTATAGATATTCACGGATCTTTATTCCGTAGGTACTCCTGAGTAGTAGCTATGGTTTTAAGTCTTACCGAAGCGAACCCTATAATGACGCTACTTACTAACATTATTTCATAACAGCGCGCTAAGATACTAATTGTGTTTTGGGCCATACATGCTCTATGTTAAGTTTTAAACTTTCACGATTGTCAATTGAGTAATCACTTAAAATCTATGTGAAATATGTGCATTCTATTTGCCCCAACGTTTCGGTATGCTTGACACTAGTCGTGGATCGTCGAGAAAAAGTCTCGTATGTAACCAGCCCGCCTAGGATACGCACCACGAGATATCACACGCGTGAATGAAGAAATATTGTCGTTATCGGTTAATATCTCGTTTTCTTTAACATGCGCGCCACGATAGACAAGCTTCACGTCGAAGAATTCGCTCTCGTCGCACGAGTAACCGATGTTGCCCTTTGAAACATAGAATGTCAATTACGGCATTTATTAATGTAACCACACCGGTTTAGTTCATTCAATTTGTGCTCAAATGGCTCAAAAGACTTGTATCCACCTCTATAGTTTATCATATTATGTACTATTTGACATTTGTAATTTGTATGTATTGTTTAATTCAAAAGTTGATTAGTTTTAATTCGAAACTGATGTCAATACCTACAAAGTATTAACAATTGTTACCTACTGTGTTGAATAAGAATGAGGTCCCATGCGCAGCTTCGATAATAATGATATTAACTTATCTTTAAATAGACAGGCAGGCCATCTGAATGAGGCTCGAGAGCCGTGGCAAGCCTTTCTATGAGAAACAGAGCCATTGGTTTTGATATACGCCAAAGCAACTGGAATTCTCTGTCGTTCAACGTAAAAGGGTCACAGAGTAGGACTGTTAATATTTTTTAAAATATCGGTTTTTCGATATATCGATATTTTTAAATATATCAATATCGGAGTTCGATATATCGAAAAAAATATCGATATTTCGATATATCGGCTTTATTTAAAAAAAATCGTAAGGCAGCTCAAAACTGATTACACAGTTTATAGTCCTCTATATTTATCAAACAAATTAAATTATGATTGTACATAAGTGTTAGGTTATAGTTCTCAGTATTTATTTTTTAAATTTAAATAAGACAATTATGTATACCAATATTTTTCAGTAAGAGTTTTTAAAAATACTCATTGTTTTATATGTTCAGCTGTTTGGCTACTACGATTGTTAGGCACTAAAAGATTGATTGTAGGAGCAACTCGTTCGTATGGTACAGATGTAGCAGAAGAAATTAAATAATTAACAGCTATTTCTGATAGCACGGGAGTAAAATGTTTACTATCAATCCAAAATTTCAGGGCGTTTGATAAGAAAATATATTTTTTTTAAATGTCAAGAGTAGAATTTTTTTAAATAATACCAGGAATTTTTCAAAAATAGTTTTTTAATTCTAATTTATAATTCATAAAAAAAACAAAATTGTCGGCAAACAAAAGTGTCGGCTAACTTAATTTTCATAAATAAAATACGGTAGATTAAGTTTACGATGATTTTCTAGATTAAATAAATTACGAAAAAAAAATATTCAAAACAAATATCGGCCATCGATATCGACATTTCAATATCGAACTATCGATATATCGTCCAAAAAATATTAGTAATAAATATCGATATTTGGAAATAATAATATCGATATTTCGATATATCGATATTTTATCAACAGTCCTATCACAGAGATCCTTAATTCGCTTTCTTTGAACTTTTCTCGCGTGGCGCTCTTCATATAAGGTTATTAGATAATTATAATAAGGGACTGCCATTATCTTTGTTGTTTTAAAGAAATATTTTTAGTTACTCGTGTAGTTCTCGTCGTATGAAAGCATGACGACTATTATTACTATTTTAGTTGTCAAAATTTGTCATAATCGAGTAATATTGGGCCGTCATGTTAGGATTCGTCGAGAGAAATGCCACAGATAAGTAAAAACGACTATTATAGCTACATTTGACATAACGAGTCGAATCGTGTGTGTAACCATGTTAGAGGCAGCGAGTTAATAGAGATAATCGTCATAAACACGAGTAAACGCGTAGAGATAATTTTCTCGTGGTGCGTATGCTGGACGGGCTGGATAGCGCTAAGAAGACGAAGATGATGATGATTGAATTTATTTAAAAGAACGTACATTTAGACGCGTGTCAGATTTGATTGGTATTTCAAATATTATCCTTTACTCGTTCGCTCTACATAAGCAGTGTACTACAGTCATGCATTTCGATGCAATTTATGTTTGTAGCTAGTATGTTCCGACTAGAGTAGGCTGTCCTAATTTATGTTCCAGATTAATATCGCGCACTCAACAATGTAGTTATCGCCTACATCTTGATTGACTTGATAAATTACGGACACATAAAATGTGAATCAAGCTATTTTAAATTTATTATTCTCTCTTGTACGCTGTATCTTCTAGAAGAGTTCTAGTTGCTATTTCGTAAATACACAATCAAAAGTTTTCACTACGTAGAGTAATTGGAGAAGGATAACTACCATCTTTAGAGTAAAAAACTTGCAACAGCTTCATTTACAATTTAAGGATTTTAAAAATGGAGATGCTGTCTAAATTTGACTTTATCCAGTGGTCACTTGAAAGCAGCAGTTTTAATAGTTACTTTAGTAGATATAGAAAGCGATTACAAACAATCTAATGTTCTCTTCAAACTACGAGTGCTGTGTTCTAGTTCATTTAGAAACCACAGAAAATCACATGTATTATGGACTGTCTTTGAGAGGCTGCCAAAAAAATAATACACCTATGCGGTTGGGTAACCGTTTCAAAATAATAAGTTTACAAGTTTCTTTATAAGCTGCTGAGAATTGCAAGGAAAATGTTTGCTTCTTTAGTTAGAGTATTATAGCAACTCCTTCAAGAGGCTGACGATAGCTCCCTGACTGGTATGTATATTTTAGCCGGCGTACTGCGTTACTGTACGTATTAGGCCTACTAAACTGTTGACTACTTTATATCTAGTAATATAAATATTCTGTTACTTACCGGTCCGATACATCAGTGCCAGTGTCAGGACGGGGCCGTTTTGCCTGAAACAATGCAGAACCAAATAAGCACACCGTCTGATACTTGAAGTAGTTCAAGCAATCATGCAGGGTGCAAAGTGCAGGGTTCTAAACATCTACAAAGGTGCTACTACTATTTCTAAGTACAGTACTAGTTTAACAAAATAAAAAGAGCAGGAATTATATTATACTTCATTTCTAAAGATATATATATATAGAACTCTAATTTTATTCAGCTAGGTTTTACGTTTTCATAAAAATCTTTAAATCAAAATCCGAGAACTATTGGTACTGATTCAACAGTTAAACCGATAAGATTACACTACAGAAACAACATGTATCAAGTAATTACTAAATGTCTGCTGTACATCCAATTTTTTTATTATGTTTATCATTTTTTTTTAATAATACCTACGTAGAGCCATTAAAAAAGGTGGTCAGAATGAAAAAGGCTTCGGGAGACCTTTGCTGATTGGCAACGAGAGCTACAGAAAACAGCAAATCTTAATATATAAAATCCTTGCGTTACTGACTGACTGACAGACACGCTACAGCCGAAACTATTGGACGCAGGAAGCTGAAATTTGGCATGTATGTTCCTTGGGGACCGTAGAGGTGCACTAAGAAGGGATTTCCCGAAATTCCCACGGGATCAGCCAAAACGGGTAAATTAAAAAAAAAAGCAGTCGTAGCTGCTGGCGTCCTCTAGTAAACCTATAATAGCCTAGTTTTGTTGAAGTCATAACTCATAGAAGCATGTAAGAAAATATTGTTATTATTTTAAGGATGAAAGAGTAATCGTCGAAATCATCGAAATCTGTTTAGCAGTTCAGGCATAAAAGAGGTGTGTTGATTTCAACATATTTTATTTAAGTTCAGTACCTACGGCTATAATCTCTCTCAATATAAAGCGTTGACACGATCTCTATCAGTTTGGGTTTTCTATCGCATCGAGCGACATTTTTCACAAACACGCTTGCCCTTCTTGGAACCAATCATTGTGTGGTGAAGAATGGCTGCTGTTGTTGTGAGTCGCAGGCAAATTATAGAACTAGACATTTGAAGAAACGACGCATCCTTACCTTTATTTATTTACATAGTATGAAACTGGATATAACTCCTTTATTGCCGCGTCTTCTTGCAGAAAAGTATTGATATACCTACTTATAGAAAAACTTAAATTTGATAGCAACAAAATCAACTCATAATGACCCCGAGGGGTCATTATGAATACGTGGAATATAAAGAGAACCTTAAGTGAACATCTACGTAATATTAATAAATTGAACCTAATGTACATGACATTACGTTCAATTTAGCAGCAGCATAAATTGAACCTGTACAGTAGGTTAAACTCTGCGATGAAATGTTATTCAGGATATGTCTTTTGTGGCTGAATGTTGGTGTTTTAATGACAGTAGCGATAGCCTAGTAGCGAGTACGATTTTATAATACATATTTGAGGATGTCTAAGGCAGCGATAGCCTAGTGGAGATACCAACAGACTGCCATGCAGAGGGTATCGGGTTCGAATCCACGGCGCGCACCAATGACTTTTCGGAGTTATGTGCATATTGAATTGTTAATTATCGCTTGTCCCGTGCCTCGGCGAGCACGATGCCGTCGGTCCCGGTTGTCATGAAAATCTTTGACAATCGTTACAGGGCGTCAGAACCTTCTAATAAACGTACACTAGTCTAAGCCATGGAATATCGCTATCCCTTCGGGTTGCGGAGGTCAGACAGGCAATCGCTCCGTGGAAAAGCTAATATTCAGCCAAATCCGGTTAGACTAGTAAGCGGACCCCAGATTGAAACTGGGAAAATGCTAAGAGGATGATGATTTAAGGAAGTCTAAACTTTCACTAGCTTTCAGGTTAATAGCGAATGTTTCTTGACAATGCCGCACAATTTCAAGATAATCTTATTCCCCCAAATATGTAAAGTCTGTACTTTGCAGCAATACAGTACCTATGTAGCTTATTCATCAGAATAACACAAGATGGACTACATTTTCTTGCAATAATCCGACCCAAAGCGCGGGCAAAATCTAGTACAACTTCAAAGTTAACCAGTTGGTAATGTTCTCAGGAGATAATTAATTTGTCCAAAACAGAATACTACGGGAGCAACGACATGTTACATCCAATTTGTATAATACTTTATATCTCGAAGATAAGTAGGCGTCGATCTAGGCAGTCTACGAGTCTATTACTAATGTAAATTAGCATGACTTATTTAATTGTTTGAAAACATTTAACGACAAATTTGGCATGACTTGCGAAAACATGGTTGTTGACATACTGATTATAGTAGGTTTAGGTGTGAATATGCTTACTGCTGAACTCAATATTTGATCCATCCATTTTTTTGAATTATTCACTTTTTTGACAATGTTTTCATTTTTATTTTACTTATGGTCCATAGAAAATATATCAAATATGTATCTCGGATCTCCAAATCCATGGATAGATTGAATATTGAAACCAGCCGTTAGTCTGCAATCATTACTATGTTTGCATGGGTGGCGGAGATGCCAAATAGTCGGCTTGTCATATTAGTGGGCTAATTTACAACTGGTGTGATCTTATATCTTGCGAATGATATGTATCCAAAACGATACAAACATTATCTAGTTAATTCGGGTGTATTTTTATACGAAATAAGTACATACCACAAAAACAGCGTCTTGATAATGTTTCCAAGAGACAAACTTCAAACTCTACACGCCCTAACTCTACAAGTTCTAACTGCACAAACTCGACGCCTCAGATAAATTATTAAATTTACAGGAATGCTTTTAATTCTCATGCTTAGCAATTTCGGAGCACACTGGTCATTAATATTATATATAAGTAAGAATCATTTCATTTAGGGTAGGTAAATAAGTGATAGATATATCTCAAGTAGGTACCCCGTTTGCAACATGATGTCACTTTTTTGTAATGTTTCAATAATTAAACGTTGTTAATAATCGCGTGCTAAGTAAATGGTAAAGGAGAATAACGTGAGGAAACCTTCACATCTGCCTTGTTCTCGAAAGACTTGTGAAGTCCGTCAGCCCGCACTTAGCCAGCGTGGTGGACTATAAATGGGCCCTACGGCTTAGCTCTTCTTGAGGTATTCAGATATTTCAAACAAACTAGCGTAAAGGCTAGATTGTCTGTCAAGTAGCGATCAGGATTTAATTTAATACATTCTTGGATTTGAGAACAACAACATACTGAAAAGATAAACAAATCTCTTCAGAACGAACTCAATACCTTTCCAATTGAAAACTCAAAGGTTCAATTTACCGGCCAAATTAGAATTTGGAACCGACCAGTTTTTTAATCGACCTACGATTTCGTTATCTGTCCATCTGAATAGTCACTGTAACTTATCTAATAGAGCTAATAGTCGCTATTATAGACTATTTATTGTCGGAAACAGTTTAAATTGGCGATTTCATTTCGTAAAATCGCTTTGAAATCTCCGAAATATGAAACTGCTGTTGAGAAACTGAAGTAATTAGCTATACTGAGGTTGTTTACTTTTTAACGACAATGTTTCGATGCGGCTGCCGTGGATGGTATGATGGTAATTTGCATCGTAATGATATAAAAATGCATTTAATTATGTAAGAACATTCTTGGTTGGTACTGGAACTGCAATGCTTTCCAGTGATGGGATTGTGAATGCGTCCGTTAGCTATATTCTGTGAGTGCTAAGGTTCGCTTCTTATGTAGTTGCGGCCATTAAGGCCTGTCGGGTAATAAGGCCTAAGTATCAGAAAACCAACTAAAAATAATCCCAACCGACCGAAGTCACAGTCATAGGTAGCTCACCATCTTAGATGAGGCCCCAAACTTGTCACGTCTCGCTTACCCTCATGCTGCCACCGTAGCTCCTACTTCCGTCGTGGTTAATGGACGCTTAGCTCGAATTATAATATAACGCCCGAACCAAACGTAAGTAATTATTAAAATATTACATTTTTGTAATTATTTTGCAGTTTAATTTTCTATTAGTTCATGCTTAAGAGGCCTGCGTTGTACGAATGGTATCAATTAGACCGAACAATGATATTTTAAACATTTTCTTTACAAAGTGGTCGGTGGTTAATAAAGCCTATAAAATTCGACCATAGGCCTTATTACCCTCTTCTGTGGCATTATCAAGAGAATATGTTTATTAAATGCCTTTAGAAATGTAATTTTAACTGTTTTCTAATTGATTTATGGCATTTAGAGACTACTTATAATCACTATGAGTCCCCAGCGAGCTGTGTATGTGTTGTCGGATGAAGACCTGGTTGCGGCAATCCGAGCAGTACAATATGGCCTATTTCAATAAGCGGTTTGTCAGAGGAGGACGATGATGATTTCGAGTGGCCAGATTTTTCCTAATTAAAAACAAATATTTATTTTTTACGTATTTGCTGTCATTATGAGCTTTGCTATTATTTTATGAAATTCAATGACCAAATACATACATGAAGTTTATTTTGTTATATTTTGTTAGTTAAAGTTTTAGGCCTTATTATACTACCATAGTTTAATAAGGCCTAAAGACAGTGTTTTTTTAATGTTTAATTAAGACTATGTTAATGGCAGTAGTTGCCGTTTTTCACTTACAATACATAGTAATTGGTATAAATGATTAATTTACATTAAAATTTGTTGATACGTTTAAATACTTCTTGATTTATTTCGATTCCCGCTTAGCTAGGCCTTATTGGCCACACCTACCTTGTAGATAAAACCTCGAACATTGTTACTGTTTTCTTACTTATTTCCAAGGAGTATAGGCAAGGTATATGACATTGAATAATGTAGTAAAGGGAAAATATATTCAAAAACTGAAACAACTTGTGACAGCTACGGAGTAATTGGTCAGTTTCATATGTGAGACCAACTTTTTTAATTTTTCATGATATACTCGCGGGCGCTTGCAAAGCATAGTAAGGATACCTTGAAGCCAAAAAGGTTCACTGGCGCTGTAGCCAAATGCCATTCGATATCGCTATTCGCTTAGTGCAAAAATGTGAAGAAATAGGCTTTCGATATGCCACGTGATTGACGAAGAACAAATTATTTAGGTTACCATGGCAACCAAGCGTTAGCTAAAGTAGATATCAAAAGCGAATGCCACTTGTCTAGAACCTCAGATAGCAATTTCGATCAAATTCATTTTTGCACAGTGATGAACACCTACCCTACACATGAATATTAAGATAATGATCAACCTGAGTGCACTAGATTATTTTCTGCGTATACTATTATCTAATACGGGAGGAAAACCTGCAACTAGACCTCCTCTTAAAGTGGCCTAACTAATAAGCCTCACAGATTGTCATATATCACAAAATAACTAGCAATCAAATAGTATATATTTGTATAACGGTGGAAGGGTACCAGGAGATCACAGATAAACAAGAGGTTATAAATAATAAAACTCCTAAACGTCGCCTCGGTAGATCAAGATTAACTTAACAACATTAATAAAAACTGAACCGAAATGTTGGGTGAACGTGACAATTATCGTCCAACATGAGGCGTTATGGTTTTGGTTTTTATGAAAGAGATACAAATATCGTAGTTTTGAAAAGTGTTAGGTTGAGCATAATAAGTTGATCTCTATTCGTGAAGGTGACATCTTGTACTAAGTGTGATTCTAGACATATGTAATGTAGAATATCACGATTGAAGCAATTAACGACACTGGTTGTAAGTTCCCTGTAGCTATTCTAACAGTTATGGTAACGATTAGCCAGAAGCTAACTCTTTAAGGAGCTCGTGTGAATAAAAATACAATGAATTAGTGTTACACTAGTCCTAGTAGTTAGTGAAAAAGTAACAAAGTGATGGGGAAGGCGAAGAGTATTCTCACGGGCAGGCGAAATGTTGTATCATCATTGATATGTACATTAATAAGCTTTGATTTATTTATTTTTTGTTAGTATAAATTTGATAAGTTTCTAATATGTAATTTTTCATAAGTGCGCTTTTTAATAAATATATTCAATTGTTCAACTTTGAATTTCTAAAGTTATACTTACAATGTGTAAAATATACGTTCATCTTAACAAAAACATTGCAATAACATAAAAAATGTTACAATAAAATGATGGCCGATAACTGGTAGTGGCACCCTAGTGGTTTGTGAGCGGGCGCCATCTCGTCTATATGATATACGGACGTTTCGTTGCTCGATAGATGGTGACAATTGAAATGCCTTCACGTTACTCTCCAACTAATCCTGTCTTGATTCTTGATACTTCACTAACATATTACTTTTATACACAAAAAAATGTATTTGTTATATTCGGGATGTAACTTGGGGTTTGCTAGGCACATTTAAATATGGATGTACTTTCTAACTTTTCGCTCACATGGGTTTCGGTTATCGACGAAAAGTAGCTGTATTATTCTGATGTATATGCTGATTATGCAAAATTTCATCAAAATCCATTTTACAATACTTTTTGCGTGATGGAGTAACAAACATTCATCCATTCTTATTAATCTTCGCCTTTTCATTAGTAGGATACCTATTGTAGTTAATGTGATTTAGAGGTACTTATGCTTTCCAAACTTCTACACCCTGTAGTGTACAACCCTTGGGTGTTTCTCAATCTGTTCCTTTTATTCAATGTTCAATTCTATTTAGTTTTGTTTAAATTTTTCATTACAAATTTTTTTGTTTTAATTTTCAGTACCTACTGGATTTTCAACACTCAACAGCCATCGAGCTCCATCCCGATATCATCGTGACACAGCACTGTGTTCTCAAAAATCATCAGAATAAAACAAAAAAGCTGCATTATTCCAATCAATCTACATTTTCCTATTTCTGATTTCCTTAATATTTTTTATACTTAATCAAAACCAGCATTCATTAACATCTTAGCCACCAGGAGAGCATGGCCCGCGAGGAGGTATCGTGTGAGAAAGGGCGTAAATCAGCGGGCGCATTCCACTCGAGGTGTGAGGCCGCCCGATCTACCGATAGCGCACCTAATTTATACGTTTTACGCGGCGACAACGCTCCGGGCCCAGCCCTCGTTACTCTACAGCCTGTTTTATTTGTTCACTCATTTGATTTAAGGATTTCGAACGCCTTTTGTACCGTTTACAAAGTGATGGTACTGATTTTGACTGTTACGTGTTTAATTAGCTTTTACTTTGGCGATTTGTGTAGTTTTGTTTATTGTAAGATCCAATAGATAATAATATGTAGCTAGCTATAATGATGAATCTTGAAATTATGTTACTTAATTTCGATATGTTTAATTTCACGTGTTAACATTTTAAAGAATATTTTACTCGCAATTATATACCTGTTAGTGAAAAAAGTAGTAATCAATATGCTCTTAGAATTACTTTTTCAAAACAGGACTAATTTTATGCATCTTAACGTCATAAAAATGAATAACCACAATAAAATTAACTCCGTCATGCAGTTTATAATGCCACAAGATTGCTAAATCAAAACCGTCAACCGTAATTAATCACTATAACACTAAAATGTCCTTTGTAACAAAGGAACAGCCTGTATTCTAAACAAGCGTCAGGACAAAACGCTTCTTTATTTAAACGTAATTCGTTTATTGTTTTATCTGAGTGCATATTTACGATCGGGACTCCGGCTCGCTCCCGCGTCGTAACGTATAAAACATCAAATTTATTGTCCACCAATTTTATGTTTTATCTCCGATAATAACATGTGATATTGCTGATTATTAATAAGTTAAAAAACATTTTTGACTTGTCGCGTGAAATGTCAATTTTAATAGTGATTTATTCATGGAACGACGTTAGTCTTTTTTTCTTTATTGTTTTAAAGAGGCATTTGTATCTCGCGCGCTACGTGTATGTTTGAATTTCCAAGCTCTTTGACAGACTCATCATTAATTGGTTTTTGAATGTGTATGTCATTTATAATCAGAACGAAAGTGAAATGTTGCTGTATATTTCAAAGGAAGGTAGGTATACTAATTATATGAAATTCGATAATTTTATAATAGGGTAGCTCTACATTTTGACGAATTAGTAAAATTTTGTTATGAGCTTGTTTTGCCATATGAATATACAGGCACTTAGTATGATTTTGGCATCATCATCATCAGCTTTTAACAGTCCACTGCTGGACTAGGCCTCTCCTTTGAAAGGAGGAATTAGCCTACTATACCACGCTGGCCAAACGGGTTGGTATAGAGTTTGTATCAAGTGTTCCTTCTCTTACAGTGCTGTTCTCTGCATACTATGCGCCCTCTGTCGGCTCATGGGGTGGTGACATTTTGTATTCTTAATTTGTCACGTGATTTTGGCATGATTTAATTAAAACTGTACTTAGATACCTAAATACCGATCAAAATTTTGCTTCATGCTAATTTTAAAGCATGCGAGTGCAACAGTTAGGTACTAACTTAAAAATGTAAAATTTTCATGATTAAATCTGTTGGAATGTGAAGATTTTTGCGAAATGATAAAATGTTTAATCAAAATCTTTTGGCCTTTTCATCGGCATAACGTTCGACAAATTTTCGGTTCGTTCTCATTCCTGATCGGTGTCAAAGAACAAAGGTTGTTTTCGATTACATAAACAAAATGGAGTTAAGCCCAATCGATTTAACGCGGGAACTTACAAGTTGTATCGAGAAAGACATCTCGGTCGATAAATCGCACCGTGTTCAGCTATCAAGTTGGACAAATTTGTTTTTATTGCTGTTATCTCTGGGTGGCTTTATGTTTGGTTGTCTGTGCCTTCTATTTGTTTCTTTGTTATAGTATTTTATGTGCGGTGCGTGAGATAGGTTAAAAATTGTCCACTGATTTAAATTAATATCTCTATTATTTTAGTGATATTAACAATAAATTATTCATGCATAAATTATGGTTCAACGAACTGTCGTAAATGTGAGTTATGGCTGTCTTTAAACATTTGCATTTTATAATCTCTCAAGGCAAAGGTCAATTATATTTTCTCCATTTAGCATTTGTGTCTATCACTTAGTAGTTAATATTTGTAAACTTCTAAAGTGACATTAAAGTAAATCAATCTTATTGCCATCTTAAGATCCGAAAGCTATAACTTAAAAGCTCTTGACAACGGAACTGCAAAATCATTTCGCTTTACAAGCTAATCAGTCGTGCAATTAGGCATTGTTACGCGCTAATCTTCTGCATTCCAAAATTAAACGATCAACCATCATGTAAGCGAACACCGTCTCGGAGTTATGATAGCCTGGTATCAGGTGGCTAACGACGCTCTGTCCCGTAGGTACTGAGCCAATGTATTACGAGTTTTTAATGGTCACCATGAATGGGTAACATGAGATCTGACGCCTCACCATGCCTTACCACTTGGAAAACATAAACAGTTTTATACAATGAGAACAATAAAATTTGGTTTTAGTTACGATGGACAGATAACGCTCGGTGTTAATTAATCATGGCGGTTCGTTCCATAAAGTTCGTCTTGTCACATGTGTTTCTGAATGTTGGTAATTTGTACTTTCTTGAAAATAATATTTTGAAATGAAGTTGGAATTATTTAAGACAGTTTGACTTACCGCATTCCTGAAACCGTAAAATGTAGGTAGCTAGATTCATATATAAAAATATGGCTAAAACTCAAACGTGCATCTAATACTACTAGGGCTTTTAGAGCATGCAAGCATTAAATATTTTATTGTATTAGGCCATACCGTGCAGTAAAAAAAACATAGGTAAAAGAAGAAAGAAAACTACAAAAATTGGTGTTTGTGTGCGAATAATAAGTAAATAGAGTGCATTCGTGATCAACGTTTTCAAATCGTAAGAGCTAGTGAAATCAAAATTGTGTTCTAAGTGCAATATCGTAATGAGAATTTCCATGCGCTGCTGAGACGGAAATGAACGTAAACAATAGGCATTATTTTTAGGAGCCTTCGACTGTTATCTAGTGTCGGGTCATAGTAGCGCTATCTGTTATTCGGAAATGGAAATTCTCACAGCTCGAACGTTTGAAACTATCAGAAGGCATCTGACCTTTGGCTCGGCGTGGTCCAAGCTGCAGCGCGGGGAGGCTCCCCCGCCGAGGTAGCTACACGGCATCAGGGTCACCATCCTTTACCCTCGCGGTAATGTCACACACAACGTCACTATGACAGTTCTTTTGGCGGGAAAAAGTTTTTGTGCTGGCATTTTGCGCTTATCGTTTCGTTTTTGAACGGCACACAGTGTCTTTGGTTTCGTGTATGTTTTTGTTTAGAATTCCACAATCCATAGCTTGGTTAACCTAGGAGTGAAAATTATTTAAGTAACTCATCATTATGATTTACATATAATTGCACAGGTAGGGCATAGAAAGGTTCCTATGCAATTATTTAGCACCTGCCTATATTATCTATGAAATGAATTCTATTAAAACTATCAACTTTGGAGAAAGAAACGCATCAGTGGAACCACTTAAGGTCGCCGCAATGTTACTGTTCAAAATAGAGCTATGTTATCTCTAACGACATTGTTAACTTTCATCATCTACAAACGAGCGTCGGTACGCCAAAAAGTCAAGAACGATTATAACGCTTCGTCGGTGGCTAGTTATTGAGAGCCACTTAGTCATCGCCCTACGGTGGTCGAAATAAAAATAATATTTCAAAATAAAAAATTAAATAATAATAAAAAAACGCACGCCTGCCGGACAGACCACCCACGACGTTACGTCAAACGCCGAACGGTCATGTTCATCAAGTTGTCAAATTGAGTTTGACATAATTGTGAACGATCCTTTTTTGTAGAACCTCATCTGTATTCGTTGATAATCTGTGGCTTCTGTTCGAGTGAATAGATTCGGTGCGGTACTGACCTTTTCGTTTGATTATAATTAGGTAAGTATTCATTTGAACATGCATTGGTGTGCATTCGAGAATGCATACTAGTCTTCTACAACTTTACATACCTAGGTGGTTTAAGTGACGTCTCATAGTATTTCGGAGTCTAACGTACCTAAGTTCTTTGATTATACCTATTACATTCTGCTGACGATAGTTCCGTTTATATGCTTGCAAACCTAGCATTGGCGTATTTACTCTTAAAAATATTGCAAAGATTAAGTTTATGTTCTAAGTTTAGTTTAACGTCTAGATATTTGGTACCTACGCAGTAGGTACTTATTTTAAAAAGGCAGCGATAGCTTAGTGAATGCACTAATACACTGAACTTGGTGGGTCTTAAGTTAATACTTCGGCGCAAACCTTTGACTTTTCGAAGCTATCAGGGTATATTATCGCTTGCTCGTTGAAGGAAAACATGAGAAAAACATTTCGAAATATAGAATTATCATTGGATTGATTTCTAGCATTTTGCAGAATCCTAGCAGAGTTTACAGAAGTTCTGAAAGTTTAGTCCCATTGCTAACTCATGATGTTAAATTTATCCTTTATTAATGTTATAATTCTCTGACCATTGTGCTCATTGTATTAATTAGATACACTCATGCGAAAGGTAGTCTGACAGTCTTGGAGGGTATAGTGCGAGTTTGATCGAGAGTCGACTCACGTATCTCGATATATTACCTAACAGTTTTTTAAAAACGCCTCTTTCATCGAGAACGCCTTGGAGCGCATTAAAATTTAGAAATTAAGTTTAATAATCTAAGAAAAATTGCATGGAAATTGTTTCCGTCGAGAAAAGGCTCGCAAATCTATCAAACGCCCTAGACTCTTAGTACTACTTACTATAATGGCCGGTTTACACGAACTTAGTAACTAACCGCTTAGTACTTGTCACTATACTAAGCCTCAATATGATAAGTAACAAGTAACCGTTTACACGTTGGAGCCAGTAGAAGTTATTAGTGACCAGACATTCGAAATGGAACGATGTCACTAACTATCTTTTCAAGTTGTTTACACACGGTCAGCAAGCGACAAGTGCTTAGTAAATCTTGTTAGGGGTTTCGGCTTGTCGCTTAGTAAATAGGATCGTTTTCTATGCACTTGCACTATACACAAACACGAATACTAAGCACTAATCCGCTTGTATACACGTGAGGACTTAGTATTAGTGACAAGTACTAAGCGCTTAGCTACTAAGTTCGTGTAAACCGGTCATAATGCTGAATATGGCATAAAGTTCTACGTTTTGCTTCCAAAACATTTTGTTAAAACAGTGTGGTCTTCTTTCATCGTTAACTCAAATTAAACTCCAATTTATAGCTTGTATTATTAATATTATTTACATACTTGCATACCATAAATCCATCTAAATCCCATCATTTTTGAACAAACAACCCGATGTTTATCAGTATTAATAAATACTTAACATAAAACGATTAAATACGGGCAAAGTAGTGGGCGGTCATTAGCGTATAAATAAAATATTATAAAACAAGTGTGTTCGTATCAACAGGGGGCTGAACAGTAGCATAGCATCGCTGCGTGAAACGGAACGCCAGGGTGGCCAACGTAATAATATAAAGTATAGACAAAATATTGTTTTGGTGCATTTCGATTTTTGAATTAGTTGCCGCCCTTTTTTATTTGGTTTTTGTGTCAAAACAATACCTGACGGCAAGAATTATGTACCAAATCACCTAAGTATAAAATAATATAAATATATAAAAATAAATATACACTTTTAACTATTTTTATGCTATTTTCTATAATATATCATTTAGGTCCACCTTAAGTGCGTAGACAATTCGCATTAATAGTGACGAAAGTGTTAATACCAATTATTATTAGTATTTTAGTTACTTTAATCCAATTAAAACAATACGGCCGATCTATGCAAATCATCATTGTCATATCACTTCTGTATTTGGTGAACATTAATTTGGATACTAATAACAACAGATCTGATAAACGGCCGCAAAACAACCAGAATAGCACACAATAAAAATTAAAGTGATAATTTCAAAGTATTATTATAGGTATTCAATTCCGTATATTGTCGATTTAATTGATTATAAAATAAAATAAAATAACCGAAACGACACGTTCTATCCTAAATTTCGTGCACAGTGTTGCCAACCCACTCTCGTGGCCTTTGCCTCCTTCGCAACAGGGGGTAAACGCTTCTACGGAAACGTCAAACTGCTTTTACTTCTTCTACCAACTTATCACCAACAACTAATACACTCATATCGTCGATAAATAAAGTTTAAATTCCTACATCACAACTGCAAAGTTGATTTAGGCGGAGACATAGCTTGTCATTACCAAAATATCTTGGCTTTGCCGTACTCTTGTCGAAATAAAGTTGAACTTAGAACAGTTTCTTACTAGCCAAAGGTAAAATAAGTTTGTTTCTCTCAATTACTAAAGGATTTAAATATGGAAGAGACCATAGAATTTTATAGACAATTAAAATAGTTTTTATTATTGACATTATGACCTAGCGGAGGTTAACGAGAATGTGAGACAATTCCCTCGCGCTAAGCCTGCGTGGGGTAAAGATACCAGTAGCCAGAATCGTAAATTAAAAATTAATGTCGCTGCCCAAAAACATTATAAGGGAATCACTGTGGCACTTACTTTTAAGGTGAATAGCTGATCAAAGCTTTGTCAAGTCTAACAAAATAAAAACAACTGTGAGAGAGAGTTGCATTTTATATAATTCCATATTAAATAGGCGGGGTAGCGAGGTAGCGAGGCATGGTAGCGGCGGTAGCCCAGTGGTGTACCTACGTAACGGACTGCCGATACGTTGGTCTCGGGTTCCATCCTAGTTACCCCGGGCACACACCTCTGACTTTTCGAAGTTATGTGTGTATTAATATGTTAATTATCGCTCGCTTAACAATGTGCCCGGTAGATGGCAATAGGCCTGCCCCCTATTACATTGGGACCGAAACATAACTGGCGAAGTGAGGGTGTGTAATACACCTCTGTCTACCCCTTCGGGGATAAAAGGCGTGAAGTTATATTATGTTATGTTTATGTAAACAGGCGACTCAATAGTTATTATTTATTTCTACAGCTAATCGTTCCTAAGTAGTAGGTATATCTATCCATAAGTTGGGATATGGGGGCGCGATGTGGCGCTTAGCTATTCATATTAAAATTTTGACACTACTTACTACTTCCACTTTATCGGGTCATAAGTATTATGAAAACTTTATTGTTACACAATTATTTTTATGAATTTTATTAGTGCAATTTGTTACATAATGTCTTATACATAATCTATTCGTAAATCTAAGTACTGATGACTAAGATACACACAACACAACGCATCATGTAAACGTGTGTATTAAACAAATAAACCATAAAAGTGGCCAGCACACAAAAAACTTACAACCTATTCGAGATTTAAATGTTTATGAATATTCATTATTCGAGTAAAAACGGTCGCGAGCGCCAGATCGCGGGGCCCCGTCACGCTTACCTCTCGAAGCGATTATTTGATAGTGTTTACGATCGAATTAAAATCAATTGCTTGTATCGCAAGCACGGAATAAACGCCCCTTAGCCAGATTTACTGAGATTAGAATGCATTTGCCCTAATCGAGTTTTGTTTGATAATATCTTCAAAAGGAATATTTGAAATATTGTTTGTTTATGACAAAGACATCTTGCTCAATATCTTTGGTACCATTTTAAGACCACCTAGCACAGACTTATATTCTGTCAAATCTGGTTACACTAGTAAGCGGACTCCTGGTTCTGGTTACACTAGTAAGTAACTGGGATAGTGATATCACTAGATAAGATGATGATGATACGACTGACAATCTAGCTACCATTATAAACGTGAAAGGTTGTGAAGATGAATGGTAAGCTGTTTGTTACTCTTTCATGCAAAGACTACTAAACGGATTTTATTAAACTTTGTTGTAAGTACATCAGAAAAGCCCCTTATGCTATGTTTTGTCGTGATAAACGACATCATCATCTGCTACATAGGTACTATTCTTTGAAGAGATCAGAGCAAATCTTAAAACGATCTCCGATTTTCGTAGTAAGCAAGCGTTACTGGTCGAACAGAGTAGTTGACTTTATAAAACATTGTTTTTAAGTTAATCTGCATATTTATCGTCGTTGAAGGCATGTTAACATAAACATAAGAAGTTAGCTCGTCTAACCGACGTCTGGAAGGGTCACCAACCGGCCGCTTCACCCGATAACATCGATTACTTTCCGATATTAGGCATAAATTAATCGCGTACAGATGGAAGAATAAATATTTTTTTCATTCAAGCTTGAATAATGATGATAATAGTTTTTGCCCGTGTCTTCCCTCACACGAGTGTCATAATGTTATTCTGATGAATCAGTCAAAGTCCATTCAGAAGTTTTTGCGTAAAGAGTAACAAGTATCCATACATCACTCATCAAAAAATTTCGCATTTATCTATGACTGCAATTGCCTACCTCTAACGAAAGATCATTATTTTATTACGAGAGTAGAAATATTCATCTCTTATTGTACCTACTGACAAAAAAACAAGTCACAATAATTTTTAATTAAAGTAAGGATGGTTACATATTAGCGTTTTATACGTGCGTATAAGCTCGTTTTTGGAAGCGCACGTGAGTCCGGTTTTTTGAAGCACGTAATGTAGCGCTCGTGTATGCGCGTATACTGAAACGACCGTACCTATACGCGCAGAAAAATACGCTAATCTGAAACCGCCCTAACATGTTAATTTTTGCATAGTGCTTAGGTGTTACCCCTGGTATATCGCTATCCCTTCATAGATCAGATGGCAGTCGCTCTGTGCAAAAACTAATATTAGAATCTTGTTAGTCCTGAAACCAGACCCCGGACTTCAAAATGTAAGTCTTGGATGCAACAGGGATAAGAGGCTACGATCATAATTCATGTTAAGCAATTCGATTTTAAAGTAAAAAAATAGCTAAATACAACTACACTAATTAATTTCCAAAACTGTATCGATAACATTATTAAGACCGGATTTTGCTATTCAAAGGTTGTACAAAAGTTTGGATAGGTACAAAGATAATATAGAATCGAAGCAACTAGCTACTTATTAGCACGTAGCTCGAACCCTGAATATCGTCGAGTCAAAGTACACAGCGTGCATAATTCAAACTACCAAATGCTAAACTTAATTATCAATATTATTTTAATTAGAATATACGGCTGCCGTTACTCAGGCAGTGTTGCCAATTATCATGATTCCGTGAAAAATATGATTATTGTTTGTGCTTTCTCAAAATTATGACAAAATATATGTGCGTAATAATTTTAATAATTTAAGTGCAATTATCATTATGTCTCTCTTGTCTCTCTGAATAAGGTATAGAGATTCTCTTTAATTTTATTGAAGGTTGTGACCTAACTTTTTAATATTTAAGATTATTTTTTATAAATGAGTGGTTTTTAAGTGGAATATTTAATAACTGATAAGTAGGTACTGATAATAAAATACAATAAGTTTGACATTTTCCCTCAAAAACTAATGAGTCATAGGTATAGCTTATGTCTCAAAATAGCACATAGGCTTGTCTCGATTTGTCTTCTTCACGAGGGCAAATCCACGGGAAAAAGCTAGTAATAAATCAAGAGTTATTTTTCAGCTTCCAGAATAAACCATACCTATATTATTATCTAGTTGCACAAATTAACAGTTTTCATGATTATGTTTAAACTTGCAAAAACATTTCTTTTTTAAATCTTATTCGAACGCAAACCCAGTGAACTTACATAAAGTTCACGTAGACAATACGTACTTTGACACGAGTATTAGTGAAGTGAATCAGCAGTATAGTATTATCGACAGTTAGAAACCAGACGACGCATATTTAGTCTACAGAGGCGGGTTCAGCCGTCTATTGTTGAAGGTTTCAAATTGATGAATCGCTCGCACTTATCCTCCACGACGCCTGTATGTAGACTAAACTCGATTACTCGACTATCGTGGCGTCGTGTGAGTTTAGTATGGCATGGACAGCACTCTTTGCTTACTCAAACAATCAAGAAATAAACAAGATAAGAATTTTTTGATAAATATTATAGCAAGCGTTCGGCACGAAATCAGGTTGTGTAGAGCGAAAAAATTGTTTGCCTGTAAAGTCGGTATACGGGCGAAAGTTTTACGTGACAACGACTTTGAGTGGTAAAATAATTTTAATGTGAATATTCATTCGTATAGTAGGAAGAAGGATGAAAGACGCGTGCCTTTCACTTTTTATGTCTGTCTCTCTCGCTCTTAGGCGGGACGCGTGCCTCTCACTCGCTCTCATTGTGAGCGCATAACGTGAGCGGAGCGTAACGCAGTTTCTTGAAGTGTCACCCGGCAAACCAATTTATAAGACGTTGTCACGTCAAAAAGTTTACATTACCTAGGTAATTACCTATTGCAGCAATATGATGTACCTTAATTGCTTAACACTGCAATTATTATTGTAGGTCCTTATTCCTAACCAAGAAAATCATTTATCATCAGCCTTTAACAGTCCACAGCTGGACTAGGCCTCTCCTTTGACCGAAGGAATTGGCCTAATATAACACGCTGCCCAAACGGGTTGGTATCGGGTTTGTTTCAAGTTTTCCTTCACTTACAGTGCTGTTATCTGCATAATATGGTCCCTCCTCTGTCGTCTCTTACGACACTCATGGGATGATAAGTGTGGATGGTGACATTCCATAATTATTCTTAATCCGTCACCACATGGACGCAATACTTTGTATTATGCACAAATCATTTTTTCTACGTGTCCGTTGGTTGGTTGGGTGTATCAAGTACTACGCGATAGAAGAACTAGGTACTCCTAATCTAGAGTCAAATATAATACGCATTGTAAAAATACGGCTTCGATTATAAACCAAGCAAATTTCTCGTCCGTGTGGTGACGGATTAAGAATACGGATTGTCACCACCCCATATCATCCCATGGGTGTCGTAAGAGCCGACAGAGGAAGCATATTATGCATAGAACAGCACTGTAAGAGAAGGAAAACTTGATACAAACCCTATACCAACCCGTTTGGCCAGCGTGGTATAGTAGGCCAATTCCTCCTTTCAAAGGAGAGGCCTAGTCCAGCAGTGGATGGTGGTGGCTGATGATGAAAATTTCTCAAAACGTTTTTATTTCTCGAAAGGTGAAATAAACTAGGTACTAGATGAATGTTTAATCGACGAGTCGATTATTATAATTTACTGTATCGAACCAAGCACAAGCGCAAACATTTGGCGCCATAAATAAAAGACACAATCAATCAATATGTATGTACCTACAGGCCATTCAAGTGTAAAATAAATTCAACAAATCTTGACCAGTTATCACTACCATAATTACATATTACTTGTTTGGCGCCCGACAGACTAGTGAGAACTTTTAGACGAACTGACTCCCACTTAGAGAATCCGAGCAAAAAGTGGCCAACGATGCATTTGTAACCGATACCCCGTGTGAATGGACCAAATATTTAAATTGTGGTCAAAACATACTCAAGATATGGTCAATTGTGGTCATCTGTGGTCAATTTTCCGATCAAATTGATCGATTCGATCGGCTACTGATGAATAAATGTCAATGTCATGTACTAGGGTCGTATGATAGGTGAGAATGTTGATTTTTTGCGTGTGAATACTTTTTAAGAATTTTAGCAATAAACGATAGCCGAGTGAAAATACCAACAGATTGCCATGCAGAGGATATCGGATTTGAATCTACGGCGCGCTCTACTGACTTTTCAAAGTTATTTGCGTGTTCAATTGTTAATATTATCGATTGCCCCGTGCCTTGGCGAGCGGACACTGTTCTAAACCATGGAATAACCTTTTTGGTTGCTTAGGTCAAACGGCAGTCGCTCTGTTGAAAAAGGTAGTATTCTGTCAAATCTGTTTAGAGTAGTAAGTGAACCCTGGCCTCCAAGGCAAAAGTTTTGGAGGAGACTGGGACAACGCTAAGAGGACGATGATCGTCTATTTACCTGGAGAAAGTTAAAGAATTTTCGCTGATTTAGCAATGAGTAAAGGATAGCATATCGCTATCGTTACCTACTTAGATTTGTGGAGGGCAGACGGCAGTTGCTCGGTGGAAAAGTAATCCTGGTTGTAGATAGGTACTACAAACGGACACCGGGCCCCAAGATGAACATTTGGGATTCAACCGGTATAACGCTTGTGGATGATGAATCTAATCTTATACTAATACTAGAGGACGCCAGCAGCTACGCCTGCATTTTTTTTTAATTTACCCGTTTTGGCCGATCCCGTGGGCATTTCCGGAAATCCCTTGTAAGTGCACCCCTACGGTCCCCAAGGAACATACATGCCAAATTTCAGCTTCCTGCGCCCAATAGTTTCGGCTGTAGCGTGCCTGTCAGTCAGTCAGTAACGCAAGGATTTTATATATTAAGACTAGACGATGCCCGCGGTTACACCCGCGTTATTTAAGGCTACTGCTCCACTCCCGTCGCTCATAGCGTGATGTTATATAGCCTATAGCCTTCCTCGATAAATGGGCTATCTAACACTGAAAGAATTTTTCAAATCGGACCAGTAGTTCCTGAGATTAGCGCGTTCAACCAAACAAACAAACAAACTCTTCAGCTTTATATATTAGTATAAGATTAAGATATTATGAAGCTGAAGAGTTTGTTTGTTTGGTTGAACGCGCTAATCTCAGGAAGTACTAGTCCGGTTTGAAAAAATCTTTCAGTGTTAGATAGCCCATTTATCGAGGAAGGCTATAGGCTATATAACATCACGCTATGAGCCACGGGAGCGGAGCAGTAGCCCTAAATAACGCGGTCGTAACCGCGGGCTCATCTAGAACATTTTATAGGACAATATTTTAAAACGGTACCAAACCAAGTGTAAAACGGGAAAGTACGAAAAAATATAAAAAATAGACATATATTTCGCGACTTTATAGTTAAGTACCTATCTATGAGCGTTATCATAATAATTATGTACTTTTAATTAATTGTTAATAAAAATAAATAAATATTCGGACATATTCATTTTGATATCATCTACAAGATTCAATCATACATAATTAATTGTCTGTGTACATAATAAAAGTGGCATAAAATTCAGTTTATTACTTTTTTATTGTCTCTGCTCACATGGCGTCTCACGTTGTTTCTTCGCGTGGTTTAGTTAAACTTGTAGAGCCTTGTAAGAATGTGGCTCTAGCATTTTTGGGCATTACTAGAAAAATACAAAAATCAAGCAGCGATAGCCTAGTGGTGTACGTAACGGAGTGCTGAGAAGATGGTCTCGGGTTCGATCCACTGTTATGCCGGGCGCACACCAATGATTTTTCGAAGTTATGTGTGTATTAAAAATGTTAATTATCGCTTCCTTATCAATGTGCCCGGTAGATGGCAATAGGCTCGCCCTCCATTACCTACATTGGGCTAAAGCATAACTGGCGAAGTGTGGGTGTGACCTCTGCCTACCCCTTCGAGGATCAAAGTCGTTATGTTATGTTATTAGACAAATATGATTTGTGTAAAATAACGCAAAAAATCTGATAAATAATAGTAGGTACTTACAATCAAGATTGTCTTTTAAAATCTATCATGATAAATTAAAATAGTAAGTAGGTAGGTAGAGTCAGTACCTATCGTCTTATAAATGTGGGAATGTAGGTATAGGTAGTTTATGTTTAATCATAAATTTTCACCTCTTTACTAACTTACTTCCTAGGTAATAGATATACCTAGACTAGCGCTACCGGGTAAAGGTCTGGGCCACTTCTCGATATCCACCTGCTCATGACGCTACATCTGTCAAATCAATGAATAGGTACTAAGTAAGTTTAGGACAGACAAAGCCAAATGCGAATGCTAGTATTTTGTATAAGTATAATGTCTGCGAGTCAAGCATGTATGACTACTTATATATTAAATTCAGATCTACTAGAAATATCAGTTGCGAAATTGTTGATCATGATTTATTAAATTTCTGCCCTGATGAAAGCCAAAACCGGGTGAATTATAAGCGGTAAGGATACCGCTGGTTTTATCATAGAATATCGCTAGCTTTCATCCCTTTGGTTTCAAAGATCAGGAGACTGTCGTTCTGTAGAAAATGTTTAATTATTGGCTTTAGACGAGTAGACAAAATCTAAATATAACACAAAAATAGAGTCCGTCGCAATGTAGAGCCGCTACATAAAGTTTCGTACCCTACCTATTTGTAGAAAGTCTATACATAGGCAGGTACCTACCTACTTAGGAATATTGTACCTATAGGTATGCGCCAAATCTACATCTAAACCAGTTATAGAATTTTAGGTACACAAACAGTACCTACCTAATGTGAAATGAATTTTGGAAGCGTATGATGCATTTATTGTGGATTGTGGGATCATAGAATTTTAAGTTTTAATAAGTACCTACACCATTGAAAAAGAAAAGAAAAATTGAAAATATTTACAAGGTTTAGGCGTCGTAAAATGCCTCCGCATCAATGTCATCGGGTAACGTGCCCAGAAGGCTGGCAGCCATCTGGGCACGTTACCCTACCATTGAAAAATGTTTGGTATTAATATATTAATGATATATGAAAACATAAAATTTACCAATTCTTTATTTATCTCGTACATTTGATTTCTGACAACGTTCATAACGGAGGAAATAAAAATTCTTTACATTTACCTAGTACAAAAAACTTAACTAGAAAGCAATATAATAACCAGCAAACGAGTCACAATAAAGCCCCAATTTAATTATTTTTAAATTCATTCATAGTGCCACGCAAACTTAAATAGCTCAACCCCAATTATAAAACTATAGACCCCATACAAAAATGATGATAATCTTCTATCTCTTTCCGTCGGGAACATCGTTCATAAAAGCACAGTTTTGTATCTCTGTCTGTTGGCCACGCCCATAGCACGCCCCATCCGCCAGCCGAATTTCGACAATACCACAGAATATAAAGAGATATATCTATAGAAAACATTTCGTACAATACACCAATAGGTGTATATCCTGCTCTGTTTGGGAATCCGGCAGAATAGATTTTACCAACAAGTTTTTCGAAAGTAAATTGTTACCTACTTATATGTTTCGGCAAAATATAACTCGACAATCTTAGTTTTGAGAAGAAACTACGCTTATTTTGTAAAAAATAGGTGAACTGTAAGGTCGCTGTACCTAACTTATTTCTCATTACTAGCATTGTCAAAGGCATGTTGGTCTCGTAATTACGAATGACCCTGGCGGATAGTAAAGACCTGTAGTGTTCGCCAGGGTCGATTTATGAAAATGCGTGGCAAATAATTTTCCGACATGGCAAATCATTGATGGCCATCGATGAGAAATTTCAATGCGGTCCATTTGTGTGTAAACTCGAAACAAGCCTCGAACTCTTTAGTATGTATGCATGTAATGATCAGAAAGAATACAGCGTGTCTATAATTTGATGTCGCGTACTTCAAGGGGTGGTTCTAGTAAAAATGTCGCAGGCAATTCGAATGATTCGGCACTTTACAATTGGCGCCTTCCATTACATTGATTAGAGTGAAGGAATATTGCTGCGTAGTTAGTTTAATAAGATAAAGGGCTCCATCAATTTATCTTTGGGTGCAAGATTATAAGAAAACCTAACCCAATCTACCTATTACCAGCTGTCTCTATGAGTGCAAGAGCCAACTCGCCACTTGAAATCGGCACACGAAATCCTTAAGAAATGCGCTTCTATTATGTATTTCAGTTTACTGTATGACGTCTATATAAAATCGACAACAGTTTGTAAACTTGATTTATTTTCCAACCGATTTTGAGAACCATTTGATTTATTTTCTTGAATCCAAGTTTTCTATAACGCCATATTAAACGGTTTGACTGCGATATATATCGCCTACTCAATAACAATAGTCCTGTCCACTTATAAGGAGATCGGTTAACGTGATCGGTGCTGTATCGATTTGCTTACAAAAGTAGAAGACATTCGCATTATTTACTCAAGCCATAAGCTTGCACATATAGGCCAGGGGATTTAAATGGTCATTGATTATCATTTGAGTCAGAGTATTCACTTTATGACTGTCGAAAGAGAACTCAAGTAGATACATCAAGATTTGGACAAATTGCATGCTTACTTACTTAAAACAACCTCAACTTTTGCAAAATTTTACGGGAATATTGTCCAGGTGTATAATAATATTACCTATAAGTACCACGCTGACTAAACGGGTTGACACAGGCTAATGTCGAGTTTTCTATCTCTTCCCAAAATTACCAATTAATTTCGTGTATTTTCCTAAGCCTCCTCTTACGACACACACGGAATGAAATGGGGTAGTGGCTATAGTGGCACTTTTTTTTTTATTCAACTCCCGCACTAGGAATAAATCCTGTGTCGCGGGGGACTTTACAAACATAGAACCAACGGATACAATGAACACCCAGACTCGAAACATCAATTTAAAGATCACACAAAGTGTTGTCTCGTTTGGGGATCGAACCCACAACACTCGGTGCAGTGTCAAGCGGCGAGGCGGCCGCTTAAACCACTACGCCAACCGTACACTCCAGTCACTTTGTATTCTTCATCCATCACTTCACTGTCTACCATGAATTTTACTTTATTTCGTACATAACATGTAATATGTAGAGTCACTGGGGACACCTCGCTAGTACGAGAATTCTATAAAAATAATAATTAATGTGTAAGACTTTACCTAATTTTATTCAGAGGTGATCGCACTGTGACCCGTGCTATGAATTATAACGATTATGGAGCTGACATAAAGTCATGTTTGGATATACCTATCTATTTTATCTATGTAGCAATTTAGTAGGCATAGTAATTACGTCGTGGTTGACCTGAAAGATACCGCGAGAGCTTATAAACAGTGCTTATTGTCCACGTATAGGAATGTTTTGCTACCCAAACACGCCTGCAATGCTAAACAAATTTTGATGAAGCTTGCAATCGAGATAAGTTCTCATTACGATTAAACAGGGCGGATAATACAATACGTACCTAATAGTCAAGCATGTTTACATTTGATACTCCAACACGCTTTTTGATGAATCTTACGAGATAGTCTATGTAGGCATATATTTCAACAAAGCCTACAATGTAAGAAATACTTGAAAATCACGTGGGTATAAATAAGCATGTTGAGACTACCAATGAGACAATTTATAAACAGGGCCTATAATACACGTTATACAAAAATTGCACCAGTCATTTTTACAAGTTACCGCGGGCTTATAGTCGAAGATATGGCAGATCTGAATATGTAAATAGAACAACGTTATACGAACGCAGATCGTTACGTAGCTTAGTGCGGACTCTTACCGCTTGATATTGAAATAAAACAGGCATATTAAATGTTCTCCGTACACTCGTTTGAGGCTACAATGTTTCGGACCGTACATACCCGTTCGGAGCCATTTTAACTTGTTATTTAGGAATGTTTATGTAATATTACGAAGAAGATAGATATGTATTTTGTTTGCAACGATGTTTCAGTATAATAATATGGCAGATTCATCATGATAGGCAGTACTGTCTATTAACTGTGCCACTGTTAGCCACGAGTCTTTTCTCGCTATGAGAAGAGCAAAGCTCTATAGCTCTGTTCTTCTCATAGGTAATGTTTACGAATAACATTTCAACTCTGGCAACCTACACGTCTCTTGATTACTTATTGGGAACACTCAGGTTCTCTACGAGATGTTTTCCTTCAATGTTAACGATAATTACCTAGTGCCCAGTTTAAAACGCACTTAACTTCGAAAAGACAGTGGTGCATGTCGTGGATTTGATCTCAAGATCCTCTCCGAAGGAATCCGCTGATATCCTACTTTAGGGCGGGGTGTAAGAGTCCCTCTTACGTACCGCCTGTGACACTATCAGGAGTTGCACTAAATAGAGTGAAACAATTTGTGTACCTAGGTCATGTCGTAAGCGAGGATCTGACAGATGAACTAGACATGAACTAGACACACGAGACAGAGGAAGCGTAGTGGGCTGACAATCCGTTGTAATATGTTAGCACGCAGATTTGCCCGATGCTCCAAAGCTATAGACGACACTGTATAGGGCATATTGTCAATCTTTTTATATATGTAGTTTGTGGACTAGCTATACGCAGCGGGTCGTCAGTGCCCTGCGGGTTAAATATAACAATGCTTTCAGGTTGCTGATGGGGTTGCCTCGCCACTGTAGTGCATCAGCGATGTTTGCTGAAGCACGAGTGGATGGTTTTCATGCCATTTTACCTACATAAAAGGGCAGCGGAGGGACAGTCCCAACAGCTACCTGAGAGTCATTGCAGAATACATCCATAGTCCTATCTGGAGGCATTGGATAAAGATACATATATCGTAGGATGGTACTTGTTTTGTTTCTTTTTCCTTTCTTGTTTGTGTGCTATATGTGTATGCGTAAGTTACTAACATAGTTTTTAGTTATCTCGATGTACTACTTACATTTTATGGACTGAAAAGTCTGAAATAAATTAATTGAATTGGGTTGTAGCTGTTTTTGTCATACTTACTACCTAAGCTTATCACAAACAGCAACAACACTCAGAAAACAAATAACTAGCTGCTGTAGCCACTTCCTCATAAAAATATAACTTTATGCGAATAGTTAGTAAACAAAGGTCGTTACTTTTATCATACGAATATTATTTGCTAGGCACTGTACTTATATTGTTTGTTTATTCTGTACTACAACTCTGTGGATTTTCAATAGTTTTATATTATTCAACTACACTAAATGTCGTGAATAACTTTTACATCTCTCATGTTCGGTAAGTAGGTTCTTATTACCTCCAAATGGGGCTTGTAGGTGACTAATTAGCGCTCTAGGGTAATAATGTAGCTAGAAAAGCCCTAGGGCGGTAAGTAATTAAAAAAAAATCACTTCTTTCTTTCAAAAAGTTCCATCTAACCATCATACTGGCAATAGACATCATGCATTCAGCCCAATGACCAAAGAGGTCGCTTTGCTATTCAGCCTTGTCTATGTGTCAGTAAATGGTCATCAATTTTTAAATATCGGCGAAGCTCAATATCGTTCTTAAAAAAAAAACATTAAAATGTTCTTTACTTGATTCTTTTTAATGAAAAAAGGCGGGAATAGAAAACTTTTACTTTAAATATTGTTTGTTTTTGTTTTCTTTTTATAATTACGTGCTAATTAGGAAAAAACATGAGTTTGTTCAAGTGAAGCTGCACTCCCGATTCAATGAAAATGGAAGCTGAAGCAGCAATTGACAATATTTTGCCTGAAAGTTCTAAAGAGAGAAATTTGAAAACTTACGACGATGTTTACGATGTTTTATTCTTGTAATGCCGGTATTTTTCTACTTACCTCACAATCGAGATGTAAAGCAGAATAGTTAGCTCGGGTGTAAGCACCAATTGCACCCTCGAACTATAGGCGCCCTCGCTGCGCTCGTGCGCCTAAATATCTCGGGCTGCAATTGATACCTTACAGCCCTTGGCTACTAATCTACTATTGAAGGAAACACTCGGTGGGCATAATGTAAACACAACATGTTTTGGTTATCGGTTTTATATCGAAATGTGGCAAATTATGGATATAGGTAGATAAATTTATTTTATACAGCAAGTACTTGAGCATTCAGATAAAATATCCTTGAAAAAGGCCTGTTTAACGCTTAAAACTTTAAAAAATATTGACATATAAGACAAGTTCAATGTCATTTTCCTCCTATGTCTGTGTTTTCCTCGCTAATCATCCTTTAATTGCATTGTTAATATTTTTAACAATCTGTCTATTATTAATTGTAAATTTGCAGAAATAAAATGTACCTACTTACTTTGATTAATAAATCTCTTTTGTCTACAAAACATTTTAATCCCTCTATATCCTCCTCCTCTTATCTCCCTCCCGTACTTGAATCTCGAAAGCAAAGAAAACTAGCATTGTATTTTTTGTTAAATCATCGTCAAAAAACGATTCTGCAGGAATATTTTTATCGACGCTCATACAAAACACTAGGACATCACAACCTGCTAGGAGCTGCACCGTTGCACGACATGTTTACATTACCGAGCCCATATCAAGCGAGACACCTAACGCTTAAGTTTTCTGCTACCCTGGTGGTCGCGGTATGATGATGTCACTATTTTGCAACAATTAAATACCTATTATTTGTATGTATGGCGTCGCTTAAATATGTGGCGTTTGAATCATACAGTCGGCTTCTATGATATATGATGCCGTTTCTGTTATGGATGGTGCTGGATTATACATTTACAAACGCAACGTCATAATATAAAGCTAAAACATAACATAGTATTTTATGTTTCTAAACGTCAACGAAATGTTACCGCCAACTTATTTATTTCTGTAACGCATTATTTATTTCCTTCACGTAGTAACTGAAGTTATGGGTAATAAATAGTGCCAATTTGATCTTTGATAAAATACAAGATCTTGATAAGGATTTTATAGTATTAGTCATTGGAAAGTTTCTAATAATTCTACAACTACGTCCAGTGCCATTTTTTCAAACCACTATATACCTAAGTATATTGTGAAAGGTTATGGAGCAATTTACTGAAATAAAGGCGATAATTTGAAACACTACCTTACTACTAGGAACATAACAATCCTATATGGAGCATTTTCTTCAGAGCCGTCAAATAACTGTGACCAAAACCATAATTATATACCTATGCGAAAGACATGCTCTTATAAGTTAATTATTTTCTTTTCCTTTTTAATTGGTGTTTTAGAATTCGGAAAATCATAGAACTAAAAGAAATAACATGTCCCATTACTTGGAATCGACATTAGTTATTTGTGCAACAAGAGAGCAAAGTTGTTTTTTGTTTCGAGTGTTGATTTTGAGTCCCGAGCAAGCGAAGGATTCTATGATTGATTCACGAGCGTAGCGAGTGAATCAAAGTTAGAATCCTGAGCGTGGTGAGGGACTCAACACCACGAGATACAAAAAACTTTGCTCTCGTGTAGCACACATAACTTTTCACCACAGTAGTGAGAACACATATTACTTATGAGACAGAAATAAACAAGAATAGATTGAATTCTGCATAATCACTTGTTGATTTAACTCTTCTGGTGTTAAAGTACAGACATCATTGCTAGTTTCACTCATCTTTTTAGATTATTTTATATATTAATATAATTTAACACGTTACGCTATACCTACTGTATCAGCATCAGCGAAATTTTTATTCACGCTACTTTTTTAAATCGCGTTTTAATACCGCGTCCCTGATGTTTATTTTTCAAATGTATCATTGTTGTAATTCTAAATAAAAATGTATTGGTTAAATACTAATTTTATACTTTTAATTAAACTTATTTTTATTAAAACCCAATAATAAATTAAACATGTAAACAATAACATATAAAAAAAAAACTTTATTACAAATATCTTTTTTTTTTACGTTGCCGTAGGTGTTTTCTTTGAGGACGAATTCCAAAATCGAATTTCGAATTCGAAGGGGTTTGTTTTTTCACTCACTTTTTATATGCATGTGAAAGAGACAGAGCACAGTAAAATTCGAATGTTTCAAATTTATGGCTGAACAATGTCAATTCGTGGCACTGAATATTGAAAAATTAAAAAGCTACTTTGCCTCACGCTCGAATCAAAATCGCGTTTTGTTCACTGTTGTCTCGCAGCAAAAGCGGCATGTTTGAGCTGCTGTGGTGAAAAATATATTACGGTATGGTAACTCTTTCTATGACTCATGAAGATGAGTCTACATGAAATCCTTATTAAAATTACCTAAACATGGGACGATAGGTGGCATTAGGTATTCTGCTTTAAGATACGTCAAACATTGTGCATCTAATGACAAAATGTAAATAACAATAGAAAACGCGTGTAATGAATTACTGCGCATTTATTTACACAGGTTGGGAAACTCAGCCTTGAATTAAACGTACGAGAATTATTGAATGACTTTCAACCCTCCTACACGTTAGTACGGCTTGTAATGCAATTGTACTAAATCAAACACGATTTATCACTGAATTGTATGTACTTTGTTGATATCAACTTAATATATTATCTCCAGCTAGGTTTACAGATTTTCAGAACTATTTATTATTACAATGGTAGTAATGTGATTAAGTGACAACCTAGTTTTGGTAACCTAGTTCTCTGATAAGTACCCATCGTTAGTTCAACCGCCACACCACAGCATCGGAGAGATTTTGCAGGCATTCGCACATACCTATTTGGTAAAAATTGGTTGACCTAGATGACTTGAAGATCTATGAATAGCTGAGACTAGATTTTGACGAAAATATCTGGGAGATATATCATTGTATGATGGGTATAGAAGTCAAAGTGATAATTGTGGCTTATCGGGAAGCAGCACTATTATTAGACGATGGATTTCGAGAAAGCTGATTGCTACTAACTAGTATCCTAGCCATGTGTCCAATCAGCTAGTCTGCACATTACTGGCATTATTAACGTGCGTAGTATTGAACACAGAAGACAGTAGAATGATAATAGAATAAGCTGAGTTTCTACTTCCCAAACATCTACTTATCTCCCAAAATGTATTTAATTTGTTTCGGTAATACGTAATATGTAAGTGTAGAAACATAACAAATTGCTGGTTTAATTTATTTTCCGTATAGAAAAAGAGATATCAAACAAGATATTTGAAATATCAAGCTAATTCAACACTAATCTAATTCTTATCCAACATAAAATAGATCGAGATATAAAAGGCATGTCAAAAAAACCACAGCTATGAATCAGATGGCCGATAACTAGACATGTTGAAAGGGACCCAGATCCTTATCAGCGTTGAATCTTCGACCTCTTACACGATTCTGGAAGCCTAGTACATCGTATGAATTTATAATTTGTATTTGGTACAAATGTATGGGTATAAGAAAAATAAAACATGGATTTTGTATGAGCGTTTGAAGAGGTCATAAATATTTTAGAGATGGAGGGATCGGGCTATGTCTTGCATGATTGATTTGATACCATTATGATTTCCATTCCACCTAATTTCGAACAGGTGAGAGATTACTTTAAAAATTCCGTGATGACGCCAGTATGATGACAATGACTAAAGATTACGCTACGATCTAAAATGACAGATTAGCGACAACTAAGGGAATATAGAGCGTTAGTAAAGCGATTCATGAGTACTTTGTAGCATCTTTTACTAAGGATGCAGTTATGATTAACCAAAGAATATCAATAAATAAAAGTGAAGTACACTAGATAAGTAATGTGTAAGAGGCCTTGCGTCCATCCGGAATTAAACATTAGTACCTATTAAATTGACTCATCACGATACTAGTTTTACGTTTTAACCGACACAACATTATATTTATCATAAGTAAGAATATTACAATGATTAGTTTTTCCAGTCGCCTTGTGGTGCATGGTAGAGACGATTGTGATTTTGATATAAGAAAACGATTACAAGAAGCAGTACTGCATACTTATAACAAACTTAACTCACACTAAATATAATTATTTACCTGCTTGCGAATTAACATTAAGTTTAGTGTAGTAAATGGTAGAGCCCCTTTTCGTGCATTGAGCGGAATTCCTGCTGTTGTTATGTAGGATTTCGGCCAGTAAAGTTCTGCAGGAACCAATAGCGGTTCCAAACACACAAAAATCTAATTTCAATTGAAATTTTCGAAAAAAAGTTACGCCACGATTCAAGAGTATGAATATGGGAAGAAAGGGATAACATTTTCATCATCATCATTATCATCTTCCACAATAGGCCGAATTGGCTTGTCTCCTGCTAGACATGGGCCTTCTCTTTGTCACCTATCATATCATCATCATCATAATATGAGCCGAAAGACGTCGACTGCTAGACTCTCCACACGGAACGATTTTATGGATTATGTCACCTTTATACTTATGGAATATTCTCAACAGTTTCTTACTTGTTCAAACTATAACCGACATTTAACCTACGGTATGCGCTGTGTCACCCAATGTTAACAGTTAACATTTGACTATGAATTATTATTCGTTAAGCAGAGCGGATGTTATTGGGGCCGGCATTTAACAACTCAACTCCATTATTTACGTGAGTAATCGTTATACTTTATTTACTCATTATTTATTATTACTCAGTTCCGCTTGCCATTGCTTTAGACAAAAGAGTTTTGGACAAAGATACTCGTAATGAGTCTTACAAAGAGGTCTTTATATTTGACCTCCTATGGACGTAATATTGACTTACGCTATTTGCAAGTCATTGGTTGCCTAGATATATGTTCACGAGTGAGTTGAATAATTTTTATGGCTGACTTGATGGGTTGAATGCCTGTTCCGGTAAAGTATTTTAGATCTTTAGATTCTGGGTAGTTGCAATTATTCGGTAACATGCCTGAGTGTCTCACAAAGGTTCTTTAGAAAGATGACGTTTAGCTGTTACTATCTTTTGTCAACCCTTTCGAATAAATGTATACCACTAGAGTTCTGGATATCAAGCATACATAGGTATACTTAGGTAAATTACGACTTGTGAGGTATTTCTTGATTATTCGAAATATTCTTATTATTTCAAACACCTATTGAGATACTCAGGCGTGAATTCACATAAATATGACTCACAACCGGGTCCTTCCCAACAGATATCAGCTTATCAAGCGAGCATCCTCGCAATGCATCAAAACCTACACCTTCATACTAATTGTCGCACACGTCAGCCGCGCGAAACTCCTCCATAAACCATCCCGTATCTCCGATCACAATATTCGGAGACATCACATCCAACATAAACAAGATCGGTACAACATATTAATTAAAACAACACCCCAGAAAGTTCAGTAACCATATCCTTCGAGCGAACAAAATAAAAGAGCGAACCCATCAGAAAGAATGACCATAAGGTCCAAGAACAATCGCCACATGTGGCCTGGAGATTAACCAAAAGAAAAATAAAATTAATCTCTCCCATCCTTCTCTTTCTTGTGTGGTTTTTATAAGACTGTCTCGCTTACTCAACGAAATCATTCTTGGAAGTGGCGGGGCCAGCGTACGCGTACAACGCGGGTGTTGTGAGCACGAATTCCGAATTTAAAAAAAAGGCGAATGTTGGCGCGCGGCCGCCTGCTAAAACCTTTTCGGTTAATTCCTCTAATGTGGAATGGAGGGAACCATTTTGATAATTCTATTATAGTTCGCGGACGACTGCTTTGATATCCTGAATAAAGATATATTCAAGTCAACACAGAGTAATGTTAGTTGTAAAATATCTTATTCATTTTAAAATTCTTTGCCAAAGTAACAGACACTGTCGACTTAACTATCTGTCAATATTTTGGTACCTATTTTATTCAGGAACATTTTTTTTCGCTTGGCGCATTAAATTATGAATCACGAAGTTATGTGAGCTAAATTACTAAGACCTAGACTGGAGTAACACAAACATACATAGATAGGTACTGGCTTACATTACAATATGCAAGATAGGTACATCATGGGTAAGGGGCAATCCTATTGCAGTGTACCAAGCATTGTCTAGATAAAAATCAAATCATTGAAAACACAAAGAAGTCTTCGAGCTACTGATTATCAGAGAAAAGAAAAAATAAAGAGAATTATGCCTCCTCATAAGATATTATGATAGTTTACAAATGTAAACTACTAATGTACTAGTGTCCTAATGTATACTTAGCTGACAGAAAATCGTCAAATTATAATATATTTTGGATTAAATTCGAAACACCGTATCACACAATTCTAAGGCTATACAGGCATCCACAGCAGATAGACAGGGGTGAGGTGACTACCTAACTCACTGCACCATTACAGTAACTTAAGCAGCCACTTATAGCATCTCACGTAGTTGCACGGCATGTAACAGCACTAGTCGTTAGCTCTTAGTGTAGTGCGCCACCGTGTAACCGAACACCCGACCCCGCGATGTGCACGCCAAAATGACGTCCTCAACATATTTAACCTTTTATTAATGAAGTGTGCATTGTCCTCTTTTTACGGCACGAGTCACTAGTGATGCGACATCGATGTTATCGACTTATCGATAATATCTGTCGATAATTTACTAACGTGATTTCGCCAACATGCCGATCATTTAAGATATGGATTTATCCAACAGTAAAATATAATATTTTAGTATCGCAATAAACATATTTTTTTGTTGGCAGATAGCAAAATAAATATGATATTTGATTTTTTCATCTTCAAGTTATAATTTTGATGTCGTCCGGTCATCGTAAAATATAAAGACATAAATGCGTATATTAAAACTAAGCGTTACTAAATACCGCAGTTTATACTTATATTTCCGCTAAAATGTCCATCATTAAAATTTGATTTATTATTTAAGGCATTCTTGTCGTAAAACAGACGTCAACAAGTTATGATAAATATGTGACACAAAATAAAAATAATAGCATATATTTTTGGAAGTCAAATAGGCATTAAATATAAAACTATAAAGATACACACGCCGCAATAAAACGTAATAAATTATTTTAGGATTTAAGTTTCCTTGAAGCATATCAAATGTTTAGCTTATGACGTGTTCCTACAAAATAGAAAAAGCTATCAAGCGTTTACAGCCTAAATACGAGAGGAAATATTATGGGGTCTATGACACTTATTCGATTATGAAATGAGTTAAAAGTTTAGGTAAAAGTATTTATTAGAATTCTTTTCATACCTGCATCTAGACATCGTCTATTACAGAAAATCTAACATATTTTTCAAATTTGATGTGCTACTTATGAACGTAAATAACTACAATGCTGAACTTACAATCTTTATCCTTCGACCACAATTTCTATTGTAGCGCACCGCACAATAAACACCACAACATAAACTGCATCAGCTACTGAATAAAATAAAGAATTTTTCAAAGTACACAATTCAAAATATCTGGTGTATACCACAACTGCAATTCCTCTATTACCGCAATAAATAACATTGAATTGATTTTACTACCCTATCGACTAAAGCTATCGACAAATACAACGACGGTCGCAATGTTATCCCCATCCCTACAGTTGGTGGCACGCTTGACTAAGCTAAATAATCCCGACTTGGCGAGCTAAACCTATAAGAGTTTCGCAGAACCCGCCACCGGCCCAAACCACTTAGCAACCCCGTGTTTTTATATTTTATATTAATTGTTAAATCATATATTATTATATTAAAGGAGATTATGCCACACAGGATGAGCGACTCAACTTTGCGTGCATGAAGTGTGATTTACTTATTTATAAGATGGTATTAAGATCTCGAGGCTTTTCCAACATTTATATTTCCTTCTTTTTGAGATTTGATGGCAGTAATTTGATCGCCCAGGTATTTGTGAATAATTGTGAATAAATATGTTATATCATTTCAAAAGATTAAAAAGAAAGACAAATCTAAACAAAATCTGTTGATACGAGCATGGAAATCTCTAGGCTCACAGATATGGATTTTAACTATTGGTACCTAAATTGTAATATCATCGCCATCTCAGCCGAAAGCCATCCTCACTCACTGCTAGACATATGTCTCTCCCAAGGGTCTCCACACACACCGTCCTGGAATCCCCACATCTAACGCTTCGATGTCTCCTGTGATGATAACGAAGTCGTTGATTCACATTGAGAAATGAACGGTACTAGATGCAGGCAACCTAAAGACGAATACGTTATAGTTCTTGTCTCAAAGTACGTACGTAGACATAGATACTAGATAGTTTCTAGATTGATACGAGTAGCTTGGTGGTAACTCTAATGAAAAATCCTTCACATTTTGTTTCTTTATTGAGAAAGAAGTGGTGTCGATTTATGCACATCTCCATGCGGGTTAAGATTACCAAGTGTTATCCACTTTTTCATTCCGTGCGTGCCGTAAGAGGCGCCTATGGAAAATAGGCAAAATAAATGGTATCTTGGGGAAATTCGACATAAAATCCTACACCAAATCGACTGGCCAGCATTGTATAAATAGTCACATCATTCGCATTTCGGAGTCCACTGCTATATCGATGAATAAATCCTCCTATTCAAAATAACAGCTTGCAAAATTCAGTATGAGGTTTATTTTTGACAGTGAACGCATGCGATCTGTATAATATATAAAAATTCTTGCTTTACAGAGTCACTGACAGACAGTACTATTGGGCACAAGAAGCCGAAATATGGTATATTGTTCCTTGTGGACCGTAGGTAGGGGTGCACTAAGTAGAAACTACCACAGGATACTGCAGAAACGGGTTAAAAACAAAAAATGTGTTGCCGTATCTGCATGTCATCACAATTTTTAGAGAAGGCAACTGCCACACCCTAGAAAGATATATTTATTTAAACACCAATAAAATAAGACGTCTTACCCAAAAACACATAAAAGTAATATCATTCGCCTCACACAATGGTTCACCTAATAATATTTCTTTACCCACGTTGAATTAATTTACAATTGCGACCATCGTGTTTATGAATCGGAATTGCTTTAGTTTTTACACTAACTGCGTACGAGTTCCAAAATACAAGTGGTTTTATTTGATAAACATCACACGTTAAAATTTTAAGAGAAATTACACTATGTCCGTTATAATTCAGGTTTATATTGAATATTTTTACTATGTGCTTATTGGTTGAAGCAAAAGTTGAAACTGAGAATTGGAGATTTGAAACAGTGAAGTATAGGCAGATAATCATTGTATCTATCGAGAGCAGGCGGTCTCTTCGAAAAATAAAAAAACTTTGGAAAATATGTTTTTTGGCACTATGATAGTAAGTAACAGTTTGAAAACTTCGCTCTGACTATGTATGGTTGCTACGTCAGACAATGAAAAATGATAGATGAACTAAAAGTGAAGAACAGACGGCTATTGGCTGGTTGGAAGCAACCGCAGAATGTGCTGAATCTCAATAATTCACGATAAGCATAATATGAGAGCGGTAACAAAAACAAGTACTGACCTACACTCTGTTAAAATGCCATTGACGATCTATTTCACAATGAGTTAACACTGAAATATTCTGAATAAAGGAATGTCTTTTACACTCTTTTTATATTCCTAACTTATTAATTTGCGAAGGAAAATTGCCCAGAGGACATTTTATTTCTAGGATTTTGTTGTGCTTCATAAGAGTTAAACGCTATTCCTACGAGAATTTCATGTTCCGTTTCTAAAACAGTGTAAGACATTTTCCTGAAACTACATAGTAATAAAAATCTTTAAACATAGATCATTCATCGTCAGCCTGGTGTAATCCTAATAGCATCCAAAACATTCATCTTGGAACTTAGGCTCCGCTTTCTAGTATCAACAGATTTGACAGAATAAGCCTTTCTATATAGCGACAAACAGATAGCAATTTTAAAGGGCTTGTTTTTGGGATTATTGTAAAAAACTATTAGCCTTTTGCTCTATTTCTCTCAAATTTTCATCTTTGCCAAGAATCAGTCCCGCGTAATTTTCGTAAGAATGGTTGAAAAATTTTACCTCACCTAAAAATATAAGTAACGCTATGTACGGTATCTTCCTGCTATTTGTTGTTTGTTTATAGGTACAACCCTAAATGCTTAATCCAAACATAAATCATGTGTTATGAGCACTCGGAGGAAATGAGTAATATAGAGGCGACGTTGTCTCTTGTTATTATATCACTTCACGTTTACTTATTTGCTGTTTTCTTTAATTTTAATTAAGTACATTGTTCAATCTTAATAGTGCTGGTGTATTGTAGTGAACTTATTTACAGGCTTTCGTAGGCCCGTTTATAAATTGACACATACTTACTAGAGGGTGCTAGAGGCCCCTTGACAAGCTCATAATTTCCTGCACTAAGTATATTAGTTTTTTTTTCTAGTAAGAAAGAAAATCGGATATGAGGCGCAACCTTACATTGTAGTAATTGCCTCAAGTAAACCAGCCAAAAATCTCTCTTAAATATTATTTCTCTCTTTTCTCTTTCTTCTAGATGTAGTAAGTAGGCCAAACTGAATTAGGCTGAACTATCTTTCATCAAGTGTCCTTTTTGAGCAAATTAAATGAATGTAAACCGTTACCAAACTAATTATAAATACGATGGTGTATTTGTTTGTCCTTCTAGCAGGTCTACGATGAGCGATGTTATACTATGAATTGTGGGTGTTAAGAAAGCATTTTTACCGTGATAACCGACTGCAAAGCAGACGGAGCTGTAGTCGTAGTCTAGTTTGTAATAAGTATTAAGTCTTTAATTGTTTTTGTCTCTTAAAGCAAATGAACATTATAAAATTAAAACAATATTTATGTTGAGTGAGTTGAAAAGATACTCACAATTCATCGTATTACTGCTTCCATTTGGGATTAGAAGGTGTTATTTTTCTGATAGGAATGCAATTAAACTTCTCAAAAATTCTGTAGATGCATTTTTGTCATCTTTTCATAAAATATGTAGAAACATAGATATTAAAATGCAAACATTATTAAAAGTTGCATATTTTACCAGTACATGATTGTGCATTTTCTTTATAATAAAATCGTTTGGTTTTTCAAAAATTACCCTATGTTTATTATCTCAAAATACATTTTTTATTTAAGTGGTATGTCAGGAGATATTTGACGAGTATTCACCCTGCAAGTTTCAGACGTACCTATTGTTGATTTAAAACTAGGCCTTGATTTAGAAAATGGTTCTCATAGATGAGAAAAGACTTTCCATATGACAAGTCACATGCGAAACAAGATTCTAAAGCTTATTTTAACATCTGTGAAAAGTCAAATCAAAAACCATAAAAAACTATTTTTGACATTAGTTCTGATTTTGTTCTTACAACACTTTCGAACTTTTCTTTTTGAGATAACATAATGAACTCGACAAAGTTAAATCCGGTTGCAATAAAGTGAAAGATGAAGATAAGATGGTCTTAAAATATATTTTATCAGATTTTAGATGCCGACGGATATATAAAAATATTAATTATGTAAATAATGTTACGCGATTTCTTTTTATTTAGAAGCTGCACATTCAAATTCTGTAATATTTTTTATGAGATATTAGTACAGATTATATAAGTTATGTTTCTTATAATTGTATAATTATGTGCTAAGTACGTTTTAAGGAAAATAAATAAATTATTTAATATTTTTATAACATTAGAAAATATTTGAATATGCTTCTTTATTAACGTTGTCTCATTAAATGTACACCCAGCTATTAGAAAATTCTATCTGATCCGTTAAAGACATGTTACTATTGGTCAGTCGATGAATGACAAAGAATGGAGGTATTTACTTTTTTAAGATAAAATTTACACTTAAACCACATAAGAGCCCTACCCTGATTTATTTTAAAAAAGAAATTATACTAGCAATATGACTGTTGTTTTTCTCAGATATAATTATAATTTTGAGGTTTTTAGAATTAACCATACATACATACATAGACTCACCAGTAACTATGCAAAAACGGTTTTTTTGCACAGCCTATTTCACTTATGTAGGATTTGCTAATTTTATAGTCAGTTAGGTATTTATAAGCAGTAGTAAAATTGGCCAATGGATAATTGATTGGTATTTCAATATCTACCTAATTACCCTAAATGTACCTAGTCAGTTTTCTAGTTTAAACAACTACGCTTGAATACCTAGATATCTCCCTATTAGATTATTTTTACCGGGATGATTGACTTGATTTGTAAAGTCTTAACTTATCAAAAAATCTAATAAGATAATTATTTCAATAAATTATATAATATTTTGTTATTATAACATGGCATTACACAGCCTATTTTTTATTATAGGCATAATAAGTATTACTTTTATCATAAAATACATTTTCACAAATAGAACGTGATTTGTGTATCTTTTCATCAAAAGTTCTCCTATTAGAAAACGCATTATCCGACGTGGGGATCGAACCCAGGTCTGTATTAGATGCCTATACGATTTAAAGTGTATTTTCTTATTCATGCAATTAATAATTTATGTAAGTAACAGTTTATCTACTTTCTCAAAAGCTAGAGATAAAAATATATCGAAAAATTTGATTATGATCATTTCTAGGTCTTTCCTATTTACCCTAGGTATAAAAATATTTTTAATCATTAATAGATCACCTGAATCATTCAGAAGTGCATTTAGGTATTTATCTGATGTGAGTGATGTTAAATTACTTTTTTTATGCAATATCTACGCTCTATTTACCTGCTTACATAAATTAATGTATTTATATAATCGTATTATTAACATATACCTATTAGCAGTGCCATTATAATTTTAATTAATAAATATTAATAATTAATAAATATAAAAATTAGTAACGGTGACCTGCTTTTAATATTATGACAATACGTAGTATAATATATGTAGACCGAAAGATAATTATTATATTTGATACAATATTAAAAAAAAACAAATGACCATGTATTCAGTATTTTATGTAAAGGCCTAAAAACCTAATTAATGTCATTTCAATAATTTTCACATCGATTATATTAAGATTTATTATAACCAAGCTTTCAATCAGCCTAATTATTTTGGCATAATATAGGTATTATAAATTAATTCATAAAACTCACATATGTAGCAACATAGCTTTTCCTTCCGATAATTAGCTATTTATGAATTTTATAAAACAAGACAGTGCCGTCGTCAAAATATACCACAAAGATATTTCTCTAATTAATGAAATAATTTGGGCTCTTAATATTCTTTAAATAAGTTTTTTTCTTAAGCCTATAAAAGAAGTCGCAGTTAACTACGTAACTAAGTTTTTACTAAAAGTTTCCAGAAAATATTTACCTCATCAATACGCAACATGTCTCCGTCAACAAAACGTATGTTTTCTCTCAAATTCTATCTCCTCAGTACATAATATCATCCAGCATGCGTTTTGCTTTATTTTTATTAAGAAAAAACATGCCTTGTTTATGCCACACCACCACAAAAATTTGATTAAATCTGTTAATCGCCATTCTTTACCAAACACAGCACTTACCTAATTATTAATTTAAAATTCTTCGTAGTAACACAATTAGGTTTATTTTTATATAATACCACACACTTTTTAATTCACGAAAGTTCACAAGTCACAAGTTTTTGAATATTTGTTTTGTAATACAATACTGTTATATCTACTGGTGCGCTTTACAAACTATACAAGAATCTCGTTTCTTTAAATCCGGTTCCTATATTTCGTATATACGATAATAGACGCGAAGGATATTAAAAAAAAATCGGTTCTGTAAACAATTGGAGATCTAACAAAGCAGCGCTTCGCGGCTATCCGAAGCTATACTGAAATTCTAAACCCCGACTTCGGTGTCCATGTCGCGCACCCCCCATTACTAAATTTCGCATCGGATTTAAAAGATCCTAACTTCTGAACGCTACCACAGCAAAACTAGCCTTAGCTTTTGTGATATAGAGTTCAATTCACCCCAGCGCGTACTGCTACATCAGACATTCATTAAAACTCCCAGCGCGCTACAAGGCTATGAGAACGTATAATTTAAAGACGTAGCTACGCGCCTACTGCGGACGTATAGTCGTCTCGCTCGCACTCGTAGGGAAGGTTGCGCAGCTTTTCGCACAACGTCGTCGGATTGCTCATTTTTTTCGCTATCCAGTATTGAATTACGTATTATTTTGTGAATTAGATTGTGCCGTGGTGTCATATTTTTCTCTCTACCTGGCGCTCTTATAACGACGGATAAGGAAGCAGGTTGGTTTAATCTCTTTGATTAAAAAAATATACTTAACAAAGATAATATTTATTTTTAATATGATAAACTAAAAATAACATTAAAAGTACGATTTGGTTTGAACATTTATTTTCTTTCTTATATCTAAGCTTCAAGATTTTCTATCTTCTTTTCTCCTTTGGTACTGAGAAACATTGGATCTTGAGATGTTTACAAATTTGCCGGACCTGTTAAAAATATTAACCATAGTTAGTAGGTACCCTAGTAAGTACAAATTGTGAATCTCCTAATTTAAATAAGAAAACGCAGCTTAAAAAGTCTGGACTTAAAGCACGGCACGTACAGCATGTAGACGGTAGCAGTATTAGGTATTATTTTCTTCTAATTGAATTTGCTTATAATTCTGTACTTCGAAGATAGTGCCACTGTAAATAAGCCATCCCGTGATACGGCCCGTTTGCCGCTAGGCGGGTAGGGCTATGAAGAGGTGGTGGGAAGTTGTCCCTGCCTTAAGCCATACCTTAATCCTCAATCTCTACTATATTTTCCCAATAGTGGTCTAAATCATATTCGGCAGCCCTTTGGGTTATGAAGATCAGATGAGCTGAGCTGAGGTGCCGGAAAATGTAATATTGAATAAAATAAAAAGCGTGTCTCAGCCTTTCTGCAGAAATTTATTTTATGTAACTGAGATAACGCTAGCTAAACAGAATCTTTTTAGTCTTTCACCCCCGACGCAAAACGTGGGTCTTAGTCTGTGCAGCGTAACTCTTGATTATTAAAGCTGATCATGATATCATCATTATCAGCCTTGTTAACAATGCGTCCCACTGCTGGGCACATAAATTCTCTCATTATGAGAGGTTAGGCCTTAGTGGCTGAGATGATTCTTAGCTGCAATCAATCAACTATCTCTTGGCAGTCATTTCAAAATGTGTACTTCAAATATTACTTACAACACAAACGCCGTAATGCACATGAGCGAAAACAGCCAAGGTTAGCAGAATGTGTAGTATGTAGTACTCCAAGTGAGGATAGTTCATCGAGGTTAAGATACCGGCGAGGAGCGGCCACGTCAGCCAGTTCACCAGCTCGCAGTGACTGTGGCACATCTCTGCTATTATTAGACGACTCTGTAAGCAAATGAGAAAGGATAAACGGTCTTGTCCGTGTGGTAACAGATTAAGAATACGGAATTTCACCACCCCATATCATCCCATGGGTGTCGTAAGAGCCGACAGAGGGAGCATATTATGCAGAGAACAGCACTGTAAGATAAGGAAAACTTGATACAAACCAACCTGATACAAACCAACCCGTTTGGCCAGCGTGGTATAGTAGGCCAATTCCTCCTTCCAAAGGAGAGGCCTAGTCCAGCAGTGGACTGTTAAAGGCTGATGATGAAACGGTCTTGTAGGTAATAGAGCTTTGCTGATTTCGATACAAATGGGCCCCGCCTTGGATAAGATGTTCTACCGTCTAACAGAATATCGACGTAAAGTAACAGTTTGTATACTATTGTGTTTCATTCAGTGAGTGTGTGTTCCCTATTATTTTTTAATCATCCCGCTTCGACTCCAATTCTTTTTCTCATCCAGGGTGACAATACTCTTGCGACTCCTCTGGTGATGCTTGGTCTGCTTTTTGCATTATCACGTCAAAAGGTACCGAAGAACAAGAAGAATGCTTTGGATTGCATTGTCTGTAATGTATTAGAGTCATTATGTATCTGTAAGGCATTGGTTGAGTGAACGTTTGTATCCCCCCGCTACATGACGTCGAGTACACTGTGTTTTTAGTGAGTGGGCCTCATTCGCAAAATTAGAGTCCTATATACTTCCTCAATATGTCCCATCTCACAAAATCATTACGAGTGGCGTAAGGGATGGTCCGCAATAACATTTGCATTTGCTCTATGTAGAGTTTTACTGGTGCCATATTCAATCTCAATAACGATGTAAATTGGGTCCTTAGGCACTTTTAACGGTTTCTGTAGTGCCAGAGTCTTTCTGTGTTTAGTATACATTGATTATTTAGTTGAAATAGCTGTAGTAAGGCTCTAATAGAAAAACGGCTTAACGGAATAACTATGTACTAAGTAGGTACAATTAATTGCAGTTCCTAAAATTTGAAGGCAATCGAACTAAAAAGACAATTGGTGTAGTACTAAAATTTAGTTTTATTAAGTAATTAGTACGTTATTCAATTTTAACACGAACAAATTTCATTTCCATAGTTTTATTTCAATCGGCGCTGGCTGTAACGCCCACATTTCGTCACTCTTAATGAGGGCGAGTTTGTTATCGTAATTAAAACCGTTTAAACTATACAATCGAATTTCATGAACGCGGTAAACCATTTTGGTATAATAATTAAAAGTTATTATTGTATGTACAAATGAAATAATTGCTCCTTTCGATATTCATTACTTTGATTACTATATTTTAGCGAGCGATTTGTCCGTCGGTCTGCCAATTACCTATTTCTTTTCCTAAGGAATACCGGTATTAGTGCATATATATATCGTATAGATCTATCCAGTAACAGGTACCTACTGTAAAAAATCAAGGTGATAAAGAATTAGATTATAATCATCATCGCCCTAGCGTTATCCCGATTGCATCCAAGACTTACAGGCCTTGAAGTCCGAGCTCGCTTACTGGGCCCTGTTTAATAAAGCTGACAATTCGACAAATATGTCAAAAAAAGACAAAATTGTAGATTGTCGCGCTAAAGCTGTTTAATAAAAGTGACAAATATGTCAAAAATCGATAAATGAAATCTTGTCATATTTGTCATGTAAAAATGCGTTTAATAAAACTCGACATATTATGTCAGAAAACCACGGTCAACATATTTTTGACAATTATCGGATTCGGAGTCGTGACAATTATGTCAACTTTTGACATATTTGCAAATATTAGCTTTCGCGACAGAGGGTACAAGCTCCTGTCAGAATTGTCGGACAATTCTACAAATATGTCAATATGTCATGACAATTTTCTGTTTAATAAAACTTTTTAAGCGACATGTGACAGGTGACAATGTGTCGTGAAAAACTTGTCAAATCTGCTTTATTAAACAGAAAATTGTCACGAAATCTAATATTTGCAATTATTTGCAAATATGTCAAAAGTCGACAGAATTATCACTACTCCGAATCCGACAATTGTAAGAAATATTTTGACCGTCGTTTTCTGACATAATATGTCGAGTTTTGTTAAACGCATTTTTACATGACAAATATGACAAGATTTCACCTGTCGATTTTTGACATGATTGTCACTTTTATTAAACAGCTTAAGCGCGACCATTCTACAATTTTGTCTTATTTGACATATTTGTCAAATTGTCGGCTTTATTAAACAGGGCCCTGGTCTAACCAGAGTAGTAAGCGAACTCGGGACAGAATATCAACTTTTCCACAGAGCGACTGCCGTCTGAACTCCGCAACCCAAAGGGATAGCGATATTCCATGGTTTAGACCAGTATCAGTTTATTTGAGGGTACGACTCCCCGTAACAACTGTCAAAGATCTTCATGACAGCTGGGACCGACGGTTTAACGTGTTCTCCGAGGTACGTGGCAAGCGATAATTAACAATTAAATAGCCACGTAACTTCGAAAAGTCGTTGGTGCGCGCCGTGGATTCGAACCCGATACCCTCTGCATTGGCAGTCCGTTGGTACTAGGCTATCGTTGCCTTAAATTGATGATGATAAAGAATTCGATACTCCCAAGGTTTGCAACGTATTAAGCTATATCTATATGTGAATTTAAGTTTTGGTGGTATTGAAAATTGTCTTTCAATGCAAGCGACAAGACAATTTGCAATACCACACAATTTTCACGGACAGATGTAAATTACATCCGCGAACGTGGCTTTTGCGTCGGCGTTGAAATATTAGATACTCGAAATACAATTTAAACGTTATCTTACATAGATATAGGTAATATCTCAAAACTGCCATTACTTAAGAACATAACTTCACGCCTTTTATCCCCGAAGGTGTAGGCAGAAGTGTATTAAACACCCACATTTCGCCAGTTATGTTTAGGTACCAATGTAATAGGGGGCGAGCCTATTGCCATCTACTGTGCGATACTTAACAACCAAAAACATTATACCTTTGCATCATCCCTGTAACACAAAAAACCTGAACTTATTTATTTATTTATTTCTTTATGCACAAACATGGTGTACAATGGTGGACATAATGCCATAAGGCATTTTCTACCTGTCAACCTTAAGGTGGTGCAGAGATAACAGCGGTAGGTGCTTATCTGCGTGATATACCTATCTATACGTACCTACTATACACAAGAGCTGTGTTGAGAATTCCTCTAACTCCTTTTATGTAAATGTGTCATTTTACATTATAAAACAATACTTAGGCGATCAGATAACGCTGTGACGAGAAATAAATGCTTTCCTTGCGAGTAGGCCCTCACGATATCAATGTTGGGTGTATGTTTTATTTTAAGAGGGACAAGATCTTACTATTGTTATAAATGCGAACGTTTGTGGGGACGGATTGACGTACGGTTGTTTGTTAGTCTTTCACGCAAAAACTAGTGAACAGATGTATCTACTTGACGAAAATTGACAATTATATTATATTTCTACCAATAATCAGAAGCGGCGATAGCCAAGTGGTGTACGTAACGGACTGCCGTGACGATGGTCTCGGGTTCGATCCCCAGGTACCCCGGGCACACATCTCTGGCTTTTTCAAGTTATGTGTGTATAAAAAATGTTAATTATCACTCGCTAAATAATGTGCCCGGCAGATGGCAATAGGCTCGCCCCCTATTACATTGGGACCTAAACATAACTGGCGAAATTTGGGTGTGAATACACCTCTGCCTAGTATCCCTTCGGGGATAAAAGGCGTGAAGTTATGTTACCAGTAATATACATTAGATATAAACACTCCTCTATCCATGCTAATTGCCCTCCGACGCGTTCGAAGCCTCGGCCAAGCTGGATATAAGTATACCTCTATCAAGACCAATTTTTTGCTAGATTTTTCCATAAAAGATTTCGCTTATGTGAAAGGAAATCAACTTTATAAAGACTTGAATACTGATATAACAGTTTCTAGAGAACACCCGTACTATACGATGATTCATGTCCTAACATAAGAGCCGGGACCGACGGCTCTCAGCGCTCTTCAAAGCAGTCTTTGATGTAAATGCTACAACAAGTGAACGACTCCAAGTGCGTGATTCAAGTTGCTGCAAAACAAGTGTTCGGAGGCATTTTGAAACAGTCCATAACTATCCTATAAAAATTGACGTAGGTATATAGTGGGTGGTTTAGGCAATTAATACAGATTTACATAATACCTAGAAGCGCATTTGTTAAGGATTTCGTGTACCCATTCCAAGTGGCGTGTTGGCGGGTGTCGTCAGTTCATCTCTCTTGCACTCATAGAGACAGCTGTCACAGCGCGACTGCCACGCCGCCAAGCGGCAATTTGGGTCACAGAAAGTTTGTCTGCAGAGCGCCCATAAGAAATGCGCCTCTATGTAAAATCTATGGTTTAGGCATCCATCACAGTGTTTGTAACTTATTGGGTGCGATTTCACTATTCAAGATTATCGTGCTACTCTCGTTTCCAGTATTCTATCTATCGATGAATTTGGCTACTATATTTGACTTAGCAAAAAGGCAGCGATAGCCTAGTGGAGATACTAACGGACTGCCATGCAGAGGGTATCGGGTTCAAATCCACGGCGCGCACCACTGACTTTTCGGAGCTATGTGCGTATTGAATTGTTAATTATCGCTTGCTAATCGGTGAAGGAAAACATCGTGAGGAAACCTGCATATCTGAGAGTTCTCCATAATGTTCTCGAAAGACATGTGAAATCTGCCAACCCGCACTAGGCCAGCGTGATGGACTATGGCCTTACCCTTCTCATAGTGAGAAGAGACAGTATAAAGGGCTGATGATGATTTGAATTAAGCTCCATACAAAATATGTCAAATATTTAATCTGTAGTAGCCAAATCCATCAATAGGTAGATTGTTAAATCGGGCGTTAGTTTCGTCCCTATTGTGATCCGAGATTCTTACTTGGAGTCCGACATCTACTTTCTAGCAAGTAGAAACTAAGATAGAACGTGCTAATAGGCTAAGACTCAGTTTTTCGTGAAAACCCCTTAACCGAATTAGATGGATTTTGGCATAGAAATCAATTAGGTACCTACAGATACAGATGTGGACGACGGCGGAGGGATGAGCGGCCTTTGGGGCGTTGCCGGTCACAATTAGTAGGTACGGAGAAACAATTTTTATTGTTAGGTACACAGACACAGTGCTTTAAATTTGGTTTTTTTTTTTTCTTTTTTTATAGTACCTAATAGGCGGCAAACGAGCAGACGGATCGCCTGATGGTAAGCAATTACCGCTGCCCATGGACTCAAGCAACACCACAGGAGTCACAAGTGCGTTGCCGCCCCTTGGCGTTAGGAAAAGGGATAGGATGAGGAATGGGATGTGGGTGAAGGAATAGGGAATACGGCCTCCGGCACTCTCACTCACCGAATGAAACGCAACAGTTTAAATACTGTTACTTTACGTCGATTTTCTGTGAGAGAGTAGTACTTCCCTGGTCGAGCCGGCCCATTCATGCTGAAATCAGCAAGGCTCTACTACCTTGATCAGCAAGGCTCTACTACCTTGATCAGCAAGGCTCTACTATCAAGCAAATTATACTACCAGTTTCATTAGTGCCTAGCAGTAGATAATCATCCGCATGCAAAACCGCGAGAAAAAGCTAGTGGAAACATAACAAAGAACTAATGTAAGTAATGACACCAATAAGACTACAATAGCCAGAGTTATAATTAAAAATCTATTCTCTATTTAATGACAAGCCTGGCTCAGGTTGTAGTCATGTGATCCGTGACTCACTGTAACCGGAGTCGAGTAACGCCAATGTCAAAATAAATAGTTTGGCACCTCACTACAAAGAAAAAGTGGCACTATCGCTGTTTTACCAAACTTTATCTATAGCCTGCTCAGTTTACACATGTTGGAAAATATATCGCAAATTATATAAAAAAGCTCGTGTAAAAAAATGTCGTGAGCTAATTATAATAAGTACATGTAAATTACTAATATCTGTTGAATAGTGTTTCTTCTCTTGAGCAGCGAGAATTCAATGACTAATAGATTGCCAGGCAAAATGGTTTCGAAACGCTAACAAACGCTTTCCGAAATCATGTGCGTATTAAATTGTTGAAATGTCGCTTGCCACGTGCCTCCCAGAGCATATTAAGCCGTTGATCCAACTGTAATGATGAGTATTGACAGTGGTTGATACTTGTGGGCACTGGTCTACACCATGGAATATAACTATCCCTTTAGGTTGTGGCGGAGGGCGGCAGTCGCTCTTGTAAAGCTAATATTAATAATAGGTACTCCGTCGAATCTGGTAAATCCAATAAGCGGACTTGGCCTCAATATGAAAAGTCTTGGATGCAACCGGGACATCGCTAGGACTATCTTATACTAATATATAAAGCTGAAGAGTTTGTTTGTTTGGTAGAACGCGCTAATCTCAGGAACCACTGGACCGATTTGAAAAATTCTTTCAGTGTTAGATAGCCCATTTATCGAGGAGGGCTATAGACTATATACCTAACATCACGCTATGAGCGACGGGAGTGGCGTAGTAGCCTTAAATAACGTGGGTGCAACCGCGGGCATCTTCTAGTCATTAAATAAAATCGCACTAAGTTGCCACGTAAAATGTCTCGGATTCGAACCCTCCAACCGCAGGACGGTAAGCCGTCTGGTTTCTGAAGCCAATCGCACGCCGGGTTAAGATAAAAATACAATCAAAACACTCAGTGTTTCCATGGTGTTTCCCTACTGTTTATTATAAGCGTTAAAACAGTTTATAAGACATGTACTTTTAGCCTACTTTTAATTTGTTTAAAATCTGTACATGTACAGTTTACGTATTCTATAACGTATCCAGTGAAAGCAACTGTTGGTGAACACTACAACCAAAGTGAAAAAAAACTAAAAACAAATAAGTAGTACGAGTATCGAGATGGCCCTCAGTGATCGCAAGTTGTCTGCCGGTTTAAGATTTGATGATATAATTTTTGCTGAGGCCGAATGAAGTAAAGATATATACGCATAATGATTTTTTACAAGTTCAGCAGACCAGTTACTTAACTCGAGTAAGTTAAGGTTACTTTAGCAAAAGATAAAATGCATGTTCTCAAGTCCTGTTCCCCAATAGCAATTACGGGACCCGACAATGTGCCTTATCGAGACGAGACGCACTTGACCATGAAGATATTCACCTGCAGTTTCGCGTGGTAGAGTCATAGTCGAAATCATTTATTAATTTAGGCTACAAACTGACGCTCACGAACGTCAAAATTTAGGTTAATTACTCAATGATTCTCCGTGATTGTCCGTGTGGTGACGGATTAAGAATACGGATTGTCCCCACCCCATATCATCCCATGGGTGTCGGAAGAGCCGACAGAGGGAGCATATTATGCAGAGAACAGCACTGTAAGAGAAGGAAAACTTGATACAAACCCTATACCAACCCGTTTGGCTAGCGTGGTAGGCCAATTCCTCCTTTCAAAGGAGAAGCCTAGTCTAGCAGTGGACTGTTAAAGGCTGATGATGATTCAATGATTCATGGTCTATACTCTCAACCTTTATTTATCTCTTTACTTCTTTAGGAGCCCATCTTCTATATTAAAAAGATATTTCTGAGTGGTTGCCTACGTCATAAAATAAATCCACTGACAAAATTGCATGTTTCTTGCTTCGGTAGTTCAGGTTCCTTTCTGCCATGACATGTCAGTCGAGACAAGTAATTTTACATATATTATGATATATACTCACCGCAACATTACTGAACAGCGTTCCATACAGAAATATAAACGCCCTAGGATGTAGTTCGGTGACGTTGTTCGCAGAGTGCACCGCCCACCAGGCCATGGCGACCGTCACGAGCGCCAGCGACGAGAGAGGCTTCAGGCACTCCGGGATGCTGTACATCTTGCCTGAGCGCGTCGCGTAGGATCTGGAATGGGGCTTAGAGTTTAGGAAATATATTAACATACAGGCTGTCTCAGTCCACTGCTGGACATAGGCCTCTCTTAAATTGCGTCACTATAACATTGTGTGTCAATGTCGACTTAGCCTGCTATAGGTACTACGCTGGCTGATATATTTATAGACTCACGCCTGTATCCCCGAAGGGGTAGGCAGAGGTATAATATTCCACCCACATTTCGCCATGATTTTTAGGTCCCACGTAATAGGGGTGTTGAAGGTTTAATATCTACACAGTATGTATTAGCACTGGCCATGTATTGTACTGGCCATCTGTCGTTTATTGTCGGTAGACATATAGACATGTATTTTGAATTATGTGTTTACTTCTATAGTTCAAAATAAAACATTGTAAGTCTTTGCCACTCGTCTCTGGGAATACGTCGTTTTATTTCAAGGGGGCGAACCTATTGCCGTTTCCGGGCACATCACTAGACTGCGTGCTGCTGCTGAGAATTTGGAAAACCCAGAAAATATTCTTACTGGGTTTTTTGGTCCGACCCAGGAATCAAACCCCGGACATCCGATCAGCAGTCGCATACGCTATCCACTGGACGGTTTCAATAGTTTCAATATTTCCTCTGGGTTTTCAACGCGCGAGTGACAGATACAATAAGTTTCTAGCATCTACTCAATTCTAGAGAATAATTTGACATACTTACAAGTACACATTATAGATAGCGACGGGCAGCGTAGTCAGTAGTCCTACGAGGTGAATAACCACCTCGAACACCCTCGCGAACGAGTACCCTCCGAACAAGTACACCTTGTAGTAGCCAGGCCCATACACGCCCTCCAGGATGAACAGCACTGAACAAACCTGCACAAATTAAACATTATTTAGAATAATATTTTCACATATGTGTGAAAAAGCTACTATTCTGTCAAATCTGGTTAAGGACGCGTTTACAAAATTAGTAGGTACAAAATCGCGTCACTACAGCGACACGGCGGCAACAGTACGTACTACGTACGGTAACTTGCGGAAATGTAGTTCAACTAAATAACTTTGAGACTTAGAGTTTTTTGTGTATCTATGTGTTATAGGCCTGGCTGTGCGAATTACGTACAAACAAGTTTCTTATTTTTATATACCTAAATGGACATTATTACTTTATTTTTTCCATTATGTTGATTCAGGATATATTCCGGTATTTAGATATTATTTTGTTTCTTGCGTTGAAATCTGGTAAGATTATCTGGACTGATGGTATACCATCCCATTCAAGTGTTGCGACTGGAACTCATAAAAGAGTAGACCTAGTTATGCCAGGTTGGGGCTCATTTTATTTGTTTTAGTGAGACCCTGCCACTGGTACTAGTGAAGTAACCTTTCAAGGTTATTCGATGAGTCTTACTAGTACTCTTATGTGAGTAGAGCTAGGCATGCCGAGTTTGGGCTCATTTTGTTTGTACATAAGAGATCCTACCACTGGAACTTATGAAGTAACCTTCCAGGGTTATTCGATGACTCTTGCTGGTACTCATATGTGAGTAGAGCTAGGCATGCCGAGTTTGGACTAATTTTGTTTGTATATAAGAGACCCTACCACTGGAACTTATGAAGTAACCTTCCGGGGTTATTCAATGACTCTTGCTGGTACTCATGTGTGAGTAGAGCTAAGGCATGCCGAGTTTGGGCTCATTTTGTTTGTACATAAGAGACCCTACCACTGGAACTTATGAAGTAACCTTCCAGGGTTATTCGATGACTCTTGCTGGTACTCATATGTGCGTAAAGCAAGGCATGCCGAGTTTGGGCTCATTTTGTTTGTACATAAAAGACCCTTCCACTGCAACTTATGAAGTAACCTTCCAGGGTTATTCGATGACTCTTGCTGGTACTCATATGGAAGTAAAGCTAGGCATGCCGAGTTTGGGCTCATTTTGTTTGTACATAAGAGACCCTACCACTGGAACTTATGAAGTAACCTTCCAGGGTTATTCGATGACTCTTGCTGGTTCTTATATGTGAGTAGAGCTAGGCATGCCGAGTTTGGGCTCATTTTGTTTGTACATAAGAGACCCAACCACTGGAACTTATGAAGTAACCTTCCAGGGTTATTCGATGACTCTTGCTGGTACTCATATGGAAGTAAAGCTAGGCATGCCGAGTTTGGGCTCATTTTGTTTGTACATAAGAGACCCTACCACTGGAACTTATGAAGTAACCTTCCAGGGTTATTCGATCACTCTTGCTGGTACTCATATGTGAATAGAGCTAGGCATGCCGAGTTTGGGCTCATTTTGTTTGTACATAAAAGACCCTACCACTGCAACTTATGAAGTAACCTTCCAGGGTTATTCGATGACTCTTGCTGGTTCTTATATGTGAGTAGAGCTAGGCATGCCGAGTTTGGCCTCATTTTGTTTGTACATAAGAGACCCAACCACTGCAACTTATGAAGTAACCTTCCAGGGTTATTCGATGACTCTTGCTGGTTCTTATATGTGAGTAGAGCTAGGCATGCCGAGTTTGGGCTCATTTTGTTTGTACATAAGAGACCCAACCACTGGAACTTATGAAGTAACCTTCCAGGGTTATTCGATGACTCTTGCTGGTACTCATATGGAAGTAAAGCTAGGCATGCCGAGTTTGGGCTCATTTTGTTTGTACATAAGAGACCCTACCACTGGAACTTATGAAGTAACCTTCCAGGGTTATTCGATCACTCTTGCTGGTACTCATATGTGAATAGAGCTAGGCATACCGAGTTTCGGCTCATTTTGTATGAACATCAGAGACCCTTCCACTGGAAGATACCTAGCTCTACTCACATATGAGTACCACTAAGAGTCTTCGAATAAACCTGAAAAACCTGAAAGGTTACTTCATAAAATGCAGTGGTAGGGTCTCTTATGTACAAACAAAATGAGCCCAAACTCGGCATGCCTAGCTCTACTCACACATGAGTACCAGCAAGAGTCATTGAATAACCCTGGAAGGTTACTTCATAAGTTCCAGTGGTAGGATCTCTTATGTACAAACAAAATGAGCCCAAACTCGGCATGCCTAGCTCTACTCACATATGAGTACCAGCAAGAGTCATCGAATAACCCTGAAAGGTTACTTCATAAGTTCCAGTGGTAGGGTCACTTATGTACAAACAAAATGAACCCAAACTCGGCATGCCTAGCTGTACTGACATATGAGTACCAGTAAAAGTCATTGAATAACCCTGGAAGGTTACTTCATAAAATGGAGTGGTAGGGTCTCTTATGTACAAACAAAATGAGCCCAAACTCGGCATGCCTAGCTCTACTCACACATGAGTACCAGCAAGAGTCATTGAATAACCCTGGAAGGTTACTTCATAAGTTCCAGTGGTAGGGTCTCTTATGTACAAACAAAATGAGCCCAAACTCGGCATGCCTAGCTCTACTCACATATGAGTACCAGCAAGAGTCATCGAATAACCCTGGAAGGTTACTTCATAAGTTCCAGTGGTAGGGTCACTTATGTACAAACAAAATGAACCCAAACTTGGCATGCCTAGCTGTACTGACATATGAGTACCAGTAAAAGTCATTGAATAACCCTGGAAGGTTACTTCATAAAATGCAGTGGTAGGGTCTCTAATGTACAAACAAAATGAGCCCAAACTCGGCATGCCTAGCTCTACTCACACATGAGTACCAGCAAGAGCCATTGAATGACCCTGGAAGGTTACTTTCATAAGTTCCAGTGGTAGGGTCTCTTATGTACAAACAAAATGAGCCCAAACTCGGCATGCCTAGCTCTACTCACACATGAGTACCAGCAAGAGTCATTGAATAAACCTGGATGGTTACTTCGTAAGTTCCAGTGGTAGGATCTCTTATGTACAAACAAAATGAGCCCAAACTCGGCATGCCTAGCTCTACTCACATATGAGTACCATTAAGAGTCATTGAATAACCCTGGAAGGTTACTTCATAAAATGCAGTGGTAGGGTCTCTTATGTACAGACAAAATGAGCCCAAACTCGGCATGCCTAGCTCTACTCACACATGAGTACCAGCAAGAGTCATTGGATAACCCTGGAATGTTACTTCATAAGTTCCAGTGGTAGGGTCTCTTATGTACAAACAAAATGAGCCCAAACTCGGCATGCCTAGCTCTACTCACATATGAGTACCAGTAAGAGTCATTGAATAACCCTGGAAGGTTACTTCATAAAATGCAGTGGTAGGGTCTCTTATGTACAAACAAAATGAGCCCAAACTCGGCATGCCTAGCTCTACTCACACATGAGTACCAGCAAGAGTCATTGAATAACCCTGGAATGTTACTTCACTAGTACCAGTGGTAGGGTCTCACCAAAACAAATAAAATGAGCCCCAACCTGGCATAACTAGGTCTTCTCTTTTATGAGTTCCAGTCGCAACACTTGAACGGGATGGTATACCATCAGTCCAGATAATCTTACCAGATTTCAACGCAAGAAACAAAATAATATCTAAATACCGAAATATATCCTGACTCAACATAACGGAGAAAATAAAGTAATAATGTCCATTTATACAAAAGAAATTTACTTGTACGTAATTCGCACAGAATACGAGAAGTATCAAATTGATTTTAGCGAATATTTTGTATTCGTATATTGCTTTTTTCGTCTTCGGGCTGCAGCGACAAGCGACATAGAGTCCACTCCCGACGGCGCTCAAGCGCAGACTGAGATCTCATTGCAGAATTTGGATATATAAATCAAGAAAGTGGCTAAATAAAACGAACCTTATTGCCACACATTAAGACACACGTATGCGAGCAAAATAGAAGAAAAATGTAAGATGTTTTTTTGCTTTTTTTGAGTCAATTTACAATATTTTGAAAAAAAAAATCTAATTGTTTTTGAGTTGACTATATTTACTACCCTATTCTATCTTTGAAAATCTAAATAAATGTAAAAATAGAGAGAAAATTGTACCCGAAAATAGCAGTATATGCCTATTTTTGATTTAAGAGGCCGTTTCGAATCGATTTTACATTAATATTAATTAAATATTTTTTATTTATTTTCAAATTGATTTATAGATAAAAAAGTAATCAATTTATCGTAATCATTAGTTTTATTAGTTAGTATCTAAAATTGTCGTAAAATGTACCGGAAATATGTGGTTTTTTGATACAAGCGTAAACGCGTCCTTAAATCAGTAAGCGGACCCCAAGGTGGTCAAGTATTAGATGCAAAGGGTGTACCTAACGCTAGGATGATAATGGTGCAAAATATAATTTTCAATAGTAGATAGGTACCTACTTCATCTATACACATAAATAAAATTGGATTGTCTGTTTGTAATATTAAAACAATCACTTTTTACTAAATGCTTATGGATGGATGTATACACGGTACATATACCGATCGCTAACATTTAAAGTGAACTGTGAAAACGTTGCGAAAAAGGTTTCTAGTCGAAATAACCTACTCCACCGTTTAACAAATTCAAAATGGGGAGCTGCGCCTTCGATTTTATGTACCACAGGACTAGCGCTGTGTTTTTCTACGGGTGAATATGCGTGCCCTGTATGGCATCGATCAGCACACGCCAAAAAAGTGGATATAGCACTCAACAACATGTGCCGGAAAATAACAGGATGCCTGAAACCAACTCCGGTAAAGATGTTATACCCACTGGCAGGTATTGCCCCTCCAGCTATCCGCAGAGAAGTAGCTACTAGGCTTGAAAAGTGGAAACAGGAAACTGATCCAAGACATCCATTATATCGCCAAAACCCAGCAGCCAAAAGACTAAAAAGTCGGAACAGTTTTCTCCGCACCATATCCACAAGAGCCAGCAATGCTTCTAAGGATAGAATCAACTTGTGGCGCGACAAATTTTCCATCCCCACCTTCATTCCACCGACAGAAAAGTTACCTCCAGGATATAAACTTCCTTGGCCAACTTGGAAGGCACCCAACAGGCTGCGCACCCAGGTCGACAGATCCAAAGATAATTTGTCAAGGTGGGGCTATATCCACCCAAACGAAAATAAGTGCGACTGCGGCGTATCACCACAGACAATGAGCCATATGCTGACGTGCACCACAAGCCCAGACTCGTGCACACTTGACGACACGTATCAAGCAAGGCCAAATGCGATACGCGTTGCCGAGTACTGGGCTAAAACAGTATGAAAAGTGTTGCCATCGACACGAAAAGAAGAAGATACCGAAATGACATATTTTACAATTTTTGTATGTCTGTCTGTCTGTCTGTTTGTTCACGCTAATCGCTAGAACAGCTGGCCCGATTTTGACGGGACTTTCACTGGCGGATAGCTGATGTACCAAGGAGTAACTTAGGCTATAAATTAACCGGGTACGCCAAGTAGTTCCCTCAGGACGCGGGTGAAACCGCGAGAAACAGCCAGTAAGAAATATATGTGAAGATAGCTATCAATTTTGACGTCATTGAATTTCAGACCATCCTGTCAGATTGCACTAGACTTCAACTGCGGCCCCGTATGCGTGGGCATCGGATATCATTGACGCGTCTATGTTTTTGTAAAATGTCATTGGCCTCAGGTTATATTAGTTACAAGTGTTACAACAGTGTAACACTAAATAAATTGCATAAACAGAATACCTTCCTATTCCCTTAGGCACAACCACATTGACATGACATCGTTATCCCGATTGCATCCAAACCTTTACGTCTGGGATTCCGGGGTCCATGCAGTAGTTCAGTCAGATTTTACAGAATATTAACTTTTCCACATAGCGACTGCCTTTTGACCTCCGCAACCCAAAGGAATAGCGATATTCTCAGGCTTAGACCCAGTGTCAGTATAGTCAGCGGGAATAACCATAGAAAAAAGAACGTAACATAACAACTTCACGCCTTTTATCCCCGAAGGGGTAGGCAGAGGTGTATTACACACCCACACTTCGCCAGTTATGTTTCGGTCTCAATGTAATAGGGGGCGAGCCTATTGCCAAATGAAAAAAGAATTCATATTATTTTATCTATGGATAACATTGCATATACTGACACTGGTCTAAGCCAATGTCGACCAAAGATCTTTATGACAGTGATTTCCTGTGCCCCTGAAAGCACGTTAAGCCGTCAGCCCCGGCTTAGCGTGCTCAACAAGGTACGGGGCAAGCGATAATTATCTTTAAATAGATTGTATGCATGCATGTTAAACCACGAACATACCCACATACTGAGGTCGTATCCCCACGGCAGGTACAGTGTCCCCGTGCTGTACTTCTCCCAGTGGCTGATGTAGAAGTTGCACACCACGCTCACCACTATCAGAAACCCTCTGCAACATAGCTAAACATATCAATATATTATCGTGCAGAAGTCGACTTTTTATTACGCCGAATAGAAAACAGAACACAACGGCTTTCTTAGCTTTTTAATGTTAATAATAGAAAGTCAAATGTAATGTATATAAATATTATATTATAAGGAGGAAAGATTTGTGATTTATATTTTTGGCACGAATACACTAAAAATCTACTAAAACCGATTTCAAAAATTCTTACACCTTTAAATTGGTATATTATCTCTGATAGTCTATATTTGATGTTCACCCTTGCAGAGCAGCTAGTATAATATATATAGGTAATAGTATTGTAGAATAGAATAGAATATTCTTTATTGTACACCATAAAACATTTTCTGACATTCATAATACAAAATTTACAAATTGTACAAAAGGCGGCCTTATCGCTATGAGCAATCTCTTCCAGGCAATCTCTTTGGGTGACAGGAACGATGTAAGATTTAAAGTTCTAAGTGCTGCAATTTAAAACATCTAGAATAAACTACTAAAATACTAGCATCTAAGTAATTTGTTTTTAATGTTTTCCATGGCGGCGCCGGTTCTAACTGAACTGCATTTTGTGCTATTAAGAGGTAATTTCAAGTCCTCACTCCGTCATCGTTCAGGCATTAGTCTTCTAACTTAATATTTGTATACCTTAGCATAGATATATATTTATTAAAAATATTCATGTTTTATATTATATCTATCTATTTTATAGATATGTAGAGTCGTAAAGTGTAAAACCTTGTGGCGCACACGTCGTGGCAGATTCAATTTCATGCGTCGTTAACTTTACGTTATCGACATTTTATTTTATTATTTATTTTAAATATATTTAATTTATTTACTTTTGCGGTCATTAACATTAATTTTAATCTTTCTGGATATGTATCACGTACTGGCATTGCGTCCAGTGCTGTGGGTTCGGTCCCCATATGAGACAACACACTGTGTTTCACATATTGTTGTTTCGAGCCTCGGTGTTTATTTTGTGTGTTGATTTCACTTCATGATGATAAAGTCCCTTATTCTTAGTGCGGTAGTTATCTTTTACAAACAAAAAAAATTTACTATCAATCGCAGTTCGCCTGCCAAAATTTTTTGCATTGATAATATGTCAGCCAGGACTAGTAACGTTATATAATCAATTATTTAGATGACTATATGATGATGTGAATGATTCAAGCTAAAGTCGCAATCGGCTGGTCACATTTGTCGCAGAACCGATACCTTTGAAGTAGCCGTGTTTAAAGTGAAGACTGTGCCTTGGCAAACGTAATGTAGGATGCCCTCAGCTAGGTGGAGTGACGGTATACGCAAAGTGGCTGGCAGCGATGACAAGCCGAAAATCGGGCTCAGTGGCGTGCCATTAGAGAGAATTATATCCAGTTCAGCAGTGGACAATGGCAGGCTGATGATGATAATACAAGTCAATAGTTACCTAAAGCAGGACACAGAGAACTCCTGGTCCCGTCCAAAGATAGATATGATGGTGTATGGTATGAGGAACACGATGTAGGAGTCGAGGCCGTGGTCGAACAGCTCCCCCAGGGGACCCGACACGCCCAGCCGACGGGCCTGCTTGCCGTCCAGACCATCTGGGGATGAAGAAAATTATCAGAAAAGAAAGAACGAAAACCATTTAAAAGACACACCAATATAAACACAACTTTTGACACTAAGACGAAGAAAAAAAATGTGCAGTGTGTCCAAAAGGTCCCAGTTCAGTCTGCGCTACGGATGAAATGCATGTGTTCATCTGTTTTTCAGGTGAAACCTAAGGTCTAGACACGGACCCCCGTGTGGGATTTCCAACTTGTCGTGGTGGGGGAGCTTACTAACCGTGGTTTGGACAATCGCGTTGAAGTTAAGCGGGATCCCGGGAGTGGAAGCTTCACGTGGGCTCGGAGTCCGACGCGGTCGCGGGAGGAGAGGCGTGTCGGTGTTGCGTTGCCACGCGCCCTATCTCCTGCGACCAAATGGGCGCACCATAGTTGCGTCGCGGTGGGACCGCAGAGAAAGAAGCGGTGTTGCCAGGTTGTCGACCTCCCTATCCTCTGCGGCCGCTGGGTTTTAGTGCCTGCGGACAGCGAGCGCTGCGGCTGCTCCCCGTCCGCCAAAAGGCAAGGAGGCGGCGTAGTGTCCGCGCCGCCTCCCAAGTAGCATAACGAGACGGTGCCCGCCAACACCAACGGCGGGCCAATCCCGGACGGGGTCTCGGAAAAGTATGCTATCCGCGAATCGCGTGACTCCGCCACTACACGGGACCCGCAGGGACACCGCGGTGGTGTCAGTGGGTATGCCCCGAACGCCTTTAGGGGAGAGCCTCCACACACCTCCTCCAGTCCCAAGCCCGGTCGATCACACACTGGCCGGGTTGGAGTACAGTTAAGATGGTCCATAAGGAGAGTTTTCACCGTAGTCAACAAAAAAAGAAAAAAAAAAGGTCTATACACGGACCATCTTAAATTACCAATTTTAGTTTTCCGTCTTAAAGTCAGTTTTGTTCTATGATAAGCTAGCAGAGAAGGTCAATGTCAGCTGTCCTGTTTATTGCATTAAAAATAACAGCGAAAGTGTCGTTTACGTTGAGCTGTAAAATAAGATGTAAAGGTGGTCAACGTCAAGTTGTCAAAGAGAGGAAACACAGATCGATTTAATAAGTTTGACGTTTAGTTTAAGTGTAAGAAGATTTGGAACAGCTCTTTCCAAATATAAAGTCTGTTAAAGTGTAAACAAGTCTCGAATGTAGGCGATCAAATCGACTGATTGAATAAAGTACTTCATTAATGTCATTGATAACTTTCGCATCTAAAATTTCTCGGTCGTATATTTGTCTGATTGTATATTTTACTAAACAACACATTATTTACACTAAGTACACGTGTACCATGGTGTGGGGGTCAATTGGCCGCGAAGGTCAAGGACACGCAATTATGATTCACTACGCACCATTACATACCGCTCAATGTACTCATTTAAATAAACTCTCTCAACGTAAACTCGGCTTAAGTATGTGAGAGCCGACTACCTACTGTATGTTTTTTTAGACATCATTCGACATTATGCAATTGAAATTATACCTCCTATAAATTGCTGGTCTGGCCTTTCGTCAAGATTTATTCGTTTCGACCGACTCTCTCTAAATTGAAATAGCAATAGGCGGGTCCACACAGACCGAGCAGCCTCGCGCGGAAAATGCTTCGCGAGGCTGCTCGCTCTGTGTGGACCCACCTAATGAGAATTTCTGTTGTACCTTTACCGTTGGCTTTTATACGTCAGGCTTCATGTCCAGCCCACTATAGAGGGTGAGTGTGCTGCCGATATAGGGCAGGATGATTTTAAATAATAATAATAACATCCTAGGGCTCTCACACACACATCATGATCATCATCATCTGATTCCGAATTAGATAGAGTCTAGAATGTGGTAACCTAACCTATGACGTTCACATACCTACTCCTGCTCATTTTGCCGTATTTTCTTGGATACGAGTAGGTACTGATAGTAATACTTTCCAAAACGAAATACGTTTCATTGTAAACGGCATCTCAACGGAATTTTGTATTTCTTTTCAATTATATGACATTGTCCAATCCCGTCGATTCACCGGGAAATTACTTGCCAATGTTGATCGATCAGTTCATACTGAAAGACCGAACATACTCAGACTAGGTACATATAGTTCAAAAACTTATAAGAATTAATTTCGAAACTTTCATTTAATGTATTATCAAACTATAACTCACCTAAGTTATATGCTAAGAAGATGAGCACTCCACATAACACGTACAACCAATTAGGTATTTCGCTGGGGTAATCCTTGAGCCCTGGCCGGCCCCCTGCCGCGTAGAACTCGTAATCATATACTGAGAGGAACAGCACAGCTAGCACCATGCATAAGAAGCCACTAAACGTGATCAGGTTCGGTGCTATGGACTTTGGTATTACCTGAAAATAAAGTTTTGTGATAAATATATGCTGTGTCGTGACGGAATTAGACTACAACGTGTCATTATCACACTTCATGTCGCAGGTGTCTTAAGACTAAGAAAATACAAGATGCATGTAGTATCTTTGGAAGTGACGAAAATCATCATCAGCCCTTTATACTGTCCCACTGCTGGGCAAAGGCCTCTTCTCATTATGAGAAGGGTAAGGCCATAGTCCACCACGCTGGCCAAGTGCGGGTTGGCAGACTTCACATGTCTTTCGAGAACATTATGGAGAACTCTCAGACATGCAGGTTTCCTCACGATGTTTTCCTTCACCGATAAGCAAGCGATAATTAACAATTTAATACGCACTTAACTCCGAAAAGTCATTGGTTGCGTGCCGTGGATTCAAACCCTGAGAGACCCTCTGCGTAGCAGTCTGTCGATCTCTCCACTCAGCTATCGCTGCTTGGACGTAAGTGACGAAAAACTGTATATCAAAGTCTTTTCTACCCCGTCTGGCCACCGTGATTGAATAGGCATAAATTATCCTGCTATTGACTCACAATGCTTACAAAACATCACCTTGCACCTCAGCTCTAAGTAATCCGCTGGGCCGTGTTCGAAACCTGATAAGCTGAAAGCTTCATATTTTGTTTGGTGCAATTTGGCGACATTTTGTGCAGTAAGAAAATATCTACTTTTAAAATTTGTGGAGTTGAGCCACCGCAAATGTGTAATTTTCAGTTAGTTGAGAAATTTTAGTAAACCATTCATCGTCCTAGCGTTATACCGCTTGCATACAGGTAAGAATTTGGCCTCGGTGCCCCGATTTAGCTTTCTAGGCTAACTAGATATGACAGAACTCGGATCCCCAAAGGTACAGCGACATTCCATGACTTAAAACAATGTCTAGGGGACTGGTTCACCGTAAATATGGACGGTGCTCTAAACTAATCCATATAATATGTAGATAATAATAGGTATGCTCCATCTGCCCACAAAAAGCTTTCTGACGCTGGTTTTTCATATCCATCTTGACTTTATTTTATCTGCTGAGATTATTTGGCTAGATATATTATATAATAATATATTTATCAATATGGCTATAAAAGATAAAACACATTTGAAGATACTTAGCTTAGGCTCCAGATATGTACATTTATAATACTAGCACTATAAAATAAATTACTCATCGGGCCATAGTACAAATTTGCTTTTGCAGCTGGTTGTGTGTGAACCGATCCTAAGGGTTGATTTTTCAATCGTCAGTTAAAATTTACTTGACAGTTAAACGGTAACCGGGCTAAATTAAAAAGTACGTAACATCATTGATCTACTTTATCCACAACCGTAGTTTTTAATTTGTAAGTGTTATATTTTATTCTTTTGTTATCTTTTAACTGACGATTCAAAAATCGGCCCTTAGTCGAGTAGTGCCGATAGGAAAATCCTAGTAGTTCAACAATTTCTTTACTGTGAGTAAGGGAATTTTTATTCTTTTACAACCGGCGGCGTACCATTATTTAGTTACGATTTAGTCAGATATTTTTTCTTTTGAAAAAGACAGCTCCCTCATTAGGACTAAATCCTGTGTCGCGGGGGACTTTACAAACATACAACTAACGGACACAATGAACACCCAGACTCGAAGCAACAATTTGTGAATTACACAAAGTGTTGTCTCGTGTGGGGATCGAACCCACAACTACAACTACTACGACAACCGTGCAGTCAAATATGTATAATTATAAATTGTCGTCTGTGCCTCTGAGAGCGCTATAAGCCGTCAGTCTCGGTTGTTTATAAGATCTTTGAGAATCGTTAAGGGTAGTCCCCTTGAATATACCGACACAGGTCTAAGCCATGGAAATTCTTTAAATATAGGTACATACGTTTAGGTTGCGGAGCAACTTTAGAAGGCTAATAATCTGCCATATATATAGAGCCCATGGGCTCCAAGGTCAAATGCAAACAAAATAAGGTAACGACGATGATAATGATGACACAATATTACTTTTCGTCATTGACATCTCAGCCAAAAGTGTCCACTGATGAATATAGGCCTCCTTTTAGCTGTTTTATTACTCTTTGAAGAAATTATACTCACTTTGACTAAGGTGTTCCATGTCGGGTGCATAACATATTGGCTGAGCGGACTTGTGTCTATAGCACTGTACTGCAAACAAGATAAAATGCAAATTTTACAAAACACTTACACTACACTCTAATTTGGAAAACGCTGTGCTCTACAATTAAAATAGATAACATGTCATACTGACGATGGTGGTCCATCGTGGCAATTATGATTTGAATTGATTGTCGTTGGCTCTCGAACGTTTTCTTCAGAAGGGCTCACGGAATGGGTGGTAAAAGATGTAAAATAAAATGACTTCCTGTACAATTGTCACTGATGTAGTACAGATTTAGTAAATTTAATTTATCGCAGAACCCCAGCTCGTAACAATAAGTTGGTATACACAACACACAGCTAGGTAATTATATACTTAGTTGTGATTAATTCATTTGAAATTTATTATGAAATGTGTTTATTATTAGACTTGAAACAGCAGATTATGAATCACATTTTTGCCAAAAGGAAAGATAAACTTAATTGCGAATATATTTTTCGATATCTATCTGGCATTCAAAAAATTATGAGAAAGTACAATCAAGACAGCTTGGCTTCTTTTTGAGTGAGATAAATACAATGTTGTTAATATTAATTCGCTTAATTTAATAAAGATACCTACCGCTATTGTTATATCTTTTTTTGGGACTTAACAAACATTAAATCAACGGACACAAAGTCCACACAGAAATGAACAACAATTTCTGGACGACACAAAATCTTGTGTCGTGTATCGAATCAACAAAACTCAACGTAGTTCATCGCTTCAACCACTACATGATATATACAGCCGCAAACATAAAAATGGAATCCTTACCTTATATTTATTTAATCCTCTGAGATGTTCCTTCGTCAAATACTTGTAATTAAACATATTGAACGACTCACTGCACACACGTTACTGAGAAAACACGAAATATTATGAACATAAACAGTAACAAGACAGAATTCAAAGGTCATTATTACAAGAAATACTAGCACCAACTCAGGTACACACGTCATTGATATTTTTTGTATTGTGATTATGCCGCTTCCGCGAGAACGGATTTTAATGACGTTTTTGTTTAATAATAAGATTAGTAAGGGCTGAATGAATTTGACAGACGAGTTTTTTGATAATGCAGTTGGTAGATATGGTCATATTATTATCATCATCGTCCCAGCGTCATCCAAGTTGCATTAACATTTTTCGATTCTGGAGCCGAGGATCCGCGCACCAGTCTATCCAGATTGGAGAGAATATTTGTTTTTCTACAGAGCGGCTGCTAACTGACCTCCGCATTCCGAAGGAATTGCGATATGCCATGGCTTAGACTAGTGCCAGCATAGCTACCTATTATATTCAAGGGTACCTAGATAAGATCTTCGTGACAGCCGGGACCGACGGGTTTAGGTTCTTTCTGAGACACTATACAAGCGATAATTAACATTTAACAATTTGATTCCCATATTAATTTGAAATATCAGTTATGAGCATGTTAAATCAAATTATTATTTGTCATAGTCTTAACGGTGAAGGAAAACAACGTCAGAAAACCTGCATGGTTAAATGTTATTAGAGCCATATTGGTCTCGAAAAACAAGTGAAGTCTACCAACTCGTACTTGACCAGCGCGGTATATTATGATCTTACCAGTCTCAAATTGAGGAAGAGGTTCGTGCCCAGCGCTGGGATAGCTTGTTAATATTTATGACGAGATTAATATTTATCATCATCAGTCTTTTACAGGCCCCTGCTGGACTAGGCCTCTCCTTTGAAAGGAGGAATTGGCCTACCACGCTGGCCAAACGGGTTGGTGTGTTAATATTTATAACGTGTATGAAAGGCCAAAAATAAGACGGCATCCTTGGTTAATGGCGTAAGTCTGTGCTTTGTTTATTGACGAGGCCCAAGAAAATTCTGAGGGAGGGAAAGTCCTACTAACTTTTTCAAAGGTAAACAGGCTTACGTAGACTAGACAAGGATCTAGCCTACTGTATTACCTACCTATTGTATTAGGTTTAACTAAGCCTATACCATTCTATACTTAAACACAATTTCCAGGACACATCTGTGTATAAAAAATCTTTCGCTACTGACTAGGCAACGTACAGCCGAAATTATTGGACTCAAGAAGCCGAAATTTATCATGTATATTCCTTGAGGAGCGTTCGAGTGCACTAAGACGGGATTTCCTGAAGTGCCCATGATCGGGAAGAAACGCAAGTGAAAAAGAACAATGCGGGCGCATGTGCGGCTTTCTTCATATCGACCATAGTTTCTGATAATATTGAATTCCTTCTTGGTTCGATTTCATATCGAAAAGCGACTAATTCCTAACACCTACTAAAACTTTATCACTCTTTCGTCTTTATCACTTTTATTGCCTACATTCCACATAAAGAAATACGCTAATCCAAGTAGCAAGTCGTTATGGAAGGTCAGTGCCCTTGAATTTACTGACACTTGTATAAACCATGGTATGTTGCTCTCCCTTTGGGCACGCTTTGGGTTGCAGGTTGAAGGTTAGAAGGCAGCCGCTCTGTGGCAAAGTCAATTATCTGATTTAATTAGAAAGCGGACTTTGGGCGCCAAGACAAAAGTCTTGAATGCAACTGGGATAACAATTATGATGATTTCACATTAAGAAACACTTACTTTTCATGTAAATCAATTTATTATTACTAAGTTGTCGCACTACCGAACACTAAACAAGGTTTTTCTCACAACGCACATTTACTATTAATATTTTTTACAAAACAATTATATTTTGAGTAGGTAAATAATTTTATTTTGCTTGGAAGCGTGATTTTCCTTACATAATAACACAAATACTGATAAAACTCAGTGTATCACATAGTAGGCAGACTGTGTGTATGTGTACCTATATAGATTACTGTTTCTTTTATCAATGAAGGTGGCCAAAGATTAGATATGGCACAGAAGGAGTATGCATTCCTGGGTGGCCAGCTGGTGGACTTTAAAATGTTGATGCAGTCGTAGATTTTATTCTTCTGACTATTATTGTTGTGGGTTTAATACCCATGAACTTTCTTAATATTACTAGTTTAATAGGTGAAGTATAATCAAGAGTTTTTAATCCTGATAAGGATTGTCAAAGATGTTCATGACAGCCGGGACCGACGGCCTAACGTGCTCTGCAAGGCATGTGGTAAACGATAATTAACAATTTAATATGCACTAGTGTCCGACCGAAGGTCGATTTTTGGCCGAAGCCGAAGCCGATTCATCTGCAATCGCCACAACCTTCGGCCGAAGCCGTAGCCGAAGCCGAAGGTTTATAAGCTCTTAGTAATTTTGTTCAATATTGACAATATTGTCTACAAGTTACAATTAATATCATAAATTATTTCAAAACTTCAATATCGACTGTCTCATAAAGAACTTGACTTAAAGATGATAAAAAAACTTTGTGATTTATTTGTAAAAATAATCATTTATTTTATAAAGTAATTCACAAATTACAATCAGATCAATCAATCAGTTTTTGTTTTACTCGACAAGACCAAAACTAGATTAATAAATAAAATAAACGAACACTAACTTCTTAATAAATAATCAAATGTTGGTCAATTAAATGCACAGTTTAGAAAATATTAGAAAATTCAAAATAGTTCGTTCAATTCCGACGATTGCTCAGACCTTCGGCGAAACCTTCGGCTGTTGGCAAATCCACTCATGTCAGTATACCTACTCTCTTACAGAGAAAATTCTAATTTGTTTTGTCCATCTGTTACCAGTCCCGTAGTACCATAGTTGATAATCTGTATGTCACCGGTCCTTATCACTCAGTGTGTGGCATCGCCTCATGTGTGTGCTATACCTAGTCGTCTGATACCGATAGCTGTTATCTATATAATGTGCGTAACGGTGGATCGTAACCTAAATTTGTTAAATTGTGTTTTAATCGGAATGTATTTTTGCGGGGCTTAGTGATCGTCGTAGATTGCCGTGTAGTGACGGATTAAGAATACAAAATTTCACTACCCCCATTTATTCGGTGGGTGTCGTAAAGATGAAGATGATTTTTTCTATCTCTTCCGATGCACCTCTTAAATTATCATAAATTATTTGATTACACTAGTACTACGTAAGTACTGTTTATTCTGTGCTAGTACGCCTATGCCGAATTGCCGATGATGATGATGACCTAAACAACACAGTCTAAACTCTGCCTATCCTTAATCAAACTGAAGTTTAACGTATTGTATATACATCTTCAGTTGTTTAAGATCTGCGATTATATTATTTTTATTTTTTATTTATAGACTCACGCCTATATCCCCGAAGGGATAGGCAGAGGACTATTACACCCACATTTCGCCAGGAATTGTTAGCTCCCACGTAATAGGGGGCGAGCCTATTGCCGTACCGGGCACATTACCAGACTCCATGCTGCTACTGAGAATTTCCTAACGGAAAAATCCAATAACACTTTGCCCGATCCGAGAATCGAACCCGAGTATAACAGTCTATAAGTCGAGGCAGGCGGTTATGTCAGTCAAAACAGGTGTTTTTAAAAAAGCGATCTGCAAATTGTTGTTTCCAGTCTGGGTGTTCACTATATATTATGTAGATTGAATTTTTGCTAAGTTGCGCTATAGGATGTATTCCGAAAGCGAGGATTGCCTTTTAAAGATATTTTAAAAGTATATGCCATTTATCATATAAAGATACCTATGTATGGATGTAGTCTGCCATTGTTATTTGACTATACAGTGTCTACGGCAATCCGTAGGTCAGTTCTCTATCTTTCGGTAGACTTAACCACAAGTGACGTCATACGCCGCTCACAAGTCGTATGTTAATAAAAATTGACCCACTCGTTTGATGCATGGTTAATTGATGCATTGGACTGGAAGTTGCTTTAATTCTCGCCTATAACGAGGGTAGGTGTATGTTGTGACGGAGATGAGCAAGAATGAGCTCATCTTAGTTCATTACAAACGATATAAGCTACTGCAACCACTCATCTTAACTAACATCAGATGTAACTATAATTGAGTGCTTTGTATTTGATAATATTGTAAATTATAATACGTTAAAAACTCAAACTACTGACGAAACAAATGTTGAGTATGTCGAAAGAAAAAATCTTCTAATCGGAAATTACGCATCATTGAGGTATAGGTACCAATAATACGTCCTAACAATAATTTAAAAATCGTTGAATGTAAAATTATGTTTCTGTGCTACATTTTTATCTTCTTTACACATCATGTTTATGTCACATGAAATACAATCTAAGAATGTTTAAAACTACAGAAAAGCATTATCTTGGTTTACAAATTTGGCAAGTCTTTTGCAGATCGGTAGCTTACATGTAAGTTATGATTATAGTCAGCATAGGAGTAATAGTGTTTATTTATAAATATAATAATATGCTAAGCTTATGTACTTTCGTGCTACGTATGTCATATACTTATCCCGCTCGATTCACATCACGTCTCATCTCCGCTTTCAGTCACACCAAGTCTTTCGCCTTGGCACGTCGCAACACACGTTCATTTGTCGAACTGCACAATGAGTTACGAGTGCACAAGTGTTAATTGCTCGTTATTTATGATGTCCTGGGGGGCGATCGTGCTAAACGTCAACGTATTTACCAAAACCAAACTTCAACCGAAAACGTCACGTTATGCACAATTCGTATCGTGCTAATTATTTGAACGTAAACGATTTGGTTTTTGTAGGGCAGATACGTTCAGTGACAGCTAGGTGACAGCGTGCGAGCGAACTCTCGTTGTTGCATGGTATCGCGCTATTATTTGACAACGTTTTAAACCAAAACCGTTACGTTCGCGGACGTCTCATACGTTGTCAAACCAAAAGTTCCTATCGACGAACTTTGCAATTATATAATATTCTAAATTTGATTTGAGAAAATTATTAAGAAAATTTTGTATTATTTATCAATTTAGTGGCATACGCTTATAATACATTTGATTGCAACTTAAATGAGTGAACAACATTCTTTCATAAGGCAATTTTTATAGATATCGCTTTGGTATAGCTTATTGTTGCGGTAGATTTCATTATTGTAAGATTGACTCAACCTTGCTTGGCCCTATATTTATGACAATATCTAGGAAGGCATCTCATCAAATAGGCTACATCTCGACGCAATACCTTCCTAGACATTCGCTATTGAAAGGCTGAAACAATATTATGGGGATGTACGTATACCATACACATAATACTGTCACAGTTATAGGTTCTTTGGGTGGCTTAAGCCAAAAGACTGCCTACTTGGTCAGTGCGAAATAATTATAAAAAAATAAACATTCATTTATAATTATTTTTCCTAAGTACCTAGATAGGTATTGTAATTATTTCATTTAACCAAGACAGACAAAAGCGTAGTGCTCATCATACAAAGATTTGTCGTGTTAGGAATCCAACCCACTACCTCGGGTAACAGACCTAAGTCTTAGATTAGGGCTGGGTGGCAGTGAGTTGAATGTGCGTGCGTGGGAAGCGCAATGCGGTGCCGACACAGAATTGCAAATTTCATGTAATCTGTGGGTGCCGAATAGTTCTTTCTCCACCGGTCGTAGTTCAGGCCATGTTGACGGAAGACGTCCGGTGGGACGCTGATGCGGTCTCCTTCTGTGAAGCGGTCATGCTCCAGAAGGAGGCCGCCGAGCGGGACGCGAGAGAGCCGATTCCGCTCGCAGACACAGGCGGCGTCGCGCGTCGTGGCGGTGGCAATGGCCGCTAGCCTGACTCTTCCTTGGGGCCGTGGGCAATCAGAGATAGCAATCTGACTGCCAGACCACGGACGACCCCGAAAAGACAGCGATCTCGGATAGTCGAGGGATCACTGCAATCGCACAGTACGAGGTAGCGAAGGGAGGGCACTACCAACCTAGCCCTTTCAGAGACTGAGCCCTACTACGGGACAAGCGTAACGGGACCCAGGAGCAGTACACCCGCGTTCCCTGTGTCCCATTCTTTTGAGCGCTGAGGCGGCTATCGTGGTGCGTGGTTTTAGTCGGTAAACCCGGGTTCTGTCTCGGGGAGTCCGACATACCCTCTCTGCCCGCCCCGCGGAGAGGCACTCGCAAGAGTTTCCCGACGTAAAAAAAAGGGTGCCGAATAGTTCAACGAGTTGGTCAGAGCCTAGACATGGCCTAGACTCTGGCCAGCCTATTTTGACTAGTTGGTTCAGGGCTCTTAAATTTGGCTTGCTTTGGCCGATCAGCGAAGGGAAGGCCACAGGAGCAATTCGCTTGGTGTAGTTTTCAAAGGCATAATCACGGGAAAACCTGCCCCGGGTCTTTGTCGCCACGTGACCCGCCATGACAAAACATCACTGTTGCCCACTTTGCATATATAGTAAAAGTAATAAGCCTTGGAGTCTGTTAAGAGAATATCTATCTAATAAGTTCGCCCATCAAGTACCACCTGCCCATACTAGTATGAGAGTGGTTAGGGTAGGTGCCGCCTTTCGTCCTTAGTGACCATTTAGACCGGGTGAATTTCTAAGTGAATTGTAAGAAAATATCCGTGAAGAAGAGAAACATAAGAATAAATTAATTCTCTGTGACACCTGGCGATGTGGTCCCAAACTAGGCACAACCTTGTGGTATGGTAGTCAGAAAATTGATCAATATATATAAATATTGCTTTTATACACATACGAGTATTATAGTTATGGTAATTTGCTCATCGCACAAAGAGTTCTCCTGGGTGGTAATCGAACCCATGACTTTCGTCTTATTGGTCTAGTGGTACCTAACCATGACTGGGTTAGGTACCACTAGACAAATAAGCCAATCTACAAGGGAGACTAACCACTGACTCGGCAGGATATGATACAAGTGTGTGAGCTAACATAAGCGTACTTTCTAATCGGGTATCGACTCCAACATCTGATGATCCACTGTTACCCAGACTACCGCTGGACCACTTCGATAGATAGTTAAAGGAATAGAGTAGGTATGTATAATAAAAGGCAAGCTCCAATTTCACATTTTGATTTTATTTATTCAGTGTGTTGAGATGATGAAATCTGATACAAAATATAATTTTAAGTAGAGTTGAAACAAACAACATCTGTTAGGCCATTGTTACAACGTGAACTTCACAGTAATAATTATGTTTTTGGTTTGGTTATTCTTGGTATATTCTTGTTTAATGTCCAAGAAGTGATGATGGTCTCGATTTGGCTCATAGCAAATTGCTCATTTTTGTTAACTTGCAATTATGTCCATGTGGTTGTGCTGACGAGCGGCTTATTATTTTGCTTACTCCTCGGCTACTGTGAACAAAATTAAAACATAAATTATTCAGTCATTATTTACTCAAATATAAGTCCTATCAAAATAACTAAACCCGCTGACATTTAACTTAAGATTAATATTGTTCTCATACATACGTGCGCTATATCTTGTGTTTGAGTATAATATACTTACATTATTTTATTGGGTATTTATGCATATTATGAGACAAGTTCAGAAAGAGAGTAAATACTGTAGGATCTTACGTAATGATAATTGAAATGCGTACCTGAAAAGTTAGAAAGACAGCCAAATTCAAATTCTCCAGCTTTTTGTCTATCTCTTCTTTTATAGAAAGGATGACTATTATACCAAACGCTGACAATTCGGGGTTTGTTTAGCATCTTTCTCTGCTCTATATATTATCCCAAATCTGAAAAATAGGTTTTGTTTATTGTAACGATCATATAAAATTCGTATTGGGCTCGACAAATAGCAGAAGAAGCTGCAATTGCGGTAATGTTGTGGTGCATCATCATTTGAATTCACCTTCGTTACTCTAGTGAAATAAAAACCACTTTAACATGACCAAGTGTGATCATTAATTATTTTTTGCATAAATCACTTATTACAGTAAACAATATTTCGGTACTTACCGTATAAATGTAATAAAATTATTTCATGATTTTATATTATAATATTTATTGACATTCATTGACATTCACATAATGACATTAATTGTCTTTTTAAAATAGTGCTTGCACATGGCGCGATGTCGCTACAGCCTCTTTAGTATAAGAATAGTACTTACTATTTTTAAAAACCAGTGTCAAGCACTAAACGTTTGACGTAAGCCCAACGTAAGGGTTTCGTCTACGGTTCGAACGCTCAATACAATTAGCACGATACCATGTTTGACATCAGCCAAACTAAAACCAAACGTTCACCAAATACGTTACGTTGTCAACGTTTGAACTCTTGAAAATAGCACGATTAGCCCCGGTACCCGCCACCAATTATAACACCAATATGTACTTTGTTGGTATCAAATTCTCGTTGTTAGAAAAATGCAGCAAATATATAAATAATCCCATGTTTTAGAGGAATTTCTGTATAGTATATTATATTGTCTGTGGAGGAATCTTATACCGTAGTCATAATAAGTTTGGTTTTGGAATAATCCTTGCCGTTATTGTTTTAGAGACGAGATAGATTGCAGCATCGTTTAAGATATCAGGGGATCTCATAAATAAACGTTACCCAATGATCATCAATAATGAAATAAAAAGAAATGCAATTTTGCCTGTGAGAGTGAAAGTTAGCTTGGCGTGCCAAAGATTTAAAACATTCTTATATATATATTCATAAGATATTTTTATGTCAAGGTGACGGATTGCCTAGTATCTGATGAAACCAGTAAAGATTCAGAATATGTGTTATTGATTGTCTTGTTGTGTTGTATCATAGAACTCATTATTTATTACATTATCGCTCATCATCATCATCATCATCCTAGGTATCCTGGTTTCATCCAAGACTTTTCGTCTTGCAGGCTGTGGTCTGCTTACTGCTCTAACCATATACCATAGACTATTGCATTATCCTTATTGTGATATAAAACTCTACATAGGGATTGGTTTAACATTTTACATAGAGCATCAAAATAAAACAAGATTTCTTTAATTTATATCATGAGGAGGCTTAGACCGCTAGGAGTCAGTTATCGAGACATAATGGAGCCCATGTGCTATTATGATGTATATTTGTATACCTTAGCTATTTCGCGCACAGTTTCATCTATATTCGTCCAGTAGATTTTGCATGAAAGAGTCACAAACATCCATCATCTTAAAAACTTTTCGTTCGAAATCACGTTTATAATAGTACAAGTAATATAATCCATACTGTAGATATCGTTACATAGTACCCCGTCCGTAAGCCCTTACGGCCTGCCAGCCGTCTAGGTCTAGATAATTGCAGTAAGACTGCACAGTGCACATCGTCTCAATTCGGCCTGTCAGCTGCTAGGTTATTAGTGCAACTGCCACTTAGCCGAATAAGACGCCAGACCGACTGTCTTGTCTACTCATTAGTACTAAATTACACACCGCCCCTGGTTCTTACAAACTACCATTTACTTATAGAAATTGTAGAGCAAGGGCCATATTACAAGACTATTATTATATGTGTTAGTCCAAGTTATAAAGTAATTAGGTATCTGTGTCTTAGATGAGAAAATAGATTACCATGAACCTCTTCACTGCAATGGATTTTTTTATGTGGCTATTTGAAATATGCTTGATGTTGTAATGGTTCGTACTTCGTTCCAGTCTCTGAAGATGTTTTGAGCAAAAACATGATTGTCGTAGTACCTATAGAATACTTATTATTATTATTTGTTGACAACCGAATGTCCCATTTTAACCAATTCCAACAAAATATGGCGAGGTATTAAAACTTTGAACGGTAAAAGAGTGTAATTACTGCTAATAATAAGTCTGATTTTAGTAGAAAGTGAACCTAAGAAATTAAAAGGTCTTGGATGCAACCACAATAAATCTAGAACGATGATGATGATATAAATCAGCACATCCGTTTTGGCGTGGCTAAGTAAAACTATCCTAAACGTGTTAGTATATGACCCAAAAATACATTTAGGATAATCAGGAGTAATCATACTATTCCCCAGGACGCCAGTACCCCCGGTACTTTCGTGTGAACTATAGATTTAAAATACCTATCACATGTACTTATCAATTCCAATCTGCTTGGTAATTGCAATAATTTACAAACCCTCTCGTATTAACACAAATGTCAGCCATTGGTGATATGTTTTATATCATTCCGTGGCTCGTTTTACAGCCAGTTAATTTCAAAATCAACTAAGACAGGATACACCCTTAATTATTTCGAAGACACCCATCCCTATTCGAAATTACGAGTAATTTTGTCGAAAATAGTGAGCACGCGCCTCCCAGCGTAGACATTATGGCGCGGTTCGAATTTCAAATTACGCGCCGGTGTCGGGTGGCGCCCTCGTGTCGTCATGGCAACGTACAGGTGTCGTATCGATCTCCCGCTGAGTCTAACCGCCTGGTAGTTTTGGAAAATGTTTAGTTTTGTTTTATTTATAGACGGAAAATTAATTAGGTACTGTACAAGTTTGAATGTAAATTTTCCATCTCATGCTCTACGTCATCATTAGGTATCATCTACTGATCGACTACGCCAATAAAGGTATCCCAGTTTGTTCATCCTATTTCATCAAAAATAATAACAAATTGGTTAAGTCATGAATTTTGATTACAGACACATTGTTTTGATGAAATTCGTTCACCTAGAGACAGAAATCTAGTCCGCATAACCTATTTATCTCTACACTCTTTTTATCCACCTTCCCAAATAAATTACTCTTCTAAACCAAAAGGTTAAAGGTAAACTTGCAGAAAATTGTTTTGTCAAGAACATAAGCGGACTTCAAACAAAGCAATGCCCTTTGGAATCGCCCTACAGATCAAAAGCTCTACCTACTCATCAAGTGTACCTAATATTTTTAAAGAGTTACAATTTCCTAAAGTTTTCCGAAATCAGGGGATTTCGTCGAGATTCCATTAATTAGACCTTGACCAAATCACAATAGAAACCTGGGTAGAATATAATTTTAAGAACCTATGTCCTGCCGTGGACGATGTAATGTTATTTTTTTGTTTTTGTTATTATTATAAGTATTTTTTTTTCACTTAATAATTTTTGGGTAGTATTGCTTGTCTCCAGGCTGAGATAATGATGATGATATAAATTCAGAAGAAGTTAAAAGAAAGGAAAATTCCAAATCGGTCCAGGTGAATTTGATTAATTGCAACTTAAAGATTTCCATACATTATGGATCTCCTCTTTTTTTGGAATCCGTTGAAAATATGGAATATTTTATCCCTACAGAGTGTATCTCGTTATTGCGAATATCACGGCACCAGTATTTTTTTTTATTACAGATTTCCTTTTACCGCTAAATCGCGTAATACCGCCAAAATTGCTCAATAAAATAACTGCACAAATAACGCAGTATTAAACGCATTCAACACGCGCCGTAAATTCAACTAAACTAGCTAAACATTAGTTTAAATTAAAACGGTAAAGGCCGTTTTCATTTGCATTACACGTGATCGTCTGTGGCTGCGTCTAGTCGCCTCATCAAGCTGGACCGAGCGATTAATTTGGGGAATAAGCTGGTTAAACTTATAAGCGAAAGCGGTTATGAAGGGCTCTGGTGTTATAAGAACTGGACATACGTTTCGTGATAACTCTAGAGAAGAAATAAGATGTGTCATGCTACAGTATTGGTTTTAATCATGAGCTTTGCATGAAGCAATACAATTTTCTGATCTGGATTTTGTAAAAAAATTGCCATAGGTATTTTCTGTGTATTTAGGTAATGTTACTTGGTACTTGGTAGCACAGACTGTTTCCGCAACTCCACGTCTTGGCGTGTATTTTGCGTGCGACTTTGTGTAGGTACTTATATTTTCTGTGTACTTATAAAAAAGTGCATTTTAATTGTTAGATGGTTACCAAAAGCTATATACAAAATTATAAACAGAACTGGCACAAATGGCAGAACTGAAGAAACTGTACTTAAGTCTCTGATAAAACAATAGGACCTCTCTGTATCTCTCGAAAGCTATGTTAAAAAAATGATTAAAAAATCTGAAGGATTCGTTAAACTTGAGTCCATAAGCTTCTGTGGTCTATTTACCCAGTTCTTAATATACATGATCTCACAGTATTAATCATTAATTTACTCCTTTAGTAAATGTCTACATGATGTCATTTTCTTAGTCATCATGCATGGCTATTAATCAATTGCCCTTATTCCAACCTCTTTTTCTCGTATCTTGAGCCGCGTCCGAACCATTAGCGCGTCGGGCCGGATGGTCTCAGTCTCACACCTATTTACACAGCTTCCTCTTATGCTCTGTGCTCCTAGTACTCAAATATATCTATATGCGATACTCAGATGGGTTGCTATTGTTATGCTGACAAATATTTCGGTAGTGTCAAATCAGCTGATGACACACTGAAGAAATAAATCAGAAGCGAGGCAATGCAAAATTTAGAATCTTATCATCTCCACTTTAAGAAAAAGAACATTAGGAACCAAGTTTAGTGTGGATTGGGCACCAAGTAGTCATACTCCGGCACTAATTACTATCTACTAGAATAGAGGGAAAGGTTTATAATAGTAGTAGTTTGTAAGATTTCCTTGTGATAGTTAGTTGGTAACTCGTGGCATAGAGGCAAACAACTTCGTCACTATCCGGCTTATTGATGGGCGAATGGAACAGTTCCTTCCGTGCGTCAAAAAAACGTGCAAAATCATCGAGTATCATATTTTGGTACCATATAGTGAGTATATATTCGATATCCAGCATTTTTTTAAACTCTGTTTAGTAGGTCATTGTTGCGGGAGATTGAGACAGTTTCTGTTACACTACACATTTTTTATAGGTAGTAGAGCCTTGCTGATTTCTGCATGAATGGGCCGGCTAGACCGGGGAAGTACTACCCTCTCACAGAAAATCGACGTAAAGTAACTGTTGCGTTTCGTTCGGTAAGTGAGAGTGCCCGGAGGCCCTATCCCCTATTCCTTCTCCCTCATCCCACTCCTCATCCTATCTCTTTTCCCAACCCCAAGGGGCGGCAACGCACTTGTGACTCCTGTGGTGTTGCTTGTGTCCATGGGCGGCGGAAAATGCTTACCATCAGGCGATCCGTCTGCTCGTTTGCTGCCTAATACTATATAAAAAAAAAAACATTACACTTATAGCATTGAAAAGATTTTATCAAACTATCGCACGTAAACTTTCTAGATTATACTATGTGATAGTCGCAGTTCTTTTATAAATCTGTAATTCCTAAGAGTATTCACCGCTTTGCAAGCAATTATGTATAATAAAATGAACACATAACTTCAAAAAGGAAAGGACAGCCATGCGCATTTTAGGATTGAACTCAAGACTCTATACAGCAGATTGTTAGTCTCTCCGCTAGGCTTATTCATACACTGTGTAGACATGCGTAGAATTCACGTAACCGTAAGACAATATAAGTCAGAGTATTATATTGTCAGTTCATCACAATTCTTCCTGACAGCTGACATGCAAATCATCTGGTTGCGACAGTGCGCAATAAATTAATTTTAGTTGCACTCGTCCTCGCGACTAATTGTCGTTAAACGATGCGCTGATGCTGTCATCAGACATAACTATTGGTTGTTCACACTCGTTTAGTATAGCTGTCTACACTACACATAGGTGTTACACACTTTACATGATTTTACGAACAACAACATTTTACGGCACTTCAAACAACGGACACAAAAATCGAGTTTGATCGTGTCCGATCGAACATCGCACCGACAACATTCAATGCGAAGTGCAATAACTTTATCTCTTTTTTTTAATGGCACAGGAGGAAAATAGTCAGACGGATTGCCTGATGTTACCTAAGCGATTACCGCCGCCCATAGACATCCGCAACCCCAGAGGATTCACAAATGTGTTGCCGACCTGCATGGAAAAAGGAATAAGAATAGGAGCTGGATAAGGGAGAAGGAAAGCAGATGGCGCCTCTGGCATTCTCACTCATCGAACGAAACGCAACATTATAGACACTGTTACTGAATAATAATAATAATGATATCGTGTTGATAGACCGATCAGAGCGCCTCGCAACAATTGTTGATGTCACTATTCCTCATGACGAGAATCTCGTAAAAGCTGAAAAGGAAAAACAGATTAAATATCTGGACTTGGCTCACGAGATTGTCGACATGTGGGATGTGAACTCAGCAGCTATTGTGCCGATAGTCGTGACCGTTAATGGTCTAATAACCAAGAGCCTCGACCGTCACCTAAAGAGGCTCGCGTTGGGTGCTTGGGTCAGGGATCTGATGCAGAAGGCAGTACTTCTGGACACGGCACGTATTGTGAGGAAGTTCCTGTCTCTGGAGCCCTAACCACCGGCAGCTTGGACCCTGTGCCCGATGCTGGTGGGACCACACGGTTATTTTTATATTTTTAAATGTATTTTTTTTGTAAATTGTATATTTTAAAATGTAATTTTAATTTGATAAATGCTGAATAAAGGAAATAATAATAATATTCTACCACATACACACATCACCATCTAGTCCCAAACTAAGCAGAGCTTGTACTATGGGTACTGGGATAATGGATAAACATACATATAATTTTTTTTGTAAATACATACAATATATTATACATAGAAACACCCAGACCAAGACAAATATCCATGTTCATGCACACAAATGTTTGACTTGAGCGGGAATCGAACCCGCGACCTTCAGCGTAGCAGTCACTTACATTCCCGCTTTGCCAACCGGTCCTCAAATAATTTCGATATTCTGTGAAAGGGTAATATATAGTTTCCCGATCGGGTTGGCCATTACATGCTGAAATCAGCATGGCTCTACTACTTATAAGTTGCTACCTATAGGTTCTGTTTTGTGCCTAGCATATCTTCAAAAGTCCGACACCACGAAGCCTTTGACTCTGATGAAGACATTTTCAACATTCTTTTTAATCTGTGCCCTGAGCGATTGTTTGATCATTCAATCAAAAGCTATTTCGAGACAATTAAACATTGACTCTGATTAAGAAGTTAAATAACGGAACGCGCGCTGCCCGACTGTCTCAATTAGTCAGTATTCAAATATGTACCATTTTTCATTTATTACAACTTTCTTTATAGCTTTGCATATGTATGTAACTAGTGAAGGATTACTATTTCATTAGAAGAGCTTAACTGACAGGAGTAGAGCTGGGAGTAGAACTTAACTGCTGGGTCTATGAATCGAAATTTTGGCAAACTTGGAAAACGTGGAAACCAAATTGCAAATACACTTTCCTCCTAGATACAAATTGCCGACAGAATGCAATACTATTTAAATAAAAGATTCATATTGGTTAGATCTCACGAGAGAATCTAGACTCCGTGCTATCTATAATTATAATACTCTACTATTCGAACTAACATAACCAGGCCATCTTGACCAGCCACAACAGCGCATTTATGCTGCACTACTAACGAAGCCGTCTAATTAAGTTTTCAAGAAAATAATACAAAATCAAACAACATCGTTTAACAGTTAGCATGTTGTATTATGTCTAAGTACCATAAATACCGATAAACACATAACATTTAGGCCTAGAGGTCAGGGTTGCCATATTGTAAATATATTTATAATAACTATAAATTATGGCAACCGCACCTTCAAGGTGCGCCCATAAAAAGAATTAATTAGTTAAGTGAAAACGAATCATTAATGTAAATAGCTAATTAAGGAAGCGACTGTTTGGACTAATGAGCTTAATGACGTAAACGTGACTCTATGCCTACGTAACTTTTGATCTTACTTACGTTTCGATATGCTAATAAAGAAATACCCCGATATCAAGAGTTTGCAAACTCATAGAACAATTTTAGAATAACGGTGATATGTTATTACGATGCGTGACATTGTCATGTAAGTAGGTTATCAAATTAGAATTCATCTTAAACAGAGGTTGGTGTTATCATATTCTTCAAACCTAAATAGATTTGGCTTTCAAGTTATTAAAGAAAGGGTTTTGAAGACGATTAACAAACAACTGCTACTTAATCGATTTGTGTTCATATAATAAAATACAATTGATTTTATAAATACAAATAACGTAAAAGCCTTATCTAAGTATGTCTTTATGATGTTGTTTGCTATTTATCATATATACTATATACATAGACTCACGCCTGTTTTCCCCGAAGGGGTAGGCAGAGGCATATTAAACGCCCACTTTTCGCCAGTGTTTTGATCCCACGTAATAGGTGGCGAGCCTATTGCCGCTTATCGGGATATTTTGTTTGCCAGAGCCTCGTCCGTTGATAGGCAGGTGCACCACTTGCAGGTGAGGTTGGCTTGGGATCCTAAGTTATTGGTAGGAACCCTATGCACCCATATTTCTTATAGGCATTTATTTATAAATTATCAGAACTTGCCAACCCTAATATTGTTTTGCAGTGTGTAGCAATTACTCGCGAAATGAACAAATTAGTGGTCGTAGTAGTCGCTTTGGACCGCGGCTATAAGCGGAAGCTGATCAACTCAATACGAATGTTTGTAAATGGTACAATTTTTAGTTACAAGCCCGCTCGGTTCGCTTAATAAACGCATGCCAAGCTTACATTGTGCTAAGCGTTTTAATTAAACATAGGGCTGTCACAAGCTGTATCTGTATATGTAAAATCCTTGCGTTACCGACTGACGCACAGCCAAAACTGTGTGGCACAAAAAGATGAAATTTGGCATGATTTTCCTTGGGCCACAGAGTGTAGGAGAGCAATAAGAGTGGATTTTTGGAGACTCGCACTTCGCACACAAACAGTCCCACGCAGACGGAGCCGTGTGAGAAGTCTAGTTATGTATAGGAGCGTGATTAATGATACATTTTTTTTTTAGTAAATATTGGTTCACGTTTGAACACTATCATGCTCGATGGTAAGCAATGATGCGATCTAGGATGTAGCACGCTTACCTAGAAGATGCCTATTCACTCGCGTCTTGAAGACACCCAAATTGTACTGATCGGGAAACACAGATTCTGGCAGGGTTCAAAGTTATTCATGTAATTAAGGTCACAGAGTAACACTTGTATTATGAAAGTCAAAACAAATGCTACATTGAGCTTCGAATATAAAGCTATGAGAACGAAATGGAAGAAAGTGATGGCTCTCTTTTAAATTGCCAAACTATTATTCTCTCGTAAACAATTTGTGGCAGCATGAAACCCTTCGTATAACTGATTTAAAATATTTTTTATACAAATAATAGAAATCAACAACATTTATATATCATTTACATTGCTACATGATATGAATTCAAGACATGACCTAGCCGAATGTTTCGGGAAAGGTGCAGACCTATGGAGCTTTTCTACAGAGCAAATACTGACTAACCCAAAGAGATAGCGATTGTGTCATGATCTCAGTTATTCAGGGGTCTGTTGGTATCGCCACTAGGCTGCCTTAAAGTTAAAGCTGTTGGTTATCGCGGTTCAGCCTCGTGAATTAAACTCTTACGTGAATATTATTGAATTTTGTTAACGCGGTTTAGCTTAGGCTCCTTAATTGATTAAGCCTATAATGTGAACATCATACTAATATCTTAATAAATAATCACGTAAGTATTTATGTAGATAAGTATACATACCATTTTGTAAACGTCTGCGATTATCATAGAGTTTTGAATGCACGTTATCAGGGGCATAACAACGGCTAGTGATTGCAGTGGTATAGGTGTGGTGACCTGTCATGTCAAAATATAAAATTATCTTTTTAATGCCGTGTTATTGTTATCAAATATTGAATTATTTGGATACTATTTTAATAAGGTTGTTGAGATATTGTTTCTATTTTGGATTATTTTATTTTTATTTATTTATTTATTTATAGTCTCACGCCTGTGTCCCCGAAGGAGTAGGCAGAGGTGTTAATATTACACCCACATTTCGCCATGAATTTTTAGGTCCCACGTAATAGGGGGCGAGCCTATTGCCGTTACCGGGTACATTACCAGACTACGGGTTGCTACTGAGTAGGTATTCGGAAAACCCCAGTAATACTTTTGCCCGACCCGGGAATTGAACCCGGGACCTCCGATCAGCAGTCGCATACGCTATCCACTGGACCACGGAGACAGTCTCTATTTTGGATTGCTATACACAATGTTGAATTCCTGAAGCAATTCAATGATAATCCCTTAAGAGTCATTTGTTGGATGAGGACTCTGCTAAGGCGAAGTTCTAGGGTTCGATTCCCACTCAGGACAAAGCTTTGTATGATGTGATGATCACAATATGTTCTGAGTCTGAATTTATTTGTACTATTGTCATGTATGTATTTAGCAATATGTTGGTATGTTTATCAGATAAATGGTTGCCATGGTATAGGCCTAGTTTGGCATCAAATTATTACCGTATATAATTTTTCACAGGGTATTATTTATATATTTTTTTAAATACATACATACATAGTCTCACGCCTATAACCCCGAAGAGGTAGGCAGAGGTGTATTTCTACACCCACTTTTCGCCAGATATACTTTAGTCCCACGTAATAAGGGGCGAGCGAGCCTATTGCCGTACCGGCCACATTTGCAGACTCCGTGCTGCTACTGAGAATTTCGTGACAGAAAAACCCAATAACACTGCCCGACCCAGGAATCGAACCCGGGACCTCCCGGGTTCGATTATATTATTACATATCAAACTAAAAATTCTTAGTATGATAATCTCCGCTCACAATTGACTTAAGTCGTTATCACTTGAGCGTGTTAAACACAAAATGTGGACGTCAGATATTTATATTGCTTAATAGAGGCGTGGCTCAGACACAAACAGATCATTGTGCTAATTGTATAATTAATGTGTAGGAGTTTTAGGGTTCTTTCTAAGGGATCCAATGTTGACATTTGCCGCAAAACGGTACATTCCTTTGACTGTGAGACAGTGCGATTTACCCACTCCATATGTCCCACTTTCTGAAAATCATCTACCTCGACATGACCTGCCTTGGCTGACCTGGCAGTTTTTGAACATATTTCGGACACAGATTAGGCTATAGGCCGAAGCAAAGTTAACTTGCTTAGGTGCGATCAGACAAATCCAACCTGAAGTGCAAGTTTGGTGCTGTTCCACAAACAATGGGATACTTTAGTAAGTGTCCCATTGTTCGTCGAACAGCACCATAAGCTAGTGCTTATATCCTGCTTACCCTAATACCTGCAAGTAACAGAAACATATGGACGCTACTGAAAGTGTACATAACTACGTACTCGTAGCTAAGTTTTGGGCTGATACGCCTTAGATTGTCACCGATACTCTTAAAAGGAGAAAAATCGAATCGAAAGAGCTTGGCTTATTTACTGACGATTGACTTCTGCTGTGTTCTGTTTAATTGAAACTGAATAATAATAGGTATAATTATGACTGACTGTCTCCGTGGTCCAGTAGATAGCGTATGCGACTACTGATCGGAGGTCCCGGGTTCGATTTCCGGGTCGGGCAAAAGTGTTTCTGGGTTTTTCCGAATTCTCAGAAGCAACTCGGAGTCTGGTGATGTGCCCGGTAACGGCAATAGGCTCGCCCCTTATTACGTGGGACTTAGAAATTCATGGCGCAATATGGGTGTAATATTTACACCTCTGCCTACCCCTTCGGGGATACAGGCGTGAGTCCATAAAAATATATATAATTATGCATACGTATGACGGCATATATAGTATGCAGTGATGTTTGTCGCAGAACCTACAACCGTTGGAGTAGTCGAGTTCTACAACAGAGACCACGCTTTGGCAATCCTATTACCGATACGACGCCCTCCTACCCCCTCCACCCCTCCTAGGTGGAGTGTCGGACGTAATGTAATACGCTAAGTGGCTGGCAGCACGAAGAATCAAAAATCGGGCTCAGTGGCGTGCCATCGGCGAGGTCTATAGCTGACAGTGGACTACGGTGAGCTAATGATGGCGATGATGATATTCGTAGGTACTATCAAGTATTTAAATCTTTGACTATGACCATAGGCACCACACCACATTGCAAAGCGGGCTTGCAAATTGCAAGCCCGCTTTGCAATGCTCTTTAGCTTGCGGCCAATGTAATGGGCAAGTTTGTCTCAATGCTCTATCATATCAGAGCGACATTAACGAAGATGGAACCTTTGACCCCGAAATTATAGAAGAACTTGAGACAAATGTCGTTGAAGACGATAATGAAGACCAGTTTGAAATTTACCAGCAGCCGGAAGACGACGATGAAGAGGAAGAAGATGATTATACTTATAAACTAGCTGTTACTCGCGGCTTCGCACGCGGAAAAAGTAACGTTTTAGAAAGTTCTCTGCCAAATCTCATCTTTATACAGCCGGCGGTATTCCAGATTTCAATATGACTGACCCTTTGCTTTTATATATAATTATACAAAAATTAGTGTCATAACAACAGCGCTACTTACCGAGTCAAATTGTAGCCTATATGTAGCGGAATAAAATCCTGTATCTTCCAGTTAAAGTCTCATTTGAATCGGTTCAGCCATTCCAGAGATTACCCCAAACAAACAGAAAGACAGACAGACAAAAATGTTAAAAAGGGTTGTTTTGGACTTAGAATCGTGTAACTTACTATATGCACTTGAAAAAACATAGTTATTTTGAAACCACAGACAGACACTTTACTTTTATTTATATGTATAGATGAGCAGAAGAAGTAAAGACTTGTTATCGCGACAACAGCGCCAACTACCGGGTCAAATTGTAGCCTATATGTAGCGCTATAAAGTCCTCTACCTTGTAGTGAAAGTCTCATTTGAATCGGTTCAGCCGTTCCAGAGATTACCCCGGACAAACAAAAAGACAGACCGACAGACAGACAGACGGACAGACAGACAGACAAAAATGTTAAAAAGGGTTGTTTTTGACTCAGAATCGTGTAACTTACTATATGCACTTGAAAAAACATAGTTATTTTGAAATCACAGACAGACACTTCAATTTTATTTATATGTATAGAAAATTGTAGTTTTTGTACCCTTTATTCCATTTTTTTACTTTTAACAAAAATAAATGTATTGAATGATATTTTTTAATAAAAAGACTAATTCATTCATTTACATCATGTAAGAAGTTATTAATACTAATTTGGTTAACATTCAAATATAATTCCTATATTTTCATTAACAATTCTGCAATTACATGGGCAGGTAAGTGTTGTTAATTAAATTAATACTGAATAAAAAGTGGATAGGTTAGATAAAATGATAATATCTTAATATATAAAATCCTTGCGTTACTGACTGACTGACAGACACACTACAGCCGAAACTATTGGGCGCAGGAAGCTGAAATTTGGGATTTATGTTCCTTGGGGAACGTAGGGGTGCACTAAGAAGGGATTTCCCGAAATTCTCACGGGATCGGCCAAAACGGGTAAATAAAAAAAAATGCAGGCGTAGCTGCTGGCGTCCTCTAGTATAATATAATACTTAATAAAAAATTACAAATATTTATAATCATTGATTTATCGATAGTTCATCAATTATATATGGCGCGTTTTCAACCGGAGACACCGGTTGACCTGATCCAGTGACCGCGCGCTCTCCGCACTCCATCTCGAAAACGGTTCACCGTATAAACAAATTATAAACAAAATTTGTAGGGAATTTTGTATTCTACAATATTGATAGTAAATACATACATACATACACAGACTCACGCCTGTTTCCCCGAAGGGGTAGGCAGAGGCATATTAAACGCCCACTTTTCGCCAGTGTTTTGTGTTTTGATAATAAATACATATGGCATAAAACCCATAGGAAATGAGATATTTACAAAAAAAGCGCATAAAAACGATTTTTGTGACCTTTGACCTTGAAATTTAATAGTTGCGTACACTCTACCATATGTAGGTTTTGAGACAACTTTAAGGGTGTCAATATACAAGTATGTACAGACTTACAGCTGGGTATCTCGAATTCCGAGGTAAACTTACTATAATGACTGACTAGTGAGTGTACACCTCTGAGTACGTAGGTATCCCTGCAGGGATACACGCGGGAGTCTATAAAAATATTGCCTGTGTTATAAAGATTTAGATACCTACTATTCTCTAATTCTAGTGATTAAATAAATCATAAATTCATATAAAATGTAATGGTATCAATTACAATTTATAAAGTTTACAAAACTCGTTGACAACTCGTCAAATCCCGCGCTCGCCGGCTGTACGGCGAGTTGTCTGTGCCTGGTGTCAGTTTCAGTCACGGTTGGAATCCTTTGATTTCGTCTGTTGGTTTCTAAAAACTTCACAGTATTGAGTTACGAGATCGTTTCGCAACAATTATGCTTTGTACACAGATTTGAGGCGTAATAGTTGTTTAATTGATAGCCGTACCCACATCATAGGTATTAGGTATGTCTGGTCGCAAACACATGAAGCTTTTGTAAGCTTTGCACCTATCCAATAACTATTAAAAATATTTACCTAAGTATATTTCTATACGCGCAATAAATATTGAGTTTTATTCGAGTAGACATGTTATCAGCTGTTACATGAAGTTATTGACTTAAATTTAGTGATAGTTCATGGTTATACATTGGTATAACCATGAACTATCACAGCAACGATGTTCCAGGAGATGAATTTCGTATATTTGTAATCATAAGGATTTTCAAATCATAATGATTGCAAATATTATGAAATCCATGAATCATGACAGCTATGACCAATCGTTTCCTAGGTGCAGTTAAGAGCATAAACAAGTTGCAATAGGCTAAGCTAAATATAATACGAACGTAACTGAATTGAGGGGCATGCGACATAGTTCAAACTTAACCTACGAAACAATTTATACGTCTTCTCGTAGGGCTATCACTGATTTAAATCTACTCTATTCATCTTCCCAGCCGTATCCTAGTTCCGCTAGTGGGTCCGCTTAAGAGGCTAGTTCGACTGCCTGTTTGACCGCCGCAACCCAAAGGGATAGCGATTTCCCATGGTTTAGACTAGTGTCAGTTCAGAGGTATTGACTACCTGTAACGACTATCAACGATCTTCATGACAGTCGGGACCGACGGCCACCACACAGCCCCTATTCAATACGCGCATAACTCTGAAAAGCCAGTGGTGCGCGCCGTGAATTTGAACCCGATACCCTCTGCATGGTCTCTCCACTAGGCTATTGCTGCCTTTATAACTGTAGTGTAAGTAGGTACATAAATAACGTGGAAACCAAAAGTCACATTCTAGTTGTTATCTGTTTGAAATATCGGAAATGATTTAATAGTCATTTTGCGTATGTCCGGCGCGGTCACGGTTTGCGCGGCAGATCGACGGTAACCGGACGCCATCTTGCGTCGCCATGACGCTTTGACAGCTGTCATTCGTAGCGGACATTCGAATTTAGAATGTTTGAATCATGTTCTCGGATAAATTTATTTTTACATTTCATTTTGTGAGTGATATTGGCGACCGTTTCATGATTAAAATTTTGTAGTAAATCATTTCAAAACGAGGCGGGTATAGAGTATTTTACTAGTAGGTACCTATGGCAATGTCAAGACTCATGGACCAAGATATCCCATCGCGCGAGAAGTTAAGACTTAATGCCAGCAAGATCTCTGAGGAGGTCTGCTAGTTTCAATAGCTATTTGGATGTTTTTTTAACCTTTCACAGTTCGTCAATGCTGGTTGAAGGTCTTTCCTTTGGGTAATATAAATGTATAAAATATGACATCAAGCACCGCACCGATAGAAATTCAACTGTGCCAAAACGAATTGGATCATCGCAAAATTACATTGGAATTAAGGACCCGTAGAGGGTCTTATAATTTTGAATAATACGAATAAGAACTTTCAGAAAATAAACGTTGAGTAGGTATGTAAAAGTAAAGTAGGTACCCACGCTTATCATCAATTACAGCCACCGCTACCGTAAAACTTACCTAGTTTTTAGGGTTCCGTACCTAAAAGGTAAAAACGGGACCCTATTACTAAGCCTCCGCTGTCTGTCTATCCGTCTGTCTGTCTGTCACCAGGCTGTATCTCATAAACCGTGATAGCTAGAAAGCTACAACAAACACAAACACAAAGGAGAATGACCAAATTTGTATGGAAGATGGGCTAAGTTTGCTTCTCGATGATTTGACCAGTAAAATATAGCAAATATACTTCTAATTAAATTAGGAAAAAAATAATAAGATATTCAGCGGCAGTTCTTAGCTATCGGACATTAAAGATTTAAAATATTTTGAGGTTAAGTATTGTGATAGTTACATGATTTAATCATATTAATAGTAGTAAATTAGTTAATTATCGCCCGTGCTTCGAAGAGTACTTACGTTAAGCCGTCGGTCCCAGTTGTCATGAAGATCTTTCACCATCGCACGTCGTTACGGGGAGTCAGTACCCTCCATTAAACCGATACTTACTGGTTTAAACCATACAATATCGCTATCCCTTTGGGTTATGGCGGTCAAACTATGGCAAAGCTAATATTCTGTCTTAACTGGTTAGACTAGTAAGTGGACCCAGGGTTCCTGGGCGTTGAAGTCTTGGATGCAACCGACATAACGCTAGGACGATGATGATATGATTGAATCATTTTACCGGCATTTATTAGAAGCCTCTATGTATATTATACAATATAGAAAATAGTTGTAAAAAGAAGTGGAGCTACGGAACAAACGTTTGTAAATTATATTAGTTTGCCGTTTTTTCAGTCTGATATATTTCTTACTGAGAATTCTCAATGCCATGTGGTTCAATTAATTAGAATTTCAGTGAAGCTAGTTCACAAAAGATAAGTTCATTCCATTAGACTTTATAACAAAGTTGGCATTAAAACTACACTGTTTTTGCTTAATAGGTAAATTAAAGACAGTTTATGTTATTCTTCATTTTATTTGTCATTATAAATCTTCTTCAAATAAATCACTTCAAAATAAAGCAGGAGCTTGTATATCGTATACCATAATGTGGTGCAGGTATGACCTCAGAAGTTACAACAGCTTCAATTAATGTGTAGCATTCTAAACATAAGACTGCGTTCAATTCCTGAAACAAACAAATAAAGTCATTTGAATATTCGGTGAGGAGGGCACGACAGAATTGTAGGGATTGAGAAGAGAAGTAGGTAAACAACACTTACACAGACTAGCGCTATCCATGATTTCAAATTATTGAGCGCCGAATCAGATAGCTTGTCCAAAGAACAGACGTATTGCTGCCTAGGTACCACAAAGGAAGAGTTAACATAACCGCAATCCTCAGCACGGCTAGTTGTTCTACGTCCAGACGACATACTAATGTTACCAATAAAGACTGTCTCATACTTTAGTCAACCCACGAGTCTTGATAACACGAAATAAACTTGTTTGGTCCACAAAGGATTGTTCAAGTCAATATAAACGACGGTAAATTACTTATTTTCCAATAGAGATATTAGCATAGGTGAAAAAGCAATTTGACTGTTTTCATGTCAAAATAACTGACGTAAGACATTATAGATGCCAGTATAATAACAATGTGTTCCCATATTTTCGATAAGTGCAAAACATTATTTCGTAGGTAGTATGTTGCAAAAAGGATAAACATATTATTTAAAGAAAATATTTTACCACAATACATTTTTCAAAATATAAGATTTTGGTGTTATTTTGCTTATTAGAACTTTTATTACGTCACCCTGTTTTCACTATGAATGTAATTTTTCCCTATTAAAAGGAGTTTGCAAGAAACTGTAAACATTTGCCGAAATATGCAAAATGAGTTTTGAATATGAAATGGCGATGTCACGACCGAAACAACGCAGATACTTTTATTTTACAACAAAAAATCCCCACTACGCTTTCGCATAAAATTAATATATATAAAATTATAAAATAAAAAAAGATTTTCCATATATGAATGGTTTAGAAGCAAACGTGCCACAAAATAGCCCACTTTTGGTCATTCTCCTTTTCACAAATTATGTATTTCGGTTGCCGCTATAACAACAAATAAGTACTAAAAATATTTTTTCCGGATTTTTTGCTCAAAATTACCAACGGTAACAGGTGGACGCTTCAAACTTTCACAGAATATGTAGTTATATGCCATTACCTTTCAAAATAAGTCATTGAATAAAAAAAGTTAATAATAAAGGGGGGCTCCCATAGAACAAACGTAATTTTTACGCAATTTGTTACACGATCTTAATGAACAGGTAGAAACTTAAAAAATATTTAAGTATACATTCAACAAACGTGATTTTCTTTTATAGATGATGATTCGGAACCCTTCGTGCGTGAGTCCGACTGGCACTTGCCCAATTTTATTATGTTTCGGTCGACTCCTTATTTATAGGGATCGAACCCCCTATCTCGATTGTCAACCGCTAATCTAATCTAGTACATTAACTATTAATGTGACGTCATTTCATCTTAGGTGTCGGACATGTCAGTGTATCGGAAGGCGAGTAGCGTTAAATTAATGTTATTAGCGCTTCCGTTCAATTTGCGCGCGCGTTTGCTCCGCCGGACAAGTCACAGATAATATAAGTTACTGAAATATGTCTAGCTGGTGACAGCCCTAGTTCCTTTTTAAAATTTTAATGGCTTGTATTTCTTTTTTCATGAATTGTTCTAATGTTAATCTATGTTTTTAATCTATGATGATGCTTGATATCAAAATATGGGTTTGTAATCTATGTTTTGTGTCACAAAACAGCAATTTGTGTAATGAACATTTTATTTGCTTACAGCCTTGGCATTACTTGTGTGTGTTCAATTAACACCGAGTTTCGGAGTCTGAGGACCCCGATCCATACTGATATTTTATAAATACGGAAGTGTGTTTGTCTGTTTGATTGTTTGTTCTTCTTTCACGTCTCAACAGAGCGATGTTATAGTACAATTTGTGTTTATGGAAATAGAAGGCTAATGAGTGTCATTTTCTTCTTTTTACCGCGCTAATCGACTCCCACGTGGGAGTTATTGAATATTTTCTTCTGTCAAAAAACTTTCATCATCATCCTCCTAGCGTTATCCCAGTTTCAACCTGGGGTCCGCTTACTAGTTTAACCGGATTTGGCTGAATATTAGCGTTTCCAAGGAGCGACTGCCTGTCTGACCTCCGCAACCCGAAGGGATAGCGATATTCCATGGTTTAGACTAGTACCAGTTTATTTAGAGGTACTGACGCCCTATAACGACTGTCAAAGATCTTCATGACAGCCGGGACCGACGGCTTAACGTGCTCTCCGAGGCACGGGACAAGCGATAATGAACAATTTAATACGCATATAACTCCGAAAAGTCATTGGTGTGCGCCGTGGATTTAAACACGATATCCTCTGCATGCCAGTCATTTGGTATCTCCACTAGGCTATCGCTGCCTTTGCCTGTCAAAAACCTTTATTGTATAATATTTATATAAATATTACACAATATATATTTGTATGTTTGTAAAGTCCCCCGTTGCAAGCTGTTTCTAGTGCGCGCGTTGTTTTTATAAGATAGAAAAATAATAAGTGTTTACGTTATGTGTGCCAACCCTATTAACGGCGATTGTTATTAGTTTACATTCTGTGTTTCAATCTTTTTGAGTCGTTATTTTCCTTTTTTGTGGCCACTATTAGTCTATAATGTTAGAATATTTAGTAAATATTTCTTAGATACTTATATGTACGTTGTTCAAAAGCCTTAGATAAAAAAACAGCCTAAGAAAATATGCTTGGAACGTACGATTTTTATGTTGATGTAAGTACAGGTAAAGAAAGGGAAAAAGAAAATTCAATGTTGATCGTTTTTTAGGGTTCCGTAGTCCACAAGGAACCCTTATAGTTTCGTCATGTCATGTCGTCACGTCAGTCACGGACGGACGTCCGTCTGTCCGTCCGTAGCCTAGCTCAAAGACGCCTGGTGCTTGAAAGCTGATATTTGACATGAATATAGACATAAGATATTGCAACAAAACTGTAGAATAAAATTTAGGAAAATATTTTTTTAAGGGTATCATTGGATAGGTTTTAAAAAAATATTATTAGTCTGCTTAAATAATTTTTCGATCAAGTGATTAGTTTGTCAAATATCAAGCTTTGAAGTGAAAAAAATTTTTAGAGTCAAGTGTCCCCCCCCCCCCTCCCTCTGCCGGCTAAACTATTAATTTGGAAGAGGTGAAAAAAATCACAAATGTAGTACATATAACGAATTTAAAAGGAAAACTATCACGGCTAAGTAGATATCACTAGTTTACGATTATCGTCGGTTAATTTATAAATACCTATTTCTGTGAGTTTACATTGGGCGCGCTGGCTTAATCTTAAAGATATACCTACGTACCTACTTTGGTATGTAATGTACTACGGTACTACGTATGTATAGTAGTAGTATATCTTGGAAACCACTTTGTATGTTTACAATACATAACTGGATACATACCTAGTATTTTTCTAAACAAAACTTAGGTTCTTATAATAGTGTGATTAAAATTATTTTTTCAGCAATATAAGCAATCGGATTTGTCGTACATTAATACCCTTTGCAGCAAGTCATTATGGGCAACTACGGAACCCTACATTGCGCGTGGCCCGACACGCACTTGGCCGGTTTTTTTTTAATAATTTAAATAGGTACATTCTTATAAGTTATAACTGAACAGTGACTATGTTTTACTACTAAAATGCCCAAAATTCCTGTTAAACAACCGAAACTTCAAGCAATAGGAACAAATTCTAAGTCGCAGGAAAATGAGTACACACTTTACACAATGGTAAATAGGTACCTATTTCAATTTATGAAATGCTTTAAAATTGCACTAATTAATAGGTAGATATTTACTAGATTGAAGGTTATCAAATATCAACTTGCTTGAAAACATCGTACCTAGTAGGCGTGTGAAAACCATGCTCAATAGCATTTTATTTTAAGATAGGTACTTACTTAATTTAATGTGCGACCTTATGTATTAATTAGGTACTTGAACATTTTTGTATTAGGTATATATGTTACAGCCATAGTGATTAATATAAAATTATACATAACTAGAGGACACCAGCAGCTACGCCTGCATTTTTTTTAAATTTATCCGTTTTGGCCGATCCCGTGGGAATTTCGTGAAATCCCTTCTTAGTGCACCCCTGTGGTCCCCAAGGAACATACATGCCAAATTTCAGCTTCCTGCGCCCAATAGTTTCGGCTGAGGCGTGTCTGTCAGTCAGTCAGTAACGCAAGGATTTTATATATTAAGAAGATATGACTACTCAATATACATAATTACTAAATTGTTTAGACAATTTGATAAATTAATTACTTCATCTGGATGTTATTCATAAAGCCAAGCCAAAAAAGTCAAAGTAATAAATATGATACGAATTCTTTGCCTTACCATTTCAATGCAGCGTGGCTTGATCATTCAGGGTCGGCGCAAACGGGCCACCGACCACAGCCACTGGTGGCCAGCGACAGCCACTTTAATTTTTTATTTTTAGTCTCACGCCTGTATCTCCGAAGAGGTGTAAATATTACACCCACATTTCGCCATGATTTTTTAGGTCCCACGTAATAGGGGGCGAGCCTATTGCCGTTAGCGGGCACATCACCAGACGCCCGGCTGCTACTGAGTATTCGGTAAAACCCAGTAACATTTTTGCCTGACTCGGAAATCGAACCCGGGACCTCCGATCAGCAGTCGCATACGCTATCCACTGGACCACAGAGGCAGTCACAAGTAACACACTATTTTCATATACGAGTATTTTGTATAGACGCAAATACTTTTCATATCAAATATATGAAAAGTGGCTGTCGCTGGCCACCAGTGGCTGTGGTCGGTGGCCCATTTGCGCCGACCCTAAGCCATGCTATAATGAAATGTCGAGTCAGTGGACGATGTTTAATAAGCTAAATTGACGGAGCCCTGCTACGCTAGGCTCCTATTTTTAGGTGCAGGTTCACAAGAAAACCTAACATAACATATTCAATTGGTTCTCCTGGCCTGTTAGCATATCAATTGTCTTAAAATAAAACTTTACAAGCTTCACTTCACTTATTGTATTACTTCATCCAAGAGTCCTAAGATGTTATATAAAATAACTAGTTAATGTGATTAATCCGGTGTCAATTATTACTTTGTCCAAATTCAGTAGATATTATGTATAATGGCTAGATAGTATAAATTATATCTGAAATTACTTACTGTAATATTATATACTATTTTTATTTTTGAAGGTCTAAATAAACCAGGAAGTCCAATCAATCATTAAAATATTACTAGTAATTAAAGCAGTTATTTCAAAGTTCATTTTAGGAGCTAGTTTTATTTGTTTTTTATTTTTTTAGTTCTATTCATTCATGGGCAAAAACTATGTGTGGTTTGTACTTGTTTAGAGACCAAATATTTTTTTGTATCTGAGTTTGTATGCAGTGCCGTAACAAGGGCTGTGGTAGTGGCCCTGAAGTATGGGGTACAGGCCATAGAAGAACACATTTGGGGCCAAATATCACATAGCATTTTATTCAAAGGTGCAGTTATTGAGGGTCCCATCGGCCACATAAAAGACTAGTGACGACATGTTTGTAGCTCACTTAATAAAACGAATGATTGTGTATTCTCTTATTAAACTGGAGTAATTCTTAGAACGCACCTCGTGTTTTCAGAGAGCGATGAAAATCAAATTATTGAAAAAGACAGATACACTTTTATTCCAATCTTCCACTTACGACACCCCAAAAAACATAATCTCTTACCCCAAAACAATAAAGGAAACAAATAAAGACAGATAAGTCTAAATTAATAAACACTATCCGTAATCCAATATACGGTAGTCTGTATCGCTCAATGGCCCCTTGAGAACGAATCATCGGTGTTAACGAGACGCTCGGTCCCCATGCTGGCTCGCCCCATACACATTCGCCCCATTCCCTCTCGCCCCATGCCAACTCGCCCCAAACCCCCAAGGATGGGTGGATGCTCATTATTTATTTAGCATGTTGATTTCAATGGTGTTTTGTTTTGTCTAATTTAAATTGTAGCTGATTTGTTTTAATGATTAAAAAAGGTGTAATACTTTTTTGTTTTAGGATGCAATTTTGTTATCCAACTTATGGCAACTTTTAACAATTTTTCATAGAACATGATCATCCTGTTGGATCCATGGTTTTAGGTTTATCACACGGTTGCATCCAAGTCTTTCGCTATGGAGTTCGGCTTTCTTACTAGATTTGACAGAATTTTTAGCTTTTCACAGAGTGTCTGTCGTCTGATATCCGCAACCCAAAGGGATAGCATAGCAATGTTTCACAGCTACGACTAGTTTCACAAGATACTTATATCCAACTGTCCCGACTTTGCTTACCGTCTGCCAAAGATGTCCATGAGGCATAACGTAGGTACCTATGAGATAGTTGACGATTTAATACGTACATAACATCAAAGCGGCAATAGCCTAGTGGTGTATGTAACGGACTGCCGAGACGATGGTCCCGGGTTCGATCCCCAGATACCCCGGGCACACACCTCTGACTTTTCGAAGTTATGTGTGTATTAAAAACGTTAATTATCGCTCGCTTAATAATGTGCCCGGTAGATGGCAATAGGCTCGCCCCCTATTACATTGGGACCGAAACATAACTGGCGAACAGTGGGTGTGTAATACACCTCTGCCTACCCCTTCGGGGATAAAAGGCGTGAAGTTATGTTATAACATCAAAAAGTCATCGGTATGCGCTGATACCTCCTGAATTGCAGTCTATTAACTTCCACTAGGTATTACTCCCTAGCCCATTGCTTTCTTTAAAACAGTATGACAAAAGAAAATTATACATATTCAGCTCATTAAGCTAAAAAACCACAAAGAAATTAATAATATAAAGATTATCTATGGAGAGGGTGTTAATATAACAAAATTAGGTGCACAATTGCTCGATGGTATCGCATATAATACATGCAGTGATGACGTGTATATCAGATGTGCTGTTTCGTTACCCCTTCAGATGTTATCTGTCAAAACGCCCTCTCACTTGCTTTAAATATTATTGGAGGAGAACGAGGTAACTGGCATTGAAGTATTATATAGAATACGTTGGATCAATAGTGGATTTACTTTAGTATTATTTTGTGCTTAGGTCTTATTTTATGCTTAGGTATTTTTTAAGGTCTCTTACGAGAGCTTCGTGTGGATAAAATGCATTGTTTCTGTCAAAATTGTATAAATATTCTGTCACATTGACAAATAAATTAAAGGTATGGTATTAGGATAAATAGGGTAAGTATTCATTTCTTTACTAAAATAAGTAACTTTGGGTGGTGTTGCGGATTTAATTCATTCTCTAGAACAAACTTAAATATGTCGTGCTGAGGTCCAGCCAATCTGTAGTTTACTAGTTGCAAAACACTGTCGAAAGCTAATAATCTGACAAATCTGATAAGATCAGAAAGTGAACTTCATTCTCGAAGTCAAAAGTCTTTTATGCAACTGGGATGATGTTCGGTTCGGACAATGATGATTTGGAATTTTTGCTAAACCTAACTCAAAATGCAATTTTCTTTTTGATATACTCTTACAAAATGTCACTTAGCTCAAACTAGAATTTTCTTTTTCACACACTCTACAAAATGTCACTTACCAAGTTTTACTATACCGAGAATAGGGTTATCAGTCCCAAGGGTGGTCGCGATTTGTCCGCCCTCTATAATTTTATACCATCAGTGTATTGTAACCCCACACCGAGCGGTTTGGGAATTAATTACTACTCCACCTTATGGTGTTAGTGGTGCTCTAGTAATGAGATTTATACTATTTTATACACATGACGATAATGATATTTGGGGAATATAATTGACGAATTTTAAATTTATTTTATATGTAAACAAGACTTTGTCCGCGTCTCCGCCTGCGTGGATGCGCTTGGTCAGTTTGGTGGACTATGGCCTAAGCCTTCTTATATTGTGAAAGGGGCCTGTAGCCCTATACCCATCTAATGGGACAAACTATAACATTTATGCGCAAATAAATTTGTTAAGCTAAATGTCTGCCTGTTACCATTCTGAGGGTGTATAAAACGCCAGTTTTAAAGTGTGATTTTAGTGATCTATTTTACTCTCTTTAGTGGTTTCTGCCCCGACTGCTAAGTCTAAGGTTCAGTTTTCACCCTGCACAAATCTTTGGTTTTCAAGCATGTTGACTTGTGAATGTGATTTACACTTTGTTGGTCTTTAACTATAGTTGTATATTGTCATCCGAGGCATAAACCCCGTATAAAGTATTTACCTGCAAAGTTACGTGGTATAGGTATATCCCGAAAGACAATACAAAACTATGTATGGATTTTATTAAAAATTAATCCTATGTTAATCAGACATCGGATTACTACGGTAAACAGAAAATAAAAACAGATACTACAACTTTATTTAGGTAGATATTTATAGAACAGCATAACTTTGATCGTAAACATTCAAACTCAGAAAAAAACATAATAATTACAAGAGCAATCCCACAATTCACAAAACTTCGGATACATTAATACGGCGCGGCGTCTAGACGCGTCGATTACTCAGAGGTAACACCGCTAGTGTAACCGCACACCGCGCGATATGTTCATAAATTAGCCGCGCGGTTTATCGCCGCGCGGTGTGGCGGCCTGGCGCCGAGATCGCGATAAGTGACCACCTTTATGTGAACAACTTGTGAGGTGCACTGGTATTTTAATGTTCTACTAATGTGTTATGTTACTGGGTGTCGTGGCGCGTTTGAATAAATATGTTTACTCCTTACGTTTATGTCGCCCTGGTACAAGAGGTAAACATAAGTATTACTAATATAACTTCATGCTAGTCTATGAAATAAGAAGATAAATCAGAATATTGAAAAATGACAAAATTATTTATAAGCTGTCAAATATGCAGTTAATAAAAATTGGGCAAGTGCGAGTCGGACTCGCGCAGGAAGGGTTCCGTACCATCATCTATAAAAGAAAATCACGTTCGTTGTATGTATATTTAAATACTTTATAAGTTTCTACCTGTTTATTAAGATCGAGTAACAAATTGCTTAAAAATTACGTTTGTTGTATGGGAGCCCCCCTTTATTATTTACTTTTTTAAAATTTAATTATTTATTTTGAAAGGTAATATACAACTACATATTCTGTGAAAATTTAAAGCGTCTACCTGTAACAGTTAGTAATTTTGAGCAAAAAATACGAAAAAAAAGACGTTTTTTGTATGGGACCCCCCCTTAATATTTTCATTTTTTTTATTTTTAGTATTTGTTGTTATAGCGGCAACCGAAATACATAATTTGTGAACATTTCAGCTTTCTAGCTATCATGGTTTATGAGATACAGCCTGGTAACAGACAGACAGACAGACAGACAGACAGACAGACAGACAGACAGACAGACAGACAGACAGCGGAGGCTTAGTAATAGGGTTCCGTTTTTTACCTTTTAGGTACGGAACCCTAAAAAATACTTTTCCAGAACGCCCGAGATCAAGCTTCAGTGTAACCTATGGGACTCGCAAGGATAGTAAACTGAATAGTCTTTTGACACGTATTCTGCGAGACACAAAAAGAACTTTGATTATAAACTAGAAAGGTATGACTTTTCTGATCGGCTACATAAGTATGTATAAACTGCAATGTTCGACCAGGAACCAGTGATAGTAACGTTTATCTTCATGAATCATGCTATTCATGCGGTCGCATGGATCGCACATAGGTAGAATGATAGTAACGGTTCATCTGTTTAGTAAATTCTGATTCAAACCACATCAGTGAATAACTTTTGATTATAGCAATACGTTAAGATAAAACAGATTAGGAATCTCTGGTACAAAGCTTGCAACATGATCTGGCGCGCTGTATAAAATATGTCATCGACGCCACAATTGACACATGGCTACTTTGATAACGCAGTTAGATTGGTGATTCGTATTCAATATAGAAAAATATGGCTCTTTATTAATGATTGATAAATTAAATGGCTATCACAATATTGTAGTTCACACCAGTTGGTACATCCACCATCATAGCGTTTGCATCAGTGCCAAAATATTAGAACCTGATCAGAAAGGCACGTGGCATATAATAATTATGTCGTTTATCGTCAAGGCGTATACAGGGTGTAAAGAGACCCTTAACGGAAACTGAAACCCCATATTGTACTAATCATTACGAACATTTTTTTATTGGGCACCATACCTGGAAAATTACTCGTTTAGAAGATGTGAGGCTCAAAGATACTATACAATTTTTATAATGAAGTACATAATCGATGCATTTATCGCCAACCTAATCTAAAGATGCACCCATGGATAAGAAGGTATTTCCAAAATTCCACGCGCGCACTTTTTGTTGCGGATTAAAAAATGTGTCTCCTTAAAAAAAATATCGTTTCCCAGATTTTATTTTTGCTTAGAATGACTTGGCATGATGTCCTAAACGAGTAGACTTTGGCTTGGTGATGGGTCTTGTGACACCCTGTATATTACGAAGGTTTAAACCGAACCTAATCATCGTCAAGGAAAATTTTGCCCAGACGTCACGATACTCACGATGCCTATGTCTCGTCCTTCTGTCAAAACATATCAAATCTCATGTAGAGCTAAGCTTCTAACTCTACGCGTCGGAACTCATAAAACTGTGAAACAACGATTGCATCACGTAAAGAGATGTCATAAGGGTTTAAGTCCAAAGCAAAGACAATGCTTATGGTATACTTAGACAAAGCATTATATTTATATGTAACCACACTTCGAAACTTAAGAACATTAATAGAAATAATAGTAATTTTAAATATATGTACACAACATGAAAAGTAGAAACATAAATTAATGTTCTCCGCTACTAACCGTAACAGTCTCTTACAATAAAATCGACTAACAAAATTATAAAAAGTAATTCCTTCGAGCCGGATTTGAACCAGCGACCTATGGATGACAATTTTAACCAGCTACAGTCCACCGCTCTACCAACTGAGCTATCGAAGGCATGCAAGAAATTGCCAAAATGCGCAACGCAATGAATATTTTAGAAAGTGTTATACTTTTAAAACGAAGAAGAGGGGAGCTTGTACTTGGCTTACATTTTATCACCATTATAGGTTGATCTGGCTTTGTACGATATACAATTGTATACGATAGATCAACTTACGACGGATACAAGAAAAAATCTTTGGGGACTGAACGGGAATATGGCAAATATGAAAAAGAATCTTATAGTACGAACTAAATCGTTTTCATGGGCATTCGGGGTTTGGAGTATGACCTATCACGTATTTTTTCAATCTGTAGAGTATTCTGACATGTCACGTAATCGAATATGTAGCGATAAAGATAACAATAGAACTCGACTATCACAACGTAATATTATAGGTAAATGCTTATGATACCTAAGTGTTATCGGTATTATGAATAGGTATTTTATACACTGAGAGTTATCGTTTGACCGTAACGCTTTCAGAAGTACCTAGCATAGCTAAGTCACTTAGACAATATCGATAAAAAGCGCAAAGTTTTAAAAGTTTACTGCAACCCAGAAACAACATAGTTTTTGAACAATTTCTAGAGGTAAGAGTTATTTAGCAACCAGGCAACTGACAAACATATCATGTTAAAAATATATTTTTAAATCTGATTGAAAGTTTCAGTGATTAACGCATTCAAACAAACAAACTCTCCAGCTATATTATATTAGTATAGAAAAACCTGTCAGAAAACGGATCAGCGAGGATAACAGAAAGCTTTGTCCTGTACGATAATCGAAACCCCAAGCCAGACATTTAAATTTTTTTATAGACTCACGCCTGTATCCCCGAAGGGGTAGGCAGAGGTGTAATATTACACCCACATTTCGCCATGAATTTTAGGTCCCACGTAATAGAGGGCGAGCCTAGTGCCGTACCGGGCACATTACCAGACTCCGTGCTGTTACTGAGAATTTCCTAACGGAAAACCCAAGAACACTTTGACCGACCCGGGAATCGAACCCGAGACCTCCCAATCCCACGCGCACATTTATGCCGCGAGACCAACGAGGAAATCATTTAAATAATCAGTAAAACCCAACATCCTCCCAATCCTTGGTAGCACAGCCCATCCTGTCTGAGAAGCCCTGCTAAAACTTTCCGGCCGCTGCACATTTGAACCATTGTGGTTTGACGTGAGTCGACACACTGCGCATCCGGACCCTTGTATACCTGTAGCTTAACCAATGGATAAATTAGTAGCTATGATTATTAAATAAAAAGATTGTTGAAGGATTGTATGGTTACGAATTTTATCTTTGTCATCCTAGCGCTATCCCGGCTGCGATTTAGATTGACGGATGTAACATTATTCTAGAACAGGTTCATCGTCAGCCTTTAACAGTCCACTGCTGGACTAGGCCTCTCCTTTGAAAGGAGGAATTGGCCTACTATACCACGCTAGCCAAACGGGTTGGTATAGGGTTTGTATCAAGTTTTCTATCTCTTACAGTGCTGTTCTCTGCATAATATGCTGCCTCTCGGCTCTTACGACACCCATGGGATGATATGGGGTGGTGATGATTCGTATTTTTAATCCGTCACCACACGGACACAGAACAGGACAGAACACTAGAACAGGTTACAGCCGTCAATCTAAATCAAAATTAGGCTGACTCTGTATTATGGTAACCAGTCAACTGATAAGCTCTCGGTACTACTAATAAATGCATAGGTTCTTGTCTAATATAGGTAAAATACACCCAGACACAGATCAAATCATCGCGCTTATCATACAATGATAATTATGTCCTGTATGGGAATCGAATCCAACTATAATATAATAAACAACCGGCTTTGCAGCCGGGGTCACAAACTACTAGACCAACAGTCTTGACAAATTTCACACCAGGTACAAGTGATAAAATATATTCGGTTGAAATGCTTTCGACTGCCTCCGTAGTCCAGTGGATAGTGTATCCGACTGCTGATCGGAGGTCCCGGGTTCGATTCCGGGGTCGGGCAAAAGTGTTACTGTGTTTTTCTCAGTAGCAGCACGGAGTCTGGTGATGTGCCCGGTAACGGCAATAGGCTCGCCTGTTACGTGGGACTTAAAAATTCATGGCGAAATGTGGGTGTAATGTTACTGTTACTAATGTTACACCTCGCCTACCCCTTCGGAGACACAGGCGTGAGTCTATATAATGCTTTCGACGACAAACCAGCAACATTGCGTTAAGTGTTGAAGGTCCGATACCAGGGGACTACATTTTATTTGATCCACGTCATATTGTTGCACCGAGTCTGCGTGTTTTTACGCCATTGGACGATGGTTATGTTGTTGCCCCAACAACAAAACAGAATTTGTGCTTAGAGTTGTCTTGCCGTAAATTTTTACAATTTGAATAAAAACACACCATATGCGACGCGACTGTCCGTGTGGTGGCGGATTAAGAATACGGAATGTCACCACCCTATAACATCCCATGGGTGTCGTAAGAGCCGACAGAGGGAGCATATTATGCTGAGAAAAACACTGTAAGAGAACGAAAACTTGATACAAACCCTATACCAACCCGTTTGGCCAGCGTGGTATACTAGGCCAATTCCTGCTTTCAATGGAGAGGCCTAGTCCAGCAGTGGACTGTTAAAGGCTGATGATGATGACACCATACGCATGTAAGTTTAACGTACTTTCTTACACTTGACTATAAAACAACCACGCCGTAATATATTATGTACCTACCTCAAATGCCTCATTGACTGCAAATCTAATGTACTTAAATACACATAATAAACAAAATACATGTGTAAGCATTGTAAGCATATGTTTATAGTATATAAATGTAGGTGTAAGCCGAAGGTATGATAACAGTGCATCGTTCCCACGCTTCTGCTGACCGTACATTACTTATCCGTGCATTACCAAGCGATTTTATACCAAAGACTATGTAACTACAGATATGCTTTAATACTGAAAGATTTCTACCTACAATATATCTTAATTTTTACTACTTTTCATCATCATCTCAGCCTAGAGACATCCACTGCTGGACATAAAAGCCTTGATGGTAAGTAATCGCCGCCGGCCATGGACATAAGAAACACCAGAGGAGTAACAAGTGCGTTGCACTTGCGGTTGGGAAAAGGAATTTGAAGCGGGATAAGGGACAAGGAAAAAGTTATGACGCTGCCGGCACTCTCACTCACCAAACAAGACGCAATAATATAGATAGATACTGTTACTTTACGTCGATATTTTGTAAGATTAAACAGGTAGCAGAGCCTTGCTGATTTCAGCACGAATGGGCCGGCTCGACCGGGGAAGTACGGGTAGTACTTGCCCGGTCGAGCCGGCCCTCTCACAGAAAATCGACTAAAAGTAACAGTACCTAAACTGTTGCGTTTTGTTCCGTGAGTGAGAGCGCCGGAGGCCCTATCCCCTTTCCTTCTCCCTCATCCCACTCCTCACCCTATCCCTTTTTCCCAATCCCAAGGGGCGGCAAAGCACTTGTGACTCCTATGGTGTTGCTTGTGTCCATAATTGCTTACCATCAGGCGATCCGTCTGCTCGTTTGCCGCCTATTACTATAAAAAAAAACTTCCCTGGTTGAGGCGATCCATTGATGCTGAAGTCAGCAATGCTCTTCTACTTATAGAACCAACAATATATCTTACCTTCTACTAGTACTACTACTAAGTATAAACTCGATAGTTTGTGAGGATGGACGGATAAAAGTTTGCTACTCTTTACGAAAGAACTACTGAATGCGGTACAAGACATCATCATTGCCCTAGCGTTATCCTGGTTCCATTCAAGACTAGTATCTAAGAATAGTTTAGGTGCCTCAACTATTCGTGTGACAACCGAGGCTACTTTGAGAAGTGGATAAAAATAATTCAGAAAACTGTCCGCGAGCTCCAAGCTATTGGTCTTGCTTTGCAAATATGATGCCGAAAATTGTCCGTGTAGGTACAAAACAAATCAATTGCATTTTCAACAAGCTAGAGCCGTCTCTGTACTTCTATATTCTTTACACAACTTGCGTCAGTATAGCCTTCCATTGCCAAGGTTAAGTGCCACAAATGCACCACAGCCGTGATGCTCGCATGTAAACTATTGCAAAACTAGGTTACGAGGCGGCACATGAAAGTATATTACTTGATAAATAACTTTATTCTAGGAAACGGCGCAGGTATTAAATAACATATACAAAGGAATGCTAAACATAAAAATGCAATACAAACTTTTTTATATCTGCAGTAGGTTTTGTACTTTTAACAATCTGTACCGTGCCGTGTGGTTGACGGCATAGAATACAAGTGTCACCACCCCCTATCTTCCCGTGGGTGTCGTAAGAGGCGACTAAGGGATAACACGATGCAAATGCCATCTTTGCGTAGAGACGGAAAACTCGACATCAAACCCTATACGATTGCCTCGTTGGTCTCGCGGCATAAATGTGCGCGTGGGATCGGGAGGTCCCGGGTTCGACTCCTGGGTCGAGTAGTGTTATTAGGTTTTTCTGTCACGAAATTTTCAGTAGCAGCACGGAGTCTGGAAATGTGCCCGGTACGGCAATAGGCTCGCCCCTTATTACGTGGGACTAAAGTATATATCTGGCGAAAAGTGGGTGTAGAAATACACCTCTGCCCACCCCTTCGGGAATAAAAGGCGTGACGTTATGTATGTATGTATGTATGTGTACAATCTATACTTTTAAAATTCTGACAGCGATAGCCTAGTGGAGGTACCAACAGACTACCATGCAGAGGGTAATCGGGTTCGAATCTACGGCGCGCACCAATGACGTTTCGAAGTTATGTGGGTATTAAATTGTTAATTATCGCTTGCCCCGTGCCTCGGAGAGCACGTAAAGGGTCGTAGCACACGTATCAACTCGGAAAGAGATCGGCACCGTATCAACTGGAGCCGTTCAGTATTATTTGTATGGAACTCCCTACTGCAACGCACACTAATCGGAATCGTAACGTAATCGCCTCGCCTCGGGACAAGCTCACGAACCGGTGCAGTGCGTGGTCGACTTGCAGTTCCCGCGCTTACAGTTCTCCGTACCCTAGCTTACGGCTCTCCGTAGCCTAGCTTACGGCTTTTCGTAGCCTAGCTTACGTCTCTTCGTCCACGTCCCTCCCGCGGTCTGCGTTCGGATTCAAAATGATTGAAGTAGCCGCCTAGCCGTCAACCAGCGGTCGGCGAGCCGTAAGTACAACGTCGCCTAGCTGTAGCCGAGTCGATGTGCCGGAGCTTCTGATCCGCTTACGTTACGTGGTAACGTCAGGTTGACGCCTGTTTGAAGGCGAGGCGAAAGGCGATACGGTGACGATCCTTTTCCGAATTGATATGTGTGCTACGACCCATAGGCCTTAGCACAAGTATAACTAACTAAGATCTTATCTCGATACGAGCCTTTTAGAACTCAAAACAGACCAATAAGTGCACTGTTTTTAAAGGCAGTAGAGCCTTGCTGATTTCAGCATGAATGGGCCGACTCGACCGGGGAAGTACTACCCTCTCACAGAAAATTGACGTAAAGTAACAGTACCTAAACTGTTGCGTTTCGTTCGGTGAGTGAGAGTGCGGGAGGCCCATCCCCTATTCCTTCTTCTTCATCCCACTCCTCCTCCTATCCCTTTTCCCAACCCCACGGGGGGCAACACTTTGTGACTCCTGTGATGTTGCTTGTATCCATGGGCGGCGGTAATTGCTTACTACATATATCAGGCGATCCGTCTGCTCGTTTGCCGCCTATTACTAACTATATAGAAAAAAATATCCATCGATAAGGTGAGATACCGTCTAGGTAAAATCCTACTAAGTCCCAAGATTAAACTTGTGTTTGTACTTTAGCGGTAGGTTTCAATATCTTATCTATCGATGGATTTGGCTACTAGAGATATACATTTGACATGAACTCCATACAATTCATGTCAAATTTATATTTTTAGAAGCCAAATCCATCAATAGGTGAAACATTGGGAGGGGTCGTAAGACAGGCTTGTAAAAGAAACTTTGTATGTAAGTTTTTGGTCGTAAAGGTTTTTTTGGTCATAATTTCTTGACAGTTTTCAGGAGAATGCTCACTTTATATCTGTACCCCTATTTTATGGCCTAATGGGTAATATTACCCAAATGATGATTACAGTATCTGTAGAATACCTAGTTCCTGTGTGTAAAAAAGGGCTTATAGTATACATAACAAGGTAAAGGGTTTACTCCTCGTCTCAATATAGGTATAGAATGTTACATATTAGGTCTCTAGTTTCAATACGTAGTACCGAACTACCGTGTCCTCAATGTGTGGCGCATTGAAATGAGGTTTCGAAGGAAGAGCTTAACTAAAGGTGCATAAAATTTGATATAGCAAGATTTGGCCTGCGGTTCCGCCTTCCGAAAGTACGCCTCGGGTTCCAAGACGGAATAGACTTGGCTGCAACTGGGATAACCCGGGAAGATGACGTAATGATTAAGTTAGTTACAAGCCTTTAGTATTACCAGTTAGACAGAGAGGGGCTAGACTGGCATCGGCAAACGACGCGATGGTTGCTCATACAAATAATTATTTTGCAATATGTAACAAACAAACGAACAAACAAGAAAACATGCGTCTTCTACAGTACTGTATTGACGACTCATAAACTTGTTACTTATTGATCGTGTATTTTTTACTAGTCCTCGCAAAAAATGCCACAGTTACAACAACTAAATTGTAGCAATTAAGTATGTTACAAGTACTCGCCAATCTTTATGGCCGCTCTGAATGTAGCCATCGGTACGAACTTGCGCATGGTACAGTCGGGTGGACATGTCATAACCAAGAAAATATATTTGTAATTATTGAAAATTAAAATCTTCAGTTACGTTGTTAGATTAGCTATATTATATTGTTTAATTACATATTCAATCAAATTCGAGTAATGTAAATTCAGTTAGGTGAAGGGACTTTTAAGCCTAGACTTCTTTCCTTCGTCATAAACGTTACTACGTCATACACTATTTTCCGTGTTTGGCGACGTAAAACATTAACGGCCATTTACAATATACGATCCCATACGATCCACACATGGATTTTGAGATTCGAAATTCGTGTTTGATATATTTTGTATGGAGCTTATGTCAAAAACGAATCTAAAATCTACAGATCTATCTATAGATCGAATATTGAATTTCGTAGTAAAACGACCGCAAGGCATGATCAATGACAATGGTAACTATATCAGTACAAATAACAACAAGAAACAACGATAGCAACGAGAAACAATAAAGAAGTAACACTACGAAACTATTTTAAACGCGACGATACTGTCAGAGCTCAGCGATTATGTGAGTCGCGTACGAACGTAGCACACCCACACTAAAGCGCGGGAGGCGAGGACGCTAGCGGGTGGAAGACAGCGCGCGTACGTCCCGCTGATACCTGATTTTGTGTTCTGCGCAGCGCAATGCGGCTAGGTTCGGAGCGGCCATAAAGTTTGGCGAGTACTGTACCTAATATTACCTCCGACAATAACATTGTCACTATTACTGAAAAGGACAAACCATACATTATTATAAACTGGATAGATAAATAATTATGCCGTGTGGTTGACGGCATAGAATACAAGTGTCACCACCCACTATCTTCCCGTGGGTGTCGTAAGAGGCGACTAAGGGATAACACGATGCAAATACCATCTTTGCGTAGAGACGGAAAACTCGACATCAAACCCTATACGACTGCCTCGTTGGTCTCGCGGCATAAATGTGCGCGTGGGATCGGGAGCTCCCGGGTTCGATTCCTGGGTCGGGCAATGTTAGTGGGTTTTTCTGTCACCAAATTCTCAGTAGCAGCACGGAGTCTGGAAATGTGCCCGGTACGGCAATAGGCTCGCCCCTTATTACGTGGGACTAAAGTATATCTGGCGAAAAGTGGGTGTAGAAATACACCTCTGCCTACCCCTTCGGGGATAAAAGGCGTGACGTTATGTATGTATGTAAGTATGTAGATAAATAATTTAACCATTCAACATTATTAATTCAAATTCGTCTGAAATAATTATTAAATAATTGAAATGGACAATTTGCTACTAGGGCGCAATAAATACGAGGTGTTAGCTGATACGGCGGCGAGCAGGCGCCACTCGCGTCGACACAGCAACGCTGACTCAGATTAGAGGAAATACTTCTACATAACTTATGCTCGCTTGGTACTTTTGCGTACTATAGTATATGTACACATAAAAAAGGATGGGACATTTAGTAAATTTATAACGAGTATTTATTTGAAACTTAGCCGTTTCCCGCGGTTTCACCCGCGTCCTGAGAGAACTACTTCGCGTACCCGAAAATCCCAAATATCTTACGGGCCCCTATTTTTTCTAAAATAAAATATAGCCTATGTTACTCGCAGATAATGTAGCTTTCTAATGGTGAAAGAATTTTTTAAATCGGTCCAGTAGTTTTTGAGTTTATCCATTACAAACAAAAATACAACGTTTTCCTCTTTATAATATTAGTGTAGATAAAATATGAGTAAAGTACCTTATAATCAATCGGCTTCCGTTACAACAGCCGTGGTCACGAGATGACTGTACATTATATCTATTTCCTATATTTTAAAATAATTACGCAACAGTTACATATTACATAAATATATATATGTACAAGTCACGAAAATTCCAACTTTATTGCTCTATGTGGATACTTACTTACCACTCATATGTTAGGAACGTACTTACCAGAAGGCAGATCACGTATTTTAACATGCACCGAAACTGTATTTTATATGAACTGCGCTGAGATTTGATTCTGTATTGACTCACAATTATTGGTCCACTGATGTCATTATAGTCTAATTTGACACATACATATAGGTAGAGCGACTGCCTCGTTTGTCTCGCGGCATAAATGTGCGCGTGGGATTGAGAGGTCTCGGGTTCGGTCTCCGGGTCGGGCAAAGTGTTATTGGGTTTTTCTGTTAGGAAATTCTCAGTAACAGCACGGAGTCTGGTAATGTGCCCGGTACGGCAATAGGCTCGCCCCCTATTACGTGGGACTAAAATAAATCTGGCGAAAAGTGGGTATAGCAATGTAAGTACCTCTGCCTTCCTCTTCGGGGATATAGGCGTGGGACTATGTATGTATGTACCCAGGTCACTCAGAAAGTATTGCGAGAAAAAGTTTTTATGTATGTGAGACTCACCAGTTACAATTTATTTAAAATATGATTAATTATAAGTAAAAAGTTTTGAATTTAGAACGTACCTAACGTTCTAAATTCAAAACTTACCTCCACATTTTAAAATTACCGCGAGCTTATTAAAATTACCGTGTCTTATTGAAAAATGGATTTGCGTCGAGAACATTTTCGCGCTATGATTTTTTACGATTTTAAGTGTCGCCTGAAACCGGACGAATCGTACGATAGACTTCAAATGGCATTCATGGATGTAGGCCCTTCAAAGGCAACCGTGTATCATTGGTATAATGCACAGACATAGATCTACATAGATAACGCAAATGCATGCACTTCGCGTGTCTGAACTCCGACCAAGCGTCGAGCTTGGTCGCCACTAACTTCAGTCCCCGCGCGTCCGTTTTACCGTTAAGTAAACATTATTCACATTACGTTGCCGCGTTTGCTTCGGACGTTTGATCTGACGTTGTGTATTAGGAGACGATGAATATCGCACAAGCGATACTGTCGCGCATCGCTTCGACTTCGTGATACAGGCAACGTCACAGTAGGTATTAAAAAGTCGGCACGCTTGGTTTCAATACAAATCGTGATAGTTGCGTTATCTATATCTGTGGTATAATGAATTTAAGCACGGTAGACTAAAGCCAGGACCAAACCAACGCGTTCAGCTCGCGTCCGTGGTGGCGTGCGCGGTGGCGATTATTGCGCGTGCAAAAGTTGTGCACACTGTCGCGTTCGTTCAGGCGTTCACCAGGCAGTAGTCGCGTCACTAAAATGCTGTCTGATACATATAGTGAAATTGAAGAAGTTTTACTTCTGTCTGCTATTATTGAAGACGATGAGGAGCAAGAAGTGAACTTGAGGTGGGACTGGGTATGATATACAGTGCCAGTGAAGTAAATACCTGCCATCATTCGATAGCGCCTTATCAGAATGAGACGTATCATACAACAATGGGTATTTGTGGAATTAATTTATAATTTCTTCCGTTTCCACCATACTTAAAATCTACAAAAACACAGTTTCCTCAACAAATAATAGCTGCGTGCAGCGTCCTAACGCAACAAGCACGATCTGATCGCCACCACCGCGTGCAGACGCTGCACCGGACGCCACGTGCAATCCGAGGACGCGTAGATGTGAACACCGCGCTATAAGCTCGTACACAACATCTGATCGCCATCGCGCACGCCACCGCGGACGCAAGCTGAACGCATTGGTTTGGTCCTGGCTTTACGCAACAAGCGCGATCTGATCGCCACCGCCGCGTGCAGACGCTGCACCGAACGCCGCGTGCAATCCGAGGACGCGTAGATGTGAACACCGCGCTATAAGCTCGTACACAACATCTGATCGCCATCGCGCACGCCACCGCGGACGCAAGCTGAACGCATTGGTTTGGTCCTGGCTTTACGCAACAAGCGCGATCTGATCGCCACCGCCGCGTGCAGACGCTGCACCGGACGCCACGTGCAATCCGAGGACGCGTAGATGTGAACACCGCGCTATAAGCTCGTACACAACATCTGATCGCCATCGCGCACGCCACCGCGGACGCAAGCTGAACGCATTGGTTTGGTCCTGGCTTTACGCAACAAGCGCGATCTGATCGCCACTGCCGCGTGCAGACGCTGCACCGGACGCCCCGTGCAATCCGAGGACGCGTAGATGTGAACACCGCGCTATAAGCTCGTACACAACATCTGATCGCCACCGCGCACGCCACCGCGGACGCAAGCTGAACGCGTTGGTTTGATCCTTGGGTGATGAAGAAAGAAGTGGTCGCCCTTTGACGGCTGTTACGGAAGAAAACGTACTAGCGGTGAAATGTGTGTGTGTATTTGATCCAAGACAGTAGACAAGTTACATACCAAGAGATTCAGCATATACTGCAGATTAGATCAGGAAGCCTTCACGAGATACAACACGTGCACCTCCGGGTGCGGAGGATAGTTTCACGCTGGGTGCCGCACAACCTCACCGATGTTCAGAAGCAGGCAAGGGTGGAATGGTGCCATGATATGATAGACAGATTTGAAGCAGACTCCTTTCGGCGTATTTACAACTGAATCATCACTACTATCACTGATGCGACATTGTTACAGGTGACCTGGATTTACCAATACAATCCAGAAACAAAGCGCCAGTCCACGGTTTGGGTGTTTCAAAACGAATCAACGCCTACCAAAGTAAAGCGATCTAGAAGCGGGGGGAAGATTTTGATCGCGAGCTTTTTAATTTGACTGGCGACTTGGTGTCAATTCCTTTACGAAACCAAAGAAGCATTAACGCCGAATGGTACCTATATACTACCTAATGCTTGGCAGAAGTTTTATCTGTTGTGAGCAACAAGCGACCAAACACAGGGCTCCACGGGCTACTGCTCCACCACGATAATGCGCCCGCCCACACCGCAATCAAAACGAGGGACTTCCTAGACAGCACACCGGTCAAACTCCTTGGTCACCCTCCTTACAGCCCTGACCTAGCACCGCGTGACTTCTTCTTATTCCAAAAAATAAAAAATCTGCTCAAAGGGATACAATTTTCGTCGCCGGATGATGCGCTCTCAGCGTTCGAGCAGTCTGTAAACAAGGTGTCTGCGGCGGACTGGAAAAAGTGTTTCGAAAACTGGTTCAGACGCATGAAACTTTGTACAGAGGCTGGTGGAGAGTACTTTGGAAAGATGTAATAAAAATATGTTTACTTATGCCTCCGTTTAGGTGCGTCATGTGTCTCTCCGCATCGTTGTCACTGTGGAGAGGCTGTCGGTAGCCTTGGTCACCATGGTCTGTCATGCAGCAGGAGCGCGGGTCGTATTTCACGACACGCCAACCTCAATGACATACTGCGCCATGCTTTTGCCACCGCTGGCGTTCCAGCCCAACTTGAACCTCAAGGCTTGACACGCGACGTTGGCAAAAGACCAGACGGGATGTCGTTACTGCCGTGGAAGCTGGTTAGGCCTTTGGTATGAGACGCAACATGTGTCGATACCCTTGCGCCATGTCATCTTCCCAGCACATCAGGTTGTGCGGGCGCTGCTGCTGCTACAGCGGAGACCCTCAAATGGCGCAAATATGTAAATCTAACAGGAGATTATTTATTTGAGCCGATTGGGGTCGAAACATTGGGGCCAGGGGTCCAAGTGCGAGATCACTTTTTAGAGATCTCGCAAAAAGACTCATAGACGCCTCGGGTGACCAGCGGGCTGACACGTATTTGGCTCAAAAGATAAGTATAGCCATACAATGAGGTAATGCTGCCAGTCTTCTGGGCACGCTTCTAATTGACTGCGATGCGGATGAGTATCATGACGCCTTCTAAATTTAAATTTTTAAGATTTTTAATTTTCACTTCTTGCATATATTAATTCATTCATGTGGCTGTGCTCTAGTCGGTGGAGTGTAGGTACGCCATTTATTTCGGTCTTCGGCCAATAGCTTGACCTCTTTATACGACATGACCTTTGCTTTTTCTTTCATTTGATCCGTGTATGCCCGTCTTCCTCTCTTTCCTTCTATTAACGGAGCAGTTTAGCGACAGTAGAAAGAAGAAGAGGAAAGATGTTTGGCCACCTTATACGACATGATGATTTTATTAAAAACATTCTGGAAGGCAAAATATATTAATTAGTTTTATTAAATTATTTTAAGACTTAATTTAGTTATATTGTTATAGTAGGATTTTTATCTGTACAAAGTCTTGACAAAGCAATAAAATTAGGGACTTTGCTTATAGAACTTTTTTTAGTGTCGCAAAACTTTTTGAGTGTCCCACGTATGTACATGTATATATGTAGATCGACAGTGACACATACTTATATAGTTCAACATTTTTCAACTTTAAATCTAGTCACAATAGCATTCTAGTCATGCCATTCATGACAGCGAGACATTTATGCATTTTGTACAAATATTATCATCATGATGATGATGATAACAAACAAATATAATTACGAGAATACGCCTTCTGATCTCAAGTAGAGCAAAGCTTCTAACTCTACACGACCTAGGTACCTTCACAAATTTTGCACTTGTCAAAGTATCTAGATGGCTTTGCCCTTCTTTACAACAAAAACAAGCGCGGAGTCTGGTAATGTGCCCGGTACGGCAATAGGCTTGGCCCCTATTACGTGGGACTAAAATAAAGCTGGCGAAAAGTGGGTGTACCAATATACCTCTGCCACCCTCTTCGGGGATAAAGGCGTGAGACTATGTAGAACTGAAAAGTACTTGTGCTATTTGCGCTGTAGCATGGTGCGGATGATAGTTGCATTTGACGTTAACATCCGTCAGTACCTCATGACTAGGATGTGACGTTATGCAATTAATTTTTATCGATCTAACGATTATGCAGCATAAATCTAGTTCTCTTTATTAGTGTGAAAAAAGCGAATTGGCGAAGTGGGTGAATGAAAACGAAGTAACAGCAGGTATAAAAATGTTAAAGGCAGAGCTTATTGCCTTAGTACGGCGTCATAAGCCACCAACTCCTACCTATGCTCTGAACGAAATGGCAAAAGAAAAAAGCCACGGGGTCCTTCGACTACCATCCTACCATTGCCAGTTGAGCTGATTTGGGCCCAAATAAAAGGTCACGCCACAAGAAATAATACTTCGCCGCCATTTAGACGAGAACATTCTGGTTGGGTTTAATATAATTTACTACAGTAATTAATGATTTAATTTATTACTAATGTGGTACTGCTGAAATACTAAGTCATAATTAAAAATCGCGGCAACCTTCAAGAGTGACATGAAACGCTACTGAAACTGCCACCCGCACCGTGCTAGTGCGCAAATAGTATAATGAACAGTGAATTCCTTTTTCTCACCTTTCACCGTCACGGTGTAAAGAAAATATAATTACGAAAATAGGCCTTCTGATCTCTACATGAGATGCAAAGGTTCAAACTCTACATGACCTAGCTTCAAAATTTTACACCTGTCAAAGTATAGAATCTACATAATTATGTGGCTTTGCCGTTTCTTGAACTATTGTTTAACAGAAAATTAATAAACAATAAATTAATTTTCTGACCGTACACCGTGACGTGACGAAGCCAAAACACTTTCTATTTGGCATGACGTTTCGGCACTTGTTATAGCCGTGGGTCACAGGATTAGTGATGTCTTATGTCCACCAGTGCAGTCTCCGAAAAGTGCGGTTTTCAGCCCCTATCTTCACTTCGTTATTAAGCATAGCACTATGTTTATCATCAAATTAAAAATCGATACAAAGTAACATTTTACATTATTAACTAAATATTCGTAAGGAATTTAACACCAGAAACGCTATAAATATTAAATTATATGTTTTATAGTGAAACAAACCATTATCTGTGGCCACTAACGAGATATTTCAATAAAGAAAATTGTATATTTTTTATAAAGCCCATCTCTCGAACGTAACTTAATATCGGGGAAACCGGATAGCAGACAGTATGGCGCGGCCTTAACGTTTACTTTTTAATTTTCTTTTTTTATTTTATCTACGGCGTCAGACAACGGTGTTAATGCATAAGTGTGCTAATGACTTTGAAACTGTCAAGATGCTAAAGGAATTTTTGTCTACTAATTAATTTGCTGATTGTCAATTAGTGCCAAACGAAAGTACAACTATACGATGAGAATTTACTAATTTCTAGACTGAATATGTAAGTTTGCGATGACTCTTGCAAACCTACCAACAATACGTATTGCTAATCTTCTACACAACAAACCAGTTTACAAGTAGGTACCTTTAGATAGGTGGGCTAGAAGATTCGCCCACCTTCGAATTGTCGTCTTTGGGATCTGCTTCAAGTAATAATAAATAATCTATCGATTAATATAATATTAGACTATTATTTACAACTCTGCCTAGACAGTTCCCATAAATTGTAGGTATCCTCGCTAAATCAAAATCTCAATTAAAATCCTGATTGAGCAAAGCATGTAGGAAAGAAAAGCGAGTGAAACATGAAGCTTATCTCTCGCGAAAAATATGTTTTGTTGTTACTTCGAAAAATATAGTTGATTGAATCAGGCGTTACTTGGCGGAACTCCATTGTAACCTAATGGAAGGAAAGAGGAACCCACCACGCACCCTCGAATTGACCACCCCAACTATCCCTTATCCTTTTAGAGGAGTTCGATATTGTCAACCTTTTTCTATTGCAATAGTTGGGGTGGTCAATTCGAGGGTGCGTGGTGGGTTCCTCTTTCCTTCCATTAGGTTACTTCGAAAAATATTTGTCACTTAAGTCTTCCTTCATAAAGTGTGTAGCAAGGACACTTGTTGTTTTATTTTTAAGAGGCACTTTTTGTAACGTGTGTGATCCGACGGATGACGGCCACGAGCGATTGAACGATAACGCTTGTTTGTTGATAACTGCTCGCTGTGGCAAGCAACCGTGACGAGGACTGGAAAGAGATGGGTGACTGAGCAATACATAAGATATTTTTACTAACACGCGAAAATTGTCTTTATCATGAAACATGTTTACCATGTAAACCTTCATGTTTTTTTCACTAGGAAGTACACTGTCCATCCAAGTCATAAGTAATTTCTATTTAATCTAAAACTTCACTTACAAAAATATTTACAGTAAATCAGTAACTTCACGCCAAACGTTACTTTTGTTTCTCGTGTTATTGTACCATACGAACGAACTCATCATATTTGTTTATCCGTCTGTCAGTGAAGAAAGCACGGTTAACCCTTCAAGCGACGGCGGCAATGTTTTCGGTAACACTATACCCAGATACACGGACGTCTAACTTTGGAGGAGAGGGTTAAGTGTCCATGTGTGATGTTAGTGTAGAGAAATAACAAAAATCGTTTTATATTTGCAAGGTAAAGAGCAAATTAAAGCGATAAATGGTCAAAGATTTCGTACAGTAAGAGAGAAAAAGTAAGAGACTGAGACAGGGAGAGAAGTGAAGTGAAGGTTTCTAAGTGATTTTTCAGTGTTCAATACAATAATTCATAAAATTTGTTTCCTTATTGGTTTTATATTGATTAGATAAACAATACAATTGACAGGTAATGCATTTTTTTATAAATGACCCACTAACACTAAATTTATTTCATCACACTTCATCATCATCATCATCATATCAGCCGATGGACGTCAACTTCAGGGCTCCCCAAGGCTCTTACTACGGAATTCAATATTCGAACTATAGATAGATCTGTAGATTTTAGATTCGTGTTTGACATATTTTGTATGGAGCTTATGTCAAAAACGAATCAAACTACGGAATTCAATATTCGAAATATAGATAGATCTGTAGATTTTAGATTCGTTTTTGGCAGTTTTTGACATAAGCCGAATCTCAAAATCCATGTATGGATCGAATATTGAAAATGGCCGTAAGTCTCTTCATAAACCGATCTAGGACCACTCGCATCCGTTATAATGCATCACGCTTACTAACATACATGAAACACTTTATTTCCTTTCCGAGATTTTAATCAACTGGATTTAAAAAAAAATCTAGAAGAGTAAAGCTTAAATCATAATATAGCGAAAATTAAGTATGGATAGGTAAATTAGGTACAAAAATTGATTGAATTTTGTTTCATACCTGCTATTAATATCATAGTCATTAGATACTTACCTTATACCTTGCGAGTGTACCCATTTACGCCCGTTTCGTATATATTCTATCTACCGATGGACTTAGCTATATATCTGGGGCCCAATTCTCCTAAACAAATAGAGTTTCGATATAATGTCAGTGTCATACTTACGTCACAAAAAGCGTATTCTTCTAAATTATCTGATATTTGAATGAAATAGTAACGAGATCGTAATTGAAACAAGTGTCTATATGAGTCAACGTCGAACTGTTCATTTCAAATTATACGATAATGACATTAGGTTATCAGAATACCGCTTCTGAGTACATTCAAAATATAATTTCAATGTCATATAAAAATACGAGAATTAGGCCTCAGATATAAGCTCCATACAAAACACATATTATGTCAAAAGGGTTGATCATTACATTTGGTTAAGAGAACATCTTCACTCAAGCTGCATCTATTAAACAAAAAATCCTCCTCCAAATATCCGCTACGCACAAAAATATAACAAGATTGACGTTTCCTTTTGTTTTCCCAAAATAATTCGGTCGGCATGTATGCAAGCACCTCCATCACACGCATGTGTCCGAAATCGAAATCGGCGACCGAAAACACCGAAAACCGAAAATTAACAAAACCGTACCCCAGAAATAGACGAAACTCGATATTTTCGCGTGAAATCAGGGAATATTGTTAAAAAAACAGTTTTTTTTGTTATTTTTCTTACAAATTGTTCGCATGTGCATTGTGGTTTTAAATTACGCGCAGATGACAAAAAAAAACGTTAAAAATAGTTTTTTTTTTATTACCTGTCACCTTTTCGTTTGAAATATGGACAATCGATTGTAGAAAGGGTCAACGATTTGAACAAGCGTCAGCAATTAAGCACTTTTATAACCCTTACAATGATTGACCCTTTGGGAATTTGATGGCGTTAATTTTTTTATTGTTGTGCTGACCTTTCCTTTTTGAGATTTTTCATTGAGAGTGAAAGCAAACAATTCTGATTATATCCTGTTGGGTGTTTTAAAATTAATTTTGAACTGCATGAATGGTGTAGTCTTTCAAGTGCTGTGGATTCAATTCTCACATATGCACCAGCTTAGGTATGTGACCCAAAAATGGTTGAGCTGAATCTCGATGTACAGTCGAACAACTTCCCGCTAGACCACCATAAGGGCGAGAATCGCTTAGCAAGACATCGCTTCCAGTGCTACTTTACACGCACATTGCCACTCGTATACAAAACCAGTTTCTAGTATGTCTCGACTCTATGAGCGAGTCAAGGGATTTTTTTTCAAACTGGTCCAGCGCCGACTTGTTTGATTGTACTTTGTATCCGTTGATAAATATGTAATTGTAGAGTCTCTCCTTATCACAAGAGCCCAAGCATCACTCTAACTTCTTGATAAATGGCTGACTGGTATAAAATGCCTTTGCCAGTCTACCTTGTGCAAATTGTACTGCAAGAACATACATCTACTGCCAATGGGAGCTAACGTGTCGAAGTAGCAGCCTGCCAAATAACAATATCCTACGATAACTCAGACACGGTCATTTGATCCCAAACTAAGTAGAGTTGTACTATGGCAAACAGCAGCTTAGAAACATGCTTAAATATATGTTTATTCTTAAATATACACATATTATAGATAAATTCCATACGAAAATTTGTTCTGGGAATCGAACCCACGACCGTCTTAGCAGTCACAAGACCGCCTTTTGCTACTTTGAGTTCAAAAATTAATAGAATAAGTTTTACCTCGGGATACATTTCACCATACTCTCAGTGCGTTCAGTGATGTATTTATAATTATTTAAAAATTTAACAAGATGACGACACCTTGCATCTTCACGCTTGTGGACAGTTTTCAATTAGTACCCATTTAGAATTAAAACTAAAGCAATCCGTCACCGGACACAGCTGGCCCGTTTCTAGCCACTATTTAGTTTGGTCCTGTCTCGTTAGTCATTCATTACATTAGTAATGTTTTTGCACACTTACTATACGTGACTATAAAATACGAATTTCACTGAAAACCCATCCTTACTCACTTTAATATAGAGCATATCTTATATTTCGGTAATAGAATAACATAAGTTTGTAGAATGCAATGAGATAAACATGGCAAGCCAGCGCGAGTGAGATGTCAATCACCTGTCAACGACGTCCCGCCTTCCTATACTCTCCTGGTACTGCCAAACGTAATGTACTAAGATTTGTCTTGCTTTTTTAACACTGAAAAATGTTTTCCTGTACGTCTGTCAGTTTTAAAATGTTGTAAGAATGTGGTGAATGTTTTTTTGAATAATTGTAACTTGTTAATTGTGTTGTCAAAAATGCGGTGAGCGTTATCTGTCAACGGGTTATTAATTATATTTGAAAATGTCAATCCCTTTACTACGAAAATAACAGTGTATTTTCATATTGCTGGTTTCGTACTAACTAGTTCCTAAGTATTATTTTTACCAATACATAAGGAATTTAAAATAATGTATGTTTACAGGTTTAGTTTTGGTTCTAAAAACATCAAACAATTTATGAAGTAAAATTGAAACCTGTGGCTTCCACTGAGACCTTAATAATCTAAGTCAGCATAGTTAACGATGACATCAGCAAATTTTATGGGAATCGTGTGTGTTCGCGACAGACATTAAAACTATGACAGTGAATAGTGTATTCGAAACCGCGAGTGAAAATCGTTAAAATCAGTGTTATCTAATCGTGCGGTACACCGGGTTCGGTTCCCGGACGTGTCAAAACGTTATAAAATAGCTAAAATAGTGTAAATGGTTAGATTGCTAATATATAACAACTATGTAATACATGAACATTAGTCTTAAACTTGTGCTAACCGTAGGGACCTTAGATATCGAATCATAAATAGCCTTATCAGTAGTGACAGATAAGAGTTAATGCTTCATAAAACAGCTGTTTGTTTACATATTCGTATTATAGTTTTATAAGTGTTTTTTAGCTTCATATAGACTTGAAATCATGTCTAGATACCTTTTTATTGCTAGTTATTACCTTATATAGTTAAAATAAGCATAATAACAAACATTCGTATGTTTATTATAAAATTTGTTTACTTACGATAGTATTTACTTAAGAAATTCTGTAAAATTTTTATGCTTCAAAGTTATCATGTCATATGCTCGAATTGAATAAAGATATTTTCATGGTGTTTGTTTTAATAGATGCCCCATATAGTTGCACACAACGGCCTACCTAAATTATATATATAAATTTAGTATACGATAGTTTTTCAATAGAAAATATAGTGGGCGGGCCCTTGTGTGGCAGCATTTTTTGGGAGTTTTTATGGAATAACTTAGTGACGCTAATAGTTAGGTTTAGGTATTGTATACCAATAGATAGAACTTAATGAGACCTATCTAACGATGTATAGAACATGTATGTATGCATAATAGGATCTAAACATACGTAACATTTGTACTGTTTTGTAAATAAAAATAAAGGAAAGATTCCCTGTGCACGTGTTCGGTGCGATGGTCGTCGATAAGGTAAAGTTTCGAGGTACTTAAGCGACCACCAATTCGGGCAGTTGTTGCCGTCTCAACCACCATCTTGTAACCATCAAGCACCGCACACCTGAACAGCATCGCTCTCAACGTATGAAGATGTTTCATTTCTGAAGCCCTTACACATCGAAGCCATACAGTCCACACACATAGAAGAACACGCATCGTCGTAGGCACACGTCAGCAGCACACTACCAGCGCACTGTAGCGGACTAGCAAAGGTTCGATTCCTGGCATCCGTTACATTTGTTGGTCGCTTCGAGCCGGATTGAAGAAGAATGCCTACGACGCGTTCAAGAGGTCGTGCTCCCGAGGTCGCCGGGGGAGCGGCCGGCGCCGGGCCTAGTTCCAGTACCCCTGCCCGCGCCGCCGCTGCCCGCAACCCAGCCGCCGCGGTCGTCCGTCACGACGGGCCACCGCGATCGCCGTCGACAACAGTCGGGAGCGACGCGCCGCCGCCGGCCCCCCCCGGCCCCGCGGGGAGGGACGAACGAAACATCACTCAAGATGCAAGGGAGCGAGCAGAGGTGCAGTCGAAAAATGAAGATGGCAAGGAAAGGACGTTGCAACCATCCGATAGATCGAGCGTTTGTACAGCGCAACATAGTATAATAGAAAATAGAGATAGAAAGAAGCCAACGAGGGAACGCGACCAACGCTCAGCAGCTACGGGACGCTCCAATAGAAATGTGATGTTGGCTCGAGAAGAAGTTTTGAAGATAAAACTACAGTTAGCACAGTTAGCACTACAGAAGGCTGAAGAGGAGGCGGACTCCGATGACTACGACGAGGATGGACAGTCAAAGCAAGATTACATACGTTCGTGGTTGGAAGAGGCTCCGGAACCCCAGCCCGGCCCTGAAGATATAGATATAGTGGTATCGGCGCCCACTAAGAAGAGGGACGTCGACGGGGCACAGAAGATAGATATAGAAGATGGACCGCCCTCACAGAAGATGGACGTTCATCAACAGGGAGGTGATTCGCTGAAGCCGTTCATCACGGATCTCACCTCCGCGATCGCCGCGCTCGCCGACAGGAAGCCACCGGACACATCGATAGTTGCACCACACCCGGCGGTTTCGAAAGTCATCATGACGCTACCGACGTTCGGCGGCGCGCACACCGAGTGGCTGTCGTTCAAGGCGATATACGACACCACCAAGAATTTCTTCAACGACGTGGAGAATACAGCGAGACTGAGAAGAAGTCTCAAGGGAAGAGCGTTAGAAACAGTTAGCTCTGAACTGATTGGGCATGCGCGACCAGATGAGATTATGAAGGAGTTGGAGCTGCAGTTCGGACGACCAGACTCGATCGCACAGGCAGAGACGGACAAGCTGAGGACCCTGCCACGCTGTAGCGAAGCACCTAAGGACATATGCGCGTTCGCGAGCAAGATTAGAAGCGGCGTCGTCACACTTCGTGCGTTGAAAAAGGAACACTACCTCATCAATGCGGAGCTAGCGCGCGTGTTGACCGAGAAGCTACCGAACTCGCTACGTGTGCAGTGGTACAAGACGTATACCGAGAAGTGCCAGTCGAAGCCGGACCTCAGCCGATTCAGTGACTTCGTGACAGAGTACGCGCGTTACTGTAGCGCGTTCGCGCCGGCTGAGAACATCACCGATGGGCCGCCAAGCAGACGCACCGTGCAGAGGACGTACACGGCGACGGCGACGGAGAAGCGAACGCATACGGACACGTCTAACGCGAAGTGCAGGATATGTGAACGCGAAGGACACTACTCGTCGGCCTGCAGCACGTTTCGTAACGCCAACGCAGAGAAGAGATGGCAGCTAGCTAAGCAGCATGGATTGTGTTTTCGCTGCTTACGCATACGCCGAATAGAACACTCGTGCAAGCCCAAGAAGTGCGGTGTAGAGGGATGTCGCGCTACACACAACCAGTTGCTTCACTACGATAGAGGAGCCCATAAGACCGAAGACGTGAACATAGAAAAGCAAGAAACGGTCGCCAGTTCGTGCATACGTGCAAAGGCTCAAGCATACTTAAAGATAGTGCCCGTGCAGATAGTCGGACCGGCGGGAGAGGCGTCTACGTTCGCCCTACTCGACGACGGAAGCACCGTATCGCTCATAGACGAAGACATAGCCAAGGAAGTCGGCGCGGAAGGGAGCCTGGACCCGTTTACGATCCGTGCCATAGGCGATACGTCGATCGACATGCCAACGTCGCGACGCGTAGACATACAAATACGAGGAGCCGGCGCCGACAGCAAACAAGTGCCTTTGTGTGCGCGCACCGTAGCCAGCCTACACCTGTCGCCGCAGAAGATCGCCGAAGAGGACCTGATAGACTGCAAACACCTCGAAGGCATCAAGAAGAAGCTGGTGTATGACATAGGCGTGCCAAAGGTGCTAATAGGTCAAGACAACTGGCACCTGCTCATAGCGAACGCAGTACGAAGAGGACCCAACGATCAACCGGTGGCATCGCTTACATCGCTGGGATGGGTGCTGCACGGCGCGCGCTCACGCACCTTGGGAAACACCGTACACTTCGTCAACGGTCTCTCCGCTATAGATGAAAACATAGAAGCGCAACTGAAAGAATATTTCGCACTGGAATCGCTCATAGTGAACCCACGTCGACCGAACTCGGACCCCGAGAAGCGGGCTACAGATATGTTAGAAAAACATACGAAACAATTAGAAGATAGACATATAGAGACGGCTCTTCTGTGGAAACAAGAAGACATCGTCATGCCAGATACTTACGAGAACGCGGCAAGGAGGCTCGCACACATAGAGAAAAAATTAGATAGAAACATAGAGTTGAAAACAAGATATACAGAACAGATGAACTCGCTGATAGAAAAGGGATACGCAGAAGAAGCTCCCATGAATAGTACGCCAGGGAAGACTTGGTACTTGCCTCACTTCGATGTACACAACCCCATGAAGCCTGAGAAGATTCGTATAGTTCACGACGCCGCCGCGAAGACCAGAGGTATGTCACTCAACGATTACCTACTCACGGGACCGGACTTGCTACAATCGTTGCCGGGGGTGTTGATGAGGTTCCGTCGACACCGCGTCGCCGTCTCAGCTGATATAACAGAGATGTTTATGCAGGTGAGAGTACGCCCAGAAGACCGAGACGCGCTGCGCTACCTGTGGAGAGGTGACCGGCGGGAGAGACCGCCCCAGGAATACCGTATGAAGTCCATTATCTTCGGCGCGGCAAGCTCACCGTGTACAGCTATATTCGCGAAGAATTGGAACGCTCGCAAGCACGCAGAAGAGTACCCGGAAGCAGCAGAAGCCATCATAGATAATCATTACATGGATGACTATCTGGACAGCTTCAGGAACGAACAGGAAGCGACGAGTATAGCGTCACGGGTGCGAGACATACACAGACAAGCGCACTTTCACCTCACGAAATGGGTGTCGAACTCTAGAAACGTCATCGAAGCAATAGAACCAAGTCAACATCGCCAGGAGACAGTCGGCCTCGCCAGCAAGGGGCAAGAAGAGAAAATTCTCGGCTTGATGTGGAAAACGAGCGCGGACGAGCTGAGCTTCAACCTTACACTCGCACGGCTTCCAGACGGACTCATCGGCACCGAAGCGCCTACGAAACGGGAAGCGTTGAAAATAGTTATGTCGCTATACGACCCACTCGGCCTCGCATCGCCCGTGACTGTTCGAGCCAAACAGATACTACAGGAAGCCTGGCGACTCGGTACAAATTGGGACGAGAAGTTTGACGAAAGCCTCAGAGAGCAATGGGCATCGTGGATACAGCATTTAGAACAGTTGAAGTCGATACGCATCCCGCGGTGTTACCCCGGGTACAGTGACGCCTGTACACTCCAAGTACATGTCTTTACGGACGCCAGTGAAGTGGCCTACGCAACAGCGGTGTACTGGCGAGCGACTACACCAGATGGGCGTGTGCACGTGACGCTCGTTATGGCGAAGGCGAGAGTGGCACCGCTTAAGGTGGTGTCAATCCCGAGACTCGAACTGCAAGCCGCCGTCATGGGTACGCGAGTCGCTCAAGCGGTAATAGAAGAACATCGCGTCAAACCCGAGGCCGTCGTGTACTGGACGGACAGCAAGACCGTACTAACGTGGATAAGAAAAGGAGCACGGGCGTACAAACCATTCGTCGCGCACCGCCTAGCCGCCATAGAAGAGCATAGTAAAGTTGAAGATTGGCGCTGGGTACCTACGAAGTTGAACGCGGCGGATGCGGCTACACGCGACGTGCCAAACAGCTTTAACTCCGAACACGAGTGGTACACCGGACCGTCGTTCCTGTACGAAGACCCGTCACTATGGCCCGTAGAGAAGCACATCGCCCCTGACGCGACAGGCGAAGAGCGCACACTGACAGCTGTAGAGAAACGTCAAACACATAGAATTATAGAAGCCGTACCGGACCCGTATAGATTTTCCAAATGGGAGAGGCTCTTACGAGCGACAGCAAGAGTTCTACAATTTATAGCATTATGTAAGAAAACCGCAGAGAAGGTTCTCTATAAAAGAACGCAGAAAAATAGACAGAAGGATCCAGATTGGCGTCACGTGACGAAGACGAAGCACAACATCAAGTCGGGCAGAGCGGCACCTCGTCCAGCCGCCGACTCCCGAAACTTCGTGCTTCTCTCCGCAGAACACACCCGCGGCGCCGAGGACCTTCTTGTGAAGGCGGTACAAGAGGACTCCTTCGGCGCCGACCTTCGGGAGCTGCGGCGCGGAGGAGGTGTCGCCAGAGACAGCCGCCTGTATTCGTTACCCGTGGAGATGAACAACGGAATTATCACTCTACGCAGTCGTATAATAGCTACAGAAGAAATCTCCGAACAAACAAAGAGACCGCCGATCTTAGACGGCGATCATCGTATTACACAGCTATACATAGATTGGACGCATAGAAAATTACATCACAGCGGTACAGAGTTGGTAATCAATGAAATACGCCAACACTATTGGATTCTTCGTCTGCGGCCGACTACAAAGAAAATAGTACATAGATGTCTACCATGCCGCATTAGAAAAACGCAGCCGCCTGAGCCAGCCACAGGGGACCATCCAAAGACGCGCCTTGCTCACCACCAGAGGCCCTTCACCTACACGGGTCTCGATTATTTCGGGCCGCTCTCCGTAACCGTCGGTAGACAGCGTCACAAACGTTATGTGGCACTGTTTACATGTCTCACTTCCAGGGCAGTACATCTGGAGGTCGCCGCCAGCCTGAGCGCCGACTCCGCAATCTTGGCGCTGCGCAGGTTCGCAGCGCGCCGAGGTTGCCCCGCAGAGATCTACTCGGACAACGGCACCAACATGCACGGTGCCGACCGAGAGATGAGAGACGCCGTCGCCGAGGAAGCGAGTCGCCGTGGCATCATATGGCGCTTCATCACCCCCTCAGCGCCATTCATGGGGGGCGCATGGGAGCGCCTCGTCAGGTGCGTGAAGACCGCCCTCTATACGGTCCTTCATGAGCGCCATCCGCACGAAGAAGTCCTAGCTACACTACTGTGTGAGGTCGAGTACACAGTAAACAGTCGACCCCTCACACACGTCTCCGTCAACGCAGCAGACAGCGAGGCCATCACCCCGAACCACATCCTGTTCGGTGGTTCTGCTCGCCTCCCTCCGCTGGGCGAGTTCAGCGAGGCTGACCTCAACAGCAGCAAGCACTGGCGGCGCGCCCAAATCCTCGCCGACATGTTCTGGCGCCGTTGGGTGCGCGAGTACCTACCCGAGCTGCAACACCGGCGGGAGCCCCATGGGTCTGGGCTCAACCTCGAGGTCGGCGACCCCGTCCTGATCGCCGACGGCCAACTCCCGCGCAATACCTGGCCGCGCGGTCGAGTTGTGGCTGTCTACCCGGGCGCCGACGGCGCCATACGCACTGTCGAGGTGCGCACAGCAGCAGGCGTCCTCAAACGGCCGGCTAAGAAGCTGGTCCCCCTGCCCAAGTGACGAGGTGTCGCTCACCGGGTGCTCTGCAGCACCGCCACACGACGGGTCACGCGCGTTGCTGCACGGCGGGAGAGATGTTCGCGACAGACATTAAAACTATGACAGTGAATAGTGTATTCGAAACCGCGAGTGAAAATCGTTAAAATCAGTGTTATCTAATCGTGCGGTACACCGGGTTCGGTTCCCGGACGTGTCAAAACGTTATAAAATAGCTAAAATAGTGTAAATGGTTAGATTGCTAATATATAACAACTATGTAATACATGAACATTAGTCTTAAACTTGTGCTAACCGTAGGGACCTTAGATATCGAATCATAAATAGCCTTATCAGTAGTGACAGATAAGAGTTAATGCTTCATAAAACAGCTGTTTGTTTACATATTCGTATTATAGTTTTATAAGTGTTTTTTAGCTTCATATAGACTTGAAATCATGTCTAGATACCTTTTTATTGCTAGTTATTACCTTATATAGTTAAAATAAGCATAATAACAAACATTCGTATGTTTATTATAAAATTTGTTTACTTACGATAGTATTTACTTAAGAAATTCTGTAAAATTTTTATGCTTCAAAGTTATCATGTCATATGCTCGAATTGAATAAAGATATTTTCATGGTGTTTGTTTTAATAGATGCCCCATATAGTTGCACACAACGGCCTACCTAAATTATATATATAAATTTAGTATACGATAGTTTTTCAATAGAAAATATAGTGGGCGGGCCCTTGTGTGGCAGCATTTTTTGGGAGTTTTTATGGAATAACTTAGTGACGCTAATAGTTAGGTTTAGGTATTGTATACCAATAGATAGAACTTAATGAGACCTATCTAACGATGTATAGAACATGTATGTATGCATAATAGGATCTAAACATACGTAACATTTGTACTGTTTTGTAAATAAAAATAAAGGAAAGATTCCCTGTGCACGTGTTCGGTGCGATGGTCGTCGATAAGGTAAAGTTTCGAGGTACTTAAGCGACCACCAATTCGGGCAGTTGTTGCCGTCTCAACCACCATCTTGTAACCATCAAGCACCGCACACCTGAACAGCATCGCTCTCAACGTATGAAGATGTTTCATTTCTGAAGCCCTTACACATCGAAGCCATACAGTCCACACACATAGAAGAACACGCATCGTCGTAGGCACACGTCAGCAGCACACTACCAGCGCACTGTAGCGGACTAGCAAAGGTTCGATTCCTGGCATCCGTTACAGTGTGGATAAACAAGATTGTAAATCACTCAAAGAATAGCTTCTTTCTCCAAATCCGTTACAAATAACCACCCAGTTCGTTCGATGACGCAAGTTTTGGATCATTTACACTTTCACGTGACACATCTTCCCAATTTATTATGCCCTAGTACATGAATAATAAAACTGTGACAGTAAATCATCGAAAACATTGACGTATCAAGTTTGTGAGTCGCGAGACTCAGCCGCGGCCGACCGCAAGTCAACGCGTTGAGGCTAATAAAATAATATTTTTAGTGCGGTACTGCGGCAACCACACGACTGAGATCTCACGAATATCGTTTGGTTTTCAATAAAATTCTAATATAATATTTCTTAGGATAACGAGCAAGGTAGACAGTAGGTGAGGTATTTACATTAACAACATATTTGAGACCACTTTAGGGACTTCTAACTTTTGACAGTCGTGCATAATACAGCCTCTATTTAATTAATGCAAAATTAACTTTATTGAAAGCTGCCAAAAGCTTACATCATTATAGATGTCATTTACTGCCAAGAGACTCACATCTATATCCCTACACCCACATTTCGTCGTAAATTTTTAGGTCCCACGTAATAGGGGGCGAGCCTATTGCCGTTACCGGGCACATCACCAGACTCCGTGCTGCTACTGAGTATTCGGAAAAACCCAGTAACACTTTTTGGGTCGGGCGACCCGGAAACCGAACCCGGGACCTCCGATCAGCATCATATTCATATCAGCTATCTACTGGACCACGGAGACTGTCAAGTCTGACAACGCACAGCCGAAACTATTAGGCGCAAGAAGCTGAATTTGCATGAATTCCTTGCGGATCATTGGGGTGGATGTGCTAAGACGGGATTTCCTAAAATTTCTAAGCGAAAACGTGCAAGCGTAGCTGCGGGCATCCTCTAGTATTTCTTTATATATTATACATAAGTTTGCTTTATACAATAAGATCCACATAGTAAACCAACATTTTAATATAAAATTCAAATCGGTACAAAAAATTGCTACAAGATTGGAATACCTAAGTAGGTACTTGTAGCATTATTATTCTCTAAAAACAGCAAAATAAAACTCTCATGAGAATGTTCCATACGAACAATTTGCCACTTTAAGGATCTCACTGTTCATTTTAACCCTATTACTAAGAAATATAAATCGTAAAAAAAGTAAAATCGCAAAAAGGTAGTTGCAAAAAAACGTCTAGCCGCCTCTTGCACATTAGAATCAAGAAAGGGTAAGATTTACAGTTTTATTGTAGTAGCAAATTCTTAACTGGAGTCAAAGGTCGATTTCAATAAACTACACAACAATAACCCTACCCTGATTCACATTTTGTTCCCAAAAGTCAAAGTTCACAAATTAATTCCTAAAAAGGTCACGATTGTGTAAAGATTCTTTGTAACCCTTTTCTTTATTTACATAAAGCTAACCTTTTCTACAACAATAACCAATAAAGAGTGTTAAATTGTCAAGTAATTACGTCACATTGTGGTTTTTTGAGAATTTCTCACGGTGTTGTAAGATTTTGTTCAAAAAGGGTTCATTTCTTAACCCTTTCCGTAAGAATTCCTTACATAAACGGGAAAATCTTACGATTTGTCAATACAAACGATTTATGGTTCTTTGCAACCACCTTGCAATTTATAAAGAATCTTAATCTGACTTATTATTCTTACACTCTGAAGTACTTACAAAAAAAAATAGAAACATTTTCGCATGTTCAAACAGATGTAGAATCAGTGTTGTACTCTGATTCCCCAAATTGCCTGCCTTGTTGAGACAGTGACTTCGTCATGAAAGTAACCCACTGTGCCAATTATAATTATGTTTCTGACTTCGGTAGTTTAAGCTCTATTATGTCCGTTAGGACTAAGGTTGATTGAAATAGGCATCTATTTCAATCAATCTTTGCATTATTGTTAAATAAATTCAGTAGGCGTAAAAACAAAGCATTGCTAGTTAACCCTGGTGCGTTCCCTCGGACACACAGGACGGGAGCGCGCCACTGTGCACACAACATCAAGTGTTTCGCAAACAACTCCCCGCAGCGCTGGACTCCTGGTAGTTCGCAGAATTTTCGCATTTTTCTTTCCCCTCTTTGTACTATTGACAGACACTGATTACCACTTTCATTTTCCTATTGTTTCAGTGGTAATGAGCTACTCACTGCAAATACTCTAAACTACCTACCTACAGGCAGATAAAATATTCTCATCTTGACCATCTCTCTTAGTTACTGTTTATTGTACATGCGTATACCTTATTATGTGTTTGACTGCAAAATTTTTATATTTTGTTAAGTTACTAGTTTTGTAAATTCAGATTGCATCTTTATATTTGGTCTGTCTGCAGGCGCGGATTACAGCCTAAAACTATAAACACCCTATAATTTTAATGACTAAACCATCGACATCGCAGTAACAACAATACCAAACATTTAATCGCTGCCAGCTTCGGGACAAAAAATACTGTACTTTCATATAATTAGTATAATATAATATTATGAACTTACCTTATTCGTTTGCCTCTTGAGCAAAATGAAAATTCTCTTGCACGTGTGCAAAGGAGAATTTGGCTGAATTACTTTTGAGGTAACTCTGGTAGTTTGCACACATTGCATTTGGTTGCTGCTTGCTCTTTATATCTATAGATGTTATTTTTAACAAAGAAAAGTATCTTAAAAGTATGCATTTGGGCAAAAAGGAAGACGGATTGGTAAAAGCAATAAAACAATAGGTAAACATTTATTTAAATTGTATCAAGCCCACGTAGCAAGGAGGAAACTAAAATACATAAATAAGAAATCAATTAAACAATTCAAATATTTTATTTAATAGATAATAAAGTTTTATTCTGTTTATAATATTGTGACATTTTTTTTAATAATAATATACAAGTTGTTAACTCTACTCTACATCTTGTTTTAATCTCATCTGCACTCTACATTTAAACCAGTTAGAAATAAGTGCACAAAGCATATCAAGGCGGGTACTGCAGGCAGGTGGTTGCGCGCCTTCCTGGCGCCTATTGTTTGCACATCGCCACTCAAATATATCAGCCTGGTACTTTGGGCATATCTGCAAACATTTCGTAACATTCGCATTTTCAAGTTGCAAAAACATAATTTAATTGCTTTTTATTCAGTAAAAGAAACCTAGAGAGTCAGAGTGCTTGTGAGGTACCTAAGACGTAAGTGCTGTTTGATTTAGATTTTATATCAGTTTCAAGTATGCTTGCAAAAAAAGAAATACCGAATATGTTTTAAGATGATCAAAATGTAACTGAAAAAAATTCGGGCAAGTGCGAGTCTGACCCGCACACCGAGGGTTCCGTACGCATTTTACCTTATTTGAGGTAGAATTACGTCCTCTAAATCTGTATGAGCGCCCATACAACTTAGAGGACTATCTTAAATGGAGTGTACTATGTATGTATGGGGACACTCTTTAATTTTCCACTTTTTTATTTTTTTGTAATTTTACCTTTATTTGTGCTGTAAGACCCTGCTTTTGGCCAAATTTCGTGATTCTAGTTCAACGGGAACTACTATATAGGTTTTCGACCCAAAACCTATAGGGTACTTACGGTTGACCTTGAATTGACAATTTTGGTCAAAACCAAGGTCTTACACCACAAGTAAAGGAAAAATTCCGAAAATTAAAAAAAGTTGAAAATTAAGGTTAATTTTGGTACTTACAAGTTTTCGCAAAAATCTAATTTTGACCATATCTTTTTATTGGGTTGACCCAGGACCCTGATTTTCATACACCTAATAGCAACCATAGACCTCAGTATCTGGTATAAATTTCAATTTGCCACCCGTTCCTGAGAAAATCGGTGGTGACACACGGACAGACAGACAGACAGACGGACAAGAAAGTGATCTTATAAGGGTTCCTTTTTTTACCTTGAGGTACGGAACCCTAAAAATACAGGTCGTTTTATACTTTCAGATAGCAATTACAAGGTTTATAGGTAATAAAATTAAGTTCTCGGAAGATGCGTGCAATTAGTGAAATCTGCCAAATCTCACATAGCAAGCGTGTTTGGCTACAGCTTAAACCTACTCATTCTGAAAAGAAAGATATTCAAAAATGTTTCGCAAAATATGTGACAGAAATGACCGAAAATTAAGTATGTTAATTAACCATAAAAATCTGTCCAAAATGGAATAATTAATGGCCAATATTTTGTCATCGATCAGCACTAACCGGCGTCGGCTGGTCCATTAAAATGTTTGTTCTATTAAAAGGGGCAGTGGAAACAAACAAATTTGGAAGATGCCCTCTGTTTGGTCATCACTTGAGGGTGGGATGTGATTCGAGCCACTAAATGGGGACGATTTTTGGTTAGGCATGAAGCATGGCGATTTTTGGGTATAATAACCATGTATTTAAAGGAGAATTTTTAAGAGTTTTATGGCGTTAATGTTATATTTAATGTATACATATAAATAAAATTGGAGTGTCTTTTTGTAATATTAAAATAACCGCTTTTTACTAAATGCATATGCATTTACATACTCGGTATATGTACCATGTATACATTTACGATGTATACACGGTACATCATCATCAGCCTTTTATACTGTCCCACTGCTGGGCACGGGCCTGTTCTCACTATAAGAAGGGTAAGGCCATAGTCCACCACGCTGGCCAGGTGCGGGTTGGCAGACTTCACATGTCTTTCGAGAACATTATGGAGAACTCTCAGACATGCAGGTTTCCTCACGATGTTTTCCTTCACCGTTTAGCAAGCGATAATTAACAATTTAATACGCACTTAACTCCGAAAAGTCATTGGTGCGTGCCGTGGATTCGAACCCGAGACCCTCAGCGTAGCAGTCTGTCGGTCTCTCCACTCAGCTATCGCTGCTTACACGGTACATATACCGAAATTATTTTTTTACAATTTTTGTCTGTCTGTCTGTTTGTTCTCGCTAATCTCTGGAACGGCTGGATCGATTTTGACAGCACTTTCACTGGCAGATAGCTGATGTACCAAGAAGTAACTTAGGCTATAAATTAACCGGGTACGCGAAATAGTTCCCTCAGGACGCGAGTGAAACCGCGGGAAACTGCTAGTATTTAAATTATTACATATAAAAATATGCATTGAATGAACACCACATTCGGCTACTATTGGTTCCCTCCAGTTCCCTCCACCTTATTTACCGCACTTTTTAACTCTTTATTACAGTTGTCTATACAATATGATGCAAAGAATTTATCGAAAGAAAAAGCTTATAAAATTGCTCCATCTAACCCGGAATATCAGCATCAACAAAGGATATTTTATGAAAAGACTAACCACCATCAACAATGTGATATCAGGCTTGCAGAAATATCTGGAGCTTTTCAAATTATGTTGTTAGGTACACGTACAGGGGGATTCAAAATTGGATTGGAATAATTAATTCCATTTGCCGACGCGTGGCTGTAGATGGCGGTTGTGCGTAATTACGGAAGGCATTATTAGTGGCACGCTCCTCGCATTTACGATATGCCGGGATTTTTGGTGCATCTATTTTGTAAATATATGTGGAAATAGTAATGGGCAATGCGAGTGCAAAAATGGTGATTTTATTAGACAGCTAGCTAGTCCGCTATGATGAGGGCTACAGCTTTGTATTGGCTCTTAGTATGATATTATATATAAGCCTGCCTTCTTCAATAAATAGACTATCTAACATAAGAATAAATTATTCAAATTGGATTAGTGACTAGATGTTCTTAAGATATGCATTTTGCACGTTACTTATGCATTTGTATAAACCTTTTTGTCACCAATTTAGTTCAAACGTATTGCGTTTAGGGATGCATCAACTAAGTGATATTGCAGTTTCGTGCTTAAGCTATCAGAATTTATAAGGTTGTTTTAAATCAGAGATTTCTTGTTGATGACGCCTAAATGAAGATATTTACCTACTCTAATCTCATAGTATAGATTAAAATGCAGCCTCTTTTAATGACTAATAACAATACTTTTGTAACAAACATATAATATTGTGCCTATAACACACGTATACAGTAAATAAGTTCTAAGTTTCAGTATGGCCGGCCGACCGCAAAGGCGTTGTCTCGCGGAAACCGCAACGCGCCGTCACACGCTCACTGCGCACCACTGTGCTTGTGATCAAGGAAAATACTCCTTTTTGTTTTGTTTTGTACTCCGCCCTTTCATGCATCCCTGGTACTACTTGGCTTCCAATTGTAGTGTAATATATTTACTTCATTCACCATACATATTTTAATTTCCTCGTCTCGATATGTAAGCGTGAATTGCTTCATTCTAAAGGCAATTATGTACTGTTTACTAAATACATGCGTCTGCCAGCAAACTGATTTGCTGGTTTTTTTGTAAAATGTCTTAGGTACTTTAATGAGAATAAATACTTTTCATTTAATTTTCATTTTCATTTCACGCTTCTCTATTTCAGTTACTTACTTGACACTGACTTATTATAAGGCATTGAATCGCACTCTACTCAATTTCAAGCCGAGCATTTAATAATTATGTAAAATTAAAGAATGATTGATACGTTCACCTAATAAGATTTACCAATTACCCAGTCTGTCGTTGTCGTATTATAAACATTGGAATTATTAACCAGCTCACTTGTTTCGTTTCCCCTTTATTTAATCTAGAGTTCTTCAAGTAGAATCTGAAAGGTAATATTTGGCTGCCGTCAAGGCAAATGATATGCTACTTAGTATATCTTCAGTTTAAATCATCACTATACGACTTTACTGTTGAATTGTTGATTGAATTGCTTCACTGAAAGGCATTGTAAAGACAATTCAACAAGAAAAAAATAAGTAACATACAAAACCTTTGGCTCAATAAACTTATTTCGTTTATTTTTAACAAGAGAAATTGTTCACCTTTGTTCTTAAAACCCTATTAAAAAATGGGATCAATTTCAAACACGTAATAGAAACTAGATGACTAATGAGAAATCTGCATCCATCTCACCATGAAGCCAGTAGGTAGGTAGAGCATGACAAACAGACTAACGGGCATTCACGGGTCGTGCACACGTCCTGCTAGTGCCTACCTTCTCACCTACCTATAGACAATAAATGCCCTTCTTGCTCGAGACCCATGCCGCTGGGAAGCATGATGTGACTAAAAAAGATCTTGCTTATAAATTGCTTATATCTCTCTATTTTGCTTAAATCTGTTTAAGTTAATTAAACAGTTGATTAATTAGTAAGTAAACCGGAATGTGCTGTCAAATAAAATGGTCAATAATGAAGATGTATTCGTCTATGCATTTATCCCTGCTCATCTGCAAACTGGACGAAACGGTGTATTTGATAAAAAATGAATTAATTTAGATATTTTAGAGCGTATTTCGTTAGTTAACAAACGAGACGTTTCAAATTCAAATAATTGTTATCATATTACAAAAATTTTAAAACAAAACACGATTGAAATCTCCGGCAGCAACCAATAGTGAAAGTCAAGAGATAAATCTATTTCAGTTCATGAATGCTGCGGTTTTGGAACTGTCTTTACTGACTATCATGGAATCCTCGTCTGAAAAATCACATTAAGCTTTGTTTTCGAATTTAAGGGTTAAATTATCATATAGAATCCAAATCATCTTCTTCAGCATAGAATCAAGGTTTTCATTGTCTTATTGGTTTTCTGATGTTATTTTGAATTAATGGGCATCCGAGAATTGAAGAAAGCATTTTGGACGATACATTATTGATTTAACAAGACAGCACCATGACACCGTAAATTCTGTAAAGGTGATAGACAGATAAATGACAATCGACTTATACAATACCTATTTATTCTGTGACAATACTTTTTGATAAAGCGTCTCATTCCTTTAAACCAGTAAATCTGCTTAATTCTGCTATATGTCTTGTCTAGCTAGTCGATTCGACTAGCGGCCGTTCACAATATATTATCACTATAATATCTTTTTGTCGCTATAATGTGTGGGTTCACGACTGTTGTAGCCGAGAAATAACAGTCTAAAATTTCGTAATACATAATTATCTGCTTTCCCAGTGTGACTTGTGTGTGTATGTGTAAGTATATGTACGACATCACATGTGATGTAGCCACATCACACCATGTTTGATAAATAATTTTGACACCTACCAGGCAAACATAACACTATCGAAAATCTAATAAGTATTGACATTAATTTCTTATTGTTATTACTGCCGTGGAACATAGCAGCCGGTTTCTGCTCACCGGGTAATCAATTACTGAGTTTAACTGTCGCATATAATTACATATTACAGGCCTTTAAATAATGTTATTGATACTTTCTCTCTTCGGTCTACGGCACGGTTAAAATAACATCACGGCAATAAAACTAATTTAAAATAAACTATTACGGTATTAATCATAAATTGTGTAGAGTGTTAGATGTGGAATTGATTTGCTTAAGTTATCATTAGGTAAATTATTTAGTTTATTTTACGAGGTACTTAAATTGAAGCCTGTATTCACGCAGTCTTTGAAAGCTTCAATTACATGAGTTTTAAAATGCATATTTCATCTGGCAAAGATTTGACGGCGAGGTTAATGACACTTAAATCAATTATTTTCAGATTCTGCTTATCGCTCAGAATGACCTGACAAACTACGTTAATTATAAATTCTTCATTACCATATGAAGTAAAAACTAGGCCCTCTTGCTTTAAACTACTTGAGATATTGCAATAACTCAGGACACCATAAGTTTCGTACACATAATTAATTTGTTTATATACGGCATGGAAAACGTTTTTCTGAATGTATACGAAAACCAGAAATTATGTATAGTATTATCTTGACATGAAAAAAAGACAATCAAGTCGATTAAAAAGTACCTCTCATCAAAATGATACTTTTATTGGAAACACAATTCAAGCAACGTCCAACACATCTCTTCCATATGGTTTTCAAATTTACTACATAGTACCAATGCTTGCTGCACGTCCATCCCGTGTCTATTAAAACAAAAGGACTAAAGTGCTTGTTTGTGTCAACAAAAAAACCTTGCAAGCGTACCAACCTTTCAAAAGCCTCTTTCATCCCCGGGCCGGGAGCGGAAAGCTTCTACCGACGAATAAAAAACACTCTGTATGTCAAGTTACCGTACATCTGGCTGTCTGGCGAAAAAGCACGAAATGAAAGGAAATTGTATTTGGAATATTTGTTGGGTTTTATGAATGCCTGGTACGTTAAAATATCAGCGTTTATTCCAAATATTCTGCTGTAAAGTAACGTTACGCACGTATTCTGGTTGTTCACTAAAATTGAAAGTTTAGTTTGTTAAACTTCATTATTTTATTATCATCCCAAGATAGGCTGACAGAAATATCATAATCATAATCGCCGCTTCTATGTTTCATGATTATGTAAATAAGATAAAAAAATAGCTTTTAATAGAAAGCAACATACATATTTGTACATGTTCTTACATGAGAAATGAAAATGACGTTATAGTATAACTATAGAAGTATAAAAAAAATTTGGCTGTTAAATAAAAACAATTTATAATTTAGGAACTTCAAACGCCTCAACAATTTGTTGAATTAGTTTGCACATAGACATACTTACCTATAGCTAATGAACTCGACATAATATTCTGTTGTAATCAGTGTGAATTTACTAAGATAGCACTATACGTTACTTGTTATGGATTGTAGTATTTAATATTATGTTCTTTTTAATTTTAATTTTTCATTGTGTATTGTGTATGACCAAGATGTTCGTAGTACAATATCGTATTGGGTTTTACCGTAAATATATTTATTTGTGTATGTGGAAATAAATTAATATTTAACGAACATCTTATTTACAGTGCCGTACATCAAATCCGAACACATGCATAGTTACAGCAAATTTATTTACAAAATGTTTATAGTTTAATAGTTCTGAGTACATAAACGTTCATACAATGTAGCTACGTGAACGTCTTAATCGCGTGGGTGAGCTACAATATAAACTTAACGTCTCCAACATTGTTATATACGCCTTTACTTAACACCTAGTTTATGGTTATGCCCTCAGAATTGACGTTTCAGAACGTCGCTATTGTAAAAAAATAATAAAACATTCTAGTATATCTGGTTTCTAGATAATCCCTATTGCCCTACAATTTATAAATGCCACAGTGAATGCGAACTTGTCATGTACGTATATTTTATGTATGTATGTATGTTGCGCTTTCACGTCAAAACCGCTGAATGTACTTAGGTGAATTTTAACAGACAGATAGCTCGGATACTTATGTAAATAGGCCTAATTTTATTGCAAGAATATTATGGAAGTTGCTAAACATAAAACTTATTTTTATAACATCATATTAAGTTATATGGACAAGGATACAAATATGGGCATTTCACATTCGATGTTTTCATAGTATTAGGTAAAACCAAAACCTTTCTAATAAGCATGTATTCAGAGAATATATATTTTATAAGTCTTTTGTTCTAATCGTTATGCACTCGTTAATGTATCCATCCGTCTGTCAAATACACTCGCGTGCAAGTAAATCGCCTCAAGCCTCAAGTGCGCATAAAAAGTGATATAACTTAAAAATGCCTTATTTTACCTCTATAATATATAACGTTTTACATAATTAAAGCCTAGTAATTGAGCTTTAAAATAATGTAAGTTGCATGAAAATCGATTCAGTAGGTTAGTAAAAAAGGTGAATGTCAAAGATATTGTAAAAAAATTTGAAAATTCATACAACTTCACAGTATGGGGTTATTGGGTATAAATGAAACAAAATGTGCATAAGATAAAAAAATTATTCGTGTCAATATTTCGTGTTCCCTCCTCTAGCCCTGATCACTGCTCTCAAGCGATTCTTAATCGACCTTATCAACTTTTTAATTGATGATTGTGGTATTCGGCCCCACTCTTCTACCAACGCAGTTTTGAGCTCATTGATGTTTGTCGGAGCTGGATTCCTCGCCCTAACTTTACTTTTGAGCTCGTCCCATATGTGCTCAATGGGATTTAAATCGGGGCTGAGCACTGGCCAATCCATAGTGTGAACTCCAACTTCACTCAGGAACTCACGTGTGGCCCGAGCAGTGTGACATCGGGCATTGTCATGCATCAAGATGAAATTATCCCCAATAAAGCCTGCTATTTTAATGCTAAAGACTCCTATTTTATTTCCGTTGATTCTCTGTATAGCCGTCACTCCTTTTATCTCACTTGAAAATATGTGATTGAGATAGATAGGGCTCTTATTGCCTATTCTATCTTTACTGTTTGTTGCTTCTATAAATACTTTAAAATCTGCACAAGTTGCATTTTCTGGGTAAAGTCTTTTATAATCTGGTTTTGTGTAAGGTGTATAATCATAATGCTCACCGCCGCCGCCATTACCACAGTCCTTCTCTGTCCCGCCGTCTCCAGCCTCAGGCCGAGGACGTTTATGTGAGGTGGGTGGGTTATCCCCGCCCCCCTCATTTCCCACCATTTCCACGGGTTTGCACACCTATCACTATTGTTTTGGATCAACTTTTAAGCAAAAACCACCGAATATTTAGTAAAAAATTAAAATTGAAAAATTTTCTCATCCGCGCTTTTTTAAGGTTCCCGCCAAAATCCAGTGTCCTGGTTCCATAGTGTTTTGAAATACTAGAGAGGAGAGAATATCGGTTTAGTATTTACATTTATTTTTTCTGATTATGTACGCCAAAGACGACATTAATCTTATACTAATATATTATAAAGCTGAAAAGTTTGTTTGTTTGTTTAGTTGAACGCGCTAATCTCAGGAACTACTGGCCGATTTGAAAAAAATCTTTCATTTTTAGATAGCTCATTTATCCAGGAAGGCTATATAAAATTACGCTATAAGCCACGGGAGCGGAGCAGTAGGCTTAAATAACGCGGGTGTTCACGGGTTCATCTAGTTCATAATAAAAATCGAGGTAAGTATTATTTATTATCCTTGATGGTAATATGCGATGTGGTTGCACCTTTGCAATAAAGTTGTATTTTTATTTTGTTTCCTATAAAAAAGAAGTAAATTAGAAGTGCTTAGAATTTCTAAGCACAGGTACCAGGACAACAGAAATGCTAAAGAGGTAAACTTCTATCTGCGGCGTATTCCCACAGGTTAGCCACGTGACCCCTTCATTAAATCCTTGACAGGTGATTTGGCGCGAAAGACAGCATGAGGTCTGCTTGCTAAATATTAGAAAATAATAATTTGAATCTTATACCATTGATATAAGGCTCATTTTGCAATATATAGTATTTGTGAGGGTAAAAATTAAGTGGTCGTTTATTGTTGACTATAATGGGGATTTGTGGAGTGCCACGTGACTTTAGCCATTATACGAGAAAAGCTTGTAATTATTATAGAAAATAATGTCCTTAATATTAAGTATAAATATAGATTAGGAAGCGAACCGTTTTTGGTGGAAAATACTTTGACAGTTCCACTCTTGCTTCATAGAATAACAAGTAGTTTAGACAAGATGTACACCCTGATATTACATACTAAACTTCGGCTGCGTCTCTGCTTGCGTGTAAGACGTTAATCACGGTAAAAGTAGGTATCCTATGTTAAGCAACGCTTACACAGGTCGCCACTTGGATGGGTGAGCGCGTGTGAAATTTAAATCAGGGCGCCACCGTGCTTCGGAGGGAACGGAAAGCCGTCGGCACCGGTTCTACTCTCAGTGCAAGACTCGTAATCTTAGTTTTCAAACCCCACGATGTTCATGTCGGAGACCTACGAGCGGTCTGAAAACTCCGATATCAGGCCGCACATTCACTCAAAACATACCTACAGACATCAGACATTCACTCCGTTGCGACGTGAAGAAAGGACAAACCGGCGGGACTTATTAACTACAATTTTAGACTAGTCTGGTAGTTCTTTATGTCTGTGAGTTCATAATCGTGACTATGATCCCTAGAACAAAAGTTATACTTGCAGAAGAAACAAGGGCGTCGTCAGCCGGTTGCCTAGGGGGGGGGGAGCAAGGACGCCAACCGGAGGCCTAGGGGAGGAGGGCAATTTGACATTGAAAATTAAGTAGAAAAGTATTGAGAAAATAATACATTGTAGGGTTTTTTAATCTCTAGGGGGGGGCTCAATAACTTGATTCCAGCTAATTGCGCAAGTACGCACCTGTCCGTATATTGACAAGACATATACATACACACATTATGTATGTCTGTATGTATGTATGAAGCACAAATATTAGCCGATTCACCGGGTAATTGGCGGTGAGCGCAAGCGATACCTACCGATGTTGACACTCAATATTTGAGAATGCCTCACAAAAATGTATGTACAAACCAGTAACGCGCCAGTAATACCCGCTAATGAGTTATTTTGGATTATTTTATTTAATTTTAATGGGCGAGTAGTGCTATTCACTTGGGTTACTCGTATTCGGGCAACGTAGTGTAGGACTCCCTCGAGCTAGCTGGAGTTACGACATACGCAAAGTGGCTGGCAGCGGCTGAAAACGAAGAGCCGAAATCAAGCTCAAGTGGCGTGCCACTGGAGAGGCCCATATCCAGCAGTAGACTACGGCATGCTAATAATGATGATGTTGATTCAAGCCAGTCCAATGATTCGCTCCAAATGACTGTGGCGCCTAAAACCCGATTTCGAATCCTCGAATTAAATGAAAACTGAATAATTACTTTCTTACGTCACAATCGCTATAATAATCATCAGAGTCCTAGCAATATCTTGGTTGCATCCAAAACTTCCCCTTGGAGCCGGCGGTCTGCCCACTAGACTAACCAGATTTGACAGAATGTTAGCTTTTCCACAGAACGACTATATCGACGAACCTGCCTTCCACAACACAAAGGAATGATAAGATTTAATAAGACTAGTGTTAGTATATTCACGGGTAGATACTGACTATTCATAACGACTGCCATGATATTCATGACAGGTGGGATCGCCAGTAGTGCAAGCTCAAAAATAACAATTTGATATGCACATAATTACGAAAAGTAAGCACATAATTAAGAAAAGCTTTCTTGCACTCTGTTGGTAGCCTACCTCCACTAGGCTATCGTAGCCTAGTCTTTTATAGTGTTACAGCGTATCTACCTATAATATGTGAGTGTATCTCTGCATTAAAACAGGTAACTATTTAACACAAGAAACGTCAACTTCAATCTACCCTCATATACCGTAAGTCAAAAAACAAGTAAACGTACTCTCAGGTAGTTTCAGTTAGGACGGTTAAATCCAATATTATGATATTTCGTAAAAGCGTGTAAGTCGTCATCGGGGCCATTGTTCTATAGTTAATCTGTTTGCGCTTGTGTTTGCGGTCGCCGTTCGACTCCGGACTCGGTCAATATTATAGCGATCGACTTAGCGTTGTCTTTCGACTGAGTGTTACCGGTTTTTGGGGACTTAAAATGACGCTTTTTGTGGAATTAATCAACTTTGCTGCCAGTTAGGCTGCTAAAAATATATCTGAAATCGGACTAAGACTTGTTGCTACAGAAGAATTGAGAGTAATCTTATAGCTGTTTGTCGGATTTATCATCACACACATCATCAGCCTTTAACAGTCCACTACTGGACTAGGCCTCTCCTTTGAAAGGAGGAATTGGCCTACTATACCACGCTGGCCAAACGGGTTGGTATAGGGTTTGTATCAAGTTTTCCTTCTCTTGCAGTGCTGTTCTCTGCATAATAACTATGCTCCCTCTGTCGGCTCTTACGACACCCATGGGACGATATGGGGTGGTGACATTCCGTATTCTTAATCCGTCACCACACGGACGAATTTATCGTCACTGATATGTTAAACTAGAGGATGCCAGCACATCATACATGCTCAAAGATCATACATGCCAAATTGCAGATTCCTCTACCCAATAATTTCGGCTGTGGCTTGTCTGCCAGTCAGTATCTAACGCAAGAATTTTATACCTACAGATGTTCCCAGACCCATATGGTTCTCAGTGACAATAAGTTATCGGATCTCATGAAGATAGAGCCAAGTTTCTAACTCTACAAGCCCTAACTTCACTTTACACCTTGGTAAAAATATACAACCTGGCTAATCCAAGAAAATGCATGGTTCATGCATATTTACTTGCACATTTCGAGATTTTTATAAAAGGTAGATATTTAAGTAGGTTACTTGTGTTGGATAATATAAACCAATTTCTAGCTCTAACAAAAAGTGGAACCGTTGTCTCGCCCATTAAAACTACCAACATTCATCGCATAAAGCGCGATCTTAGGGTCCCTCAAAAAGCCCAATATTCACATGAAGTGCGTGTACGGTGTGTTTGTGTATCCGACGGACGTGTTTGTAAACGCGCCGCCGCCTCGAGTGGTAGTGACCCGTGCCTACATACTCATATGTACCTGCTTACTAAGGCTTCATTAGAAACTAATGTCTGACATTCATTCATATACCTAATTTTAATAAGACTGTCATTGTACAATGAACAGTCTTTTGCAGACCACTGCTGGCCATGAGCCTCTCCTAATTAGCGTCACAATATCACTGTTAGTCTATACAATTAAAATTTAAAATCCTTCGCATACCAGCATTTAATTAGAGCCATAGAAGTTATACTTACAATTTATTAGAATCTTTGGTAGTTTTGGAACTGTGACCATAGAGCAGCCTTTTTGTAAATTTACATAAAATTCTTTAACAAAATACTTTTCTGTCACTATAAACGATCTTAAACTTTATTTAACTGGTTTTAATCAAGTTAATTAAGATATTTTAGAGCACAAATACCTCTTTACAGACTGTCTATAGCGGCCGATACACATTAATTGCGTGATTACGTTTTTTATAGTATATCTCCTTTGCGTCGCGCAGTCGGTACCTTCGCGGTCGGTAAAAAGTAGGTACCTTGATGTCTGAATATTATTTTTCAAGCAACACTTCGTTTTTTTTCAAACATCCAATACCGTTTCACCGGTTTCCTTAAAGTTTAGAACAAAGAGAGCAGCCAGAAAAATGTAAACCTTACATTTTTTATTTTGAAAAGTTTAAAAACTTAGTGCCGATGTTTACGAAAAATAAAGGGCGGACACTTATGAGGTTTCCCAACCCTTTCTAAGGGCTGGTAGGGCAGGGGAAGAAAGTTATAAACAAAGTGAAAATGTACACCAACATAGAAACCTTTAAGGAAGCACCTCCCCTCGTGGGGTAAAATAAAAAGCTTAAAAAATTGTCTGTTTGTTTTGTTTTAAATTTTATTGTTGGCAGTTGGTCGGTTGACGGAAACTGGTGGAATATTAAGGAAAGAGTATTCATTGTTTTTATTTTTGTCCGTTATTGTGAGACCTGCTGTTAGACTAGGCTATCAACTATGTTATGATGCGTGTTTATCAGTCTATGTATGTATGTATGTTTGTTCCTATGTGCTACGTTCTAGAGACCAAATGTGCAGGCCGATTTTGATGATTCTTACGTCAATCGATTTGTCTTAACCTTGCGAGTGTCACTAAAGACATGACAGTAATCAAAATTCACCACAGCGACAACCAGACGCCATATAGTCAAAAAAAAAATCGATGAACTATGTCAAGTGGGATGTCGTTGAATAGGTATTTTAAAATCATCTTTAGGTTCCTTTTATCATTTTTCATTTTAAATAACAGTTTGGGATATATAACGATTTAAAGTTGTTTAACAAAACAATAATTCTCGCTAATTTTCTTACTTATTGATTTAAGTTTTTATTTCAAGTATAAACGATATACAAACACTAGAATGCGAAATTTACCATCTTATATCGAAATCAATTAATCGTAACTAAAAAGTATAAAATAAAAAAATAATTTAAAGAAAAACAAAAAACCCGACTGCGTAAAAACTAGATAGATAGATAGATAGATAGAAAATGCTTTATTGTACACCAGAGGCAAAACAATTACAGAAAAAAACATTTACAAACTTAGGTCTAGTTGTACATGGGCGGTCTTATCGCAGGTTGCGATTTCTTCCAGACAACCTGATGGACTATATTCAATTTTAATAAGCGAAATCGGGTAGCTAGTGGTGTACTACATAATATTTAGCAATTATTTGTATAGATAATCTTCGTACTAAATAGCTTTAACATAAATACTATATACTCAATACTACATACATAATTATTAATACTATACTAATAAAATTATAGATACTATAAAAGATGATATATATAATTAGTGTTGAGTGACGAGGTTTTTAAAAATTGGTAGGGATTTAGCCTGTCTAATATTTAGTGGCAACGTATTCCACAAGCGTACAGCTTGAACTGCAAATGATTTATCATAAAAAACTGTAGAATGTGGAGGGACTTTTAACTAATTTAAAAAATAAGTGAAAAATTAACTTAAATAAAAACTAAAAAGAAAGAAACAAGCCCAGTAGTTTAGAATTCTGTTAAGTAATATGCAGAACAGAACGACTCACAGTCGGGGCCCATTCAAATTTTCCCAATCAAATCTTCCCAAGGTTGTGTTCTGAACAATTAACCACTTATAATCTTTGTAGATATAATTTACCTATACTAAGTAGTTATTTAGGGATTTGCTATAACGGGTAAGATTTTTAATTCAGTCGAATAAACAGGATGTAACGGGGATAATGCTAGGAGGATGATGATACAACGGTTTAGCTTTTTCTCCTCTTTTGACTTCCGTGCTTTCTTCCTAAACTCCTATTCCTTCATAAACAAGCAGAGAAGGAGGGAGCATCAGATTGTTACGTAATGTCTCGCTCTGTACGCGACTTTTCGATATCATGCCTATGCATTCAACTTTTACTGTCGCTTGCTTTGTATCTAGGAGAATACGCTAATCCGTCGGTCCCAGCTATCATGATGAGTTGCACCTTTTGTGTTACAGGGATTGAGTAATACCCTCGCATGTCCTAATACTGGTTTGAAACCTGAAATATTTCTAACATATCAAATATGCTCAGTTTGCAAATTGGACCCCGAGCTTTTACGCGAACGTCTTCATTCAGTCGGAATTCCTAATACCTAATAGGGTGATGATGAGTAGAAGAAATAACTGAAGAATAGGTATTGTTATTATTATGACGATAGCTACGTGTAACTACTTTACTCAAATTATAATAACAGACAAGCAAACTGTTGTGCATCATGAAGAAAGAGAAACGACGATTTTATAAAATCATATTCCCGACGGCATGCAAATCTGCAATCAGTAAAGATAGACAGAATGGTCTTAATCACTTGGGAGGGTAGATAATCTACTGGAACACAGAACACAGGAGGAGGAAAAAGAAAGCTTTTAAAGAGGATTTGTATTAATAGCCCGATTAACTGCCTACAAACTTATATTACAATTACTTATATTACCTATTCAGTACAAATTATTACTCTGCCTGCGTTTTATCGGTGTTTATCGCCTCTTTAGGCCAATAACAGTCGGTATAGATATACATCTATCTAAAGGACAAACAGTTTCCACCGTCCATAGAAAGTAGTTCATAAAAACAGCACAATTATTATAAGAGACAATAAATACAAGTGACAGAGCCAACTCGCAATTACAATTCCACATTACATACAGATAATTTCCTGACAATGCATTTTTTGTTCCGCTCTCTAAGAAGGAAAGTGTAACTCAAGTACTTTTAAACGACACCCGATACAGGCACAGGCAAAGAACCATTCACTCAGAATACACAATAATTGCACTCAAGTACATCACTAAGCGTATTTCAATATGGCGCTGCACAATGTAGTTGGCGCCAAAACTTTGCGTCATCTTTACGCTTGTGTGCATTGGAAAAGAGTTTTTTCTATTTTATGCAACATTAAATTTGTGAAATTTTAATGTTGAATTTGCTTTTAGTTTTCTTTAGTTTCACTTTTATTCGCTTTTGTGGGGAACGTGCGACAACTATTCGAATTTTTAGCTTTGCCAAATGCATTTGCGCAAGTCTTTCTTTGTCAGTTTGGATAAGAACAGAATGGATGAGTGACTTACACTTTTCACGGATTCCTTTTATGATACGTTTATTAACTGCCCATATGTTGCTACTTTATATTATTATCTGCTTACTTAAGTTCTTACAGAACATTTTAATAAATTAAGTAATAGGATTAAGAGAAGATTACACCATCTTTAGAATTAATTTACCTTTCATGCTGTCGTTAGAAAAAGAGTTTTGGCGTTAGTAGGTAGGTATACAATCAGTAAAACTAAATTAAGACAAAATCATCATTTTATCGATACGCTATCGATAAAATGATAATCTAATTCGGATAGTAAGTACCTAGACCTACCACAACAACAAGGAGGCAACATTGAAAAGGATTCGAGAAAATTCTATTTCCCGAGCGTGTAACTTTACGTGGTTGTAATAGATCGAATTAAAAATTGTACATCAGAATTAACACATGTCCCGTGCCATAATAAATGCCAATTAAAAAACCAAAACGTCACTACATAAATATTCACATTTCAAAAATCGTCCCAACCCTCCAACGTCATTACGGGAAAAGCGCATCGTAAAAACAACATGGGGTACAATGCGCCCCTATGACATAATAGTATTCACCATATTGGGCGAGTTAGAGCGATGCGAGTACAATTCGGGTGTAATGTGATATTTTATTACTGGGCTTTGTTTAAACAATTGCGTAAGTGATTGTTAGGCCGACGGTATCTGCACCTTTCGCAGGGTTATGTTGGAGGGAGACATCGATGTTCACTTTTGAAATTTTGGATTATTATTCTTTATATTTTTTTTTGATAGAGGCATATTTATTTTTGAGCCTGGATCATGTTTAAGCCAGTAATAAAAAAATCACAAATGCTTAATCATTAGACACAGATTAGACTTTATTCCATTTATCTACCTATTGCTAAAATAACTTAGAATAATATTTAATATTTATAAATAGAAATTATTCTAATATCTATTTATAAATATTCGATAGGTATTCTTATAAATAGATAAGCCTTAGATTTATTAATGCGCCGAGTCAATATGGGCACGAACTGCAAGGCTACAATCCTTTTCACTCAACGGCATTGATGTACGATTGTACATCAATGGTCAACAGTAACAGTTAGGTACGTTTGCTGTTGTTTGCTGCAACAAGGAAATTACAGAGATCCTTACAAGAAACTCCTAAACCTGCCAAGAAATAGGTACTATAAAAAGCATATAAGCATTTTAAGTACAATAACTTCTTAATTTTGTCATACTTGTGCAGGCTTTGGCATGCTTCTTTTTTGTTTTTTAACACAATTTTGTTTTCCATTTTCTCTCATTATTATGTCTACATGACGAAACATACGCATCTGCATAATCCAATTTAAAATCATCCTAATCGTTGCTATCTATTCCATAGCACCATCCCATTATCTATCCAGTATCGAGCGAGTGGCGGCATACGTCGGTGCGGGGTGCGCGGGGAACGAGCGGTGCGGGGGTGCCGAGGGAGGGGGGGCGGCTGTATCGAGTTACCACCACTTCCTACCTAGCCATGCTCTCCTGGTTGTCCGGACCAGTTTAGATGAGTTTAGTGAGATGAATTTACTTGCTGATGATGGTTATGCTTGTTGGATTGGAGATTCATCTTGACAAATGTTATCTGCTTCTGAATGAAATTAATGTTTGTTTAGATATTAATAGAGGCTGGTTATTAATAAGATTAGTAAAGTTTAAAATTATCTTCAGCCGTGTGGTTGACGGCATAGAATACAAGTGTCACCACCCTCTATCTTCCCGTGGGTGTCGTAAGAGGCGACTAAGGGATAACATGATGCAAATACCATCTTTGCGTAGAGACGGAAAACTCGACATCAAACCCTATACGACTGCCTCGTTGGTCACGCGGCATAAATGTGCGCGTGGGATCGGGAGGTCCCAGGTTCGATTCCTGGGTCGGGCAGTGTTATTGGGTTTTTCTGTCACGAAATTCTCAGTAGCAGCACGGAGTCTGGAAATGTGCCCGGTACGGCAATAGGCTCGCCCCTTATTACGTGGGACTAAAGTATATCTGGTGAAAAGTGGGTGTAGAAATACACCTCTGCCTACCCCTTCGGGGATAAAAGGCGTGACGATATGTATGTGTATGTATGTACAGATTATCTTCTATCTAAATGCGAATGTATATTTAAGATCTCTCTACACACCAGCTTTGATAATTCAATGTCAGCCAAAAAATAAATAAGTTTGGCAAACCTAACGATTAGTTAAGATGGCACGCCTGATTAGGCTCCTTCTATGGGGCGATTACAATATTTTATGGAGTAAAACACCCTTACCAGCTGAAATAGGATTTACGTAAAAATAATTTAAAGTCTATAACTACTTGCGTAGATGATTCTAAGCAAGCTCGCTTAGAAACTTATACACAAAAATATAGTTTATGGCAAGCAAAGTGACTAAACATTGTCAGAGGCTCCAAGAAAATAATTAAAAATTAACTACAAACTCTTCAACATTTTCAACATGTTTTCAACAATCACTAGAATAATAATTTAGAAATGGCGCCATCTAACCAATGTTTATCTCATACCTGTCACAAATAATACAGCATCACTGCTAAACGAGCATCTCACAATAAGTATTTGGCTCAATACTTTGAACAAATAACTTTTTTATTTTAAGCACGTAGGTAATCCTCCTTGTGTATTCGCGCGAAAATGAACGACGGCGCCAAAATGTGCAATGATGTTTTTTTTTAGTCTGTTGAATAGTAAGCCTCGTCTAAAAATGAACTTAAGGGCCAGTTTCGCCACAGTCTAATAAGTTTTAGTTATATTAACAGGCAGATAATCACGTACAGTACTGACATTCAGAGGTAGTGAAACTGGATAAGACAAAATTTGAGTTTTTAATACCTGTTAGATCCTTGAGAATTGGATGTTTTTCAAGAGTTGAAAGTTTATTAAAGAATCTGAGGATAAAGATTTTAAAACAAGCTCTTCAAAAATGCGGGCTGAAGAACCTGTATGATAATTCCTCATCAATGAACAAGGAAACACTACGCTTACGAGTTGTTATCGACAACAGTACCGATTACCGACACAGCTCTCATTACAATGTGCTATTGTCTACTAAAGGCCATAAAAATACTTTTCACAAACGGAAATCGAAAGTTAAACTTCAGACCTGCTAATGCATGGCTAGGTACTTAATTATTATGATTAGACTTAGGTACCTACACTAGTTTTAATTTCCACTAGCCGTCGGTCTAGATATTAGTGACTCTGAATGCAGAGCGGGAAGTAGTGGGTTCGATTCCCATCAAGGACATTTCTTTTCGTTGAAGTTCGAATAGGAAAGTTTAAATAAAATTCAACAGTATAGCTGAGTGTGTACCTATCTGTCACAGACTAATTGCGATTTGTTATTTTCTTATAGGTATGTTGTACTTGTTGTGTGTTTGTGTGTCTGTGACAAATAAATATTTTCTTTCTTTCTTCTTCCTTCATTAACTGTTTTGTCTGATATGAGAAAAACGAGCATACGGATGGCCTAATGGTAAGCGATTACCTCCGTCCATGGACACAGGCAACAGGCTCCTCTGGAGACACAATACCGTTTTTGCGCTAGAGGAAAAAAGGAAAAAGGAGGACAAGCGCAATAAGGGAGGAGAAACTCTAGCAATCTAATTCACAGACAGTATATAGATATGATACGGAATCTACTGTTACTTTACCTCAACATTTTGTTTGAGGATAGGTAGCACGTCCCCAGTTGAGCCAGGGAAATGCCATTTTTGCTGAAATCATGAAGGCTCTACAACTTACAATTGAAAGCCTGGCACTAAATGAAAGTAGGTACCCAGGTAGACAAATAATATATTACGCTTAGGTAGGTATTAGGTAGTCAAGTAGGTAAGTATATTCTGAACTTGTTGGGAAATAACAACGAACTATAACAAGTTTTAAAATTGGAAAACAAAGTTGCAAAGTTATATTCACTTTTTAATTTTATTTTTTTATCGGGCGACGGCAACGCGCATTCCGCCTGATTTGGCGCGTGACGAGGTTTGACGTAATGCAAGGAGCTGGCAACACCGGCGACCACACAACCTCACGGTTATCGTATATTAACCAAAATCCAATTTTATGGAGCCCTTTGTGAATAACCCATGTGTAATGGAACAAATATGGATATTTTTTCTTGTTATTATTCACGCCATTTTGACAAGCAGATGGGTGTTCTGTGTGTAACTATTGATTTTAATCAGATGTGGTTTTAATTGGTTTCATCTAAACAACGACTTTGCCCACATTGGCTAAGTGCTCGAAATTTTGATAAAAGTGTGTAGAACGAGAACAATACCTTCATATTTCCTTTACTACGTAAAGATTATACATACTTAGGTACTTAGGTAAGTATTTTGACCGACTTCAGCTTCGAGGTTCTCAATTCGGTTGTCTTTTTGAGGTTCATATCTTCTTCAGTTGAGTGTATAAATTATTTCTCTGATAGACACAAGCTACTTCTCACCATGAGATGGGTAAAGCCATAATCCACAATGCAGGCTAAGTGCGGGTTGGCAGACTTTAACCTGTCTTTCAACAAAATTATGGAGAACTCGCAGACATGCAGCTTTCCTTACGATGTTTTCCTTTACTGTTTAGCAAGCAATAACTATTTAATCCGCACATATTAACTTCCAAAAAGTCATTGGAGCGCACCGTGAAGTTGAACTCGACTCGAGCCCCTCTGCGTAGCAGTCTGTTTTTTAATATTGCTAACGCATGACTCCGTCATTAAATTTTTTGGTTGCAGAATAAATAGTTTTTGTTTCTTACTTTTACTTACCGATTTGGAAAATATTTTTTATTGAAAAGGTATTTAATTATTATTTCACATGTAGAGTCGGAGACGATTGACTCTACTAATCTATAAGCTTTTAATATTTGCAAGTTGAGTTGTAGGTAGGTAGGTACACGTTGCTTGGATCCTCCGAGTTCGTGTGAAATATGAGGTCTACACTAGTCATGTGTAGCCTTTGAGTTTACCAAAATTGTCAATGTTTTCTTTGTGGACTTGTGGGCAACTTGGACATAATTATGACGTGTTTCGAACCGCTTCCTATAAGTAACGTGTTTTTGAGCTCCTTATATTTTTACTTTGAAGTCTTTTGTATAGACGAATGCAATTAGATATCGTTGGAAATACCTACTGAAATGTTTATTTTTGAACCCTAAGTTAACCTACTGATTCGATCTTTACCTGCCTACTCCTCCCTCCCCCGTACGGGACGTAGAATGTACTTAGCGTACGGGACAAACATACGTAAGACTAAGCACTCATCACCATTGTGTTATTCCAGCTACTATTCAAGATCTTCCTTGGCCCTCGAGTCTATAGCTCGCTTTCAAGTCCAACTAGATTTCTCAGAATATTTGCTTTTCTATAGGGCGACTGCCATTTAGCTCCTCAACCCACAGGAATTGCTTTCAATTTCAATCAATACGTAGAGAACTTCAGTGTACGTACCTATTAAATAAGTAAAAAAATATAGACTGACCTAGATAATCCATTAACTTCGAAAAACCTTTGTAAGTACCCAACGTATAAAGCCATTACTTTTTGTAATACTTATTCGTAACATCTCAAACACTTTTACTAAAGAGCTGTATCGCTTTAAACATAGAAATATTTCTATGTTATCATTACATCTGAGTTGCGATGACAATGCGATCACTGTTCTATACTGAGCTTAGGGAGGGATAAAGAGAACATTGTCACAAAGCTTTATATTATGTATTGATTGTTCTTTTGTGAGCACATTGTTTGTTGTGTACCATACGGCTATGCGCAGACACGCGAGAAATCTGCTTAAAACATTCACTGGTTGTTTAGATGCCGCCTTTTTTAAGGTTTGTTTTTTTATTGTCTATGAAAATAGCTGAACTATGGCGGCTAGCGTTGTTCATGGAGATCTTAGGTTATATTTCTTTGATGGAGATATGCTGATATTTCAGGGGTAGACTAATAGTAGGTAATCTGCCTAACTATAGACTTAAGTGTATAAATATAAAAAAGGCATACTTAGGTATTAAATTCTGACTGGCAACAGACAGGTTACAGGTAGAGCATACCGTAGGTAGAGTCTAAACTATTATACCTAATATTGCTAGAATAATACAATTAATATCCCGATTCGATTCCCGGGTTGGGCAAAAGTGTTACTGGGTTTTTCCGAATTCTCAGCAGTAGCTTGGAGTCTGGTGAAGTGCCCGGTTACGGCAATAGGCTCGCCCTCTATTACTTGGGACCTAACAATTCATGGCGAAATGTGGGTGTATTATTACACCTCTACCTACCCCTTCGGGGATACAGGTGTGAGTCTATTAAAAAAATACAATTTCAACAGTGAGTTACTTTCAAATAATTTGATATTTAATAAGCTAGCACGCAATGCCTAGTAGGTATGTACCTTACCTACTTATCTAAGTAAAGAGTAATTTAACCACTCTGGGTAAATATTAATAGAGTAGCTATCTAATAAAATAGCTGCAGGCAACATTATAAGTACCCATTATCTACTTAGTTAAACAGCTGTTTATAAATAGCGAGAAACACAACCAACGTTTTAGGTACATTTTTTTGATATTTATAAACAGCAACTACAGCAACAAATACTCATCACCTTATCAGCAAATCATTTACGGCACAGTTCACCCGTGCTTTCGGTAAGCGACTAAGCAAAATGAGAATTAATAGACAATAATTGTTTTTCAGACATGGCGACCGATCGGCTTAGCAATGGCCGACGAGAGAGCTGCTTTGGCGCCAAACTGAGCAAATATTTTTTCACCGTCGTCCTAAGATAACATGGAGAAAGTTTCTTTCTCTTGTAATTATTGTTAATTTTGCTTACCTACTTTAAGAATATATGATTTTGCAGTCGGTAGCTTTAGATGCAGCGAGTTCAAAATGATTGTTGATCATTGACTTATGTTTCACATCTGTTGATTTGTAGTTGACGAGATTTTAATTTGGTATCTTAGAGGGTGGGATTTTACTACTTACTTATGTACCTATGTAGCGACTCTCACCTACATTGATTTAATACATCGTTATCCAGCGGGTGAAGGTCGTGGCATTCGACACTAGGGTTGCCGCGCGTACCCATATAGCATGCACATTTTTTTTTAAATAATAGTTTAATGTTATTACTTGATATCTTTATGTAATTAAGAATCTATATTTCAATTTGTCCTTGTGTATCTTATGAAAATATCAAAATTAAATTATATTTTAATAATCACTCCTAACTAAGTCAATACAAAATAATTAATGTAGGTTTTTCGTTAGAAATAATTTTGAAATGAAACACATAAATATTTTTCAATTACTTTTTATTGAATATTTTTTGTTAAAATATTCCTTGGAGATATTTAGGTCTACTTGGAATAAAAAACCAACAACTTATTTATACTGCTTTCTGTTAGTTAAAGATGTCTGCTGGAAAAAAAAACATTTTAAGTAAGAAAATGACCTTTCGACTTCATTTGACATAACAAAGACGTATTTATTTTAAACTTGTGAAATAATTTGAAAGTTTATATTGTTAATTTTTCACTTAATGTTAGTGTTGCCAATTTTTAAAATATGTTAACACTTTTTAACATTACAACAAAAATATGAAAGTTAAGAATAGATTAAAACATATTTTTAACATTGATGCCTGTAAAAATGTTATCCAATATATGACGACTGCGAAATAATAATTTAATATTTTTGAAAATAATTTCGCCTTAACTTTCAAACTGAAACTTACTTACCTAATATAAAGCTGTACCTAATTATTAAATAATTAGGTACAGCTTTATATTAGGTAAGTAAGTTCACAGTAATACTAAAAAATATACCTGCGTAGGTGGAGACTTTACGGTCGAAGTGTCAATATGTGGAGAATTTTTTGTAAGGAAATCCTCTTCAAGCAATTTGTGCTCAATATACATAATTAAGCACCTTTGCAAATTTGTAGGTATGCTACATGCTTAAGGAGGTATGTAGCATACATATCTATAGATATAAGCAGGTAGGCAGGGACCTACCTGCTTATGTCGACCACACAAACCGTAAGTAGGGGAAAGGTGTACGAGATGATCCATTGAGGGAAGATGATACTTTTATATTGCAACGTAACTAGTAGTGCCACCTAATTGTATTTATTGGTAAAATGTAGTCCCTAATATTCCCCCGCCTTAGTCAATCGTAATGGCGCCTTGAGCGACAGTCAAATTTTTTGAGGACGAAAACAGAAATTTCGGCAATGTGATCTAAGGTAAGGTTGTCTTTGAGATTGTGTAATGTGTTCTAACGTAATTTATTGACGTGGTTGATGTATTAGTTAGCTTTTTATATTACTCTATTTTGAATTTTTAGCAGCATGGAAACAGTTGAAACCACACATGTTATGTTATCAATCATTGAATAAAAGTTTATGTTGGGGCAAGATGATTATGTTACTGGTGTACAAGACGATCCGTGTGGATCATCTTGTACAACGTTAACATCATCATATTGACTATGTATTACAAAAACATTTTAACCATTTGTGTTATTGTTTTTTTTTAAAGCGATTATCCGTATGAATTCATATGGGGTTGGTGTAAAGTAACGCCAGGAAACAGGCGCTTAGAACTAGGTATAAATTTTTATTTTTATTTCATTTATACTTAGGTATTTGTTAAAATTGATGAGATTTTTTTTCCGTTATGTTGATTTTGAGAAGTTAAATTTGCTTGACTAGATTAGCTGTTTTAGACGATAAATTATTTACCTACATACTTTTAAAGATTATTTAATGTTGTTAAACCTTTACTTGACCACAGGTCTCATACAATGTGATTATTGTTTCCTTCTTTAATTAAAATGGAGACTAACAGACTTGATTAAAGAGAGTAAACCCTAATTATGACTTTATTCGGTTAATTCTGCTATAACCTATGATAATCTCAAATTTTGTGGGTGCATATGGGCACATGATCCTGGGATCATCTTGCCCCTACCGCAGGGATCATCTTGGACACCGGGGTGTACAAGAAGATCCTTTCATAACGTTTTAAAAAAACGGTGTTTATAACAATAAAACATTAAAAAAAATATTTTTTGAGTATGACAACAGATAGATAAATTTCCTACGGATAAACGTATTTATATCTGCAATAAGTAGAATATCATTTATACTACAAGCATTCTCCCTTAAGGGAATCATCTCGTACACCTTTCCCCTACTTAATTATCATTATGGTGATTATCAAGTGGATAGGCAGAGCTTATTAATTCTTACACCACGTCGGTGACAAATCACCTCGTAATTAGTGACCCCCTAAGTATATTACTGGAATTGGGTAAGAGGAGTGGGATAGTATGAATTAGGTACGTATCTACGTAAGTAAAGACTAAATATATAGATTACTAATAAGTATCAAATAGAAAGTACTATACCTAAACGCGAAAGTCTGTGAGGATGGTTGGATGGCTGATACTTAGGTAGTTTTTCACGCTAAAAGTGTTGGTACACATTGTGGTAAAACTTTGTAGGTACTTAGTATAAATATTTCTCTCTCTAGCTTAGGTAAGTATTTCTTCATCAGAATAGTAGGTACATAGGCTAGGCGGAACTGCGGGTAGAAACTAGTATAAGCTAGTGTGCATATAAATGAATACTAAAGTAGGTACTTAGTTGATGAGAACCCTATGTTCCTTGCTTTAATTTGCCTATTAAGTAGGTACTATCTGATACTTAACAGGAGGAGCATCAGGTAGTGTACCTAAGTAGGTACGTAGGAAAGTAAGTACGGAATGTAAGATGGAATGAAAACATCGGAAATTGTATATTAATTGTATATACTTTAACAAACGTCTCTACCTAATAAATGACAATGCCGATTAGTTTATTCTTGCTACATTGCGTAGGTTACATACATGCCTAAGAGTAGTATCATAAAAAAATAGCGGCCTATCTCAGGATAATCCGTAGGTAATAGTAGCATACGAGCAAGATAATGAGGCTCAGAGCCTAAAGTACACTCGGGAGGCAAGATAGATTGGGCCCAATTACCAAAATATAGGTAGGTGCACCACAGTAGGCAGATTGTTACTTTACGTCTATAGAGGGGCTCTACAAATCATACTTAAATTATAAAAAAAACAAAGTGAAGATTATCGAGGTACCTTCAAAATTTCAAGTTTTAAGTAAGCAAGTACCTAGGTAAGTATTCCGTAGGTGACATGCTCAAAATTTGAAGGTATCTTACTACCATATCTAAGGTAAGTACCTACTAACTGTTGCCTGCTACTTCACCATCATCAGCCCTTTATATTGTCGCACTGCTGGGCACGACCCACTTCTCACTATGAGAAGGGTAAAGGCTATAGTCCACCACGCTGGCCACGTGCGGGTTGGCAGACTTCACATGTCTTTCGAGAACATTTTGGAGAACTCTCAGATGTGCAGGTTTCCTCACGATGTTCTCCTTCACCGATTAGCAAGCGATAATTAACAATTTAATACGCACTTAACTCCGAAAAGTCATTGGTGCGTGCCGAGGATTCGAACCCAAGACCCTCTGCATAGCAGTCTGTCGGTTTCTCCACTCAGCTATCGCTGCTCTACTCTCTACTTCACAATGCTAGCTTCAAAAGTTACAAGAATTAAAAAAAAAACTTTGCATTTGGGAGTAGGTAAAGGTACAAAAGCTCGCCGATCGCGACATAGCTACGTTATGTCGCATACCTAGATACCTGGCAGGTACCTACCTACTCCAAATCTCTCCTCCTTTTAACAATAGGTAAGTACCTACCTACCTAGGTACCTACCTATACAAAAAGAAAGGTGAAAAATAATCATTCTTACAGCGCACGAGCATCTGATGAAGTCGTTTTTAACTGCCGGTGGTAGGTACCACCGACAGTTCTGACTATTCGCAACAACCTATGAGGTAGGTACCTCATAGGTTGTTGCGAATAGTCAGATCTAGCTAGGTAGGTACCTACCTACGTGTGTGATAAGTTGATAACAGATTAGGGAAGGCATCCGATATACCTACCTTCCTACTTAAGATAGATAGACATTCATACCTATTCAATTGCTTTTGCCTACCTATCTCATAAGTAGAGCCACATGGCAAAGTTGTTGCGAAAAGAAAGATCCAGCTAGGTAGGTATGTATGATAACATTGATAACTGATTAGAGAAGGCATCCTATAGGATAGGTTTACCTACCTAGATACGTACCTACCTACATATCTCTACCAGTGACGAGATTGTAGCAATTAGGAAGATACTTAGATAGTCGAATTCAATTATAAATTGAGTTACATACCTATCTAATAGGTACCTAGATAGAGTCACATGGCAAAGAAGTTGTTCCGAAAAGAAAGATCTTCCTACGTGTGTGATGACTGATTAAGGAAGGCCTCCTATATACCTACCTACATACCTATGTATCTACCTACCTTTCTCTACCAGTGACGGGATATCTACCTACCTTTCTCTACCAGTGACGGGATATCTACCTACCTTTCTCTACCAGTGACGGGATATCTACCTACCTTTCTCTACCAGTGACGGGATATCTACCTACCTTTCTCTACCAGTGACGGGATATCTACCTACCTTTCTCTACCAGTGACGGGATTGTAGAAAGTAAGAAGCCTAGATGCCTGGGTACCTACTTATTATTCTCTCACTAGGCATGGACACAACCTATCGCTGACCTAGGTATCCATCTGTTTAGGTAATTTGGTAGGTAGGTACCTACGTACCTAAGTAGGTACCTAGATAGGTAGGTATCTACATATTTACCTACATATTTACCTAGGTACATATTTACTTACCTGCACGCATAATTTTATTTCTTTTGTAGGACATCAAATAAGATGATTTCGAATTATGTAGATAACTAAGGATGTAGGTACCTACCTTACCTCGGTACCTAAGTACGTCCTACTAGGTATCTACCAACCTAACATTATTAGTTAACCTTACTCTGGAGCCAAATTACCAATCCAAAATAAAATCATAACATGGGCACTTTAACTAACATCTGTACATTTTTCTCTTTTAGTTCAAAAAAAGGAACAACAGAAAATGATTTCCTACAATTTATTGATGTTCTCCCTTCGACATTCAAATTCAAATGGATTCTATCTGTAGGCGTTGCTTTCGAAGGCGTTGTCTCTATCGACCAATCAGAGCGCAAGGATCACCCTTCAAGGATAATAGTTGAACGTGATTGGTCGACTTGTTGACACCTGATAGTGATGTCCTGGGGATCCTTCAGTCGGTTATCTCTTTCTAGCGTTTCATGCGTATCAACGCTCAAGCCTGAGATCTCGTTTTATTGGTAGCACTTAGATCGAATAAATTATTTTAGTTATGCGTAGGGAAGTTTATAAAATAATAAAATGATATCTAGTTTTCAGATTAGGTACATACCTACTATCGTAAGTAAGATATTATCGTAACAGATTATTAACCACTTACCTACCTACGACACACTACCAACCCATTTATTTAATTAAATGTAGGTAAATACTTATCTAATAAGTAGATAAATAATGAATAAAAGAAGTTAGTTACATTATTATGTAGGTATAATTTCTTTATGAAAATAAATACTGCCTCCGATAGCGTATGCGACTGCTGATCGGTGGTCCCGGGTTCGATTCCCGGGTCGGGCATAAGTGTTACCAACTGGGTTTTCCCGAATACCTACTTACTCAGTAGCAGCCCGGAGTCTGGTGATGTGCCCGGTAACGGCAATAGGCTCGCTCCTATTAGGTAGGTACGTCGGACCTAAAAATTCATGGCGAAATGTGGGTGTAAAATTTACACCTCTGCCTACCCCTTCGGGGATACAGGCGTGAGACTATAAAGAAAATAAACATGGACCTAGATTTTTGCGTGTAACATGTGCTTATTAAACGTCATATAAAAATAGTGTTAGGTTTGCTAGCATATAAAAATAGTGTTAGGTTTGATTTATTTCCTATCCGAAAATTAATAAAATTGTGATACAATAAATAGATAAGCTTGACCTAAGAAGTAACTATTTAGTAATCTGTGGCTTGACATAGTTCAGCGACATCTATTGTAAACTTAGGAATAGCGTTCCCAGACTGAGTTGTAGCAGTACTCAGTAGCCATGTGAGTAGAAGTCGATGTAGTACAACTATTGCCCAATAGATGCCGCTGTACTGGCATGGTATTCTGATAAATTAATTATTTAAATGATTGAAGCATTGAATGTAAATGCAACAGTATTAAAAATACATCAATTCATGATAATCTGTTGGTAAGTAAAAATATTGTTTCATAAAAATCAATCTAAATTTGCAGAAACTATTTTTTTTTATTATTGTAACATTTACTGACGCGTGTCTGGTACATGCGCAACACAACAGCTTTCAAATGACGCGTTTGACACTTCTGTCACTTACTCACTTCACTTTTTACATACGTGTCAAGCAAACTTGCGCGTTTGGCTTTAGCAGCCCTTAATTTTAGGATTTAATTGTGAGTAAAACTATATTTATATCATTATTGTTGTTTTAAGTATCTGTGATATTGTTGTGCATTGTTAATTTATAGTTTTTTCATATAGAAATTATAGTTCAATCACTAACTGCAGTCGGCCTGTTTACGGTGTACTTTCATTACGTCTATGTAATAACATTTTTCGCGATAACAACGGTCGATTTAGTGTAAAATTCCCATTAATACCGTGAATAGAGCTCATTACTTCTTAAATTGCGCATTTTGGTTCCTTATAGAGGTATAGAAACAGGTTTGTTGTCGCATTATTTGTGCCCATCTGTGTCAACATCATACTTTGTTTTTACCTTATTTTCCATCACATTCGAGAAGATTTAACTTACTTACCGCGCAATTAGAAGGTGAAACTAGTAGATAAGTGAAGATTTAATTTAACGTCCTTCACATTATTGGCGTAATTGGGTAATTATCATTACGTTAGTGATTGGCATTGTTATTGGTAGATAACGATATTTCGTGACACGTAGTCAACGTAATAATTTGATAAAGCATTCGTTCTTTAGTTAGAATAGTTATGTTACGACAACTAGACGTGTCTCGTTAGTTTGTACAATTGTAGTAGTAGCGAGTTTCTTTCTAAATGTAATGTGTGTTTAACTGTATTTTCGTGACGTATTTTGGGCCTGTTATCATCAGAAAACCTGTTGGTAACTAACTGTGCATCATTAGAAAGTTGTATTTATTGCAAATAGGTAATATGAATCTATATCTATACTTTAAGACTTATTTCTTCCACTTCCCTTATTACCATATTTACATTATTTTGTTTCACCATTTTATATTATTATCTGAATATCTTAAGTGAATCCAACTTTGAATACTGTGTTCTGCATCAATCAATAAATGGCACTTTGAGAACTTTATAAAGTAATAAATGCATTCCATATGTTATTGGGAAGACTTCAATTTTCTATTTAATTTAATGTGTTTTGAGGTCAGTAAGAAGTAGTACTAAATGTGTGAAACATATAGTCCATTGTAGAGTATAGGTAATTAGGTATAAATAATAGATAATATCAATACTTGTAATAACTACATAATCTGATAATACTTTTCTAAGCAATTACATTTTGTCCGTATGGTAAAAAAAGTTTGTTAAAAATATTACCGACATGCAGTCATAATTTTAACATAGGAACTATTTTTATTTTCCCCATAGAGACTTCCTATTTAATTACTACACTGTGTTACAAAGTTTTATTTGATTTATAATGGAAGAATAAGAATGAAAGCAAGAAGTCAATTTTTTTTACTTTGCGCATTATATTGCAGAAATATTCACAAAAGTACATACTATATTTTGTAAACAAGTTTATGCATCAACTTACAAATTGTTTACAAAATTAGCTTGAGAATATTTGATACACCAATTTTTGTAAATGCAGGTTATTAGGTATGTATTTTTAATAAACATATTTGTTTCTTATTTTCCAGGACAAATATAACTGATAACCTGTTAAAATGGCGCCAAAACAGAGGATGCGTATCGCCAACGAGATTGCGAGCAAAAACATCACAATGAGAGGCAATGTGCCCAAATCCACCAAGGTATGTTTCAACACCAAAGTTATAACTCGAAGATGCAGCTACACCCCTATATTTCTTTTATTTAATTATTTTAATTGTTTCTTGACAATCCCTTCGAATTGCCAGAAAATCCCTTGTTAGTGCAACCCTATGGCCAAAACATAGATGCCAAATCCCAACTTCTTGCACCTATAGTTTTTACCTGTGTTTCTCTGTCAGTCGGTCAGTAACAGAATAATTTTATTTATTATACAGATTATCTATAAAATTTAAATAAGTAAGATTGAAGTGTATGTTTCTGATATCAAAGTGCATGTTGTAGTGTATCTTAAATTGCCATTTGTAACAGATGCTCTGCTAAGGCACATCCACCTATATTATGAATGGGATGTACAGGGATTCGTCATACCATCGTAAAATAATTACTTGCAAGGTTTCCAAGTAATTATTACATAATATCTTTTAAATAGCTGTAATTTGTAATTGTGTAATTCTTAAATGTAATTTGGTTATGACATAATTAAACTTTTGTAGAGTATTATTATTAGTAAATGTATTTCTTACTAGCTCTGAGTAATACTTGGCAGTGCACCAGTGTGAATCATGTAAATTCAGTTAATGTATATCTATTTCAAATGTGTCCTTTACATGTGCAAGGGAATCACTGCAATCCCAAACATTTTTAAAAGAAGAATATCTTAATATATTTGTATAAGGCGATGGTGATTTTTTTCGTATCTGATGTCATAAAAGAACTTTCAGATAATTTGTAATCTGCCTCAGTTACAAATATTCCACAATTTCATCCAATTATATTTGGTTGAGTAAACTATTTCACATCACTGCAACTGAGACTAGGACTTATGAAATTTATTTCGGCTAATTTAAATTGCACATCAAAACATTGGAAAAAGTCTCAAACATTCTGTCAATGAATTGTATAGATATTTCGTAAATTAAGTAATGCTGTCCAATTGGCCTAGTGATTTAAGCAATCACCATTCTCCTGACTGACATAATATCACCACAGAGTCAAAAGAAACATGAAATTTTAATGTTGGGTACCTTTTATTACGAAGGCAATCTATAACGGAAGATTTTATAATATTTCATCCCAGGGGAGCGAACCTTGGGAAGCCCTATGTCCACCAGTGGACGTCTCTAGGCTGGATGCTCACGCTGGACGCTCTTCCTATCGAATGAGTGTGCAAAATAGAGGTAGAAAGTTTAAGGCATGCGAATGTTGTTAATCCGTAATCATTTTCAAATAATTAGCTCTGTCCAGTCAGAAGTACCTGAGTAGTTAGCCACGTGCGTGGCAGCATGTTCGGTTCTCGCGACATGCTGCTTCGCACGTGGCAACTTTTAATACAAACTTACGTCATCTCCGACTTCAAATTAAATTTTAGTGTATCGAATCTGGTTCTTCAATATTTGAGGATTGAGCCGCGAGCGACGGCTAGTGTCGTTCGCGGCTCCGCCCGCGTGAGGATTATTTACTTTGTGGGTTTCCAGAAATCCAGCTTAGTGCTCCCCTACACTCTCTAAGGAAAATACATGCTCGATTTTAGCTTATTGCACCCAATATTTACGACTGTGCGTTGTCAGACTACAGTTTATATTTATTAATTCTAGTTTATGAATTTGGTATTGTACTAATTTGTTATTCAATATTTTCAAAAACATTAGATATTTTTGGATTATTAATGTAAGTTTTTAATACTTTACATTTTTTTAATTGACTATTTAAGATTGCTCCGATATCATAGTTTAGCGAAATCAGTCATACCACCCTCATTCCGAATTGTCATCCTGTATCAGACAATATGAATCACTTCTATTGCATCCTTCATCATTATCATCATCATCATCAGCCCTTCATACTGCCCACTGCTAGGCACGGGCCTCTTCTCATTTTGAGAAGGGTAAGGCTATAGTCCACCACTCTGGCCAAGTGCGGGTTGGCAGACTTCACATGTCTTTCGAGAACATTATGGAGAACTCTCAAACATGCAGGTTTCCGCATTATGTTCACCTATTAGCAAGCGATAATTAACAATTTAATACGCACTTAACTCCGAAAAGTCATTGGTGCGCGCCGTGGATTCGAACCCGAGACACTCTGCATAGCAGCCTGTCGGTTTCTCCACTCAGCTATCGCTGCTTTGCATCTGCATTGCATCCTTAAACTAGCATAATTTAGGCAGAATGGTAACTTCTATTTATGTAATTTCTTATAAGGTAAAACAGAATAAACTTGTCTTATCGTTATCAGTCAACATAACTTATCTTTGTAGCTCAGTAGTATCATAAAAATGTCATAACACCTTATTGAGTTACCTAATACGACATTATGTATAACATATTACAGGTTTCGTAATTACAAAACCCAAGACATTAGCTAATTGCAGTTTTTACTTAATGATTTGATGACTAATTGATCAATCTCTAATTAAACTAGAATATTTTCAGTATATGTGGGTATATTATAAAATGTTTAATTTTGTAATATAATTAAATATTTTTGTAAATTTATTAACGTACCTACTGTCTAAGTTCTACTTGAGATATTCCTAGAAAAATAAATAGATTACCTGCATGTTACCTAATGAAGTCAGTTTACGATAATATTTAAATAACATATTATAAATAGAACCGAACGTAAAATAAACTTGAAAAACCTGTTCGTAAAATTAATTAAATTGTCTGATTCTTATATTGATTTCTCGTTTTCTACTTATTATATATATTAGTGTGATATATCTGTATACATTGAATTCTTGCGTTACTGACTGACTGACAAACGACGCATAGCAAAACTATGGTGAGCAAGAAGATGAAATTTGGCATTTTTGTTCCTTGGGGACCGTAGGGGCACTAAGAAGATATTTCCCGAAATGCCGACGGGATTGGAAAGTAACGGTTAGATGAAGGAAAATGTTTGGAAATAGCTGCGGGCATCATTTAGTAGGTATATTATAAGTAAGACTGAATAATTATGTGTGAATGAAGCAAGAGAGATATGTCAGGATCGTTGCAAATGGCGTTCCGTAGTCTCTGCCTACTCCTCCGGGAAACAGACGTGAGTCTATGTATGTATCTATGTATGTATGTGTATTATAAATAGGTACGCAAATCATCGTTAGAAACTATAGTTTTGCTCTAGATTACAGACTGTAGTAAAATATTAATTTGTATTGGTATCTGGCAGCGTTGTTTACCTAGTTATCATGATGCACAATGCTTAGTAACATATGCTAAGAAAATATGCCATCTTTACCGTATTTGAATGTTAGATACAAGTATGGCAACAATTATTATAGGTAGGTACCTATAAAAACATTAAAAGTAACTGAAAATAAATGCGCACTAGATCATAAAATCACGAAACGAGATTATTTACAATTCAATAAGTAGGTATAGGTACTGCGCAGTTATCAGAAACAAATAAATATACCTAACAATATAGGTAACCTTTATAATTATAATAAAATAAATAAACTGTGATAAGAGTAAACTGAACGTGGTTGTACACGTGGTCACGACTACAAAGTTTAAATGTTACGCATCTTGAGAAGTGAAAGTTAAAATTCATTCTCTGACGTCAAAACGTAGCGGTGTTGTATTTTATCGCAAGTAGGTAACCTTTTGTGCATTCGTTTTTTACTGACGGCTTTTGCTATTTGTAACCCATCGTAAAGTTAGGTAACTTAATTTTAATCTGTTGGTTGTTTCTCAAATGAAGAGAATTTAGATCGGCATTGTAGATCAAGCTTTGCCTTGACTCTACTATCATAAAAAATACTAGCGGTGCGAATACGTTTATTTAGTTCATCAAAATTACTGATAGAGGCGCTGCCGCTGTTAGAAAATGTATTGAGAGATTTCGCTCAACGATTAGGTACGTACTTCGCCGTGCAATGCATGCCTTTCTTAAATAATTACATCGCATATTCACATTACCAGATTATTACATAACATAACGTAACTTCACGCCTTTTATCCCCGAAGGGATAGGCAGAGGTATTATACACACCCAACTATTAATCGCTCGCTTAATAATGTGCCCGGTAGATGGCAATAAGCTCGCCCTCCAATTACATTGGGACCGAAACATAGCTGGCGAAGTGTAGGTGTGGACTAGATTATTACTAACAATTTATATATAGGTCTCTGCATAAGAATAATCTTAACTTAATCATATCCCGAAAATGCGTTAAATAGATCGGAGATGCAACAGGCAAAGGACTAAGACTAGGTACTCCAGGTAGTAGAGCCTTGCTAATTTCAGCACGAATGGGTCGGCTCGACCGGGGAAGTACTACCCTCTCACAGAAAATTGGCGTAAAGTAACAGTATCCAAACTGTTGCGTTTCGTTCGGTGAGTGAGAGTGCCGGAGGCCCATCCCCTATTCCTTCTCCCTCATCCCACTCCTTATCCTATCCCTTTTTCCAACCCCAAGGGGCGGCAACGCACTTGTAACTCCTGTGGTGTTGGTTATGTCCATGGGCGGCGGTAATTGCTTACCATCAGACGATCCGTCTGCTCGTTTGCCGCCTAACTTTACATTAAAAAAAAATAAGATTCAGTGTCGCCAAGACTAACATACAAAAATAATGATGGTGTCGTGATAGTTTGAACTACGATACATCTTGTAATACAATGACGCGATGTTATTCAAACATTTCTATTAAATGTAAATTGCGCATTCTGCTGTGCACATTCGTAACATGACCGATTAATTGATTTATAACGCTTGCTGAAAACATTCTTATTGAAAGTTATATTAAGTGCCATATTGTAGGTATTTGTTTATATAAGAAAAAGTAAACATTTGTCCAAAAGCATTAATTGACAATTTAGTTACATTTCATTACATTTATGACTACACATAACAAATCTGTAAATTATTTTGTGACATAAGGTGCAGCCTGTTAGCCATTTAAGTAGCAAACATTAGTGTTGCATTGATTAGTAATCACACCTATTAATTCCGTTTAGCATTCAGGGTAAACAGCTAAGAGGCAGAGGCCAGTCGAAACTGGAAAATTAATAATTGATAACACCTCAAAAAGAAAGAATAGGTATCTAGTAACACTGAGTATAATATTTTAATAATACAACTGCTGTCTTGTGTATTGGACTGGTAAATTGACCTTAAGTCAATATATGCTGTGATTAGAAACACGCAGTTTTGCATGTCGAAAATTTGAATAGGTACCTAATTTAACCCCAGGAATGCATGTTAAAACATACGCTGCAAAATAATTTCAAGTTTTTAACTTCAGTAGTTAAGGCTCTGCGATGACAATAGTATGTCAGTCGGGACAGGTAAAGTTTGATGATGACGATAATTTGTCTTTGGACTGCCTCCGTGGTCCAGTGGATTGCGTATGCGACTGCTGATCGGAGGTCCCGGGTTCGATTCCAGGGTCGGGCAAAAGTGTTACTGGGTTTTTGCCGACTTCTCAGTAGCAGCACGGAGTACGGAGTCTGGTGATGTGCCCGGTAACGTCAATAGGCTCGCCCCCTATTACGTGGGACCTAAAATTCATGGCGAAATGTGGGTGTAATGTTACACCTCTGCCTACCCCTTCGGGGATACAGGCGTGAGTCAATAAATAAATAACATAATTTGTCAAGTTCAAAGGTAACTCATAATATTCTCATTTATTGTTTCAGGAAAAGGACGACCAGTATCCCGTAGCGCCATGGTTGCTAGCTCTCTTCATCTTCGTAGTGTGTGGCTCAGCAGTTTTCCAAATCATCCAGTCTATAAGACTGGCCTAGGCGTTCCCTGTGATCCCCACCCTTGACTGAACCTTATTGTGGCTTGAACTGTTTCCTACTCTGTAATTGTTTAAGAAATGATCCGATTGTAACAACACCTCCTATCGGTTCTACTCGCCTGGTACTACAACTGCGAGTATTTAAATAATACATAGATTTGTATAGTTGATTATAATAATAATAGTTATATTATATTTCGATAAACGAAACTATATCTATTATTTAAATAAGATCCCATTCTTCCATTGAAACTCTCCAAGCCACGAGAACTGTAGGAAACAATTTTTATAATAATGTCCACAGTAGAAGTTTTGATCTAGAAGCTTCTACTGTGTACACGAACTGCGCGTATCTCTCTATGTAGCTTTCGAAGTTGCATCGTTTTGTGTTTAGTAATTTTAAGCGCAGGTAAAAACATATAATCTCATCGTGAAAGATAAACATGATTGTACGTATATTCTTGTATATTATAAAATATTGAATTTAATGTTAAGGTGAAGAGGAAAATCGGAAGCATTTAGAATATATTGTTGAAATTCATTCCTTTACATTTTATTTGAGACCAAGTGTTGAAAGACGCACAATGGCGGTACTTTGTGCAAACCAAGTTACCGTGTTTTTGATTTTTATCGATTTTAGTTGAATTATAATAAATGTAATAAAATAAATATGAATTTATTTTATGTCCGCGCCACACTAACGAAATTATTTGTCGGTACTATTTTTAATTTTAAATGTAATTTATTTGATTAAATACAGTATATTTGTCATATTAGAACGTTCTTTCATTTTCCTCATTGAGCTTCAAATTTGCCTGCATAGGTCTTAAAAGCATTTTGGATTATGAAATTAAATTTTTTCAAAGAAAGAAAACGCTTAAGTTTATTTCAATAATTTGTATAATTCCGAGAAAAGATCAATCTTACATTTTTCCGTCGAGAGCACATTCGTATATAATACAATGTTAAAACTATATAATACAAATACTTTTTACATTTATGTCATGTATGTGGTACTTATACCATACTTTGCCATTTCTGCACTGCCAGAACAAAATTAACTATAGTGTTGCCTGTTCATAAAAAAAAATCTCAGAACTTGTCACTAGTTTATCATTGATAAGTGATAACACTTAAAAATGGAAACGTTAAAAATAATGTGTTCTCGAAAATGGCTGGACCCATTTTAGTATTAATCTCTTGCGTAGTTCGCCTGAATATTTGAAAAGAACTGGTTTCGGAAAAATAAAATTTGGAAAACAATCAGAAAAAGTAAAATAGAACAGTTAAAATGAGTAATTTAGTATACATTGTATTTTGATCTTATTCTACTTATTATATGCAGCAGCTGTCTTTAGATGGGATATTTCCATTTACGTATAAACTTTTTATTTTGCCTACTATAAAATTAAGTAATTCTGGTAGTGGAGAATTGGCTAGGAATCTAGTCTACTTGAGCACCCTACATAGCACCAATTGTGATTGATATCGTGTGAAACAGTCTATTAATTGTGATTTTATTTTATATACGATAGAATCTTTTGATAAACACCAACTTATAAATGTTTGACAAGCTACCTACAACATGAGTAGAAAGAAGGAAAGAAAGAAGACCAGCACAAAATATGTGCTATAGCTATGTAAGTTTTTCACGCATACAAATATTGCGTGTTAGGCTATTGAAGTACGTCTACAAAATTCCCTGAGATACTGAAATCGCTTAATCGTATAATCTGGAGACCGGCTTGTTTTTGAAAACTGTTAAGATAGGAATAAGTATCTACAGGAAATTGAATGGATATTATCTACAAAAACTGTCAAATCCACCACGTTTGATCCACTTTATCGGCATATCATTATTTGTAAGTATAATGATAAGATACAGTTACTACTGCATTTTAAGTTATCTGATGCAAGTTTCTCACCTTTTCATGGTTTCTATTTAAAGAGGACGTCGAGCGAGTTTATTTTACTCTAACGCCCGAGTACTTAACTCTTCTCCACAGTGTTGCGATTTTTGGAAAGCTACGGTCCACTAGAACTTGGCGTAAAATGAATTTGGACCAAGGCTACACCAACATAACACTTTTTGTGTCATTGGTTCATTCAAATTAAATTTCGTGGCAACTATTAGTCGCATCTGTAAAACTTGCCATAAAAAAAATTGCAAGCATTTGGTAGGTCCTCTTACCAGTTTCAGGTACCTACATTTTGTATTATGTTTATAGTTTGTTCCTGTTTATCAAAACATTCCTCCGTATTATTATAAGTTATAAATACTAATTTTATTTTATAAGAATACAGTGACAAATTAGTCGGTGCCATTATGAATCGCGTAATTATGTGCTTCCTACCTGGTACACTTCGTGTCAGTAATAAGTATACACCATTAAAAATAACTATAACTATTTTTACAACTTTTTATCACCCAAAAACGTGTATGAGAATAATTTTAGATTTATTAGAATATAGCAAAGAGAGCAAATAACCAGTTTAAATAATTATATTTACCAGACAGCACCTCCATTTAACAAAATTATTACTATACCTAATATGGTCTGGACTACTATTTGGATTGCATTTTTAAACACAGATCTATATCAGGATTGTATAAGACAATCCTATCTAGATTACATAATTCTGGCACAACTAATATTATTTAATTAAAAGGTACTAGACAGTCATCAGCTTTTCGATCCGATAGCTGTCTATTATTGAAATACTTATTACTATTGTGACTATTTTGAGTTTATTTTACTATTGCAGTTGTAATATTTATTGTGTTTGATGTTTTAATAAGCTTTCCAGTGATCTTGTATTTAAGATCTGGAGACGGTAAATGTAAAGACTGCGTCAATGTAAAATAATCTCAAACTAGCCTTTCTGATCCTAACACATTCGCTACGTTTCATACCAGATGAAATATGTCACATTTTCACTGGTTATCATCACAAACTTAATATTTATTATTTAAGTGACTTAAGTATGAATATTGTAAAGCATTTATACACTGAAGCAAACTAAACTAAGAATCGTCATCACATCAAAGGTGATAGGACCAAGCGGAAACTGTAGGCTATATTTTTATTGGTACATCAAAAATATGACTACAAGGCACTTTTTGTGGCCGCCAGTGTAACTACACTAAACTAATAACTATTTTAAAGTATCATAGATGGCTTCGTTGGGATATGTACCATTCAATTGTATACTGTTGCTAAAACTTAACGAATTATCTTTACTTAAACAAATTTCAGTTTTCTCTACATTATTATCGTTTTCGTTCGGATATTCGTCAATGTTGCTAGTTATCTCTAGTCTGATTGCGTGGATGTTCTTGTCTGATTTGTCTTTATCTCGCTCCCAAGAGTCTATAATGGAGACGTCATTTTTACTTCCCATATCATCTTCACTAGATGTGATACTAGAGTTATCTAAATCAAAGTCCGTAGTCTTTTCAATAACGACGACTTCTATATGCCGGAATGGGTTTTCTTGATTTTCTATCATCTGTCTTGCTCTCTCGTCATTTCTAATGATTACTTCTTTCTTCACGTTGCAGATTACCGGGTCATTAGCGAGCACGTCAATGTTGTTATCGTAACTTTCCTCATCGCAAGTTTTATTACCGTTGGGTGTGCAAATCTCTGCGTATATGTTGTCAGAGCTTGCATCTGATTCTACTTTCTCCTCTTCCATATGAACAGCATCTGCTACTTGGCCGTAAGGTAAATCTTCTATAACAGGTAATTTTCTTTTCTGTATAGAAGAAATTGATCTACGGATCCTTACTTGTCTCTGTGGTTCTTCTTCAGAAATATCTATCGGTGTGATATCATCTTCTATTTCTGATTTTGGCGTAGGCGCCCGGGGCTTGTCGATCTTTTTTCTAAAGTTCACAATTTTTTCACTATCTGCAGATCTTTCTGTTTTGGTAGGCATGCTGTTGCTATTGCTACCCTCCTTTTTGTCACTGGACTTTTTAGGGTGAAGTAAATTTGATGTAGATTTGCTCAGTACTCTTTTAGTTTTCACGTGGAATTCTGAACAAAGCTTCTCTGTTATGAAGGAGTGCTGCTTGTAGTTAATTTCGAAATCGCTATCATTATATAGAGATCCGACACCAAACATATTGATTTCTTCACAACTCTGTATCTGGTTGTAGGATTCAGACTTGACCATAGCTTTTTCAGGTATCAAGTCAGGCTGTATCCTCTGTCTTCTTTCAAGGTTAGTTGATGATTTAGTAGCCGAGGATTTCTTTAGCATATTTTCGTCTAAACTCTTTAGTTTTCTTCCAGAACTGGTGTCACTTTCCATGGACCCGCAGTAATTTATCTGATCGACACTTAGATTCTTACGGCCATGTTTCATATTGATGCCACTGTCGTCTTCCGTATAAGAGTTATCGGGCATTCCAGTCTGAACTGAAACTGACTTTGTTAGCACAGGTTTCTTGTGGCTAGAGCTACACTGACTTGTACCCATATCGGAAGAAGACGTAGTAAGACTTTTGTAAGAATGACTCTTTTCTGCCGTACCATCATTCTTTCTCGAAGCGCCGAATCTATCCTCAATCAACTTAGCCATGTCTTGGTATCGTTCTATTGAACTATGCTTTTCGCCTTGCGGGTCAAAAGGATCTTTGAAGTCTCTTAGCTTTTCTCCGTTTTCGATAACTGTTATTTTTTCATCAGTAAGTTTCTCGGTGCTCTTTAGCAGTTTCAAGTTTTTAAACCACTTGCCCTTTTTTTGTCCAGAATCTTCTCTAAATACTTGCATTTTATCGCTGGAGAATTGTTCTTGTTCTACTTTCTCATCTGGTTTCTCTTCTTTACTCTCATCGTCACTGTACACGTCGTAGTTCATGTGCTCGAGTTCGTTTTTGCTTAGAAATATTATAGACCCTTCGGTTTCATCCGGTATATCTTTGAGGACTTTTTCGCTTTTACCAAATAATCTTGACGTGTCGATCTTCAGACCTTGCAAAGTGAATTTACGTTCCTTTTCAAACTTGACTGGTTCGTGGTCCTCTTTGATGAGATCTTCGGCGGTTTTTGCTTTCCCGATCACAGTGGAGTTGGCGTAGGAGATCTGCCTGATCCAGTTGTCAACATTGAGTTGACAGAAAGTTAGAGCTTTTTGGAGGCGTGCGGAGAGGAACATACGCTTCTCGTTCTCGAAGCCGAGCTGTGTGCGTCGTACTTTGATGGCGCTGTTGAGTGGAAGGAGCTGCAAGGTCTCCTTGGCGTGGTAGCGAGGGTCCACCTGCTTGCTCGGGCTGGACGGCATGGAGCCATACTCCGGCAGCGTGCACATCACGAGCACGGGCTCGGTCACTGCTGCCCGCAGCAGGAGGTCATCTGGAAATTACAATAATATTTCGTTAACATTGTGGGGACAAGTGCGGAGCGCGAGATCTGTTCAATATTACGAATGGAAATTCATAGCAGTGAATTTAAATCAGAGGACAGTTTCCGAACATACAGTTCTGCTTAGAGAGAATCAATGCAATCCTTATTCTCTTAGGCTAGCAACAATGACTACGTTTTGGGTGTAATTAGAGTTTTGATACCTATTGCAAACAAGCAGGCCACAAGTATCATGCTTGGGGCATGCTATTTGCCATTTAAGCTGTAAAAATGTTATTCAGCAGGTCTACTTAGTTATGTCATGGCATAGCTAAAATTCGGTAATACCTACTCTAAATGTGGTGTCCGAAAAAAAGAATGTTCTCAGGAGATTACGCTATTTAGCGCTTAATTCATAGTGCGATGGAGACTAAACATCTGCATTAGAGAAGTCGTGAGTGGGAGGAACGTGCTTCATTTAGGCTGAGGGGTGTCATCAACCACCTCGCCGTGGTCTTCTGCACATATTGCCTTGTAGTTGCCAGAGGTGGATACAGTACAGGTAGTTTAAGACCCTCTAAAATCCATATTTTCCTTCGAAATATAAATAATGTTTAGTATTACCCTGGATGAAACTTTGCTCAATCAGGCTCTGCCTGCCGCCACACCAAAATAAGCGCTATTCAAAACAAAATCCTGAATCTGCCACTAGCAACTAAGCCACTGGATGCACAAAATAACATACAATAATCACCTCCAACATCATGTGCCATTTCGATGGGCACAGTTCCGGCGAGCAGCCTCACGCGCGTCGGCAGCCGCCATATACTGAGCAGATGTGGCAGTCGATGCGCGCGGGCGGCGACCTCTGGCGGCGGAGTCACTCCCCTCCCATCTGCCGCTGGCTCCCACTCCGCTGGCGACAGCTCCTCCGGGCATACCTCGTACAGTTCCCCTTTAGTGTTGATAGGCACGAAGAGCTCCTGGAACACAAACAATAATCTGGTGAGGGTATTGGATAGCATGAGGAGCGATAGTGGGATACCAGACTGCGTTGCAGAGATACTTTCGGAAGTATAGCTATAGAATGACGATAAAAATCGACAGGAAACTGGCACATCTGAAAGTTCTCCGAAAGCTTTTGAAAGATGCATGAACTGTCTAACGGACTTTGACCACTGTGAACAATTTACTCCTACCGTACTTAGATAAAGACAAATTCAAAAGGATTAAGAAATCAAGAATTCTGAGCTGTTACTTCAATAACTCTTTCACTCTTTGGTATTCACTAACAATGACAACCAAGTAAATGTAAGAAATATCGCAATGGACCATCTACAGTGCAATTTCATAATCAATTTATCTTACAGGTTGAATAAACTTGAATGTAATGATATCTATAGCACGTATCTACGCGTTAGCTACGTCACAGCCCTCGGAGCCGACAAAGACGTTATCTTTAAATAGATACCTACACTGCTTTCATGGCATTCACTAAGAAAGTGAATAGCATCGTGAGGTGTCTTAACCACGGAACGTATTATAGTCAGTAAAGGTCCATCGTTAATATTCTACACTGTCTCCTCAATCGTTTATAAGCGCCGACAAGGAAGCGACACGACGGCGAAGCGAGAATTAATTATGTTTATTTAACGGTATGGCCTGCATAATATTAGCAAAACATATCGACTTATACCTACAACAGGCAGGTAGGTATCTATTTAGTATTGCATCTGGTGCATAAAGTGTGAATATGAAACAATAGGCTTAGTATTTATTTTATAAAATGGTTGTGACTATCCAGATAGGTTCCTGCTTCGTAGAAAGGTATAGATGGGTAGGGTAAATATTATACCTAAGTACTACATATCATACGACAGTAATTAGGTTGGTTTCGTATTGAATCCCAGCGAGGCCACGCATGCCATACACTGTGGTCACATCGCGTAACTCTGCTACTAAAGGTTGTCGAGGACACCGCGTTCGTTTTGATGAGTAGGCCTGAACGTTTTTAGTGCAGCAGATAACAAATAACCCCTTCACGAAACCTGAACACAAATATTGGGTGGTGGAGAGAAACAACAGGGTTGCCGCAGTGAGACAAGAAAAGAGAACTACCTACCTATCTAGGTTCGTTGACGTCTACGAAATGAAGTAGGCAGTTACATTTTAAAATTATTTACAGCTCATTGTAATAGATCATCTCTTACAACGAACTCTACAGCTCTCACTTTCGGCGTCAATTGATTTTCGTCAGTAAACGCTGGCAATTGTTAATTTACTACAATGCAAAATACCAGTGGGAAACAATCATGAACTGTAAATGTTAATGATATGCTGGCAACACTACAGCTGCAACGTTCGGATACAAAACCAACACTAACAACAATGCAACATTATTTTACTCTAGCAACATCGTTCGGTGTAAACCGACCACTTTTATTGTTCTTTTATTCTTCGCCATTCATTTTAATATATTCAGTGTCACGCAAAACTTTATTGTTTATGCTTTTCCACATACCAAGCTTACGGCTGGCCCCGCCACATCTGCAATTATAAACACGGCCTGCTTGTTTTTGATAATTTGCTAATTTCTACGCGTGTGCCAACTGGTCAGCATAACAAGGGCTTGTACTTATTATGTAATTGAATATTTAATATTTAATTTTCGGTATTTCCTTATCAGTGCAGGCTGTGCAAGTTGAATGAGCTGCAGAGGTTGAATTGTTAATGCTCTGGACGCCTAAAGTCAGACGTTTACTACTCAATGCAGAGATTCCGATTGTCCTATTTCGTCGTACCCTGATCAAAGCATCGAAAACTGATCATACTTGCTCATGGAACTTGAGACGAGTATGAATCGTAAGGTGGTAATCGCCAAGGACAACTCCGACGATTGTTCACTATCTACTGCGATATCGTCCCGTGAAGTTAATGGTCAGTCGGTATACAGTTTGAGATAATTTCTTCTAAAACGATTAGCTTGGGTGGTTTGATGCTAAATTAATAAGAAGTATAGATAAGCTAAGTACATGTATTTAATGCAGTAGGTAGTAGGTAAGTGGTTTAATGGAAACTCATCGCAGTTACCTAGTTTTCACGACGAGCTTTTTGGCTAACCGAGGATTTAAACCAAAATGTCGTTTGAATTAATATGTATTTATTTAATTTAGGTTAAACCTAGAGTAACACACAAGAGTGTCACAACTATTTCTTTATACCTAATAGGTTTTTCTGGTTAAGATCGCGGGAATCGGTTTGATGCGGGCGGCTCAAAATCGCTCTGTGTGGCCTTGGGGGAGGCCTATGTACCTACAGCAGTAGACGTCTCTAGGCTGACATGATGAATAGGTTTTTATATAGTATTGCTAAATCATGTTTACAATCTAGTCTACGTATCTTAGCCAGTAGATAATTTATTCAAAGGCATCAAGCTGAAATGATAAATACAGTGTAGGTATGCACTGATTACGTCTTCAAACTCGTGCAGTATTGCAACAAGAAGCAACACCTGATTAATACCAAGTGATGGCATAAGAATACGTTCTATTACAACCAGTTTAATAACAACCTAAATAAAACTAGGCTTCATCAAACAATGGTGCAATTTTACGTCTATCTAGATTTAAGTACAGGTTTAAGTATTGCTTAATCGATCTTGGCTGAATGTGAGGTGAGGGCGTCACCCATTGTGCTTGCACAAAAAATGTCTGACGCTTGTCTATGGTTCTCGGGTGCGGGTTCCGTGAATGACGTTAGATGTAATTTTTTATTGCGAAGAATATGTATGTCCTCTCTGTGGGATCTCCACCTTGTCGTGGTGGGGGGCTCAGTAACCGTGGTTAGGGCAACCACGGTAGAGCCAAGCGAGATCCCGGGAGTGGACGCTCCGCGTGGGCTTGATGGAGGCCTACGCAGGATGCGTCCAAAGGTGCGGGTGCGGGGGACAGTTGTTTCTGTCCCTCGCAGTCGAGTGTGGTTGCGGGAAGAGAGGCGTGTCGGTGTTGCGTTGCCGTGCGCCCTATCTCCCGCGACCAAATGGCGGCGCACCATTTGTTGCGTCGCGGTAGGGCCGCAGAGGAAGAGGAGATGCGGTGTTGTCAGGTTGCCGTCCTCCCTATCCTCTGCTGCCGTTTTAGTGCCTGCACTGCACTTACTGACGGCGAGCGCTGGGGCTGCCTCGTCCGCCAAAAGGCAAGGAGGCGGCGTAGTGTCCGCACCACCTCCCAAGTCATAAGAGCGGCAACACCAACGGCGGGCCAAACCCAGGCGGGGTCACGGAAAAGTATGCTATCCGCGAATAGCGTGACCCCGCAACTACACGGGACCGGTGTCCCTACGACACCGCGGTGGTTTTAGCAGGTATGCACCGTTATAGGGGAGAGCCGCCACACACCTCCTCCGCCAGTCCTAAGCCCGGTCGATCACACTCTGGCCGGGTTGGTGTCGAGTTGAGATGGCTCATAAGTAGAGTTTCCACCACAGTGAACAAAAAAGGATATGTATGTATGTCCCTACTATAATGTATTTCGAAGCTGTAGCCTGAAATTCAACAGGTAGGTAAATACGTGTCATTCTAAGTCCAATAATCCAACATTTGAGGCGATTGTGATTCTGAGGTTTGATTAAAAAACTTAAACCTACGACTGGTCCTAAGATTTTAGTTATCCATGGATTTGACTACCAGACATACATATTTGACGTAAACTCCATACAAAATATATGTCAAATACGTATCTCTAATACCCAAATCCATTTATAGATCAAATATCGGGACCGGCTGGTAAGCCATGTCAAAATTTCTTAAACTCTAACAAGCTGCAACTCTACTAACCTAGATTATTATTGGCGATGCAAAGTTTATCCGCGCGCCTCTAGCGGCGAATTTGGAAGTTGTCCGGGTACGACACTTTTGACAGCCCAATACCACCACTATAACCTTGAAGCAAAGTGGTATTGAAAGCTGGAAATTAGTATTCGCCGCTAGAGGCGCTAGTTAGAATCTTATCATCGCCAATGGAGGTGTACAGAACCCTAAAACATAACATGTTATGTTAATCTATGCTCTTTTTATGCTTATCTGTGATTTGTTTTGTCCAAAGAGATTGGATATAGTTTTGTCATAGACAACAACACGTTGTTTTTTAATTCGCCACTTGTTACAAGCGAGCGCGTCTGATTGTATAATTTGCGGCTTAATGGTACCGTAACAGTGTTTAATTGATTATCATCTATGCCACCTCTGTAACTAGTGAGCAATAGTTACGCCTTTTATGATTTGGGTAAGTGACTCTTGAAATGTGTATTGAAAGCTAATTGTAGGTTGGTATCTATATTCTAGATGTTTTGTATAGGTAGGTACCTAAAATGTTGGTCTAGGCCACGGGTCGACGACCTTTTGAGGCCGATGATCCAAAAGTTAAAATAAGTTGGAAGTAAAGAAATGAATGTACCTAATACTTAATATTATAAAGCTGAACAGTTTATTTGTTTGAACGCGCTAATCTCATTAACCACTGGAACGATATAATTAATTGTTTTTGTGTTGGATAGCCTATTTCTCGAGGGAGGCTACCTATAAGTAGGTAATATAACATCACGCTATGTTTCACGGGTGATAAGCAGTAGTCCTAAATAACGATGTAACCGTGTGCTCCTCAGCTTGAGTAGGTATAGTTACATAATTATAAAAGATAAGTAGTTTTAGATTTAGTGTTATGATGTTTCAAATTATCTTTCGGGATAGGTACCTATGCATACAATATACATACCGTGAGTATCCGATATTTGTGGGTATAGGTACTTAAAACTAACTCCCATACAATATACCTATATCCACAAAATTATCTACACAAGCCAATGGAAGCTTCTTATAAAATAGAGTAGTTATTCACAAGTGGCTATTTAAGTGCCTAACATTATACCCAATACGGTTATTGATTTACCTACAGTAATCTATAATATAAAAATTAATCGCTGAATGTGTTGATAAGCGGAAATCTCGAGCAGCTGAACCGATTTCGCTAATTCTTTTTTTATAATATTCTTTGAAGTACGAGGATAAAAAATAAAAGATTCCGATGAATTGTTAACCTCCTCCTTTTTTTGAAGTTGGTTAAAAATAATCGACTGTTAGGCGGTACGAAGTTCGCCGTGTCAGCTAGTACTGTTTGAAAAAGAAAATCATTAAAGCGATAGATAAAAAATATATTTACTCTGTGACATATCGATCAGTGACCTACTTTATAAATGAAAAAAAGAATCAACATCTAACAGCGCATTGAAACTAGCTCTAAATAGATTTCAACTGTGTAGACTTGTAGACTGTAGAGCCTAATACGTTTTTTTATTGTTGGATAGAACGCACTTGAACTCTGTCTTTGAGTTCCTCTTTTGCCTATTGACGTAGAATGCGAGGCTTTGAGGCTTTTGCCTATTGATGAAATACGCTCTATGAGGTAGGTTGTGGATTAGGTCCCGGGTCGAAAAGTTTTCTAAATAGGTAGCAATGTTAAAATGACAGCGTTTGCAAAAATATTCTTGGTTGCCTAGGTACCAGTGGGTTTTTCAGAGGTAATGGGTTCTAAGTGAAGAGGTAGAGTAGGTACCGTCCATGTCTCCTGTTCCATAGCCTTGCATTGGTACTTGTTTTTTTGTAACTGGCCAATGGCCGTTCCCAATATTTTATCTATTGATGGAATGGCTATAAGAGATACAGATACCTACCTACTTACCTACGTTTGACAAATATGTAACGTAAGGAGATATTCATTTTGGATTGATTACATTAATCATATACATGAAATTACTTGTTTATTAATCATCATTATAACCCTAGCTATGAAGTGACTCTACTTTGCCAAGTGCAGCGAAACACGACGTTTTTGCAAAAATAGGAGGCAGAAACTCGAGTCATTTCAAATCTTATTGTATAATAACATAATAACTGTTCAGGTATTCCTCATAAACCGCTAGATATATTGGTAACAGTGTGATAGACTTCTATTATGGCAGCTCTACATATTGAATAGTTCCACAAAGTGACAATAGATGGCGCTGTGCAACCAAGATAGATTTAAAACACCGATATTCTCAATTATTGGATACCGATACGCAATATCAGGTTTAAATATTGTATCAAATAGTTTTTAGTAAGTTCATCTTTATATGAGATGTAAAATATTAATGTTAATTTGCTTCAGTTTTTGATTATACTGAAAGGTTCTACATCGCGCTATCGAAGTTGTATGTAAAGTTAATATATAAGGCAGTATGATTTTGCGTCTACTGTGTCTATTGAAAGGAGAGACGGTTAGCACTCCCCTTGACAAGGATGGAACACACAAAACGGTTAAGGCACACTTTAACCGCATTTTTTACAAACATACTTAATGGAAAATAATTATAGTGTTTTTGCTCAATGAAAATAAACAGGCGAAAATAAGTACTAACAACAGTACGGTGGTACGTTTTACACATTATTTTTGTGTTATTAGTTAACTAGTAACTTAGGTTTTGACAGGCTAGTTTTAGAAATGAGTCTAGATCAGTGCGTACTATGTTAACTAAGATACCTTTATAAACTAAGACTAGATGGATATCTAGATGTAACGTTTGGATTGAACCCAAGATCATTCAGTATTTAGCTTTATGTCTCTTATGTACCTAATCTACATATTATTATGTCTACTCATGCTTCTGGCGTTGGCCACTGTCGATTAATAAGAACACGATAAAAGCTTCATTCAGATAATTTTCTATACCTACAGGATGTCACAAGACCCATCACCAAGCCGAAGTCTACTCGTGGACATCATGCCAAGTCATACTAACCAAAAATAATACCTAGGAAACGTTTTTTTTTAAGTTTTCACATTTTTTAAACCGCAATTAAAAGCGCGCGCGTGCAATCCCCGAAATACCTACTTATCCATGGGGTCATGGGATATCTAAAGAACATATTGGCGAGGTAAATGCATCGATTTTGTACCTAGTTAGAAAAATTCCATACTAACTCTGAGCCTCAATATCTCCTGAACCAGTAATTTCCCTGGTATGGTGCCGAAGTAAAAAATGTTCGTAGTGATTGGTACAACATGGGATTTCAGTTTTCGTAAAGGGTCTTTTTACACCCTGTAGGTATATCTTACAGTAATTTAGAGTATAAGACCACATATATTATTCACACCTTTTAAAACAAATTACAATTATATGAAGCGAGTCCACGACCCTATTCAAGAGCATTACCGATAATAACGCAGCCTTCATTTAACTAATTATTATTCTTACCATTGAGACGCACTCGTTGGGAATACATTGGTACGTCTCGGTAGGTACACGCCTGTGTACAAGACTCACAATGAGAGATAATTAATTAGTTGTGTGTTCTATTAGCTATGTGATTTGACATTGTGTATTGATACGACCTGTGTGATAATGATGGTCTGCTTGGTGGAGGTTTTCCTGGTACCCTTGAATAAACTGACACTGGTCTAAGCTACGGATTCGCTATCACTTTGTGTTTCGATAGTCAGACGGCAGTAGCTCTGTGGAGCTAATATTTTGTCCAATCTGGCAAGACTAGTGAGCGGAACTCGGGCTCCAAAGGCGAAGTTCTTGGATGTCAGAATAACGCTAGGACTCCGCAATACCAGATGTACCAACACCCTTCGGTTATTTTTCGTTCCCGTGTCGATTGACTTGCAGGCTTACTTATTTTCATTGTATTAATCAATGGACTGGGTTCTTTTTATCTATCTATCTATATCGTCACGTCTGTCTCCCATTGGGGTAGGCAGAGACTATAGAACGCCACATGCTTCGGTTCAAACATACCGATTCTTTTTAAGCCTGCCATTTTACTGCACACGGAGATTAAATTCCTGTAGAGTCACTAAATGATGTGATACCTGCCTCTTCGAGTGCATAATTAGCGTCGCTATCAACAATTGATCTAGCATCTGGTATAATGCTACGTAGACTACGTATATGATGTAAAAATACAAAGAAAGTTTATTGAATTTATTATTTATTGCTAAATAGTCAAAATTAATAACACTAAAAGTATAACCGTTGACAAAACGTGTAGGTACCTCTCGTAAAACTAAGCAACTCTTGGCATAGTATACCTACTTTCGTCATTAAAACTACCAGGCGCTCATAAGTCTTAAAGAGCATACAATTTGAATATCTAATCCATCGAACAATACTGTACATAATAAGTAAGTTACGCCTCCGTCACATCTTCTGATTTAGCAACAGAGCTCGGTGACGGCTCATCTTTCTCCGGAAAATCAAATCTCTTCTCATACTCCTGTTTCTTTTCGCCTGCAGTAGATAAATATTTCCACGTGGGACCATACATCTTCTCTTTACTCGAACGCCGAGTGCATTTAGAACTAGCTGAGGATGATAGCCAAGATATCAAGACATTTTTACCGTACTCTTCTACGTCTTGCAAACCAAACGCACTGGTGACTGTACCATCAAGCGTCAAAGCCATGAGATGTGGAAGGGATGACACACTATACATATAAATGAGCAAAGATATCATTTCATCACCGAATTTCAACGTGAACCAGTTTGCTTGTTGATGGTAAGACTCTAACATGTCTGCTTCAGTTTCGTCCGTCGGGATATTAATCACTTCGATGGGTATATTCACTAGCTTGGCATTCTCATAGATCTCGTAGAATTTTGTAAGATATCCCTTGTAGTCCGCGCCTTTGACGGTGAAAGCTGCTACGATGATGTCTGCGTTACATTGGAGCCAATCGTAGGAAATCACGTCGAAGTTCTTGTTGTAGATTTTGGCAGTCTTCAGCCAGTTATAAGGAGGGAAGTGCAAAGGGAATATTTTCAATACATGGAGTATTTTTTCCTTGCGACGTGGCTTGTTTGGGTGTAAGTTCTTTGCCATCGATGATACAAAAAATAACTATTTCTGCCTTTGAAGATTTGATCTTAGATTTAGATTTGATACGATTTGACAGTCGTTTGACAGTTTATTAGACAGTGTTTGACAGCGTCAGATTATTAATTTATTTTTATATCATGTGGCATCATAAGCTTGGAGTTTAGTTGCAATACCTATTGAGGTGAGCAACGAAGTTAAAGACCATCCAACGATCAAATAAACTACTAGGCATGCCATTGAAATATTTATGAAAGATACTTTCGGTGTTCACTAATTAATTTCAGCTTAATTTAGAGAAATCTAAAGATCTAAACGCTATGTCACAATGTGCTGTAGATTACTCAAAATTATAAATATTTTTGCAGTGTCGGATGGCGGCCATTGTAAATCGTTTAATAATAATTATGAGGACGTTCAAAGGTCGACATAGACAATTAGGAAAATGAACGTATTTGCTCTTGGTTAGTTTTTTTGTATCTTTAATGTAGAATGTATGCATTCCGAACACAATACTATTAAGTTGAGTTAAGTTACTGCGATGATAACTTTTTTTATATTTGCATAAATTATGTATTTATTTACTTACAAAATTATTATTATTTATAATTCCTATGTATTTCCTTCCTTTACTATAGTTATAGCTTTGCAATACAGTATGTAGGTATTATTTACTAGTTATCATAAAAAGAAAATGAATTAACGTAGGTATACTTAAATGGAAGTCTAGGTTAATAGTGCAAACGATGGAGGTAGAGACATTCCAAAATGAATATAATAATGAGAGGAATAAGGTTTATTATTAAATATTTATGTGAAACTTTTATAGTTTCCTCTGTAACGGTGTGCAATGTGACACAAGTCTTATGTATGTGTCTGTCTTCCTTTTTCGGTTCAAAGTTGAGCGACACAATGGCATTGGTTAGAAAACCAAATTAAATATGCATTAGTGAAAACTATAAACAAACCTTATTCCCCTGACCATGAGTTCTAAATCACTTAACCATCGTTGAATAAACTGCAAGAATAATTATGTTGAACAGGATTCGAACGTGCAGATAGGTTTGCGATCCGAAAAAAAATATTTAGAACTTGTTAGGTCGTAATATGATTCAAATTTGATTGTTTCATTGGTTCCAGATTGCAAATTTAAAAAGCTACAGTTGGTTCGTTCGATGCATTCGGAATACAAAATAAACGATGCCAATGCGAGTCGACGCGCTGTAATCTGACGTGACTATAAAAACTGTGATGGAATACCAATGAATTAAAAGAACTATTCATTGTGCTATCAACTTTAATTCAATGGTGATAAGATTGATTATTCTTTATTGAACCGCCATAGACAGGTGATGATTACGCGCCCAAACATCTCGTTTCATCTTTCGAACTTCGAACAGTTAATGCCAGCGATAATAATAGAGTACTTTTTATTAATGCTTTTATGCCTTCGTAGATTGTTTATGGATAAAATAATTTTGCCATATCGGTTGATGAAAAATCGTTGCCAAAGATAAAAGTATGCATTTGCATTAAAAATTATTCAAAATGATCACTAGAGGCTTTGTAATAAGTAAGTATAAGTAATATAAAGTTTTATAGTGTCATAATGTTATGATTATATAAACATACTTAGCGCCGTATCTCGATAAACATAACGCTGTACTTAGATATTATGCCTGAGGGAGGTGATAGCATCTTGTATAATTTTAGGGCAATATTAGTGTCTCACTAATTAACGGACTTCGTGCTCCAAGGCAAAAAGTCACGTATGGGACTAGAATAGCGCTTAAAAGCGATTGCATTTTTGTGCACAAATACCTATTGATTTATTATTTGATCTGTATGGCTGTAACCTATATTTTAACAGAATTTCCAGTTCATTTAAATTAGATGTAAACGTTTTGATGGCAATAAAATAAACGCGAAATGCGACCCGTTATATTTACAGTAGACTTTGGATACGGAATACTGCTACAGTCTTCAAATTGCTACTAAGAAATAAATAAAACTGTGGCTATGTATTGCATAAAAAGGGCCTTCCTTGGTGACACAAATTAGTACAATAGTAATCAAACTATGAAAAGATAAAGTGTAAATCTAAGTGCCCGATTCAACCCAACACGTCTGCGCTAAGAATTAATTCTGTATCACGGCAACCTTTACAAACATTCAATCAACGTACACAAATAACACTCAGACTCCATAGAACATTTTTTAATCACAAAAAGTGAATAGAAAGAACCTACAATACGCGACAAGGTGGTCACTAAAATCACTACGCCAACCGCGCATCAAGTAATATCTTCTTCTAAAAAGGCTTCTAATTTCACTCCTATACCTATGATACCTATCTACGACAAGAGTATTGAGAATTGTAAGAGACTGCCTCCGTGGTCCAGTGGATAGCGAATACGACTGCTGATCGGAGGTCCCGGGTTCGATTCCCGGGTCGGGCAAAAGTGTTACTGGGTTTTTCTGAATACTCAGTAGCAGCCTGGAGTCTGGTGATGCGCCCGGTAACGGCAATAGGCTCGCCCTCTGTTACGTGGGACCTAAAAATCATGGCCAAATGTGGGTGTAATATTTACACCTCTGGCTCCCTTCGGGAATACAGGCGTGAATCTATTAAAAAAGTATTGAAAATTGTACAAAAGCTACTCTTACGTCTTATTTTTGATCTTCACAGAGGAAATCCAAACAACATTGGCCGTTCCTTGGGGTAGGCAGAAGGAGTATGGAGATTTTCCTACAGTCCTTCGAAGCCTACCTACTAGAACCACCACGGTGACCTTCGAAGTCCCATAGCAACGGAGCTACGCGAAACGCGGTAGCATACCTTGCAGCGACGCCTCGCAAAGCTACTTACAACCTAACACTAACACATTCAACAATTTCAAAACGATTACGAACACACCAAAGATGTTATTTGCTGAGAAAAAGCGTGATTGTGAACGAAAGTACTGTATTGTGTGTCAAAACTATGGGAAAGCTGTAAATTACTGACATTTGCAGTTTCGTAGACTATTTGCACACGTTTAAGTCTATGTTGTATCGGAAAGTAGGTAGTTATTGTGGTCTTGTATGAAGCGATTTGGAATTATGATTGTTAGAATATATACAAATTCTAGAGGACGCCAGCAGCTGCGCCTGCAATTTTTTTTAAATTTACCCGTTTTGGCCGATCCCATGGCAATTTCGGGTAATCCCTTCTTAGTGCACCCCTACGGTCCCCAAGGAACATACATGCCAAATTTCAGCTTCCTGCGCCCAATAGTTTGTGCTGTAGCGTGTCTGTCAGTCAGTCAGTAACGCAAGGATTTTATATATTAAGAAGATAAAAACGCTGAAGAGATTTTGTTTGTTTGTTTGTTTGGTTGAACGTCAGGCATTAGCGGTCTGATTTTAATAATTATTATCTTTGTATTGGATACTCCATATATCAAGAAAAGCTATACACTATATAACACAACGACATTAGCCACGGGTGCGGAGCGGTAGTCCTAAATACCGCGGGTGTAACCACGGATTCAGCTTAGTAGTAATGCTTATTACTTACTAGAGGACGCCAGCAGCTAAGCATGCATTTTTTTTAATTTACCCGTTTCGGCCGATCCCGTGGGAGTTTTGGGAAATCCCTTCTTAGTGCACCCCTACGGTCTCCAAGGTATGTTACATGCTAAATTTCAGCTTCCTGCGCCCAATAGTTTTGGTTGTAGCGTGTCTGTCAGTCAGTCAGTAACGCAAGGATTTTATATATTAAGAATAAGATTAGGTTTTCTGATTTTGAAAATGATTACAGAATTTTAGAAGGAGACAACATCACTAACTCCTCAGTGTGAAAACAGAGGTATTTTTACCTTAAATTAATTAAAAATCCGACCCCTTAAGACCCCGAATAAGACCCGTTTCAATAAAATTGTATGTTGTATACAAATCGCGAAAGTCTAAAATCGATCTTTAGTGTGAGTTTCTCTTTGCCAAGATTTTGGTGATAAGTATTTGAGAGCTTTAAGAGTCTGCTTAGTCTAAGAGAATACTAAAAACAGAGCCTTCCAACGTTCTCGTTGACGTACCATCAGTTTTATTTCCTTGGGGCGTCAAATGAAGACTACAATCTTTGTGACTACATAGCTACTTGTACCAATATTATTCAAAGCAAACCGTTAGTTCCTGTTATAAAAGTCCTCAAACATTAGTTTATTAAACACTATTGTGTTTTATAAGTGTTGAAACGATACCGTAAAATTACAGTATTATAGGCGATCTAATACATATTGTAAGGAGCCTTAAATGATACTGTTATTGTTGACTCTTATTGGAGAAATTCTATTATCGACGCGACTGCAAAACTGTTTTGTTCGAATAAAAGACATAATTCTTTTTTACGATCTTGATTCTAATCGGTAAATACCTTTTTTTATGTCAATATTTAAATCTTCTGTTTTTTTCACAGTACAGTAGTGCAATAAAAAAAAGATTGAAAGTCTAAGCTTATTTTTTGTAGGCTAAATTGATTCTAACTTCATTCCTACTACCGTCACCCGTGTTCATCTACCGATATTTTTGTCACTTTGTATGACTGGGCAGCTACTCGTATATGTATTTAAATTTCGGTGATAAACAAACTATGAATGATATTGTAGTTAATCTTTCAATAATATATATGTATTGTGCTACTCCGAAGGGGACCATGATATTATATCCTCTGGCACACTGAGCGTGCGAGTGCGAATGCAAATGCTGAAGGCACGGCAGGCGTCGCCGTCGTTCTCAGTAACTTATTACACATAACCTCTTTCCCATGGGAAGTTGTATCTACTATGTGTTGATACGTTATGTAGAGACAAAGTTTATTTTATTTTCAGTGTCAACACTCAACGATTTGTTGCTACAAGCAAACTTATCTAAAATTAAAATATCAATTTTACACCTAATGACTTTTCAGTAAGTATAAGAATTGATTTAATGCGGCAAACTCGTCGTTATCATAACTCGAATTCAGTGCCTCTGAATCATGAAATGTATAAGATATCTGAATTTTTTTCTAGATAATCTCTTCTTACATTATAAATACTAGCATGTAGGTACTTATATACAGAGTGTAAAAAGACGCTTCACGAAAACTGAAATCCAATATTGTACCAATAATTACGACCAGTTTTTACTTCGGCACCATACCTGCGAAATTACTGGTTCAGGAGATATTGAGGTTTAAAGTCACCATACAATTTTTCTAATTAGATACAAAAATGACGAATTTACCCCGCCAATTTGTTCTATAGATATCCTATGCACCCATGCATACCATGGATAAGAAAGTATTTCGAGAATTACACGCGCGCACTTTTAATTGCGGTTTAAAAATGTGTTTACTTAAAAAAAATCTTTTCTCAGTTATTATTTTTGCTTTATATGACTTAGCATGATATCCCAAACGAGTAGACTTCGGCTTTGTGATGGGTCTTGTGACACCCTGTATGTTCTATCTTCAAGAAAATACTTTAGCCTGCAAATAAATTTCTTTGCACAAAGAAGATTTGAAAACCGGAAGGGGATTAGGGATTGAAAGTTACTATGGGAGAATTCTATTTGAATTAGGTATACAAATATGTGTAAAGATCTTTACTGGGTGGGTTCTTTCATATAACGTTACATTTCATCTGCCTAGGCAGTATCATCATAGGTAGAGAAATAACTGAACACCTTTGCTATATAATGCCATAATATACCAACTAATATAATCTATTAAAATGGAAGTAACGGTATGTATGGCCGTTTCAGCAGTCTGTATACGCAGATTAGTTCGCGCCCCGTAGGGGTGAAGATTAATGATGAGCGTGCGACGTTAATGGATGAACGTTAATTAATATTTGTGGGAAATTAATTATGCACGCTGAAGTGAATTTTAATAAGATGGTCGTTTAGTCTGGAATGGTGTGGAGTAAATAAGATTTTAGGCGTAGTCAAGACAGGTTTTAGGGTGAGGAATAGTTTTATGCTCACAAGTTCATCATCATACATATTCTTATTATGTGTATGTGTCAGCTATCAAACTTAATCAGTCGTTCAATTAATAGTCTAGCTATAGCCACTATATTAAACGGCGCCGTCCGACTAGCGGCTAAATAATATATTTATATTTAGTTATATAAAAACATTTGTCCATGTGGTGACGGATTAAGAATACGGATTGTCACCACCCCATATCATCCCATGGGTCTCGTAAGAGCCGACAGAGGGAGCATATTATGCAGAGAACAGCACTGTAAGAGAAGGAAAACTTGATACAAACCCTATACCAACCCGTCTGGCCAGCGTGGTATAGTAGGCCAATTCCTCCTTTCGTAGGAGAGACAGTCCAGCAGTGGACTGTTAAAGGCTGGTGATGATGATATAAAAACATTTGTCCTGAATGACATAGCATTGCATAGCCTAAACTACCGAAGGTAGAAATATGAAATTGAAAGACAGTATACGTTAATTTTGTCAGAGTGTCCTTTCGTAGTAAATACAAGTTATAGGTGTATTATTATCGTTTGCTAAACGATAAAGGAAAACACCATGAGCAAAACTTGCAAGTCTGACAGTTCTCCATAACGTCCTCAAAAGGCATGCTTAGGGAGTCTACCAAACCACACTTGATCCGCGTGGAGTGTAGCGCTAGCATTACAGCGATAAGAAGCTCATGCCCAGCAGTGGGACAGACTACATAGAAAGCTGATAATGACGATATACATACACATAAAATTTAAATCTACAAAGTCCCTGTCGCATTGACCGCACATTACATAACTTAAATAGAACATTGGTCGCGATTCAGAGTTCAGACGAAGTTTCAAAGATCCCGTTACTGCGGATAGTATCTTTCTTAGAATATTTTGGACTCCGTAAAACAAACACATACATACATACTCTGGGTGTATGTGTTTGTGAACCGTCTGAGTGCCGAAATTTGCATTAGTGTGTGGTGCGGCATTGTAAGTAATTAAATTGACCACCCAAAAACAAAGTAATGGCTTAAGACATCAACGTTCGTTGTAACTTGCAGTAAATGTAAGTATATTTCGTAAGTACTTAAAAATGTTCACGAAGTAAAGAATATTTTAATTTCGTTTCATGTCATACAACATAATCTAATACATACATACATAGACTCACGCCTGTTTCCCCGAAGGGGTAGGCAGAGGCATATTAAACGCCCACTTTTCGCCAGTCTCTTGATCCCACGTAATAGGTGGCGAGCCTATTGCCGCTTATTGGGACATTTTGTTTGCCAGAGCCTCGTCCGTTGATCAGCAGGTGCACCACTTGCAGGTGAGGTTGGCTTGGGACCCTAAGTTCTTGGTGGGAACCCTATGCACCCTAACATAATCTAATAAATGGTTTAATACACTATTTAATATAATATACATTCCTATTTTTATTATGTAATATTTTGATTAGGTTTCTCTAAAGCTTTTCATCTGGTAAGGATACAAATTATTATGCGATATAAGATATATTAATAAATAATACGAATAATTATGTGCACAAGTAGTGAAAGTTAAAAAAAAGTCATTAATGTTTTAAGATCTTCTGAATAGAAAGAGAACATAATTTTAATAAAATATGTGTTAGTTTAAAAGCAGCTCATATAATTGTATTAAAATAATGGACTCGTTAAATGAGCATTTCAGGACAAAAAATATTATACAAAGATCATTTCATATATTAGACATCAACGCGCGCTATGTTTTTTACATTAAGATTTTCTAATAGACATAGACTCACGCCTGTTTCCCCGAAGGGGTAGGCAGGGGCATATTAAACGCCCACTTTTCGCCAGTGTTTCGATCCCACGTAATAGGTGGCGAGCCTATTGCCGCTTATCGGGATATTTTGTTTGCCAGAGCCTCGTCCGGCAGATGCACCACTTGCAGGTGAGGTTGGCTTGGGACCCTAAGTTCTTGGTGGGAACCCTATGCACCCATCTGTGCATCATGCAGTGTCAAAATATTGTCTATAATATTTTGATAGCATGACAACTTAGTGATGTTTTTTTTAATATTTATTTTATTTTATAGTCTCACGCCTGTATGCAGAGGTGTAATATTACACCCACATTTCGTCATGAATTTTTAGGTCCCACGTAATAGGGAGCCAATTGCCGTTACCGGGCATATCACTAGACTCCGGGCTGCGACTGAGTATTCGAAAAAACCCAGTAACACTTTTGAAAATCATATCATCATAAATATTGTTATTTTTGTTGGATTACGGTCTACAAAGTATTTTTTTGGTGCCGGGTGTTCTATGTGTTTGTTGAACGAATGTAAGTACAGTCCCCCGTGACACAGGAATTTGTGGATCACACTAGCGTCCCCAGTCTATGTTCTAGCCATAGATTTGGAGATTAGATATACAGATTTAAACTTTCGCTATTAGTATACAATTATACATTATACGATGGTCTTATTCGCGTTAAATAATATATTATATTAGTATTAGGGATAAATACCTCGGTTTTTGCCAATGTTTCGACTGACTTGCTTCAGCCGTGGTCGCGGCTGAAGCAAGTCAGTCGAAATGTTTGTATAATAGATATACATATCTACATCTACACTAATATTATAAAGAGGAAAAATTTGTATTTTTGTTTGTTTGTTTGTTTCTAATGGATAAACTCAAAAACTACTGGACCGATTTTAAAAATTCTTTCACCATTAGCTAGCTACATTATCTGCGAGTAATATAGGCTATATTTTATTTAAGAAAAATAGGGGTCCGTCTCCGTAAGATATTAGGTTTTCGGGTACGCGAAGTGGTTCCCTCAGGACGCGGGTAGAACCGCGGGAAACGGCTAGTTTGACATATTTTGTATGGAAAGCTGCATACATAAAATGACAAATTTAATATGTATTTCAAATCTATGTTGGTCAAAGATCGGATATTGAATACGGCGGTTAGTGGTGTCTCGTGTGGCAATCGAATCTACGACATACGGCGCAAAAATATACAGTGACTGTAACAGTGAAGCCATCATTTAAATGACTATGCACCGCAGTGAATAACATTTGGATAATTATGTGCTGTATGTAAATTTTTTATCTTTATATTTATAGCGCTTTGTCACTTATATGACCATGTCGCTCCATTGGACTTACTCATATTCTAAAACTTATCACTGCAAACGTCGTCGCGAATGTACATTTACTGCAAATAAATGACTATTATTCGTTGTTATTCCAACGTCCTGTTCCCCGCAGTTCAAAGTCAACGTTAGTTTACGGCCGATACGTCCATTACCTATCTATAAATAAGGCTGTAGGCTCACATAATTAAACTTCTCATTATACTCATAAACAAAAGAGGCGTAAGCGTCATTTTAGGGCTGCCAGGGAAGAAAATGGAAATGACAATTTGCTCGTTTTATGGTTATAATAAAGTGGGAAATAGGATGTTGTACAGACACTCAATTCGTATTTAATAGCTTGTTTCGACCTGGATACATCTTGCGTACCTTTGTGCCAAAGACCGCTGTTAACTTTGATACGTGGTACTACAAAAATTAAAACTTAAATAATAAAATAAGGCTGACAAGTTCATTTCTTTGGTTTAACGCGCTTATCTTAGGAACTACTGGTCCAATTTGAATCATTATTTTATTTGGATAGCCCATTTATCGAGAAAGGCTATAGGCTATATAGCCTAACGCTGCGTGCCACGGGTACGAAGCAGTGGCACTAACTGACCGCGTGCTCAGCAAGTGCATTAAAGAAACGAATAAATTTAACAAAACAAGATGTAATTCTATATTAATTACTAGATAGATCATTTTAATTTAAAATACTAAACTCGAAAGTGGATCCCGGATGAAGTGAATTGAAATAATCTTGATAACGCTAGGACTACTAATCATTTACCTAAATAGTTACCTATTTTTATTAACCTATGTCTTTTAATGTCCGTGTGGTGACGGATTAAGAATACGGAATGTCACCACCCCATATCATCCCATGGGTGTCGTAAGAGCCGACAGAGGGAGAGCCGAGAGAGGGACATATTATGCAGAGAACAGCACTGTAAGAGAAGGAAAACTTGATACAAACCCTATACCAACCCGTTTGGCCAGCGTGGTATTGTAGGCCAATTCCTCCTTACAAAGGAGAGGCCTAGTCCAGCAGTGGACTGTTAAAGGCTTATGATGATGTCTTTTAAAAACATAAACAGTTAAAAAACATAAGTTAATACAAGTATTAGTTCCAAAGTAAATATTTTCTATGTTTGAATATATAGATAACTAGCTGACCCAGCGAACTCCGTATCGCCTTTTTAAGAGTTTTTATTTAATTCCCTTTTTTCCAAGCCCCTTTTCCAAAGTAACCATTGACTTAGCGCTTAATCTCTTATCATTCCAGGGTCTATAAATGATGCAAAAACAAACATAGATTTTTATATAATATTGGATTCCCAATTCCTTAAAATATCGGAAACGATACCCATATCGACTTAAAAAAAAAACCCGTCCACCATCTTTGATTTCGTATCCGCCATCTTTGATCACGAAATAGATGTTGTATTTGGATTCACCATCCCTTCAAACATCGGAGACGATACCCATATTGATTTTTAAAAAAATATCCCATCCGCCATCTTTGATCACGAAATAGATGGTAATTTTGAATTCCCCATTCCTAAAAATATCGAAGACGATACCCATATCGACTTTAAAAAAATCCCGTCCGCCATCTTTGATTTCATATCCGCCATCTTTGATCACGAAATAGATGTTGTATTTAGATTCGCCATCCCTGAAAACATCGAAGACGATAACCATATTGATTTTTTAAAACTTTCTCATCCGCCATCTTTGATTTGTCATCCGCCATCTTTGATCACGAAATAGATGTCGGATTTGGATTCCCCATCCCTTTAAATATCGGCGACGATACCCATATCGACTTTAAAAAAATCCCGTCCGCCATCTTTGATCACGAAATAGATGTTGTATTTAGATCCGCCATCCCTTAAAACATCGGAGACGATAACCATATTATTTTTTAAACTTTCTCATCCGCCATCTTTGATTTCTCATCCGCCATCTTTGATCACGAAATAGATGTCAGATTTGGATTCCCCATCCCTTTAAATATCGGCGACGATACCCATATCGACTTTTAAAAAAATCCCATCCGCCATCTTTGATTTCCTATCCGCCATCTTTGATCACGATTTCCCATCCGCCATCTTGAATCACGAAATAGATGTTGTATTTGGATTCCCCATCCCTTCAAACATCGGAGACGATACCCATATTGATTTTTAAAAAAATATCCCATCCGCCATCTTTGATCACGAAATAGATGGTATTTTTGAATTCCCCTTTCCTTAAAATATCGGAGACGATACCCATATCGACTTTAAAAAAATCCCGTCCGCCATCTTTGATTTCATATCCGCCATCTTTGATCACGAAATAGATGTTGTATTTAGATTCGCCATCCCTTAAAACATCGGAGACGATAACCATATTGATTTTTTTAAACTTTCTCATCCGCCATCTTTGATTTCTCATCCGCCATCTTTGATCACGAAATAGATGTCGGATTTGGATTCCCCATCCCTTTAAATATCGGCGACGATACCCATATCGACTTTAAAAAAAATCCCATCCGCCATCTTTGATTTCCTATCCGCCATCTTTGATCACGAAATAGATGTTGTATTTGGATTCACCATCCCTTAAGTCATCAGAGACGATACCCATATTGATTTTTAAAAATTTTCCCATCCGCCATTTTTGATTTCCCATCCGCCATCTTGAATCACGAAATAGATGTTGTATTTGGATTCCCCATCCCTTTAAACATCGGAGACGATACCAATACCGATTTTTTTAAATTTTCCCATCCGCCATCTTTGATTGCCCATCCGCCATCTTTGATCACGAAATAGATGTTGTATTTCGATTCTCCACCCCTTAAAATATCGAAGGCGATACCCATATTGATATTTAAAATTTTCTCATCCGCCATCTTTGATTTCCCGTCCGTCATCTTGGATCACTAAATAAATTTCATATTATTAATCAGCGTCCCGAAAATCTCGAAAACGATACCCATATAGATTGTATCCTATTCGTTTAGCCTTTTTTTTGCCTTTGACCCAACCCTCCCCCTTCTCGTTTGACCATTTTTTTATTTTTGTCCGGCCCCTAAAAGTTGTGGCGTAATTTTATATAGCCTATAGCCTTTCGGAATAATTGGACTATCATAGGCAATAACAATTTTTAAAATCCGACTGCTAGTTCCTGAGATAAGCCGACATTATGTTTTAGCCTTTTTAGCCTTTTGCTCGGCCCCAAAGGGTCGAAGCGTTATGTTATATAGCCTATAGCCTTCCGGAATAACTGGGCTATCGTATACAAAAAGAATTTTTCAGATCCGACCGGTAGTTCCTGAGATTAGCGCGTTCAAACAAACAAACAAACAAACAAATAAACAAACAAACAAACAAATAAACAAACAAACAAACAAACAAACAAACTCTTCCGCTTTATTATATTAGTATAGATTATATCTATACCCCATCCTTTTTATCAACATAATCATAGAGAATATTAATGAAGGAATTTATTAATATTTTATCTACAAAGAATCGAACTGGTTGTACTGAGCACAACGACGCTACTGAGACTAATTTAATATTTATGAACACAATATTAAAAGTGTCATTGCAACTAATTAAAAATAAACGAACTAGACATTTAATATTGCACCATATGTGGATACTAATATTGAAAATTAGAAATATTAAATTGCCTACTAATATTATCATCAATCAGGCTCCGAATCGGTCTGTGTGGAGATCCTTGGGGGAGGATTATGTAGGCTATGTCCAGCAGTGGACATCTCTAGGCTGACATGATGATCATCATCAATCACAGATCAATATATAAAATTCTGCCGTTATTGATTGACAGACAACGCACAAGTGATACTACTGAGCGCAATAAGCTGAAACTTGGCATGTGTGTTTCTTGCGCAGTGTAGATCACTAAGATTTTTAAAAATCTCTCAAAAACCTCTCTTTCTCCTAGCGTTATCCCAATTTCAACTCGGGATCCGCTTACTAGTCTAACCGGATTTGACTGAATATTAGCTTTTCCACGGAGTGACTGCCTGTCTGACCTCCGCAACCCAAAGGGATAGCGATATTCCATGGTTTTGACTAGTGTCAGTTTATTCAGAGATAGGTACTGACGCCCTATAACGACTGGCAAAGATCTTCATGACAGCCGGGACCGACGGCTTAACGTGCTCTCCGAGGCACGGGACAAGCGATAATTAATAATTCAATACGCACATAACTCCGAAAAGTCAATGGTGCGCACCTAGGATTCGAACCCGATACCCTCTGCATGGCAGTCTGTTGGTATCTCCATTACGCTATCGCTGCCTAAAATCTCGAAACGTTATAAAAGTACTACGGGTGAAACCGCGGGCCAAGTATGTTATAAGTATAAATTTGAATCAATTAATGTTTGTTGCCTAATGCGGCAAAAACAGCTAATCGGACTTCGATAAACTGTAACACATAGACAGTTTATAAGCTGATTAACATAATTATAAGATTATCTTATAATCAACTGCGTATGCGGGCGGAGGTATGCGAAGTCCTTTTCTGTTTTATGTCGTTTGACAGGGCAGTGTCAAAATATTGTCAGTAATATTTTGATAGCATGGCAACTTATTAAATACTAATTAAGTAATACATTTATAATGATGTGATGTTTTTATATTTATTTTATTTCATAGTCTCACGCCCTGTATGTAGAGGTGTATATATTACACCCACATTTTGCCATTAATTTTTAGGTCCCACGTAATAGGGGGCGAGCCTATTGCCGTTACCGGGCACATCACCAGACTCCGAGCTGCTACTGAGAATTCGCAAAAACCCAGTGACACTTTTGCCCGACTCGGTAATCGAACCTGGGACCTCCGATCAGTAGTCGCATACGCTATCCACTGGACCACGGAGGCAGTCTAAAACTCTTAGTAGTTTTAGCCATCTTAAATATAGAAATGGAGCGAAGGAGAGGGAAGATAATTAGAGAGAGATAGCGAAGATCACGAAGGAAATGTTCTAAAGAAAACTATTACTGCATCCGTGCAGGATGCTATTGTCGTTATTCCACTGCACCACCTGCTAAGGGTTCGATTGCTTAACAAGGCAATACTTTGTTTGTTCCATATATTATTGTTTCTGGTCTGGCTGTTCTTTATGTCCTTCGTTTGATTGTTTTGTGAAGTCCTCAGCAATACCGAAGTTTGTTGTTAAAGTTCTTTAATTTAGATTGATAATTTGCTCTGATCGAGGATACTGAAAATGTATCATCACATAGTGTTCATGTGTTTTTTAGGGTTCCGTACCTCACAAGGTAAAAAAAGGAATCCTTAGTTTTAACCAAAATTGACAATTCTAAGTCAAGCGTAGGTACCCTATAGGTTTTGGGTCGAAAACCTATATGGTACTTCCCGTTTAACTAGAATCACGAAATTTGGCCAAAAGCAGGGTCTTACAGCACAAATAAAGGAAAAATTACAAAAATTCAAAAAAGTGGATGGAGATGGTGTCCCCATACATACATAGTAGACTCCATTTAAGATGTCCTCTAAGTTGTATGGACGCTCATAAAGATTTAGAGGATTAGCGTAATTAACACCAACCTCAAATAAGGTAAAATGCGTACGGAACCCTCGGTGCACGGGTCAGACTCGCACTTGCCCGAATTTTTGTTAAATAAGCGAACATCAGACGGCTACGGCATGATGATATGTGGCTACCCATGGTTTTTAGACGCATATTTAGAACTGCCAAATAGGCATCTGGGGTAGGCCAGAACAAGGCAAAGTTGTCCTCGTCCTCTACCCTCAAACCCATGCTATATCCTGTCCCTTCAAAAAGAGAGGATAGCAAGGGCTTGTGCCGCCATGTTTCTCAGTCAGGTGATACAATAAACGCTAGGAATACTGCTGCTGTCATTCGATGTTCTATCTCTTGATTGTATTACTGTTTGAGCTATCTATAAGTGTTTTAATCATGTAAAATAGTAAAATTGACTAATTAGAATGGCATCATCAACCTTTAACAGTCCACTGCTGGACTAGGCTTCTCCTTTGAAGGGAGGAATTGGCCTACTATACCACGCTGGCCAAACGGGTTGGTAAAGGGTTTGTATCAAGTTTTCCTTCTCTTACAGTGCTGTTTACTGCATAATACGCTCCCTCTATCGGCTCCTACGACACCCATGGGATGATATGGGGTGGTGACATTCCGTATTCTTAATCCGTCACCACACGGATGAGCTATAGAGCTTTGAGCTATCTATAAGTGTTTTAATCAATGTGTCCCCACCATTCGAACAGAAGCATGTAAAATAGTAAAACTGACTAATTAGAATGACGCTGCTGTTATTGCCATAATTCTAGCATTATCTCAGTATCAAATACGTTTACCTGAGATTTGGGGTACGCAGGCTATTGTGACGTAGTCATTAGTAGTAATTACCCATTAATTACATTAATGAGCTTGAATAATTGTAACATTTGTAGTGCTAACTGCCGCGGCTTGTAACTATTGCGTTGATATATTCTTATCGCCAAATGAAATTCGGGATGATTCTATGATAGGATCTATATCTAAGGGCATAAAGATAATTTTACATTTCATGTTATTGAAAATTTGGTAACTAAATTAATTCAGCTCTTGAATCTATCATACGACTATTATATTTCATAAATTAGAAAGACCTAGTGGTTTGACTCATAAAACACAATTAAATTACGTATTTATTCCAAACACAAGACGCTATTATTCGACACCTCTGCTTACCCTTAAATGAATAGAGCACAAAGCCTCGATAGAACAATCTTTACTTCCAACTTAATTCAGCAGACATAGACGTCTATAAAGTTATCTGAGTGTCACACGGCTCTATATTTCACATAATATCTGAACCGAGGGCCTCTACAGTGGACGTCAAACAATAATTCTAGTTCCCCAATAAAAACTAAACAACAAAAGTTTCATTTCTTAGTCGTGACAGCCCTTACCGGCGTCCTAGCAACACGGTTCATGGAGGACACTGCCCCGCGACCAACCACTTTACCAACGTAACTTTGCACTTACAACACACCTTAATACCTAAGGCTTTAGAACTGTTTTGGCTTAAAATGCTACTCCAACAAAATTGTCCATGTCTATGCATTCCATTTAGAACCACTCCAGACAATATCAACCTTATATAAAGTGTGTTACGTTTGCTTTTCCCTCGGGAATGACGAGTTAATGTCAGATCTTTACTGTCAAGATCCTGTGGCGTGTTACTATGGGTTGTCGAACAAAAATAGACAAAGAATTTAATGTTCTTTCGAGTGTAAAGAAGGGTTTCCTTTTTTATTATTTTCTTAAATCTATAATCGTATAGTGTTCGCGATCTGAATATAATTTTAAGTTGGATACACGGGAATTAGTAATTTCAGCAGGTGTATATAATTTACGTAATCATGGTCCCAAGAATATCGTAAGAAATTAATTATAATAGAGCTCTAGTTTCAGAAATAATATGAAGACTTCATTATGGTATAGTGTAATAGCATAACCGCTCCTGCTATGCAAGAATTTAAATTTATAATCAAAGCATAACATTTTAATTTACAAAGGACGCTAGTTTGTGGGCTACCAAGACACATCTTAGTAGCCATCGTACGAAAGTCTAGTTCAGTCGATTCAGACTCTTTCAAACTCTATTTGTCAGTAATAACAAAGACTAGATTTTTTTTCTAGTAGTTTCTGCATAGGTGTTTGCAAGGCAAAGATTATTGGCAACTGAATTTAGGTACCTAGAGTAACGACTGCTTTTATAAAGGCAACTGAGCACTTCCTGCCAGAAATTTCTAAAATAAAAGTATTTTACGCGACCCAGGAATCCAGCACTAGCAGTCACGGTCTACTTAAACTTTTCTTAAGTTCTCTGGACCTGTGATAAGAATATGTAAGTCACCCTTCGAGGGAGAAAATGATATCCGCTGAAGAGAAACCGCGGGCTTATTTAGTATATACCTTTATATAAAAGTACCTTTTTTAAGGTACTCTATACCTCTGACAAAGAGCTAGCATTTCGTCACGATTGGCCGTCTAGTTAACGCGTGAAAGCGTACCAAATAAACAAACACATTCGCATTCATAATATAAGTTTAGATGACATATCTCTACCCCTACGGGGCTATACAAGCGTGTGTGAACTATAAAATAAATTATCTAATGAAATACATGAGTACGTTAATTGCCTGCAGGTTTAATGATATACGGTATTGCCCGTCGTCGCCTGTGGTTTTGGCCGCAGGCATACAGAAATGTTTCAAGTACTTGTAACATGCCGTCACATTATTTGCATAAAACATGATTATCATTACGATCATAAAACCCTGAGGGGTACGGCAGAGGAACGTGTACATTTGGATGGCTTATGACTCTAGTGGTTGGTGAGCTGGTTAGCCGGAGATTGCTGGTTCGATTCCCAATCCGGACAAATCTTTGCAAGTCTACACCATAATTATGATGATCCGGAGAAAAGGGGGCTCTTTTGAAGAGCAATTTACGATTTGAAAACTAAGTCTATAAGAAAATTTTGTCATTTACGAACTATACTTGTTGACAAAATCGTGTCCTAAATGTAAGACATCGAATTTTATTTTCGAGAATGTCACTTATTTAAGACATACTTTGATACACGATCTCAGTTAGTTGTTACACGTCAAAGCATTCAACAAAATAATAAATATAAAGTATTGACTTTATTATACTGACTCTAAAGTCTAAACTGTTATGAATTATAAACTCTATAATTTAAAAGAGAGCGTCTAGCTCTCTTATAAATCAAAGATAATGAGTAAAAAAAATAATGATAAATTATGAGTTACAACTATTTAAGAATATTTTTTTGGCAATTCGAGTACTTCTAAGAACTGCGAATTTGTTTTATCTCGATAAATAATATAAATGCTGTTATAACTTATAATTATAAGGTGATCATCATATTTTAGTCTTATTTTACTAGCTCTAATCTGTCGAGTACTTTTGCAAAACTTTGAGCAAAATCTAAACATTATAAATTGATGTCTTGGCAGTCCTGTCTGTCTCTATGAACTCGATAAACTCAAAAACTACCGAACTGATTTTTGTGCGTGCTTTATGTTGTTAGGGGGTTTGTTTGTTGTATATTTCTTGTCAATTATTTTCGCCAATCTAAGGATTTCAATGTGCTAAAGTGTTAAATGTAAATGTTATAATGTGCAGACAGTGTACATTATAACGTGTTACTTTGAGGCCTAAATAAATAAATTAATTTTCATGTAAGTAATATATTTAGTCGATTTGCATTGTAAAAAGGTAGCTCTGTGACATTTCAAGTACCTAGATGATATACCTACAGATAAAGCATTGGTATACAGCCACACTGTGGCGAAAGCAAACTAATATGCATTAATATCTGGTGAGACTACAAAGCGTAGAATTACCTACGAACTCAGACATAAATGGGGTTCCACATACTACAGGAATAACGGTAGAAAAATTATTAGATCATCACATTATCATCATCATCACCTTTAAAAAAAATGTTATACAGATAGAATCTAAAATCCAAGAGGCACATCGCAAGATTTGTTTTAATATCTGAAGTCAAAGAAGAAAAAAAGTAAACGAAGCGAAACAAAACCAACCCTTATAAAATCATATTGAACCAACATAACACGTCTCATAACTATACGTAATTATGTCTGTGTGCATGCACCCTTGTACAGTCAGTAAAATAAGCTCCATAGTTTATAAATAACGCAGAACTAATTATAATAAAATGAGTCGGCAATCAATCTGGTATAAAACGTAAAGCAGTCGGGCCGGGCCAGTCCCGTCCCGCATTGTGTACTCGTAGGTACGTGCCCTCCGTGATAGACCTGATTAATCGATATTAGTGCTGTTGTAAAGAAGTCGCTATGTATCGACTAAGGCCGGTGCAAGTTATGAGATGATAGAGATAGAGTTTAGTAATGTATTGATCAAAGTAAGTTCAACATTTTATGGAGTTCACTTAATATAAATATAATTGACAATAGATACATAATTTAAGTAATGATTTATAATATATATCTATTGTCAATGTATAAAGCTATTTTATTTTAATGCTGCTCGAACCGTAGGAATTGCGGGAAATCCCTTCTTAATGCATCCATACTGACCCCAAGGAACATACATGCCAAAATTCAGCTCCCTGCGCCCAATTCTTTGAATGTGCGTTGTATGTCAGTCAGTCAGTAATGCAAGAATATAAAATATGATTTTGGGTCGATACAGTTTTCACTACAATATATATTACTGTGATGTACAACTGAGAGGGATATAATAATAAATATCTTAACACCTTTCTTAAAAATAACAACAAACAAAGAATACACGATCACACACAGCCCCACTATCATCCTCGCTCTCGCTTATAGCTTAGACCGCCCAATTCATTACGTCGCCGGACTATAAAATCCCGGCCGTTGTCCGTCCGTCTGCACTAAAAGGCAGCTTTAGATCCCTCCAGTTACCTATTGCCTATTGTGTGCTAATTATATTTTGTCACTAATTCAATTGGGGCATAAATCGTCATAAATATGTTTGTGCGCGATCGTAAAACACTACACAATTGATTATAAGGTCGGATTAATAGTTGCATTGTGCTTTGATGCCGATAGATGGCGTTGTCTATGGAACTCCTGGTTGGCCTAGCTCCTAAAAGGAGATGTGATTAAGATCGTTTATGGTTAAGGGTTTTGATGTAGATTATGTGTATTAGGGCCTGCGTAGATGAGGTCTGTTATGCGAAGCAATGATATCGAATCGTATGCCGTATTTATCGTGATGAATATGGAGGTAGAGGGACGAAAAGGGAGAAGGAGGCTAAGGCAAAGAATGGTCTGTGTGAGGATATGAAAGAGAAAGGGTTAATGACCGGATGCCGGTCATTAGCCCCGGTTGACAGAGAAGTTAAGGAACGAACGGCTGAGACCCCAGATATATTTGAACTAGGGCAAGAAAATGATAGGCAGACGAGGTTTTTTCCGAGAGACAAATTTTGCAGAGAGTGTAGCACGCTGCACTAGGAGCGAAAAGCTCCTACTATTACTAAAAAGTTCTTAAAAGAAGAAAAAGCTCCTGCACTAAGAATAAAATCTTGTGATACAGAGAACGTAACAAATATTCCATTAATAGATACAAAGAACACTCAGACGAGAAACAACAATTTGTTGATCTGACAAAGTGTTGTCTTGTGGGGACCGAACCCACAACGGAGTACTGAACGACTAGACGACCGCTTAAACCACTATGCTATTTGTGCAGTTATTATTCATCATCATCAGCCTTTAACAGTCCACTGCTGGACTAGGCCTCTCCTTTGAAAGGAGGATTGGCTTACTATACCACGCTGGCCAAATGAGTGAGTATAGGGTTTATATCAAGATTTCCTTCTCTTACAGTGCTGTTCTCTGCATAATATGCTCCCTCTGTCGACTCTTACGACACCCATGGGATGGTATGGGGTGGTGACATTCCCTATTCTTAATCCGTCACCACACGGACGAGTTATTATTACCAGGGTAAAAATACACCGAAAGGTCGTCTACTGTCTGCGCACTTAGAGATTCTTTACGTTTATTAAATTCAAATTCAAATGCTTTACTACTCTCCACATGTATTACAAGTTGTACAAAGGTTAGGCTTAGACCAGATACAGATCCGGGCACGGCAAAGTAGGTTTAAGAGGAGAAAGGAGGAAGCCAATGTTATTATTAATAATGTTAGAAAGAAATTGCACATTTTAATTTTATTTTCATTTATTAGTTAAAGGTAATCTTATTTATTTTCTAATTACTCGGTACTAAAATTACGCCGGAAGATTGTCCCTAGTCATAATAATATAGAGAACATAAACGAGGCTCTAAGGAAAGAGGCTCGTTTATGGTTAATACGTTGTAGATTATAATTTGATTTTATGTGATGAGCTTGTTTAAACTAATTTAATAATGTAGGTGTATTAAAAATGTTATGTTAATCATCGCTCGCTTAATAATAATGTGCCCCGTAGATCGCAGTAGACTTGCCCCCTATTACATTGTACCCGAAACATAACTGGCGAAGTGTGGGTGTGTAATACACCTCTGCCTAACCTTTCGGGGATAAAGGCGTGAAGTTAGTTATGTTATGGTTATGCATTACTTAATATGGCGCCACACGCCATAAAATTTCTGCGATGTTGTGGAAATGCATATATGTATGTAGTTTGTCAGTTACGGTACCGGCACAAAAACGAGAAGTATTTTGTTAATTGTTGATCCATAAAATTTGTAAGGATGACAAGTTATTAATAAGATAGCAAGAAGCCTAGTTTAGTATGTTGAAAATTACATAGGAAGCTGTTATCATTATATTCTGCTAGTCGTCTATTCCTATGATAGGTCGATAGCAGACGGAAAATGTAAGAAGATTTTTTTATGATATAGGTGACAACCGAACAGACGAATCGCCTGATGATAAGCGGTTACTGCCACCCGTGGACACCTGCAACACCCGTCTGGAGACTGTTCCGCAACGCACTTGCGACTGCGCAAGTGCGTTGTCGGTGATAATAGATAATATGGTGATGAAAATAGGTCACCAAAATTTATTTAACGCGTCAAAGTTTCAAGATTGAGAAAGGAATGCTGAAATGGTTTGGACACGTGGAGCGAATGAGTGGAGAAAGACTGACGAATCAAATAAATATGGTAGAAGTGTATGGGCAAGCTGGTTGCGGCAGACCTCGTAAGACGTTCGTCGACCAAATTGGGGACGTCTTGAAGAACGGAAAAGTCCGAAGCACCCGTAACCGGCGAGCATGTATAAAAAGAAAAATGAATGTAGAGGAAGCGCGTGAGGTTTGTTAGGATAGAAGCAAGTGGCATTCTGTTGTCTCTGCCTACCCCGACGGGAAAAAGGCGTGAGCATATGTATATATGTATGTAAAGTTTCAAGATCTGGGTAATATAAGGCTTACTACAATTTAAACTTAACAAAAAAATAAAATCTGTTGTTTTCTCATGCTTCAACAGGCTTGCTGTGGTGAGGTCGTGTATGGAAGCATGTAAACATGTATGAACTAAAAATTGCGTCCGTTTAAATTCGATTAACGGCCGGGCCCCTGGCTTGGAGATTAGAAATTACATATTTCGTATGGAGCTTATGTTAAACCTGATCGCGAAGTCCATGGATGGATCGAGTCAGGTCCATGGGATATTGAATCCGGTAAAGCGGGTGGAGATTGGCAGGCGGCAAGGAACCGCAACAACAACAAGTCAAATATATAAGATTGTACTCACGTTCCCCTGCGGATCGATGAGCTGCGCATACTTGGGCGCCTTGGCCTTGCTGCCGTCGGCGAACACGCCCGCCAGACGGAGCGGCGTGCCCGGCCGAGCCGCCGACCGCTCGTACTGCGCGCCCACGCGACCGCTCTCTGTGGGATAAAGATGATCAGTGTTGGAAGATCTGAGCTTAGACACGTGCAAAGAAAGAAGGAGGAAAATAATTGAGAAAATATAAACCCACCAAGTGCAGGAACGGAGACAATTCCGAGCCTGAGTTGATTTCCAACTCGAACTCGACGAAGGAAATAAAAAAATATCATTTGAGGGTACCGAAAACACATGGCGTTATCAGAGATTTCTTAGCAATAGTTTAGGTAATCTAAAGGTGTATGATAGACTTTACTCCTCCCTTTTGTTCTCAAGGAAAGTCACGATGAATGTTGACCTACTTCTTTAAGAAATATGTAGTACAATTTACGTACGTTAATCTAATATCTGAATGTAGTACCCGATGACATTGATGCGGAGGCATTTTACGATGCCTAAACCGTGTAAATATTTACACTTTTAAATTATTTTTTTATGCTTTTTGCACATATACTATGTACAAAAACCATAAAAAGACTTCTGGTCACATGAGACGTCGATTAATCGTCGATGCGGAGAAACACACGGAGCACCTAAACGAAGACAAATGGCGATACGGCACGTCTGATCGTCTTACATGTTACTTGTAACAATAGAAAAACGACTATTCTTCGTTTGATTGGCTCGACCACTGTTATGAATCTCCATAATTAATCCATTTTGGGATATCGTGCGTCATCTTAGAGCCTGAAATACCTTCAAAAATCAGTATCCAGAGTAGATAATCAACTATAAGACTCACCAGAAGCCGGCCGCGCTCTGTACGCTGAGATGGCCCGCGGCGACACGAGGGCGAAGGCCCGCGCCCGCAGCAGCGCCGCGATGGAGCCCCGAGCCGTCGCCAGCGCACCGCCTCTGCAGCCGCATGCTGAGAACCAACCTGCAAGGAAATCAAAGAGTTTAGTTTACTCTTATGTAGTCATGTGTTACTGGTACTTTGATGGTAGCTTTTACGCACGGGAAAAATAAGTCCTAATATATAGTCCAAGATCCCAGAGCCGCCAGACCTACGTCATTTTAGCAAAGCTGAAATTTTGAGGATTATTAGTATGATATCTTGTTAAGAGGTATGCCGATGCCGACCCACTAGCTTGAAAGCGAGGCCATTTCACAGGTAACCCGAAGTACAGGTACCTAAAATACATACTCACCTAGTTTAAAGTAGGAAAGCTCGTATTCAAATATGTTTTAAAAAATATTGTCTAAAATTGAAATTCATTATTGCCAGACACTTTCCGTGGACCATTACTTCTGCCAGACGTCTTGAAGGTTACTTAAAAATTATGTAAACAAATTAGCAAACCTACATTTTATATATATTACTTTAGGTACTCTTCCAAGACCCTTTGTACGCAGCCAGGCCAATCCGAAGGGCCAATCATGCCCCCAGACGAGACGCCATGAAACTTTCCCTGTGAGTGCGCGCGTGAGGGCATTATTCATACCCATGCCCCAAAAGACTGCAGGAATATTATTTTGGGTATTATCTATACTAATATAATAAAGCGGAAGAGTTTGTTTGTTTGTTTGTTTGAACGCGCTAATCTCAGGAACTACCGGTCGGATCTGAAAAATTCTTTTTGTATACGATAGCCCAGTTATTCCGGAAGGCTATAGGCTATATAACATAACGCTTCGACTCTATGGAGCCGGGCAAAAGGCTAAAAGATAATGTCGGCTAATCTCAGCAACTAGCAGTCGGATTTTTAAAAATTGTTATTGCCTATGATAGCCCAATTATTCCGAAAGGCTATAGGCTATATAAAATTACGCCACAACTTTTAGGGGCCAGACAAAAATAATAAAATGGTCAAACGAGAAGGGGGAGGGTTGGGTCAAAGGCAAAAAAAGGCTAAACGAATAGGATACAATCTATATGGGTATCATTTTCGAGATTTTCGGGACGCTGATTAATAATATGAAATTTATTTAGTGATCCAAGATGGCGGACGGGAAATCAAAGATGGCGGATGGGAAAAATTTAAAAAATCAATATATGTATCGTTTCCGATGTATAAAGGGATGGGGAATCCAAATACAACATCTATTTCGTGATTCAAGATGGCGGATGGGAAATCAAAGATGGTGGATGGGCAAAATTTTAAAAATCAATATGCGTATCGTCTCTGATGTTTAAAGGGATGGGGAATCCAAATACAACATCTATTTCGTGATTCAAGATGGCGGATGGGAAATTAAAGATAGCGGATGTGAAAAAATTTAAAAATCAATATGGGTATCGTCTCTGATGATTTAAGGGATGGTGAATCCAAATACAACATCTATTTCGTGATCAAAGTTGGCGGATAGGAAAGCAAAGATGGCGGACGGGTTATTTTTTTTAAAGTCGATATGGGTATCGCCTCCGATATTTTAAGGAATGGGGAATTCAATATTATATAAAAATCTATGTTTATTTATTCATCATTTATAGACTCTGAAATGATAAGAGATTAAGTGCTAAGTCAGTGGTAACTTTGGAAAAGGGGCTTGGACAAAAAGGGAATTAAATAAAAAGACTCTTAAAAAGGCGATACGGAGTTCACTGGGTCAGCTATTTCAAGAATAAAAATGTAAAATATCATATTTCTTTTTATAAAAATTTAATTCATATGTTGAGGTGTTCAAAAATGTGTTATTAATAAAAATATTAGGTATCTATGTTTAAAATTATTCATCTTCATTGTCATCATCGTCCGAGTTCTTACTTCCCTCATCAAAATCACATTCAAAGTCTGGCGGCTCCGGGATCTTGCTCTATAAAATAAATAAGTACAACCGTCCGTGTGGTCACGGATTAAGAATACGGAATGTCACCATCCCGTATCATACCATGGGTGTCGTAAGAGCCGACAGAGGGAGCATATTATGCAGAGAACAGCACTGTAATAGAAGGAAAACTTGATACAAACCCTATACCAACCCGTTTGGCCAGCGTGGTATAGTAGGCCAATTCCTCCTTTCAAAGGAGAGGCCTAGTCCAGCAGTGGACAGTTAAAGGCTGATGATGAAGTAGTACAAAATTATTCATTGCTATTACTATCGTTATTATATACTAAGATTATAAAGTTGATGAGTTTATTTTTTTGCTTGAATGCCTAAATCTCAGGACTACTACTTGGATTTGAGTAATTATTATTTTTCTTTTGGATAGACTTTTTTATCGAGAAAAGCTACCTGTATGTGACGAACCTTAGGTGCCGAACAAAAAGATCGAGAAGAATTTAATACCAAGATAGCAATGTGATACGCCCGACAAAATGTATAGGAGAATAATACAGTAATTTTCAAACTCTTCTTCAATGTATGTATTTGTAATGATTATTTTAAATAAACTTTGGTGCACCCTTCGAAGGGCATTTTCCTAACACACCAAGAAAATAAAATGGAATTTCTACATTTGAAAGTACAGCCTGAAATAAACCAAAAAACATCCGACATCAACCGTCCAGACCTATTAAATAACTTGCAGGCTATAAATGCCGGCACGCGAAGGGTTAATAGCTCAGCAGCCGACCTTTAAATTACATCAACATTACCTACGACGTTACAAGGGTTACGCGGTAATGACTTCACGTGACATTTGAACATAGCTAACTTTTTAACTTTAGTTTTTAAACCGAGACGACGGAAGCCAAGGAGTCATGAACATTCAGCCCAGTGCTTTAGAGTTTTATGGCGCAGAGTAGTGAAGGATTTAGGTATGTTGGAAGGCGGTTGGAGGCTAAGAATTTATATAGCGGTTAAGTTAATGTATGGGTTGGTGGTTGTAGCATCATGCCAATGTCAGTGTCATTTAAATACATAAAATTTCACTAATTCTTCACTTAAAATAGCGATATTTGAAGTATTTGATAATATTGATGATATCTAATAATTCCCTAAAAATTGTGTCTTTCAACTGTGAAAATAATTATGTACTTACTTCTAAACATTTGCTCTATTCTGAAACTTTTACGAATCAAACTACATTTATATATATGATATTTTTTTATTCGTTTTATTTATCATCATCCAGTATTAGGCAATATAGTATTTCAATCCTTACGTACGTTATTACTATTAATTATTCTGTGCCTTACGAGAACAAATAAAGGGAGGAAGATGGGAATAAACCCGGCTGACGCATTTGCAGTCATAGACCTAATAAGCGACCTTTTTATCTCACTAGCGCGTAATGAAGCTCCAAAACTGAATGTAAATGTCCAACGGTTGTACAGAAGAACAGTTAGTTGCGGGGTGTGGGGAAGCAATTTGTCTCGACGTCTGACGACGCGACGGACCGTCCATGCGCCCGCACTCGCATATAAAGCGGTTGTCAGCCGACGCACAAAAACGTCTCACATCAACCACTCTCACTTGTATAGAGTAGTGACTGATGGAGAGTAAAAATATATCAGCCGGCTTGTCTAAGTTTGTAGCTGTTAGGTTTTATGTTTCGCAAACTTGGAACATTGTGAAATTACTATTTGTACTACTGGAATAGTTTAATACTTAAATCTACTGGGTTTTAGCATAAACTACGCCAAAGAAAATCGATCAAAATAAATGTGTATAAAAAAGTAGAATTCAACCAGAGATCGCCACGCTGGTCAAGTGTGGATTGGCTTCCGAGAATATTATGAATTAATCATGTTTTTACTCTCATTTTAATGAACATTTTGAAATTTATCACTACACAGTACCTAGTCTAGTGACTAAACGACCAATAAAATGTTCAGTATAATTATATCACTGTACAGTGTGTTGATATGCATTTGCAAAACATTATCAGGGGTAAATGTAAATATACTACTATAACTAAATACAAAAACTTGAAAAATTACTCACTAAATGTTAAAAACTTTTTTTCGTAATTAAAATGATACGTTTTCAAAAAAAATCTGTGTATTGACCGCCGCCGCTCAGCTGATCGCCGCGAGGTCGCACTGCAAGCACCTAACACACACAAGCACAGGTAGCTACCGTGCAACAGATTATTCAGATTTACTATTTAAGTAACATTGAATCAATTGTATATTTGTTGCACTTAAATTACCTCTAAATTTTACAAATATCTTAAAATCAACACTTGTATTAATGGAGATTCCAATTCATAACATTATCAAGAAACAAAACCAATAAAAACGCAGTAATCGTAAAGCCGAGCTTGCATTTCGCAACGATATTTTATTAAGATAGATAACATAAATGATATCTAAAATTATTACGCCATTATTTATACAACTTAATTTCAATCAGTTCATAAAATAAATTACTTAAATAAAGCTTGGAGAGTCTGCGGTTCTCTGCTCTGTACTATCGCCCGCCATAATATGACCGATTTTTATGGGATAAAAAAGTAAAAGACGAGGCACAGGCGAGGCGTCCTTCTGCCAAGGACGACTGGTCGCAGGGCCCTTTAGTTAGTTGAAATCACGTGAAATGAAGAAATGCATTGTCTTTACTTGGCGTGCACAGACAAGGAAAGTTGATTTTTCTTTGTGGGTATGGTTGTCTAAACGAATTAATGTAGTTGTCTAATAAAATTGAAAGAGTTAGGGTCGTAGGGACTCGTAGACGAGGTCGTAGACTTTAGGTAATAAAATAGGTAGATAAATAAAAATAGGACAATATTTTATGGTTATAGTTATAGCTCCCAATTACGGTAGACGCTAGTTAATTTAATACAACATTAAAATATGTAGATATTCACGTATTATGATTACCTACGTAAAAGGCTTTAAAAAATTGCAAACGTTTTATTACGTCTGTTTCGTATAAAGTTAGCTTTCAGTTCTCGATTTGATCGATTTGTTACACGATGAAATAATTTGTGGCAAAAATAAAAGTAGCGTCTGACAGAAAAGTGGTGTTAGTTAAATACGTTGCTTGTTTTAAAATATAAATATAATGAGAATAATGAAGTCACTAATTAGTATTCTTCACATAAATAAAAGATTAGACTTATTTATATTTATAAGTCAAAGATCTTTGTGACAGCCGGGACCGACAGCTTAGGTAACGTGGTAGTGTTCATTACGCACATTAAATCCGAAAATTTAATGTTGCACACCGTGGATTCAAACCGGGTACAAGGCTATTAATATCTTAACTAGGCAATCGCTGCCTTGCACCACTAAGCAAGCTAAGGTGGTACCTTAACAAATAAAAAATAAACTGGCTAACCTTTCAACAAATAACATATTGTTACGTGTTATGATTAACTCCTTCTACGTGATGCAGTAACTATTTAGTAATCTGTGGTGATGCTAAGCTTAATAATTTAAAACATTACACGATTACAAAATCTATCCTACTACTGCTACTATAAACTCGAAAGTTGGTAGATGGATGTCTGTTACTGATTCACGCAACTACTGAACCGATTTTGATGAAACTTTGCAGTAATATAGCCTTAACCTTCGTCGCGATAACCGACTTAGAGCGGGCGGGGCCGCTGGTAGAACAGACTTTTTGCGAGTAATCTATTTTTAATGGTAGACTGTCTGTTTATTTAGATCAATCTCCAAGAAGGCTGAACAAATTTTATCTGCATTTTTACGAGTAGACAAATAATTGACTGTATATGGAATAACTAAGACTATATTCAACAATGGGTGTAATATTTACACCTCTGCCTACCCCTTCGGAGACACAGGCGTGAGACTATAAATAAAAAAAATATTAAAGAATATATAGTTATAAAAATTATGTTTCCCAGATACATTTAAGCGGGCATAGCTGCGATTTCATCTATGTAGTATTAAATAAAATGACCATTCATTGCGTTCACGTAACAAATGTAATTGAGATGTTTTATTACAAGTATAACTGTGTAATTTGTACTTGTTTTACAGCTGATCTGGCATTCTCTATTGCAAAACTGATGAGAGGAGCAATATCTGCAATAGTTGCAATATTCTTTGCTATTATATCAATGCAGTTGAAACTAAAGTGAGTGAAGCGAATTATAGATTGCTTGTGATGGAGTAAGTTAAACGCTATTTTTCACTAAAACATCTACTGATATCTCCTTAAAATGCTAGGGGGAAGTTGTTTTAATACCTTAGAATATAAGGGTTGTAGTTCTTTAGTTTTATAATGGCTTCCAACAAGCTACAATCTTAGTAAGCGTGGCCATAGTCACCAATTTCATCAAGCATTTCTATCTCTAAGTTATCCACAGAGTCCAATAATTATCATTGTCAGAGCAGTATTTCAGAAATATGATTTTAGAATTCTAGAATCTTAATATATAAAATCCTTGCGTTACTGACTGACTGACAGACACGCTACAGCCGAAACTATTGGGCGCAGGAAGCTGAAATTTGGCATGTATGTTCCTTGGGGACCGTAGGGGTGCACTAAGAAGGGATTTCCCGAAATTACCAGGGGATCGGCAAAAACGGCATAATTAAAAAAAAATGCAGGCTTAGCTGCTGGCGTCCTCTAGTATTGAATAATTTCAGTATTTTACTTATTTTTGCAATTAAAATAGTCGAAATACCTATATCTTACCTGTAATGCCGTTAACTTAATCTTATTTTTTTCTTGAAACTGTGGACCATTAGAATTGCAGTAAACGTGAAACATTTAAAAGTTCGTTGAACTCGGATATATTTTTACAAAAATATACCACACACAACAGTTAACGAACTACCTGAAGTGAACATAACGTAGTATTTATTTTGTTATAATTATACGCACCATTATTACAAACAAAATAAAGTATGTAGTAACAAAACATGAAATTAATACGAGCAGTATAAATAAACAAAGCGACCAAAACGAAATTAATACGTACCGTTGTACCGCGTACAGTAATTATAGTTCAATAAAACAAGCAATATAATTTACTAGGGGCTCATGAAAGACAATTTACCCAGTCCAATAAACCCGGGCTGCTACTTATCAAAAGCTTGAATCAGCTGAATTCTCGGCGTCATGTCGCAGATAGCTGTGCGCACAGATATCGCTATCTAAGATCACTGTACCAAACGAGGTCATTCACCCGACCGGACACAACTATTTCAAGAATGCACTCTGATAAGGGTGGTTTATGTTTATGCAAATTTCGTATTTGATATAGGAGGTACTAGGATTGCAGCGCGCAGCGGAATTTGTTGAAGAAAGCTCACTTTGGCGAGATAAGGTTTCAGGGTGTGATGATAAAATAATAGATATTATAGAGACTTACTTACCGATTTTAATCATTATAAGTTGTCGGTTTATGAACACTTTACGAAACAAACAAAACATACCAACCATACATTTCGTCCAAGAATAATAAGGAAGGTAAAAGCATATTATATCTTATTTGGTATAGAATCCGGCATACCACAATCACAGATTATAGGGATAGGAGGTAAGTACCAGAATCATAGATACGCAAATCGGTATCCTAAGTATGGCTCTAAAGGATATATATTTGGAAAATAAACAACACAAGATTCTAGGATAATATGCCTAGTTAAAGGAAGGATCTCTTATCTTGGTTATAATAAGGCTGTCTGAGTTCATTTACCCGTCGAACATACAGCTTTTCCAAAATAATCACACATTCGAACATATGAGAATGGATGGTTCATGCTATTTTTGTATTTGAATTAGGAGACACTAGGAGCACAGCCGGATGCAGCAGTGTGCTAAGGCTTTGAGAGATTTTTGTAGTGCACAATAAGCAGAAAAAGTGTTTACAGAATCTATCATTCCACTCCCAAAGATGGGTGTAGTCGATTCATTTTTGATAATAATTTTAGTTTATATAGAGATGGACTACTACTACTCTCTGCATTTTTCAATTCTATACAGGCTGTTACTAAAATATACATGGCTAATGAAAAATGAGTTTAATAAACTTTTCGACGCATACCAAACAAGCTATGTATAGAACAAGTGAAAATTTGAATAGTTCCATTAAGTGTTAATTACATCATGGCTGGTTGATCACCTTGAAGGCAGTGGTTGCGCGGGGATAGCTGGCTCGCGAATTATTAATTGGTTACTACTCGGCTCCGTTGCAACGTTTTATTATTAAGATTTTATTCACTGGGTCCCTGCATATTTTTTATTGTGTTCAAAACGTGAGTTTTCAGTGGTAAAATTTGTGTGTGACTTGTAGTTATGGGTATTTTAGGTCTGGGTTATTAATATTCATTGTCACGTGTTTTAGGAGATACCAGCATTATACGAATATAATTTAACTAGACTTCGATGGAGGCTACGCCCGCGTATTTCATATACTAAACGTTCCTCAAGAATTACACTATCTAGTTTAAACTAGAGTTTGAACTCAAGACCCTTTGTTGTCTGTTAGTCTTCACTAAGCTATCGCTGTCTTTCCTTACACAAATTATTGTTATGTTTTATTATATAAAAGCAGCTAGACACAACTACAACAGATGTTAAAGAAAGGCTATCGAATGATGTGAAACTCTTTGTGCTGACGCCCACAGCGCTTAGATATTAAACAGTTTGGCCAACAGACGCGGATTGGGCAACAGTCGGCAACACTGTTGTTATTGACATAAGGCCACACACAACACACGGGACTGCACTGTGAGCTGGCACGCAGTGTGCGCATATTTAACATATTCTGTATGGAGCTTAAACATAAGCTCATATTTGACAAAATATGCTATATAGATATATTAAATATTGGGACTAGTCGTAAATCTACATTATCTTATGTATAATTATATTCCTTGCGTTACTGACTGACAGTCAGACAACGGACTAAACTAACTGAAATTTTCATGTATGTTCCTTGAGGAGTGTATGGGAGAACTAAAAAGGATTTTAGGAAAATTCCTTCCTTAGTAGTTTCCTGCAAGTGAAATAAATTATACAAGTCTTTTTATCTACTGTAACATATCACAATAATGGTAGTTTCATTCATCAATTAATGTTAAAACTTTATTTAACATTTTTTATCGACAATTTATTGATAATAAGTATTCAACTTGACAGCAAAAAACTATGACGTCACTATGTCCTAATTCATACAAACGCCGTAGAGAAGGTCGTTTTTGACATTTCATTAAAAGTGTTTGATTTGACTAGTTAGAAACAACCCTATTCAAATAGTCCCGAGCAGAGCGGGCGAAGTCTGGTCATATCATAAAAGGATTATAAATAAGTTGTAACAGAATGTGAAATTCGTCATAAGTTCATAACGACCGGTAATCCGTGTAGACCTGCGGTACAAGTAACACAAATACTCGAGATATCTTATCGCGCGAGTATTGAGAGCGCAACCTACTTGCACTTACTAACTTATTGTAATTACTATGCATATTATGTTTATGACTGGTTGTTTCGTAATGTGTTGTACACCTGGGTTGGAATCTCATTTTGAACCATTATTCTGAAGTGTCTTAAGGTAGCGATAGGCTAGTGGAGTACCAATAGTCAGCCATGCAAAAGGTATCGGGTTCGAATCCACTGCCCGCACCACTGAGTTTTCGGAGTTATGTGCGTATTATTAATTATCGTTTGCCACGTGCCTCGGATAGCACGTTAAGCTGTCGCTTCTAGCTGTCATGAAGACCTTTGAAATACACGGAGTCAATACCTCTGAATAAACTAATACTAGTCTAAACCATGGAATATGGCTAACTCTTTGGGTTGCGGAACTTGCGGAGGTTAGACAGGCAGTAGCTCAGTGGAAAAGCTAATATTCTGTCAAATCTGGTGAGACTAGTAAGCGGATCCCAGGTTGAAACTGGGATAACGCTAGGAGGATGATGATATTTGAAATATGAGTGTATTTTCTTGAATTACAAAAGCTAATTTTTAAGTGAGGTGTCGTTAGCAACTCAATGTAAATATATCATGCAAACAAGTTGAGTCAAAGAACTCTAAAAGTCGGAAGTCTGCAGCGTATATGGTAGTAGGATACAAAATCTACAAATCCACTTAAATTATATCTACCGAAAATTCTATGCAACAGAAAAACAACTCTTATAGCTAGTACTTAAAATACATATTTGCAAGTAAACATTTATGTTAATCTACACCTACATTTGAAATAATTCGTTTCACCGATTTTAGACAGATTAATCGATGTACCAAAACAGATTAAATAACACAAAATGCACTGATAGCTTGTATCCGTATTAAGACTAACAAACAGCCAAATTAAATGTAAATTACTCCAATTATATGTACAATAGCTTAAATTGAAGGAAACCCAGCCTAAACATCCATACAGTTCGTTGTTATTCAAGGATATTGGAAGAAACCGAGTTTCTATTCTACAAGGATTTTAAATATAAATAATAATAATAATAAATAAAATCATTTATTTCGAGCATACACTCATAATTTCATAACACAATTACAATAATTAAACATATGGACACTTTAAATATCATAGAAACATAATACAATAAATAATATAATCATTCGCAATAAAACACATTACTAAATAAATACATTTAAAATCACTACAGACAATCGAAGCATTACATTAGTCATTAATATAAAAAAAACCTAAAGTACCTATTAAACATTATTATTACAAACAAAAAAGAAATCCTACACATTATCTTATTATGTCAAAAACAAAAACAAAAATTGAAAATTCGCGGCTTATAATTTTCAATTGATCACAGTTTTATTTCTTGTTCGCGTCGCGATGCAAAGACAACCAGTACCTTAGAATTGGATTATCCCAGTACTCAGACATCGTACCAAGAATTGAATTCTGTGTTGTGCGTATCCGATCCCAGAAAGATGCTACCCGGGTTCTCATTATTGCAAAGAAATCAGGGACTCCAGCCGAGGCGAACATGCTCGACGCACTGTAGTATCGCGGTAATCTCACTAGTATACGAAAAGCGTCATTATATTGTATTCTTATCGTACTATACGCTTTCCTAGTGAAGTTAGTCCAAAGCTGGCATGTATAAAAATTTTGGCAATATGCCCTGAACAACGTAATTTTGACCTCCTCACTGCACCGCGCAAATCTACGCGCAAGCATGTTACACCTAACAGCCAAAGCCCTGCGCTCACGTTCTATGTCATTATCATCCTTTAGAGTATCGGTTAAAATATGACCTAAGTACTTAAACTCTCCTACTCTAGCGACGGGTGTGCCGTGTAACAGCACGGGTGGGACATTCTCCGGACCTTTGCGATACTTGAAAACCAGTAATTTTGTTTTGTCAACGTTATATCTAAGACCATGGTCTTTCGCGTACTGCTCGCATATGCTTATTAATTTCCGCATTCCAGTAATCGAGGGGCTAAGCAGAACCATGTCATCACAGTAACTTAGGTTATTGACACACGTGTTACCAATGTGACAGCCCACTCTGGTTCTTCTCAGTTCCTCGATCAGGTCGTTAACATAAAGGTTGAAGAGATCCGGAGAGGTTAGCCCTCCCTGCCTCACACCACACTCTAGTCGGTATTCACTAGACAGAGCATCATGCCATCTGACAGTGTTAGTTTGGTTTCCATACCAGTACCTCAACAGATCCACAATCTTTCTTGGTGCACCTGACCTCAACAACTTTTCCCAGAGTAGCTGGTAATTTACCAAGTCGAACGCGCTTTTGAGGTCGAGGAAACACGCATAAACTGATGTCTGACGGTTAACATAGTAATTAACTGTGCTTTTTAAAGTAAATATTGCCGAATCCGTTGAGAGACCGGGCCGGAAACCAAACTGGGCATCCTCAATTTTAATATTCTGAATAAGAAGGGGGTGTATTAATTTTTCAAGTATTTTACCAATCACAGTGCCTAAAGATATTGGTCGGTAGTTCTTACTACTAGAAAGGTCCCCCTTTTTATTCTTAGGTACAGGTACCACTACGGTCTTCATCAGGTTGCCAGGCAGATATCCAAAATTTAAACACAAATTAAACAAACCTGCAAGCACACGATATATCTCGTGACCCGCATAAATAATATGCTCAATGCTCAGGATATAATATAATCTGTGCCATGTTTTTATTTTTTATTTACTGTGAACGTATCTTCATCAGCCTTTTTTTTCATAGTACTTAATAGGCGGAAAACGAGCAGACGGATTGCCTGATGGTAAGTAATTACCGCCGCCCATGGACACAAGCAACACCACAGGAGTCACAAGTGCGTTGCCGCCCCTTGGGGTTGGGAAAAGGGATAGGATGATGAGTGGGATGAGGGAGAAGGAATAGGGGATAGGGCCTCCGGCACTCTCACTCACCGAACGAAACGCAACAGTTTAGGTACTGTTACTTTACGTCGATTTTCTGTGAGAGGGTAGTACATCCCCGGTCGAGCCGGCCCATTCGTGCTGAAATCAGCAAGGCTCTACTACCGTAAAAAATTCATACCTCTTCTCATTAGGCATCTATGTAAGTATGTAGGGCTATTTTCCAGAGTAGGAATATGTATTAAAAATACAATAGCGTGAATTTTCTTTGGTATCCAGCCTATAATTTCAAATCAGTAACTAAAATTCTGGGATATCACCCCAGAATACCGATAACTGAGGCACGACCAATCTTTCCACCTATATACCTACGCCTCTGTAGAAGGGTAAAGTAACAGTTCACCATGGTAGCCAAGTGGGATTGGCAGACAGGAGTTCGCAGAACATTATGAAAAGTCTCAGAATACTGTGAGGAAACCTCCATGGTTTTCTCACAATATTTTCCTGAGCGCTTAGCTAGCGATCATCATCATCAGCGCTATATACAAACTGTCTCACTGCTGGGCACGGGCCTCTTCTCACTATGAGAAGGGTAAGGCCATAGTCCACCACTCTGGCCTAGTGCGGGTTGGCAGCCTTGTGCTCCGAGAACATTAGGAATAAGTCTCAGACATGCAGGTTTCCTTACAATAGACTCCTTCAGCGCTGAGCTAGCGATCATTAACAATGGAATATGCACATAACTTTGAAAAGTAAGTGGTGTGCCCGGTGGATTTGAACTCGACATTCTCTGCATAGCAATCTATTGGTTTCTCCGCTCAGTTGCTGTTTACACTCATCATCATCCTCTTAGCGTTATCCCAGTTTCAATCTGGAGTCCGCTTTCTAGTCTAACCGGATTTGGCTGAATATTAGCTATTCCACAGAGCGACTGCCTGTCTGACCTCCGCAACCCGAAGGGATGGTGATATTCCATGATTTAGACTAGTGTCAGTTTATTTAGAAGGTACTGACGCCCTGTAATGACTGTCAAAGGTCTTTATGATAACCGGGACCAACGGCTTATCGTGCTCTCCGAGGCACGGGACGAGCGATAATTAACAATTCAATACGCACATAACTCGGAAAAGACATTGGTGCGCGCCGTGGATTCGAGCCCGATACCCTCTGCATGGCAGTCTGTTGGTATCTCTACTCGGCTATAGCTGTTTACACTAAGCAAATAAATATAATCGTGACCGCCGTCAAGCATATCCCGTGTGTTTCGAGAGTAAATAAAATGAAGAAATTCACGGTCCGTCTATACATTTAGCTGTCAGAGACGGCATACGTTAATAAACACACATTATTGACATAAAAGTGCATTCCGCAGAGTATCGATGCTACTGCAAACAGAGCCCATGACTACTGGTCGATGATATGTAGATTCAAGCGTAGATTATGATGATGACGGTTTTCTTTATTTTATTTTCTCATAGAGATTCCGTACCATGAAGTTACTTTACGAATACCCAGACATGGCAGCCATCGATACATGAAACTACTGCGGCATTCGAACATTATATAAATATATATGTATATATTTTTAGGTAAAAATGAGACAAAATCACCTGAAAGCGTTAGACGCTACAAAGCTTTTCGTATAAGCGTTCATTTGGCAATTACCTACAGGTACATTACGTACGATTAAATGTCACAAAAATGAGATACGACAGTATAAATAAACTAAAATATACTTATTATTATCATTTCAAGAAACTAAAAATTAGTATTAATTTACGAATAATATATGACTGCATCGGAAAATATACATACCTAATATGTGACTACAAAACGAATTGATACAAATAATTCAATTTTATTGAAACTAGAGGACCCGTGCTGCTCCACAGCATATTGTAATATTATAAAAAAACCCTTACATATAATATGTATGATGAGTACATTGTAGCCTTATCTAATAAGTAAAAAGATGATATTCTAACAAAAAATATAGATATATATCACAAAACTTCTTTTCTCACAACATTGGCTTTGCGTTGCACCTTAGGTATCGTGAAATTTCCACCTTGGCATTACTGAATGGTTTGCCGCGCAATAGGGATTTAAATAATATGTATAACTGAACATTGACGAAAGAAAGTTCTTCAATATGACTGTACTGCCCTTCCATTCTTTCCATTAGGACACTGTAATGTCCTTCGTCCAGGTGCCCAGAAAATAGCAAGTTATGAACAATTTCGCCAGTACCATAGTTAGTAATCGTATTATTGTTTTCCAGGTGAACTCCGAATTGACACTCAACAATGAAGTTACTATATATACATCCCACTTATTGACTATGTTATCAACAGTGGCCAAACGAATTTCATAATGTTTATTCTCACTTAATTATAAACAATAAGAAATTGCGCGGAATAAGCAATTACCGTCACCAAGAACGGAAATCACTTGAAAATAAAATTGTTGATGGTACAATTAATCAAATCTGAACCCGTTACCACCCGTATTTTTTTAGCAGTAGGGAGGACCATCCGGTACCAAATCTCCAACAGGGCCGTCATTGACCAAGATTCTTTGTTCAAACTTTCTCTGAGCATTTTTACACAACTACTCACAAAAAATACGCTATTAAATCAGAAACTTAAGTAACTAACTTACTGTGCTTACGCTAACTTCACTTTTTTCTTTATCTGTCAAAATTAAAAATATAGAAAAACTACTGTTTTTATAAGTAAGAAAATAGGTTTTATTTCTGCTATCCAGCTAAATATGTCTGTGAGAAGCACGACTTATTTTGTTTTGTGTATGGGTGTGATTAATCCATCATAATTTAGAAATGTAATAATGACGTTTATAATTTTGGTCGAAATTGTAGTTTTGGTAGGAATGGTAGCTTTGGTAGCAATCGTAACTAACATTGCTACCAAAAGTACAATATATGCCAAAAATACAATTTCTACCAAAACTACTATTCCTACCGAAAATACTTTTCCTATTAAAACTACTATTCAACTAACACTATCATATCTACCATTTTTTTTAAACTACCATTTCTACCTAAACCGCCTGTGTTGTCAAAAGTAGGTACCTACCTTTGCTCTCAAAACTACTATACTTACCAAAACTACAATTTCTACCATAACTACCACTTGTAATAATATAATTATAATATGACAATAGTACTATGAACCGCTGTAATATGTACCACATAAAAAAAACTAAGATGCCCGAAGAAAGTCCGTAATTTAAAAACACGAAAAATCAGTTCACCCAACATTAAGGGTTAACTGGTAACATTTGGGGAATATTACCAGCCATCAGCGATAATTCACTATGGTGATAATTTGACCACCATCGGATATAATTTATTTTACACACCACCACACTCAACGGAGGTATAACGTTTTTTCCTGGCAGTTACCGCAAGGAACTTAATAGATGCCATAAAAATATTTTTGAATTTTGAACCGCCCATGTAGAGAGAAAGCAATGGAATCTTAAGAAATTTATAGGAAAATATTGAAAAATAAGTTCAATGTCCACACCTATCTTCCTTCAAACTTACCCAATTTAAATGAACATACCATCAAATGAAAGAGCTCTTTTCAGCGCGTGTTTTAGGCCTATAACGAAACGCCTACCTCAATGAGAACCAGATATATAGAAGCAGAAAGTCATTGACTACGGCTACGAAAACGTAAAAAATGTATGGGAGAAAACTGTTTTTGCATGTAACTTGATTAATGTGCAAGTTAGGTAATTTCTAATGCTTGATGACAAATCTATGCAGCGAGAGCTTTCATTTAAAAAAAACATCATGCGAATCGATTGCGTAGAACGGGCTGGCCGACTCGTATTATAAAACACAAATTCTTTTAATATATAGATAACAAACACTATCCTGCAAAATTTCTTTACTTATTTTCGAATTTTGAAAACTTACAGCTAGTTAACAGACATGTATATCTTTGACTAGAGGACGGCAGCAGCTACGCCTGCATTTTTTTTAATTCACTCGTTTTTGCCGTGGTAATTTTGGGAAATCCCTTCTTAGTGCACCCCTACGGTCCCCAAGGAACATACATGCCAAATTTCAGCTTCCTGCGCCCAATAGTTTCGGCTGTAGCGTGTCTTTCAGTTAGTAAGTAACGCAAGGATTTTATATATGGCCAATTACAAGTTTTCACTTTTATGTACAAAAATTTGTCGATGGTGAAACGGCTACCTAAAACAATATAAAACCTACCTAAAACAAAAGTTACCAAACATCGCGCCTCTCACCTAATCCTACAGTAAAGTTCCAAAGCACGAAGAATTTATAATCCGGTCACAAATATGACGACGATAAATATAGTATTACGAAACAGTACACCCACCGAGCACAGCGCACTACAGCCACTACGGGTCAACGTGGTGATAATAATTTGCATTGGGCCGAACCGGGAAGCATACTTATCAATGTACCGAGAGTACATCAGGGCTTTCTCTCAATATATCTCTTACAAACCCACACCAAAACCAACTGTATTTGTACAAGTCTTAAGGTAGAAAATCCTAGAGTGTTGTCTGAAATATTTGCGCACATAATTCTCACAATACAGAACGAAAAGCAGCTGATCATGCGGCGGACGAGTTATATCTAAGCATGAGATACTGGGCTACCCTTTTTGATGATATAACTGGACTGCGAAGAATTAACTGGCACGGATTTGTTATAGACGAGTAAGTTTACTTTTGTGTTGATTTTATTTGTACTCTCTAAAGGAACTTCCCTGTTCGTTTGGGCAATTCAAAATCACAGATAAATCACAGACATAATTAAAAATGTACAGGTATGTATAAAGCGAAGTCACGCCTATAATTATGTTACTGTGTGATGTGCCTTGAAATCTATATACCATGTTTTAGAATTACCTAAAGATTAGGCAACCACGCACAATCAGCCAAAAATATGGTATACAACCCTACGGTCTATCATTCATCTTTGTATGTCATTAAACAACAAGGCCGATTTTCCTTTGAAATAATAATATGCTGACGGTTTCAAACTTAATCTTTCCGTTATTTGTGTGTTTATGACACTGAAAATTTCGTCACAACAAGTAGACCACTTTCTCGACTGACCGTACATATGTACGTAGACGTAGAATAATGCTGTTCCTAAAATTAGTTGGCAGAAGAATATGTCAAGCTTTTTCCATAGATCGTCTAAAACTTGTAAAGATAGAACTAGGTGTACTAATACTTAGTCCTGCTTTTATAAAAGGCCTTCCTTATTTAGATAATAAAGCAAGCGGAAATTCTTAATCTCTGCTTCTTCATATACATACTAGAGGACGCCAGCAGCTACGCCTGCAATTATTTTAAATTTACCCGTTTTGGCCGATCCCGTGGGAATTTCGAGAAATCCCTTCTTAGTGCACCCCTACAGTCCTTAAGGAACATACATGCCAAATTTCAGTTTCCTGCGCCCAATAGTTTCGGCTGTAGCGTGTATGTCAGTCAGTCAGCAACGCAAGGATTTTATATATTAAGATAAATAAACTTGTCTACAAAGCTATGATGTTTGTCATTTGAGTCACAACACGGCTACTTATATGTATTGGCACATGACACATGCCGTATAAATATGCATAATCACTTATGACAACAAGAGATACAGTGCAAATTGTTCTACACATATCCGACATATTTTGTGTGGGTGATGTCTGACAGACTTGAGCTTGTTAACTATATTTTCAACTAGTTGTACCGGCGAACTTCACTCGGTCGTGGAACAGATTGAATAAACAGCTAGGTAGAAGTTTTATTTATTTATTATTTTATTTATAGTCTCACGCCTGTATCCCCGAAGGGGTAGGCAGAGGTGTAATATCACACCCACATTTCGCCATGAATTTTGAAGGTCCCACGTAATAGGAGGCGAGCCTATTGCCGTATCGGGCACATTACCAGACTCCGTGCTGCTACTGAGAATTTCCTAACGAAAAATCCCAATAACACTTTGCCCGACCCGGGAATCGAACCCGAGACCTCCCAATCCCACGCGCACATTTATGCCGCGAGACCAACGAGGTAGAAGTTTATGAAGGCAAAATAGGTGTATTTTACAATATACTGACTGTGCAGTTATATTATAACTTATTTTATCAATGCAGGTGTATGCATCTATGTTTTGATATGACGTAACCGCCTGAAGGGAATTTCACCAATTTTACCATGGTAATAGATTAAACCGAGGAGATGGGCAAAAACGTCCACTGCTGGTTCTAGGCCTTCCCCAAGGCTCTCCACACAGTCGCATTTTGAGCCGCCAATTGACAACTTACTATGGCATAAATACCTAAAAGTTAGAGATTAAAATAAGAGGTTAAACTACCGCGGGAAATCTATTAATTTTCAAAGCTATGGACACATAATATGAATATTCTTTTTTCTTTTTGGTTGCAATTTTACCACATTTCATCTGCAGCTGCGGACAAAAAAAACCTAGCGTCAAATATAAATAAAAGCACGTCTTTCTATACTGACATTTATAATGTAGGTGTGTAATACAAAGCGGCCAGTAGCGTATCATTTAAGACAATGTGTATGCGCAACACAGGAGGTATGTCACGAGCCATGCATAGTACATGTTATAATGTTGCGCTATATATACAGATCATCTATCAAAATCTATTTATCCGTGCTGTTTGTTCACAAAGACTGAGAATTCAGAATGGATAGTCCGTGTAACTTGGCGGTTAAACTTATTTACGGACTTTAAAAAAAGGTGGAGGAGGTTCTCTGTATTTTTATTTAAGTTTGTCCAGATTTCTCCGGCTTCTTTAACCTATTACTTATCTCATGTTAATGATGTAACTTAATTGTATTTACAGTACCTTGGAAGCAGAGATTTGCTTACGCGTGTAACCAAAGTACAGGCTATTGGAAAAATAATATTTTACTACAATGCGATATAGCAATTATTTGGATGCCTATGAGCATAGGGGTGCGCAACTGTAGACTACCCGTACATATACTGAGTATTAAGCACTATTATGGTTACTAACTTGCTGGCCTAAATAACCTACAACTTACTAGCTTGGAGGCGATTGAGTAGCGGCGAATTGAAATTAAATGCGCCCGTAACTGTCAACATTCTTGAATCCCATGTGTGGCCTATGGCATTGCTCACTGGATTAATTGTCGCTCGCAGTTGCGTTACCATATACTATTACTAATAGGCATAATACGAAATGTTGTCGTATCTGCCTGTACATAACCTTTGGTACGATACGCAGCGCAGCGATGCGTGCAGCTATTGTTTACATCCGACAACGTGCGCAGCATCGATGGGTGCGTCTTATTGTCTTACGTCACTCATCATTATGGACAAACGAAAATAACTCTACGGCGTATATCTTGCGGGTGTGCAAGCGGTTTGAAGGAATTGATTTGAAATTGCATAGCGTGACATGGCATAAAATCCAATATTGGACAAAAATCTATGACATGTAAAAATAAAATATAACAGGAAAACTCAAATCCAAATTTAGGCATGGCCTGTACTGTACTTAAGTACCTAACCATATAAATGATAGCCATACTTATATGTATATTCATCGTCCAATTAAAAAAATATTACAGTAGAATAGAATAGAACAGAAAACACATGCATGCACAGGACCAACACGCTTTACGCTTCACATAAACATTTGTCCTGATCGGAAATCGAACTAACAACCTCCAAGAAGCCAAGTCCAACCACTAGACCAACATGTGTTCAGAAGAATATGTGCGTTTTTGCTTATTTGCATGGGTTTTTGTCGTTCAAGTTGTTTACAGAGATTTATTCACACCAGACAACCCGTTTGTTTTATTAACACTTAAATGATTTAAAAAATCTACACACCTATATATTTATGATCTGAATTTCCCGTTCAATAAAACAAGACATAAATTCGGTACAATTTACGGTCGCTTTCGGTAAACTTCGGTAAAGTTGCAGACTTACTTTCCCGCCTAAGTATTAGTATTCAGAGATCGCAGGCAGACGGATTTAAAACGTATTCAAACGTTCACTTTCCAACAAATTAGGATGTTTATTTTGTGCTTTTACTGATAATAAAGTTGCATCGGTGCATACATGAAGTGTTTTGTTCTTTTTCGTGTTTGTACCACTACTTAGTAGACACAGGTTTTGTACTTCTCACTAGCAACAGGGTACTCTCACTACTTGCTATGGACCTCTTCTCCTTAGGGGCACAATATAAAGATTATAGACTGTGCTATGGGTTAGACCATAGTCCATCAGCACAAGACTCATCTTAATATATAAAATCCTTGCGTTACTGACTGACTGACAGACACGCTACAGCCGAAACTATTGGGCGCAGGAAGCTGAAATTTGGCATGTATGTTCCTTGGGGATCGTAGGGGTGCACTAAGAAGGGATTTCCCGAAATTCCCACGGCATCGGCCAAAACGGGTAAATTAAAAAAAATGCAGGCGTAGCTGCTGGCATCCTCTAGTTATACATAATTATGAATAAAGATTTAAAAAGAGATTTCATCCGCGCCCGATATTCTATCTATTGATGGAAGCTCCATGCAAAATATGTCTAATTAAAAACGGACGGGTCTAAGTAGTCAGTATTGGCACTAAAATTAGATAACATTTAAGAATAGGTACCTAAGTATTTATAACACATCACATTACTTCACGCCTTTTATACCCGAAGGGGTAGGTAGAGGTGTATTATACACCCACATTTCGCCAGTTATTTTTCGGTCCCAATGTAATAGAGGGCGAGCCTATTGCCATCTACCGGGCACATTTATAAGCGAGCGATAATTAACATTTTTAATACACACATAACTTTGAAATGGGGGATCGAACCCGAGACCATCGTCTCGGCAGTACGTTACGTACACCACTGGGCTATCGCCGCTTGTTTTAATAATAAAGTATTTATAAAGAAGTAATTTACTAAATAGCATGATTAAAAATCTTTCTATAGGCAAAAGAAAGAGGTCAATTTCATTAAAGAGAACGATTGTCTTGTAAGTGGGAAAAAATTACACTATACACAGGTACGTTTTATTTTGGTGTGAGGTCAAAAAACATAATAAAAGGTAAGTAAACCTCCGACAAAGTATATTGATTGAGAGCAAAACTATCTATTAAAGAAATAAAAGTATCTGAAACGGTCGTCATTGTAACGTTTTAACTGTTAAAAAGTTGACACAGTTTATTGACTAATGATGTCATAGTACGTAATCCGTAATATACCTACTTTTAATACTGTTTTGTGTCGAATGTTCGAATAATAGGTGCAAGTATTGAGTTAGTTTGAGACCAACACCTATCAATCAATGAATTATTATAAAAAAGCTTAAAAGTTTTATTTTTGTTAAAATATTAGGATCCAATAAATCTTTACTACTGCAAATTATTTAAGGAACTGACAAATGTTTTTGAATCGGAAAAGGGTATTTTCATGTAATATATTTGTTTAATTTAATGCAACCAGGTGGTAGACAGTATTGAACACGCTTCACAAATTTAAGACATACAATATGTAGAAATCAATGACAATGCTACAAATGGCTACAAACAAAATGAAAGGATGAGAGAATCTTCAAAGAGGAGAGAGAGAATCATATCATATATCATATGATTTGTTTCTGCCACAGAGTTTAAAGTTGCTAACCACTAAGGAGCTATTATTCTAGTTATTGCAGTTAAAAAGTAGACTTTGTTATTTTTTAAAGCTATTTAAAATCGGCATCGATCACGTTATCTGCTAACACGTGCCAATCTGGCATACTAACACATAATTAACAAAAAAAAGAAACATCTTCGAACTTAGTATGTTAAATACGGTACATTCAATCATTTAATGAATGAAAGAAAGAGAATAAGTTCAATTCCACGAAAATAGGTAAAAACTATCTCGATCAAACAAGTGTCGTTTTTGTTTAACAATTCGCAACAGGTAGGTATTATTCTGCAATAATTGCGCAACAATTGTGATTAGTTATTACATGATTAAAACGCGATTGCGACGAATCGTTAATAAGACAAATAGTCGGTGCGACTGTTTGGTCGTTTGTCATAATTATTTCGTTTTTACATGTATGACCTATTTGCCTAGTTCGTGATAGTAGCTCATGAAACATGAATTAATATACAAGTAGACATTAATCGAATACTAATAAACGTTAATTTTCCACTGCTGGACTAGGCCTCTCCTTTGAAAGGAGGAATTGGCCTACTATACCACGCTGGCCAAACGGGTTGGTGTAGGGTTTGTATCAAGTTTTCATTCTCTTACAGTGCTGTTCTCCCTTTGTCGGCTCTTACGACACCCAGCCATGGGATGATATGGGGTGGTGACATTCCGTATTCTTAATCCGTCACCACACGGACGTTATCACCTAAACGTAATTTCGTTTAGTTGATTGAAATACAACTTGAAGGGAGCCTATAAGCTCATTCTTCCTCTGAGCGGCTAAAGTGATTAACGCAAGAATCTGACGATTGTGATAGAAATGCGCCTTGTAGAGCATTTCAAGCCATCTGTCCCACTTGTCATGCAGATCTAGTACAGTTCCTATGGTCAATTAGTCAATTCAAGGGTACTACGATCAAAGATCTTCATGACATGCAAGGCATATTTTATTAACAATTTAATAAGGACAGGACTTCGATAAGTCAGTGGTGAACGCTGAAGGTTTGAACCAATACCATCTGCATGGCAGTCTGTTGGTATCTCCACTAGGCTATCGCTGCCACTTTTCTACATCTACCCTATCTACACTAATATTATAAAGAGGTAAAATTTGTATTTTTGTTTGTTTGTTTGTAATGGATAAACTCAAAAACTACTGGACCGATTTTAAAAATTCTTTCACCATTAGAAAGCTACATTATCTGCAAGTAACATAGGCTATATTTTATTTTAGAAAAAATAGGGGTCCGTAAGATATTTGTGTTTTTCGGGTACGCAAAGTAGTTTCTCAGGACGCGGGTAAAACCGCGGGAAACGGCTAGTCTATTATATATTGTGATCAAATCGTCTTGCATAAGTGTGAGATGACATAAACGATTACACCCGCCTTATATGTGTGTATGTTAAATACAAATAAGTAGGTGTTATTAGTCAGTTTACAAATGTTAAACATATTTACTATGCAATATGATTTGACTTGTTCGCACTGATTTACGACATAATGTCAAACATGAAAGAATTATAATTATGTAATAGTTTTGATTGATGGTTAGATATTCAGAAGTTGTTTGTGGGTGTTTGTGGCCGAATTAGGAATGTACAATTTTTTTTAAGTAAACGATTACAAGCTTTCGCGATTTGTATTAATTAGATAGGTTTATTTAACGAGTCTTGATCGATATTTAATGTTAAAAATTAAATCATCAACCTCATCATCTGCTTAGCGTTATCCCAGTTTCAATCTGGGTCCGCTTACTAGTCTAACCGGATTTGGCTGAATATTAGCTTTTCTACAGAGCGACTGCCGGTCTGACCTCCGCAACCCGAAAGGATAGCGATATTCCATGGTTTAGACCAGAGTCAGTTTATTTAGACGGTACTGACGCCCTGTAACGACTGTAAAAGATCTTCATGACAACTGGGACCGACGGCTTAACGTGCTCTCCGAGGCACGGGACATGTTAAAAATTAAATACAGTAGTTAAATACCTCTACTTTTCTTAGATGTTTTAACTAACTTACATTGCTGTGGTTGTAGAGCGACTGAATAAACTTGCACTGTGGTAAATTAAAGGTTTTAGATTTACTTCACAAGTGTAATGCTAAGGTCTGTATTTTAAACTCCATGTGTTGGACCTGCCCGAGTAATATGGTATATGGTACTTAAATTTATACCTGTAGCCAGCTGTACTAAGAACTCTTGGAATACATGACAGCCCTTTGACAAGACGAAGTTAGCAACTTCAGCAGATATAAGGCTATCTCATCTCAAACTAGAGACGTCCATACTTCTGTCATAGGTCCACGAACTGGTCATAGGCCTCCGCCAAGGTTTTCCACACAGACGAATCTTGAGCCGCCTGCATCCAATCGCTAGGCTATTTCAATAAAAATAAGCCTTCTTTTTTACTTTATAATACTCTTTATTCGGAAATCAAATCCGTGACGTTACAGTGTAAAAAAAATAAGCCTTCTTTTTTACTTTATAATACTCTTTATTCGGAAATCAAATCCGTGACGTTACAGTGTAAAAAAAATAAGCCTTCTTTTTTACTTTATAATAATCTTTACTCGGAAATCAAATCCATGACGTTAGTGTAAAAAAATAAGCCTTCTTTTTTTCTTTATAATAATCTTTACTCGGAAATCAAATCCGCGACCTCACAGTGTAAACCAAAAGCAAGTGCTATCGTATGCTAAAGCCAGCAGATAGTTCTGTTTAGTAATTCTCATTACCGAGTTATCTGGCTGTGTGCCCGATAGACAATAGCCACGGTGCACTAAGTGAAACCAAAACGGGCGAAACTAGGCCAACACCTCTGCCAAATCCTTTAAGGATTGCAAGTGTATATGCAAGTGTATACTTATAATGTTATGTTGCTATTCTGGCAATGATTGTACAATGACGCAGTGGTTAGCGGTGTATTGTAGTAGTTTTGAACAAATACCTTTCTTGTTGTATTATGGGTTCGATTTTGAGCCGCATATGACCTCATATGCATATTTTATTATATTTATCTTCTTAATATATAAAATCCTTGCGTTACTGACTGACTGACAGACACGCTACAGCCGAAACTATTGGGCGCAGGAAGCTGAAATTTGGCATGTATGTTCCTTGGGGACCGTAGGGGTGCACTAAGAAGGGATTTCCCGAAATTCCCACGGGATCGGCCAAAACGGGTAAATTTAAAAGAAAATGCAGGCGTAGCTGCTGGCGTCCTCTAGTATTTTATATATTTTATTATGTGATCCAAGAATATAGTTTCTATAAATCCTGCTATAAATCTGGCTGTAATCCTTGTCTCAATATTTCTGAATTTCTCTCAGTACGAAACACAAATAGACAAAAGTTTAACAACCACCTTCATAACTGCTGGTATAACATACTTACGTGATGTATCATAAGTTTAGGAGATATGATGAGAAAGAAAATACAGTCCTGTTAATGCCATGTTATACCTTCCTGCATAATATGTCAGGCTACGCAGAAGCTTGGAACCTTATTATGCTATGTGACCTCTATATTGATAAGGGGACGTAGCCATGTGTACACAATTATTATTACGACCACACAGCTGTCTTATCTAGTTAAAAATTACGATAACTTTCATCTGACCATCACTTCTTATCAACAATCGTATAGTATACAGGGTGTCACAAAACCCATCACCAAGCCGAAGTCATTGTGGACATCATGCCAAGTCATACTAACCAAAAATAATACCTGGGAAACGAACTGTTTTTTTTTGAGTTTTCACATTTTTTAAGCCGCAATTAAAAGCGCGCGCGTGCAATGCTCGAAATACCTACTTATCCATGGGGTTATAGGGCATCTAAAGAACATATTGGCGGGGTAAAGCAATCGATTTTCTACCTAATTAGAAAAATTTCATACTAACTTTGAGCCTCAATATCTCCTGAACCAGTAATTTCCCAGGTATGATGCCGAAGCAAAAAATGTTCGTACTGATTGGTACAACATGGGATTTCAGTTTTCGTTAAGGGTCTTGTTACACCCTGTATATAACCTGTCCAAACACTCGATATTTTTATTTGCAGTAAGTAAGTCTTGACGTTAGTATCACTGTAATATGTGTGTATGTTTATTTAATAGCCGATAAGATGAAAAATCAATATTGAACGAAGATGAATGGCGGTACAGTATCTTACTGTGTGTGTATAGTACAGTATCTTACTGTGTGTTTGTATTACTTTTACGTAAGAGAAGATTATTACGCACCTCGTAGCGTGGGTATTGAGTATTTCTGTTCAGCAAAAGGAACACAACTATTAAGAATCAAATAGGTATGATTACAACTACGAAAAAAAATCTCTTAACATTACATTCATTTTCCGAGCCTGACCCAGGAATCGAAGCGCAAAGTAGTTGTATAATTACTACTAGATTTATAAGGCAGTCAAAGACATGAACCTTACTTTCATGTAACGGTTTCTTTTTTTATACCTATACAGAGATATAAAGACCCGTACAGACCAAACCCTGCGACTTGTTCAGCTGTCAGCGCGCTAATTCATAAAGCGCCGCTCTTGTACCATGTTTGCTGACTGTCATGGACTAACAAAACTCGGTGTGCTGTATTCCCTCTGAACAAATCTTTCTCTTAGCGTTATCCCAGTTTCAATCTGGGGTCCGCTTACTAGTCTAACCGGATTTTGGCTGAATATTAGCTTTTCTGCAGAGCGACTGCCTGTCTGACCTCCGCAACCCGAAGGGATAGCGATATTCCATGGTTTAGACTAGTGACAGTTTATTTAGAACCTACGCACAATATAGGTATCTATTGATTATTTAAACGTATAAATGAAAATATGCATACTTAATAACAACATATACCTACTTACCTTAACTCTATCACTAGACAAGCAAGAAGGATAAACCCTGAGAATGTCGAGTTACAAGCATTTGTAATTTGTAGTTAGCTTAGAGAGTGTTTTCAGGATCTGAGAGCCTAGTGCATTCTTGTGAGCCTAGTGAATTCATGAGAGCCTAGTAAACACTTGCTATTTACCAGGGTAGCAGAGGTGTATAAGAGCATACTTTCGACTTACGACAGATTCTGCACATGAATTCCTCCCTCCATCCCTTTCTGCCTCTAAGCAGTTTCTACCACTTACACAACAAATACGGCTACAAGTTCACTATTGTACTTATTAAGCTAACAACAGCCGCCTTGTAGCTGTCATCTGAGTACGCGCGTCCAATCGCTCGATGATAGTACGTGCGCGTGCGCGGTGATTGTGAAATATTGCGCGCGCTGGCAAGCTATGTGATTGTTATACACGGCTACGTGGCGAGCTATACTTGACAAGTGTAAGCTGACCTTTGTAATATGCTTACAAAGGTCAGCTTATAAAAAAAATACGAAACATTTTGCAATGAACAACTACAACTTCATCATAAGACCATGATTATAACTTTAAACATTAATTTCATATTTCTTAAGGAAAAAACTATTTTACATAGCAAAAGATAATTGCACCATACGACCCGGAAACCTAAGACAGTAAGTTGAATTTCTCTGAAAGTAAATTATTATCAAGTGGCTTACTAAGTGCAGTAGAAAATACAGAAATAGGTAAATAGGAAACTAACCTAAAATTCTGTCAAATCTGTTAAGACCAGTAAGCATACCCTAGGCACCGAGATGAAAATCTTGTATCAGACGAGCCATATAACGAAGCAATGCTGCCAGTTTCATGACGCCTTCTAAATTTAATTTTTAAGTTTTTAATTTTCAATTCTTGTATATATTAGTTTATTAAATTATTTTAAGACTTAATTTAATTATATTGTTATAGTTGGATTTTCCATATTCTGAACAAAGCAATAAAACTGCTATTGTCTGTTTCAAACACAAAATTCTGCTCTGTTTCTGTATATTAAGCGTGATATTTAATAGGATTATACGGCCTTACATTGTATTTATTTGCTGTACATACACAGGTCCGCTTACACTGGATATGTAACACTTTGAATTGCGACGCGTGTACGATCACCGCGAGGTTCGCCATCGGTATAGGCAAAATAAATTGTTGTTTATGTTGTTAAATAATTTATTTGAGAGCAGATCGAATTCAACAAAAGTTTTCTTGCAAACTGAATAAATTAATAATTATTTCAAAATACCCGAACATTTTAAACTACTGGTGTTTACTACCTACGCAGAATGAGCTCCAGTGCCCTGATGTCTTCTGGTCTCTTTGCCATTCTTGCCCATATATTTTGATAGACTCCGTAAACAGTAGGTTGATATTTCTATGTGTAATATTTGCGTAAACCCTAGAAAGAACTATGGATTATTAGGTTGTATTAAAATACAATAATGATAATACACATACAGAGAAAATTATTTAGTTTTTGTGTAACAAGCAATGTGCTAAAGCACTTTAAGCGATTCAGAATGTGCTAAGACTATTCATTAATTTTATAACACGTCCTCAATCTATCACAGTCAATCCAAATCATATACACAATACTCAGAAACCTACAGATGTAGAACAACACTATCTCACATCCAAATCGATATAACATCCTGTTTACATAACATCGAAATATTAATACAACAAGTAGGTATTGCTCGCCTACGCATCGAGCCATTGTTGCGGAGATCTGTATCTCTATGTACCTACGTATAGTTGCAGCCGTGAAAGTTTATGTAGATTTCGTATCTTTTAACATAGTAGCATAGTATTACTATGATAGTAGTTTGGATGGGTGCTATTTGTTTTATTCGTACTTAAGGTGTAGCAGATTTTTTTTTTTTATCTAAAGATATTGGGAATTCGATCTTTTTTAGGCGGCTCCTTGTGTGTTTCATTGATGACTTTCAGATTTTGGGGCAGGAGTAATCATCATAGTATGTGGGGACTTAGGTTGGAAAGTAGTTGTTCCTCTATATTATCTTAAAGGACAATGTTAAAAGGGTCAAGGCTAATAAAACAAAGTGTTATTATAGTACAAATCACACATTTTCGAGAATAAGGACATCACAGACGGCGATCTATGCTTAACGATGTTTTAATTGTCTTGTCCACACAAGTTGGCTTCGTAGCCTTGAGTTCGAATTTGAGACCCACTTAGTAGCTCAACTATTGCTAAATGGTTAAGTACTTATTTTAGCTAGGTATCATTAAGGGCAATAACATTAGGAGCAAATCTTTTAGACCGGTTTAAGCAGAAAATCGGGCCATATTATTGTCGTACATATTTTCAAGGCATTGTCCAAGAATACTTAATAAAGCTATAGCTGGTTTGATACCTAATAAGTACCTATGCTCACCGGCTCATTTGTAAAGTACTTTTAATTACTCGTCAATTTGCCAGCAAATGACTCGTCTAATTAGTGACTAATCAACCCAATATACACACATTACCAATCGAGTTCCAATTACGTGAGGAAAGTAATTTGCGCACTTTTTGAATAACACACATTCTCCTAGTGACCTCTGCCACCTTGGTAATTAGCAAGAGGTTAGTGTACTAGGTTCCCAGCTCTTGAGACACTCTCCAAGCTAATTGCTAAATGGTGTAACTCGACATTCTAAGTGTTTATGCTAGCCTGGTGTACGTGTTACGTATGTGTCGGTATGTGAGTAGCTTTTTTTGCAGGGTGAATGCTCGTATGTGTGCAGGGATAGTGTAGTGGTTGTAATGGTTGCCACAAAGACTTTTTGGTTTGATTTCCAATTGTAATCAAAATCTTCGTGATCCACAATGATTACCATCAATACCATGGCCATTCCCTTGAATTCCCTACAGTTAATTATGTTTATTGACCAGTGTCAATAATAACATTATTAACTGAAACTCTGTAGTTAGGAAACTCTCTCGTAGACCTTCAAGATTATCAAAGGATGAATCTTGCGGTTTTGGCATTTTATTTACAATATTTTAAATATCAGTTCTTTACTGAATAATCCTAAGTGGCAAAAGATACTCTGCAAATATCCTTCGCAATACAGATTAACCTAAACTTAAATTATATCTTTAATATAGTGTTGAAACAATCTTTCATCCAATTTAATATCCGAGCACAATATATCTTACAAGTTGCCCCACTGACCGAACCATAAACTCCTCATCCTGTCTACTTAACGGGTACCTAACACCGTGATGTTAAACCCACTCCGTTGATTAATTTATAACGCGAACGGTATTTGATGGGTTTATTGTGAGCTGGTTAAGATGCACATCTATGTAAATGTGTAGTTCGTTATGCAATGCCGTGAGTGGTGTACACATGAGTATGTAAGGACGAAGATTATACCTAACGGTGTGATGTAGTACGATGATGCGCGACTTCCTGCGAGAAAAGTGCGAAAAATGCGACCGACAGGTAGATTTTCAAGTATGTACCTACCTATATTTTAATGTGCATTCCGGTGGTTTTGAGGTTTTTAATGGGTAATACAGCAACGCCACGATGCGCTGCTGTATGTTGCTGCTGAGTAAGTACTCAGAAATCAATTCAGATGCTTTGTTAAAAGGCTAGTAACTTTGGCCAGACCCTAGTGATATATTTTTAATCAAGAAAATTAATAAAAAGTTAAATGTAGAAGATCACTCGTCAAATCACTAACTTTTAATTCTAGTGAATTATTACAATTCTAGTTGCCCGAAACCCAAGCTTAACTTAAATCTGTGCTAGTTTAAGCTCAGGTCAGTAGTGCAATGGATACAATAGTAACCGCAGTACCGTACCGTACCATCGAAGCTCCAACCGCTGCGCTCTTACCGCTTTTGGTCGTAAGACGTTTACCGGACACGATTTCAACCACTCCATCGATGTCTTTATACAAGAAGTACATAATGGTATACAGAACTTCATTTTTAAATAACAATAATTGCATTAAATTATTTTTTAACCTAAAACAAGCATGGAGCCGATTTTAAATTAAAATAAAGATATTGACATTTATATATTTAATTCATAATAATTATAATTTTGCCCTTTACGAGCCGGAGCCCGATTTGCTACTAAAACTTCGGTGTTTGTCGACTATCGGCATTTGCGTGCTAACATTATACTAGTTCAACATATATACAGTGATATACAATCTCTAAACGAGTGATTGTATCTAACCAACAATGTATACGAGTTTGTGTTCGTACACCTATACTTAATATCATAAAGGTGAAGAGATTGTTTATTTAAACACGCTTATCTCAAAAACTGCCGGTCCGATCTGAAAGCAGTTAGGTGTGTCGATAGTTAGATTATTCATACTGGTTATCTATGATGCTATGTAACATCAAGCGTATAGTTAAAAAGAACTATAGTCACAGAATAATCAATTACATGTATTATTTTTTTAAATACATCTTCTGCATTAGGTACATACCATATTATTATATCCTATATCGCTAACATAACAAACGTACGATCAATTAGGGACTTACTCAAAGTATTTTGTCATGTAGAGATCGAACCCACGGTATTTGTCACAGTGCCAGCTGATTAATTAAACCGAAAATAATGACAATATCAAATTGTTTGTTTACTAAAAGAGGGCCCAATTAAAACCCATAATCGGCGAGCATGTATGATGAGGTTAATGAATGTTGAGGAGGCGAAAGAGGTGTGTTTGAACCGGAGCGTCCGGAGCATTTGCGTCCCATAGTCTCTGCCTACCCCAATGGGAGACAGGCGTGACGATAGATTGATTGAGATTGATTGTTTACTTTCATATCTTATACTCAACCGACACCATGAAAAGCATACCCCATATCATGGCTATAAAGCTAGACATAGGCTTTCATAGGCAAGCAAAGCCGAGGATAAAACCTATCGAAAATCCGGAAGACTATCCTCTACACGGATACATACTCACCTATGTTATAGATATGTCGACTTAACAGCTAATCTGTATGCACGGGCCACCTCAAACTTGACTTATCTGCCTTGAACCGACTGCCTTTCACTGTGTGCTTTGAATATCTAATACTTTGTGCTCCGTGGTTTACTGAGCGCCTGGTAAGTGGTATAGTTTAGGAGACGGGGAAATGCCGAACGACGTAATATCAGACCTTCAGAATTCTCCTAAATAAATACAGTTTCGATATAATGTCAGTGTCATACTTGTCACAAAAATCGTATTCTTCTATAATTGAATGAAATCGTAACGAGATCGTAAATTGAAACAAGTGTCAAAATATGTGTCAACGACGAACTGTTTATTTTAAATTATACTATAATCATAATGACATTAGGTTATCAGAATATCGCTTTTGAGTCCATTCAAAATATAATATCAATGTCATATAAAAATAGGAGAATTGGGCCACAGACTGCATGTATGGTTTAGTGGTTATACGGTCGCCTTGCCGTTCAGCACTGCTGGGTTCGATCCTCAAACGATATAAAACCATGTGTGATCCATAAATGCTTGTTTCAAGTCTGGGTGTAAGTGTCCGTTGATTGAATGTTTGTAAAAATAGGCGCATACACGCTTTATTCTTAGAGCGGGGATTATTATTTTTGTCTTTTTTATTTATAGAAGATTCACGCCTGTATCCCCGAAGGGGTAGGCAGAGGTGTAATATTACACCCACATTTCGCCAAGAATCCTTAGGCCTCACGCAATAGAGGGCGAGCCTATTGCCGTTACCGGGCACATCACCAGACTCCGTGCTGCTACTGAGAATTTGGAAAACCCAGTAACAATTTTGTCCGACCTGGGTATCGAACCCGGAACCTCCGACCAGCAGCCGCGTACGCTATCCACTGGACCACGGAGGCAGTCTAAAATATATTTTAATATCGTAAATACGAAAGCTTTGTACTGCTGCACATTTGATAGTTACAAATTACGTACGTTTTGGAAGACATCTTTACCCAGCCGCAGCCGTGGGACATGTTAGCTAAGCCAAAAAGAAATAATGGTAGCCCAATATTCATAAACAAAACAACTTACTTCAAGCAGCTTACCAAACACTTTCTAATATGCACTTTTAGATTAGCAATTATTAAAACCCTTCTCTTTCACAAACAACAGTCTAAGACATTTTTCGCAATGCACAACATAGATCATATTTGATGCAATAACAATCCACAGATAGTTTGGCCTAATCTTAATACAGATAGATTATTCGCTATGATTGATGGTTTAACTTACACAAGTGGTGCCGAGTTTTATAATTAAAATAATATACCTACTTGTTTTATTTATTGCTTATTGTAATCTATAGGTATTACTAAATTACGTGAGCCGACGGTTCCGGCTGTCATGATTGTCATGAAGATCTTTGACATCGACATGGAGGTCAACACCCTTACTGAAACAGTTGACACTTGTCTAAGTCATGGAATATCGCTTTTCCTTTGGGTTGCTGACAAGGTTGCTGATGTAAGATGGCAGTCACTCTGTGGAAAGCTATCGTTCTGACATATTTTGTTAGAAAATCAGACCCAGGTATTTAAAGCGATGGTCTTGGATGTCACGGGTATAATGCATGGACGAATGCAAGTGTGAATGGGTCAGGAATAAGGGGAAGACCTAGGCGGACGTTCTCTGACCAGATTGGAGACATCCTAAAAACCGGACAGGTTAGAAGTACCCTGAACAGAAGAGCATGCATGAGGAATCTGCTGGGAGTGAATGAAGCAAGAGAGATATGTCAGGATCGTTGCAAATGGCGTTCCGTAGTCTCTGCCTACCCCAAGGAAAAACAGGCGTGAGTCTATGTAGGGGAGACCGGGTATGGTTGTCACACTGGTTGGTTGTCACAGAGGCCATAACAGACCATTAAACGGCGTGGTAGGAGCGAGGGAGTAGCACATCCATTTGTACCTCATGTCAGCGTACTCCGACATGCCGTTTAATGGACTTATTCGACCACTCGATATTTTATTATGACCTCTGTGACAACCAACCCGTGTGACAATCATACCCGGTCTCCCATATATTATGTATGTATGTATCTATGTATGTTACTTGCTAATACTGATGCAACGTATCTCGATCGTGTAACTATTAGTTTGGACAATTATTTTCTAAGATGATGCTTGCGTATAGTTACATAGTTCAGTTTAACTACTACTTCTACTTAATAAGGGCTAAGGTTCTCCCTTCACTTTTTAGGACTAGTTTGTCGATTGGTTTAATTCGATTTAGATATTTTGATACCTTGAATGTTTAGGCAGGTTTGCTTGAATCTAGTCTAGTTTATAATAAAATCAAAAACAGGTTTAATTTATGTTTGTATAAGTGTTTACGTTCCATTATCTCCTAAATGGATGCAACAATTTAGGTGTCTGTAATCTGTATGGCAATGCATTTAATTTTGCCATAACAGTAAATAAACGAGATTGATGTCAGCTAAAAATTAAAAAAAAAAATACATACCAGTACTACAATCTGGGACCTGACGGTTGGCATCTTATACCAAGACACTGACCCTAAACAGGTAGTCTACAATCAACGAAGAAAAATAGCAACCAGCAGATAAAAAAAATTAATGCAAATATTCAACAACTTCCCAATCATTATCTTACAAAGTATTCTTAGATTCTTTCTCACATAAATAATAGATTTCTAATACTTGCCTTCGTTAGTCAAGCCCAACGATTGAAAGAGAAAATCATTTCTCCTTTGTTAGTTGTTACATGTTTATAAACCCACTTAATCAAATGCCTACCTACATTGTTATCCCACTGATACTTCGAAGTACAGGCAGGTATCTCCACTAGGCAGCGATAGCCTAGTGGAGATACCAGCAGACTGCCATGCAGAGGGTATCGGGTTCGAATCCACGGCGCGCACCAATGACTTTTCGGAGTTATGTGCGTATTGAATTGTTAATTATCGCTTGTCCCGTGCCTCGGAGAGCACGTTAAGCCGTCGGCCCCGGTTGTCATGAAGATCTTTGACAATCGTAACATTGCGTCAGTACCTTCTAAAATAAACTGACACTCGCTATCCCTTCGGGTTGCGGAGGTTAGACAGGCAGTCGCTCCGTGGAAAAGCTAATATTCAGCTAAATCTGGTTAGACTAGTAAGCGGACCCCATAATTATTGAAACTGGGACGCTAAGAGGATGATGATGACTTCGAACTCTTCGAAGTAAATTATATTGATATCTACATTTCGTCAATTGTGTACCTATCAAATAATAAAGGGTAAGCCTTATCAACAATCGTCTGATTCTTCACCTCTGTGCCCAGGGTTCGCTTGTGCTATGGTTAAGGAGTCTTAAGAGTTTCATCAGCGCTAGGATGATCCTAGCACTGTCCTGTTTGCGATCCAAGACTTTGACTGTGGTGCATGGGATTCAATTTCTGTGAGATGATTGAATGACTCTACCAGGTAGACCGTCAGGCTATCTTGAACTTATACGATTACGGAGACATCCTCTGTTATGCACAATTTTTCCATCACGCATATTTCATTATTCGTCGCAAATCTGAGCATAATGTATTATGACTGTTTTATAGAAAACCTACACAAATATCAGCTGATAATAAATAATAACTGAAAGCATTATATAAACTCATACAGACTAATCGACAATACCAATGATATCCATGTTTCTCAAATAGCGACCCACACACAAAAAGTGAATATCCAATCTATTTTCGTCATGACATCTTCAGCTTACCAACAAGGTACCTTATTGATCTAAATAATGGTCCAAAAAGATAAACGGTGACCACACGCTGACCACACGAGGCTCTGTACACGAGTTTACGCAACCACACCGGATGAGAGGGATGCCATTTTAGGAGTAAGTGCCCACACGACATTATATTTAGTTCCTCTAGTTTTCTTTTTGTTTGACGCAAAAATGGAGGAGACTATCTATGTATCTAACTGTACGTAAAAAAAATTATAGGTGGAGTATACATTTTCTGTTTTCGAAAGGATTTAAGTATATTTTTCTCGTTCGAAGGAAGATTCTCTTAGGATTCTATATAATTTTCTATTAAAAAGGCAGTTTTGGGACGGTGTGTGCACCGATAGATTAGTGGACAGAGTTGTTCCAGAATGGAAATGAAACCTAAATACTTAAGAATTCACAATGGGTGTATCCATACCAATGACAATTTAACAAATTCATAAATTATCAAGCTGTGAGAATACAAGATATAGCCAGTTTGGCTTTAACCATTATCATCCAGATTAATACAAATGAAATCAATATGTATATGATTTTATCTGACAATTAATAGAATATAACAAAAATTGACGCGGCGATAGCCCAGTGGTGTAACGGACTGCCAAGACGATGGTCTCGGGTTCGATCCCCAGGTACCCCGGGCACACACCTCTAACTTTTCGAAGTTATGTGAATTAAAATATTAAAATATTAAATATGTTAATTATCGCTCGCATAATAATGTGCCCGGTAGATGACAATAGGCTCGCCCCCTATTACATTGGAACCGAAACATAACTGGCGAAAAGTGGGTGTATAATACACCTCTGCCTACCCCTTCGGGGATAAAAGGCGTGAAGTTATATTAACAAAAATTGTAAGAGGATGGAGTAAATGGCAATATTGTCTCATAGATATAAATACCTTACAACATCCAATTATGTTTCTTGTCTTGCAAAATTAGATTTATTTTAGAAACTAACAAAAAATGTCTAGACTAGATATCACGGATGTATCTCACATACAACTCTATTGTCTATGTGCGTATATAATCTGTACCGCCAAATCGCTATCATTCAGCTCTAGTTTTCTCTATGAGTAGTTTTCCATAAACGAAATGTGTTTACTTTCATCCCATACCTATTAAGTAAAGGAGATAAGACGTCGCTACGTTTGCGTGGTTTGAATAAACTTTCTCGCTTTTCTTTGTTGTTTTAAGTATGTGCTGTGGTTTTGTTATCATTTTCAACATTTTAGGAGCAAAATCTTTGGGTACCTACTACTTATTTAAGTACATTTACCTAATAGGCCACAATTTTATACGACTTTTAACCTTCTGATTGCCATAGCCAAATATTAATGACAAGGCAAAATGAATCTAGCTCGCTGTATATGTAGGTTCATTACTTCTTGTTTTGACACACACACATTTGTCATCTTTACCAACATAATAATATATAATTATGTATAGACAGTCGTGTTCAAAAGGTCAAACAGAGACAATGCTCTTGGTTTACTAGGTTATTACGTCACAAACCGTTATCACCGATAAAGTAGGACCTAACGATTACCAATATCACTAAGCTATGTAAGCTTGAAACTGACTGAATCTTAAATAGCGTAGGTAATATGTAATTATATACCTACTATTGTGTTCGTTATGTATTACCAATATCAATCAGTCTTTAGCCTAATTCAAACATTATTGTATGTTTTACATACAAACCATATTAGTAGACTTGTCACTTTATGACAAGTAAATGGTACCTACAACTTTAAGACCAATAGACTTATTCAACCAGGAGGGCGCTACTATCTACGCGACCCTACATTCAAAAGTTTCCAAAACGATTTAGTACTACTGATACGTTTGTCCCACTTTAAATAAAACATTGTTAATTGTACAATCAGGATGGCGCCACTATCGACGCAGCCGGATCATAAAAGTTCTAATGCTGTATTAATTCACATTATTTACGGTGGATAACCACCGCAGAGTTAAGTTTGTACAAATATAATTACAATGGTTACCCACTTATTACGTGGCTACTGCTACAGTTACTCTAATAGTAATAATGATATAGTTTGGTAAGTTAATATCTTATGAATGATTATGACACAAATGAAATGCTAAATTACATGTCAATTTTGACATGAACATTACCATCATAGTATGTGAGTATGAGTGATTGAAATAGGAAGCATTTGAAACGAAAATGTCGAGCACCATTATTCGATTTGTGATATATTTAATAATTATACTTAGCTATTATATTCGCATTTAAATGGAACTTAATTTTCATTTGCACACCTTCTCAAAAGAGTAGCCTCCCGAAAGATTATATTTTAAAGGCATGTCTCGCAGTAGGAATATCCCAGTATGGCGGTGGTTTAACAGACCTTCAACCAACGGACTCAGGAATACCCTGACATACATGTTCGGGGCTCACATTAAAGAGTTGTTTCATATGAGGATCGCAAAGCAGTCGGCGCAGAGAAGCCACTGCTTAAACCACACCTTACATGTATTTGAATTTGAATTTAGTACAATCAGGTGACTGGAATCAAGAGTACTGCTAGTCTAAGATCCGTAGAAGAGATCGGGGGACCTTCACCGATCCGTTTATTGCATGAAAAGTAATATAAAATTTTGCATGTTAAGAAATATATTGCAAATGGTTTGGCAAAAAATATCCAGTCCAGGCTAAAAAAAAAACTACTAAATACGCCAAGTAAAATTGACATCCCTATGTTAACGTCCACTTTAGGGTTCATACATTCGGTTAATAGTATATTTATTCATTAAACGCGTTTAGGCATTAAACGAAAAGCCAAATACATTTTTTCTACTTTTTCTAGCCTGGATCGGATTTTTTTTGCTAATCCAGTCGCGATAAATATTTTGACATGCAAAATTTGATATAAAATACTTTTCATCCAATAACCAGATCAGTGAAGGTCGCTCATTTACGGATCTCATACTATGCGGTAGTAAGTAAATAAGTAGTTACATAATTTGTGCGGTGTTTATTATAGAAGCAAATCTAATTTTAACAAATGACTTGAAATTGTAAATCTTATTATATTCTCATAAATTGTAGGAAGAAGAAAAACTTAATATAATAATCCATTTTCTACACTTTATTTCATTTCCCCATTTCCACTCCATTATCAATTTGATCAATGACGTCATTGTTACGGGGAAAGTCAGCATCCACCATAGAAAGTGTTCACTGCTACCAGGAAAGCATATAAGTGCAGGCAGTGGGACGTTCACACGTGATAGGTAATTGTTACCTCAGTTCCCCGTAGGTGAAAACACCCGGATGTGCTGCGATAGCGTTTTATCTAACTAGCTCGCGCCTATGTTGCCCTGGTACTTCGGCTTTGTTTCGCTCTACTTTCTATGCAGAGATAAACCATACTTAAATTACCTTTAAGTGACTTGATAAGAATGTCAACCATTCAGATGATTTTATACTTTTACTTGACTATCTGGTTCAGTCTTTACAAATGGTATCTTAAGAATATTTACTTAGCACATAAAATATAGTTAATTACTGTTATTAGTTAAACGAAGACAGTTTTTATAGACCATGTGTATTTCCTTAGTAGATACATTTCTATCTATTACGCAAGTTCGTTGCGTTAACAAACTGCATTTCCTTAGGTTACGGTCTGCTAAAGCAGATAGTATGTACGCAGACTAACCGTATCACACGAACCATTTTCTTGAAAAACAAGTGCTTGGAAAACAAATTACGCAATAAATAAACTCTATAGTTTAAAAAAATAATTAGGTACCATATTTTTCTATTGAGCATTGCCTCTCTTGGGACAAATGTAGATTTATTTGACAATTGGTTTTTAGATTCTATCATATTATTTTTACTAAATGGCAATGTCAAATCATCAACACTGTCTTTATGCTGTAACTGCTGGGCACTGGCCACTTCTCACTATGAGAAGTTTAAGGCCCTAGTCCGCTAAATGCGGTTTGGCAGACTTCACATGTCAAAGTCAAAGTCAAAATCATTTATTCATCTAGGTCACAAGGTGACGCTTATGAACGTCAATTTTAGAATTAAATTACTTAATGCTTCTACATTTACATTTACTGCCTCGTTCGCAAAGCAATAGGTAGAGCCACGAGAAAGAACGGGCAATAAAACTCGAGGCCACTCTTTTAAATCGCCAATATTATGGTACATATTTTTATTTTTGTAAGTCTGTCTCATGTCTTTCGAGAACATTATGGAGAATTCTCAGACATATAGATTGCCTCAAGATATTTGCCTTCGCCGTTTAGCAAGTGATAATTAACAATTTTATACGCACATCAATTCGAAAAGCCATTGGTGCGAGCTGTGGTTTTGAACCCGAGTCCTTCTAGTTTATCGGTCTGTCCACTACTAGGCTCCATTAGGCAATGTGTATGCTACAAACTCTATGCCCTTTACGAACGAGGTCTAAGTTTGCCTTTACAGTTGTAGCATGTTCCCAGATCCCATGGAAATATAAAACACCGGCTAAACCGGCCCGTTTCCGTGGATAAGGCACGTTACTTTTAACGGTTTTCAAAAGAAATCGCTCTGTCATCCGTACTAATACTAACTACCTAAACCGGTATAAGGGCATACAATAATATATTAACTTTATGATACAGGGCTATATGCGCCGATGAAACATTTGATTTGTCAACTTTTAATAAAACATATAAAGTAATAATTATGTCTGTCATTGGGTTATTTTAATTTCCTTGCAAAATTAAGAAAGAATACATTTTTGAGAAAGCTATATTCTAAGTAAGCCTGCTTCGAGAAAGACATCAATATAATTAATTAATTTATATGATACTTACTAGAGATACCCACCGCAACGACGCCCGCACATTTTTTTTTAAATTTAACTATTGGACTCTTAAGTCTTATGGGCCCCAACCCAAGGAATACACATGCCTAATTTCAGCTTTGCATTTCAGCTGGGACAGGACGAAGGGGAAGACCTAGGCGGATGTTCTCTGACCAGATTGGAGACATCCAAAAAAAAATGACAGGTCAGAAGTACCCTAAACAGAAGAGCATGCATGAGAAACTTGATGGGAGTGAATGAAGCGAGAGAGGTATGTCAGGATCGTTGCAAATGGCGTTCCGTAGTCTCTGCCTACCCCTCCGGGAAACAGGCGTGAGTCTATGTATGTATGTATGTAATTTCAGCTTCTCGCCCGAGAGTTTGGGCTGTAGCTTCTCTGTCAGTCGGTCAGTATGGCAAGAAAAAATTTATAATACACTAATGCTACAATGACAAATCTTAAGACTATGCTTAAAAGCGACTGTATTGTATTTCTGCCCGACCTACTATTACTACGATGTTTTAATGCATTTTTTTCGAATTATCTTTATCAAAACCTTTTAAATTTTCTCAATGACATAACAATTGCATCTAATTATTTGATTTATCAAAGACCACAAAAATACTATAGGTTTTCAAAATATCTTCTGTACGGGAATGTTGACAGCAGAACCTTGAAATGAACCGCTATATAAACTACCGACAAAACCAGTTTATATTGCATCCATTGGACACCGCTAATAAACATGATTGTCCCAATAACGTTACATCTTTGGCGGCATCTTACAGGAAGAAGTTACTAAACATCAATACATGTATCTTGGACTTAGAAGGCAAAGATAATAGTTTGATACGGAGATTAAAATTGTAAAGAAACGGTCCTGTAATGGAATTAGCAGTATTATTGTGACTAAGTTTGCAATATTATTGGTAACATTAATTAATATGGGATTACTTGGCAATGTTGTCAGGCACATTGTCTGACGAAATTGCTGCAGAGAAATTCTGCGAATAGTCTGGCTTGTATATATTTAAATCGATCATGTCTGTAAGATATAAAACATTTTGTTAAGCAGACTTTTTTATATGCATAAAAAATGAATCTCAATCCGATGAAACTTATTGACAAACAACCACCTCTTTGTACCAGGAGCCCATAAACAACAAGAGCACTTCCACGACCACAGCATCGGAACAGTATCTCATTTGATTCAATTGTCTTCGCTATCTCGATGGAGTAGCGGTGTGGGTTCGAAGCCCAGATCTATCAAAATCTTTGAACTGGACAGTACTTCCTAAAAATGTCTGTGTATTGTTTTGTTAATTGTAAAGTTGATGTAGAGATTATTTTTTGTTCACGTACTCTTGTTCCAAATGTTGTTCGTTCCGTTATAAAGATGCGATCTCTATTAAGATATTATGTATGCGGTATTCGCCGGATACACAGCTCATCGGTCGGATTGTAATCACAGGAACTAATGTATTAGTGTTAACTAATTGTATGGCCAGTCAAATTATCTGCACGAAATAGTACAGAAAGATTTATGTTCTTAGATACCTACGTTTTTTGTTGAGATTCCGTATATACAATTTTGGAATGTAAAGCAACTGTAAACAGTTGTTTGAACTATCTTCAAAAGAAAGAGTGATAGAGAAACAAACACTCTCCTCCATACATCTACGTTCACTTCTACAATATTAGTTAATTTACTATGTATCTGGATGAGAACGCCTATAAGGTCCCGGCTGTCATGACAGTATTTATCGCGAGTCGGTAGCCTTGATTATATCACTATCCCTTTGTGTTGCTGACGTCGATTTTCAGTTTATCTGTGGAAAAGTTATGTAAATATGGTTAGACTGGCAAGCGGACGCGGGGTTCCAAGTCGAAAAGCTTGGATGCACCGGAAAGCCCCAGAACGATGATGATATTTCATTCATACTACGACTGCACGGTTAGCGTAGTGGTTTAAGCGGCCGCTTCGCCGCTTGACACTGCGCCGAGTGTTGTGGGTTCGATTCCCAGACGAGACAACACTTTGTGTGATCCATAAATTGTTGTTTCGAGTCTGGATGTTAATTGTCCTCGTTAGATGTATGTTTGTAAAGTTCCCCGCGACACAGTATTTAGTCCTAATGCGGGTCGTGTTGTCTTTTTAAAGAAGAAGAATACTCTCCCGAAGGGTCTGTTTCGCAGGTGTCTGATAAGTGCCTGCTGTTGATTTATGTGTCGGATAACATAAACAAATATCGTAACACTGCCAATTTAACTGGAAGTTAAGACCTAACCTAAGATGTGGTCAAACTGTCCTTAGTATCTAAAAAGCTTGTAATCTATATCAGTAACCTTAAGCCGTGCAGCGAGGCAGTGACTTTGTCTCAAAGTCGTCACAACCAGAGCGCAACGGTCACGCTACGATCTGCCCGATGACGTCACACTTTTGGAAATATCGCCAGTTCGCCACCCACCCAACCGGCTGATCAGCGCCATTTTACGCTAGTTTGACCATTTAGATTTTTTGTTTCTTGATTACTGAGGAATTCGTTTTGTTACCTTGGAATGTTAGAAATAATGTATTGATTTGATTACGTCCTATGTTTTTGACAGGACGGAGGACAGGTACAGTGCTATCAAAGCACGATAGATGGTAACATAATTTACTGTGATCAGGCCTCCCATCCTTAAATCAGACGATTACGAATGTGCTTAGCCTCGCGAAACGAAAGTTTCTTGTTAGCACCACTTTGCTAGTTTGTCGGTTAATGCATCTACTCTCTTTTAATGAATAGCGTTTGTTACGAAGGGCTATACTTTTATAGAGTCGTAAAGAAATAAACTAAAACTGTGTCAAACAGTGAAATTAGGAAGTCTCTAGAAGTGTTATGATATTTATTATAATTAAACAAAGACAGCGACAGCATGTACTCGCAAGCCGTGAGGTAATTACTTCGAATGGCGAACTTTTTGAAAGTTTGCTAAGCTGCGAGTACCTTTTAATTAAGATTTGAAGTACAACCTGTGCTTTCCACTTCAAACGCAAATCCGTATTGTAATCTATCTGTGGAACCGGAAAATTCAATGGCCATATGCCATAAATGACACAATTCGTGTTTAGGACATTTGTAACTACACCCAGAAATATGTTGCTCATGCAAAGATAGCTTATACCTATTTTCTTAGATAGTTTTTATCAACATACTTCGAGAACGCAACTGCGGGCGGAAGCTAGTATATCATAATGCCACACGCACTCACTTAAATGAAATATTTAGATTCATTTATTTATGGTTACCACGTAATTTACTACCTAAAATAAAAAAGAAACGTCGGAAATTTTGATTGAACAGGCAATCAACACGATACATTATCGCAATGATTTTTTTATGTAAATTAATACACATGCAAATTAAACTAATGAATGTACTTACTACCGCCATTTAATAGTAAAAAACTATCTTCGCATCAATACATCACTATACTGTATTGTTAGTAGGCAAAAAATGTATAGAGTTACTAAGACAACATAAATTGGCAAGAGTTTAATCGATCATTTCATGCCTACGTACGTAACATTTGTTTCATTCATCATACGTCATAAGGTCATAACACTATGTAATAAAGTTGAAAATTGCCTAACAATTTACAATTATAATGTGGGTGAAACATACATACTTTGAAAAATATGGTTTTGTATTTTCTGCCAAAGTGTTCGGTCCTTATTTCTATTGTTATAAGATTCTGTTTTGCGTATCATACAGTAAAAATAAGTTTGTTACGTTCCGAACATTATTAACTGAAGGAAACAGATGTGTAGATAATAATGCCATTAGAACCTCCTTGGTTTCCTGATTTCCAAATGTTTTGGAGTTCTGTAAATAAATAAAACCATGGATATACCTACCATTTATGTCGACTGTTATTTACTACTAAAAATAGTTTAAATTGTATCTAAACAAATCACCAAGATCTGATTAATTAGCACGAACAACAAATCTAATGAAACATTTTGACGTGACAACGTCTTATAAATTGGTTTGCCGGGTGACACTTCAAGAAACTGCGTTACGCTCCGCTCACGTTATGCGCTCACAATGAGAGCGAGTGAGAGGCACGCGTCCCGCCTAAGAGCGAGAGAGACAGACATAAAAAGTGAAAGGCACGCGTCTTTCATCCTTCTTCCTACTATACGAATGAATATTCACATTAAAATTATTTTACCACTCAAAGTCGTTGTCACGTAAAACTTTCGCCCGTATACCGACTTTACAGGCAACCAATTTTTATGAATTATTTTTTTAGTCATCTAACCTATTAAATATTTCATGTATGCTAATAATTACATAATTGTACCGTGTAACCTAGACTAATAAACAATCTTATTACCTAAAATTACAACGTGAATACATCGTAAACGTGTAATCAATAACACGATATTAATTATCTGTATATATAAAATCCTTGCGTTACTGACTGACTGACAGACAAGCTACAGCCTAAACTATTCGGCGCAAGAAGCTGAAATTTAGCATGTATGTTCCTTGGGGACCGTAGTGGTGCATTAAGACGGGATTCCCCGAAATTCCCACGGGATCGGGCAAAATGGGAAATTCGAAAATATGTGCGTGCGGAGCCGCTGGCGTCGACTAGTTATTTATATTTTTTATTCACTCAGCTACACACGTTTAATATAGATTTATTACTTTTGGATTTATTGATAGGTATTTCCGTGATCATTTACACAAGTTATAGGTCTAGATTTTCAAATGAAAATATATGTACCTAAGTATATAGATGCGACAAAAACTGTACGGACGTTTTTTGATTGTATACAAATCTCTTTCTTTGTTTCTTCTTCTTGTTCTAAATAGCATAATCAATAGCAAAAACTTAAACCTTCCTTAGGAATCATCCTATCTACTGGTGAAAACCGTTCCAAAATTCGTTCAGTACTTTTTGAGTATAGTCGCATTCATACCGACAGTCAGGAACAAAAGGGGAATATTATATATAATACGACTAGATAGTTTTAATTATGATGATTAGATGCAATGGCAGCGATAGCCGAGTGGATATACCAACAGACTGCCATGCAGAGGGTATCAGGTTCGAATTCACGGCGCGCACCAATGACTTTTCGGAGTTATGTGCGTATTGAATTGTTAACTATCGCTTGTCCCGTGCCTCGGAGAGCACGTTAAGCCGTCGGTCCCGGTTGTCATGAAGATCTTTGACAGTCGTTACAGGGCGTCAGTACCTTCTAAAAAATAAACTGACACTAGTCTAAACCATGGAATATCGCTATCCCTTCGGGTTGCGGAGGTCAGACAGGCAGTCGCTCTGTGGAAAAGTTAATATTCAACCAAATCCGGTTAGACTAGTAAGCGGACCCCAGATTGAAACTGGGATAACGCTAAGAGAAAGATTAGATGCAATCAAATAATATTAATACTGCACCATAAGAAGTACGATTTTCTTAGTAAATACATTGCTAAGATTTTAAATAACAGATAATTTAAAATATACGGAATTAACCGCGTAATTTGACGTATACTTGCCCAATAACTGAGTGCACAGTCGGAAAGGAGATCCGCTTTATGATTATTTAGGTTAACATATTCAAACTTATACATAAATACATCATATAACACTCACATAGACATGTGTTACCTACACACGTACTCGTAAGACGCCTGTAGTGAATCGTGTGTTTTGATATGTTGTTTGCTTACCTGAAATGAAATAATTTATTCGTTAATTATATACACAACCAAATACATTACATAACAATATTATTCATATAGTTACAACAAATTAAATACGCGATGTTGGTTTTTTTGCATGACTTAAATATTTAGAGCACTAAAGAAAACTTTGTAAAAAAATTGAAAAAGATTACTTTGTATTTTAGTTGTCTAGTTTTGGATGTCTCTGTAGACGCGTGTTTAGTATGGCAACTAAGACAATTAGGTTATAAGTTATAACTAAGTTTATATTATGGTTCATGGAAAGTACAGTGTTATAAGTTACGTGAACAATTGGATATTTCGTGCTTCTTTCTTTGTTACTCAAGTGACTCATCACTTCGTTGTAGTGCATTAGAGTAACCATTGCTGACTAAAATAGGGGTAAGAGAGCAAAATCATTTTTCAATGTTCACGTGGACCTCTTTAGCACAAATTTACATAACGTATACTTATCACGTCTAAGTGTGAAAACCATAATTTAGTTAAACACATTGATGACATTGATCTGCTAAGGAAAAGGTGCTATAATCACATAGAGCCGGAGCATAAACATAAATCAACTTAAGCGTGGAATGAAGACTGTTTAAAATATACTTAATTAATTAAGTACCTACTTAACAATATTATGTTGTACATTATATAAAATGAAAGAATATGGCTCCATTATTCTAAAATTACGTCGCATTCATAACAACCATCCAGCTGCCAGGAGTCCAGAAGTATCACAGAGCCTGACTAGTTTAATGAATAAACCGGACAATGTCCGCGTACGGTACAACACACCAACAATACCAAATGTTGCGCCGTTCAAAAGCTTCACTATGAATTTACAAGACTCATTGTCCAGTAATGGGCTGTGGGCTTTAGACCAGACATTCATGCGTAGTTAGAATACATGCTTTTATATGGAAATCGGTACATAGAAACGGTAGGTTGATGCTTTCAGAAGGCTTTGCTTTATTAGCATTAGCTATTGTTTTTGGTTGGAATATTTAATTATTTCCTATATTTATACTATAACCATGAAATATAATGGTTGGAAATGAATATGGTTTATTAGAATTATAGCATTTTGATTTAATGTGTGTTATTTTAGTGAGCTTTACGGCGTTGCAATGAGGTGTTGAAATGGATTTTCCGGTAAGTTTTAATTATTTTTGTTCTTAAGGAGCGATTTGAATCGGTACAGCACACGACGGAGGCCAACATTGTTGAGTTAATAGTGATCGATCAAGAGCCTTTAATTACAAAGCCGTATTTTATTTCAGTTGCGTCTAGCATGTAACTTCTACACAAACGAGGAGTTTTCGTAGGAATTTTCAACAAGTCGTTGTTCATTTCTTCGACCTCTTCTCGTAAACTATTTGGATGAACAACTAATTTTAATATGTATAAGCGCCGATTACGATTCACTTATTGATAAAATATATAACTTTATGCTCTGTGTAACACGAAGTATCTAAACTAGCCTTTTTACGTGGGGAAACTCTTATGCGAGTGCCTCTCCGCGGGGCAGGCAGAGAGGGTATGTCAGACTCTCCGGGACGGAACCCGGGCTTACCGACTAAAACCACCACGATAGCCGCCTCAGCGTTCAAAAGAATGGGACACAGGGAACGCGGGTGTGCTGCTCCTGGATACCGTTACGCTTGTCCCGTAGTAGGGCTCAGTCTCTGGAAGACGAAGTGCCTAACCTACAGGTACAATAACTTCACTGCTAAAAAGCTTAATGTAGATATGAGTGTCATCGCTCGCCAAGGTATTGAAATGAAACAACAGATTCAGTTGCTAAGTAGCTCTACGATGTGGTGGCGCGCAAGAGTCAATATTTGCTTACAAGAGTGCAGGTTTACGCCTGCAAGCCGTATCTACCGATAAACGTGGCTAAGTTATGCTCGTATCATACATATAAAACTTGAAACCTAGTAATGTGCTTAATATTGATGAGAAGAGATCATAATTAGATTTATAGCTGAAAAGAAAAACGAACAAAAGGAAACAAAGATGTTGAGAAATGATTATCAAAGCTCTATGTACGGTTTTACCAACTTTTCTTATAGTTTCTCGATCTATATTGAAGTAGGTATACTGTAAAACGTATATCATATGTTTTAAAATACTGGCTCGCTGTTTGATACTGTTCTGGAGGTTCAAGTGCGATCTCCACTCAATTCGACACTTTGTGTGATCCGTAAATTGAGCTTTGGAATCTGGGTGATTTTTATTTATTGTTTGAACATTCTTAAAGTGACCTGAAACCCAGGTAGTGTTAGCCGTCATGGCATCTATCTACACCATTATGCTAAACCTGCAGTTAAAGTAAATTCATCTTAGATGGCAGGTCTCAATTTTTGCGTATTACATTTAATATAATTGACACTGCTGACGCCAGATAGGTGTCAGGCAATCGTGAGTTAAAGAAACATAGCTGAACATTTAAAAGACTTGGAACAAAATACATTACACTGAACTGTAGCTTGGAATATTCCAATAGCTTTCCTTGTATCAAAGGCAGTCAAACCAAGGCTTTAAGAGTTGGAAGCTTGGACCGAGGGTCGCACATATCAATAGTTTTAGATCAAGTTCATCATCAGCCCATTACAGTCTACTGCTGGACTAGGTTTATCTTTTCAAAGGAGGAATTGGCCTACTATATCACGCTGGCCAAACGGGTTGGTATAGGTTTTGTTTTAAGTTTTCCTTCTCTTTCAGTGCTGTTCTCTCCATAATATGCTGCCTCTGTCGGCTCTTACGACACCCATGGGATGATATGGGGTGGTGACATTGTGTATTCTTAATCCGTCACCACACGGACAAGTTAATGCAATACAATTGACTTGGTTGTAATTGCTGGACGCTCACATTTATGTGTGAGTAATATCTTCTGGCCAGGTCTTAGATGTTGTTTAAAGAGAGCACAAGAAAAAAATGAGTAGGTATATTGTAAGATTCGCTTTCATGTATAGTTTTAAAAATCTTTTGTTTTTGAAGCTATACATGAAAGCGATTCTTCAAAAATATCCTCAATTTTTCATCATAATTCCTTATCACATCGCAATATCAAAAAATATCATTCAGCATCGGTAAGCAAGTTTGTTGTACCAAAGAACCATGTAACAAGCATAACAAGTAAATATACTGTGACGAACCCAAGGCTGCGTTCATTCGATACGCAGTTATAGTGCACAACACACGAATATGTGGTATGCGTACCATGCTTTGCGCACATATTATGCGGGCTTATGTAGGAGGTAGCTGGGTCAGGCTTGCAGCTTTAGATGAGTGGTTCATTTGATTTGATTGGGTTATAAGCTTTCTAAATGGAGATTAGTACACGTACCTTATAATGCTAATCAAGAGATTGAGTAGGTATATCTTGGAATGATTTGTGCGTTATGAATTTATGATAGAAAAGCAGGACCGAATTGAAGCGCCTGTGATAGAGTAAGTGGTGACAAAACGAATCTAACCGTCTGCTTTTAAGATGGGATCAATGTATCCACACCCCATTGCTAATGTTTATAAATCCTAAAGTGAGTTCGTTTATTTGTTGGTTTGTCCTTCTTTTATTTTGAAACTATGAACGTGTCTTAATGAAACTTTGTAGTTATATAACTATACCTAATCAAATTAACACATTGGGTACAATTTGTCGCCAAAGCTGACAGGCGGAGCCTCGAGCGAAATCTAGTAATTACAATATTACGTATATTCAATCTATAAATCCTCTATTACCTCACACCATGTAGCGCAGCAATTCGCTATGAAATGGTAACGAGAGGACAAATTCGAGACAAATGGTCGACTATCAGCTGGTCCTATAACTCATTAGCATAGAATGGTGACAGTCGCTTTCTAGCAATGCCGTTGTTTCATAATTGAATGTGGCTTACATGTCAAGCGTTGCTACATGGGATTAATTAAGGATTGGTATGCACAATATTTTTGTAATCGCTTCTTAGAAGTGTCTTGAGCATTGAAAGAGTTTGATGTACTTAGTTATTGATTTTAAATATTAAAACCCAGAATATACGCGATTAAAAGAGGTATACCTAACCATTTAAAGATTAGCGAATTTGTATGAGGTAGCCGCAGATTATATTATGAAAAATAGAAAGAAGTAACTGGTAGACAACGCCCAGTCTCGTCGTATTAAGCACAAGAAGCTGAAATTTGGCATGTATGGTCTTTGAGGATCGTACAGGTGCAGTAAGAAGGAATATCTCGAAAGTACCACGATATCGGGAAAAATTGTTAAATAAAGGAAATATGTGCGAACGTAGCTGCGGACAGCCTGTATAAAATAAACCTGTTAGGATTATACGTATATCATTGCACCCATAAATATACAAAGTAGACAGCAGATACCTTTTAATACCTGTCTCTGTGTACCTACATTTTACGAGCCTTATTTTAAGTCCTACTTAATTAACAGGGAGCCATACCGTCTACCAGACTCATTTTCAAGCTTCTACTACTGAGAAATCCCTATAAGGAGAACAGGTAATGCTTTGTCTTAGCCGAGCACTAAGCCCGGGACCTCACGAGCGACCAAACATAAATGCGACCTCAATCGGCACTCGGGACCTACAAGGCGAAATACTATAGAACAGTTTGATACTTATGTTCAAAACTATTTGGTCCTTCCAATTTTCAGCAAAGAAGCTTGAAATATTAGGAAAATGTGATTTATTTAAGAAAATATGATTTTATTTTATAAAGACTACAGGTGCACTACAAGATACAAGGTATAAAGCGACACAGGATCAAGTCCTAATGAGGGAGTGGTCTTTAAAAAAAATAAAATAAAACAATATTCCTAAGAACTATCTTTAAAAAAACATATTACGTTTACAGTTGTTTTCTATTAACTAATGGGCGTAGACAAATGCAGTGTTATTCAACGTAAGCGTAATTCGGTATTGGTTGGTTTCGGTTGCGTAAGCTGTAATCAAATAATGGAGTGGCATCGGAACCTGTTTAGGATCTGTGCCCGAGGTGCGATCGCGCCACCATCCCGCCAGGCAAGCAAGTCCCGTGGATGTGGCACTCTGTACTAGTAGCGAGCTATATTATATAGTGACTAAAATGTTTAGGTTTTTGGTACGTAAAGTTAAAAAGATATCGGCCGGCCTGTTGTTGTATTAAATAAATATTGTAAGAATACCTCCATACAATTATGTTAATTAAATACTGTTAGAGATTTAGCTTATGTATCGCAATTGAATGCCGCTAAACGTTTATTACAAAATAAATCATAACTTCTGCTCTTCAACTGTAGTCAAAAAAATTATTCACAATCGAGAATTATATAACTCTATTTTTATTTCACTTTCTTTAATTTTTTTTGTTTTGTATATTGTTTGGTTCTTATTTACAACGCAATATTATTGTTCCCGCACTTCATATTCGTCTAGCCCGTTTGTTCAGAAAGGCGCATCGTCACAAGCGCAAATAACACTGGAAGCGTATCTGTCACATTCATTCTTCAATTTTATTGTCAACTCACTCTCGGTCTAAGCATGATTTTAAAAATATAATTAAAGTTATAGTCGTTATCACAGCTTATTATTCAAGAAACTAATATTACCTGAGATCAGCAAACACCGTTTATATCCCATCTATCAGTCTGTACCTAATAATGATTCTGTGACAAAACTTGCCCTATCCGTCGCTTCATAGCGCCCAGTTGTCCCACATCTTTGCGAGTTTCGACTAACGGTCCCGTTGCCTAACCGCCTCGATGTGATAACACAACTGGGCTACCTCGCGCCATTCGACAATAAATTAACTTGAAGTATGCTTACACTACGGTGACTTGTGACTAACACGAATTGGGAGACATTTCTGCAGAATATCACCTTACGGAATAGAAAATTGAGGCAAAGTTAAGTGACTTTATTGTAAAACGTTAGACTCGCGCGGCATGGCTGTTGGTTCTCGTGAAAAGAGGTTCTAAGGTCACTCTAAAGTTTCATCAAAATCCTCTTAGTAGTTTTTGCGTGAAAGAGTGACTAAAATTCATATTGCCATCTATCCATCTGCATATACTTTCGAATTTACGGCCATTTTCAATATTCGAACTATAGATAAATCTCTATAGAGAAGGAAAACTTGATACAAACCCTATACCAACCCGTTTGGCCAGCGTGGTATAGTAGGCCAATTCCTCCTTTCAAAGGAGAGGCCTAGTCCAGCAGTGGACTGTTAAAGGCTGATGATGTTGATGAGATAGATCTGTAGATTTTAGATTCGTGTTTGACATATTTTGTATGAAGCTTATGTCAAAAACTGTCCAAAACGAATCTAAAATCTACAGATCTATCTATAATTCGTATATTGAATTCCAGAGTTAGTAGTAACATTAGATCGCGTTCCGAAAGTAACTTACGAATATATTTTAGAGATTATGAATCTGGAAAATAAATAAATACCTATAATAGTCTTATTTCCTGGATAAACATGAACAAATTGACGGACTTTCGAAGAGACCTAATACCACATAGTATTTTAGAATTGGTAATAAACATGTAATACATCTATCTACATATACATACATACTAGCTTTTGCCCGCAGTTTCGCTCGCGTAAATTCGGGGCTCTCTAGTTATGTGGTTATAGTAAGTAGGTATATCATCTATGTTCGGGGTAACACAAATCTCCTTTATTGGGTGGATACTTCTATAATTGTCGTTTGAACTGTTTAGGAAATATAACTGCAAAAAGTATTTACACATACAAACTACTTATGACTCAAAACGTTATTCGGTATCAGTGACGCTTACGTTAGTATAAAATAAATCTATGGTGACGTTTCGCTAGAGTGGCCAATATGGCGACTGCGATTTGTCTGTCAAAACCATTAGAATTTAACAAAATACTCGACAATCCGAATTTTGCGGATATACATATGTTGTCGACTCGAAATCTTTATTTTAAATATTTTATTATTCAGGTAAGGTTTCGATGTACGCCTTGACGAAATTATCATTATAAGATTTGACACTGCGATAGCAGCGCAGTCCGTCGGCTCCAATGTGAAACATTCCAAAATTCACAAGTACTTATAAATTAAAAATTAAGTAAAAATACATTTTCCAATGGACTAAATTGTGAATCTAAACCATTCTCAAGTCCCCCTGAACACACAAAAAATTTTATCAAGATCGGTCCAGTAGTTTAGGAGGAGTTCAGTGACATACACACGCACACAAGAAATATAAGAAGATATGTATGTAAGGCAGAATGCAATTCCACATAGAACTAAGTTAAGATCTAAGTCGTTAGATTCTACTCATATTAAATTCATGACAGTACTACAATAGTAGGACCTTGAACAGATATTAGAACAAGGATAACCTGCGTCAATTCTTCAATAGCTCACTATGAACTGCATTGCACTTCACAATTGTATTCGTGCACACAAATTACATATATTAAAGTAAGTTCGAAGAACGAGAACATTAAGTAGGTAATGCATATGTTTTAGTTGTTATTATGATGATTATTGTCTATTTGTAGTAAAGCGTAAAACTGCACTTGAGGGCAAACTCTATGTCTTTTTTGCTTTTAACTTAGAGGTGGTAAAGTACGCATAGGGTGCATAGGGTTCCCACCAAGAACTTAGGGTCCCAAGCGAACCTCACCTGCAAGTGGTGCACCTGCCGATCAACGGACGAGGCTCTGGCAAACAAAATATCCCGATAAGCGGCGTATTACGTGGGATCAAAACACTGGGGAAAAGTGGGCGTTTAATATGCCTCTGCTTACCCCTTCGGGGAAACAGGCGTGAGTCTATGTATGTATGTGTATGTATGGTAAAGTATTTGCTGTAAAAGAGTCTATGGTAAAGTTGAGGATGTTTATTGCTGTTTGTTGATTTATTAATGAACCAATCTTAACAAAACAAGACAGCCTAGAGAGATATAGGTAAATTCACGAAAGTTGACCACAAATGGCGGCCTTCGCGCATATGTACATTCGTGCACCAATAGCGTTGCTCCATTCTTGACGCATTTAGGGAATGCGTCAAGAACGGAGCCACGCCATTGGCACTCCACCCGCGCCTCACCCCGCACCTCCACGGGGACCTAAAAAATGACTTCTGCGCAGTGGTCATCTTTCGTGAATTTACCTATACCAACGACTGCCATGTAGAGAGATAAAGGCATGGGTGATATTCTAACATATTATATCATTGAGTATAGGGGTATCGGGTTCAATCCCACGACACGACCACAATCTTTTCTAAATTAAGCTCTTTCTTGCCCTGTGCCTAGGAGAGCACGTTAAGTCGTCGGCCTCAGTCATGAAGATTTCTGACAGTCCGTTACGGGGAGTCAGTATCCTTTAATATACTGAAGCTGGTCTTAGCCATGGAATGTATATTATATCTATCTTTTTGGGTTGTGGAAATCAGACGGAAATCGCTCTCAGGAAAGGGAAATATTTTGCCAAATATGGTTCCGAGGCGGAAAATCTTAGATGAAACCGGGATATCGCCAGAAAGATTATGATTAGACGTGTATAAAATTCCTTAACCTCATTTGATTTCATGTTTGTAATGAATTCGGTTGAAAAACTCCGTACGATATGCAGTGGTACCTACATCCAAAATTTGGAAATAACGGAGTGCTGTCGACTTGTGACAAAGTAAACATAAAAATATTAACTTAAGCACGTTCAAGTTGCATGTTAAGTAGAGTACATTTAACGGCTTTTTGAATAAACAATGCGTTGGTGCATATACATAATAAACTCAAGCTCTTCATAGTTTTTGGTTGAGTTGAGAGTAAGAATCAACATGTAACAGCAATAGTCCAGTGGTGTAAGTAACGGATTGCCGAGACGATGGTCTCGGGTTCGATCCCCAGGTAACCCGAACACTCACCTCTGACTTTTCGAAGATATGTGTGTATTAAAAATTTTAATTATCGCTCACTTAATAATGTGTCCGATAGATGGAGCCTCATATAACATTGAGACCGAAACATAACTGGCGAAGTATGGGTATGTAATACACCTCTGCCTACCCCTTCGGGGATAAAAGCATGAAGTTATGTTATGTTAATACTACCGCCATCTATACCAATCTAGCACGTTGTTATATACTTGCATATTATTATTCTTATTATTCGCTGCCTACCGAATGGATTTGTGCAGTTTTTTTAACCTGTGTAGGAAAGCACACCTACGTTTCGGCTTACAGTCCGGTAGACACAAGCGTGTCGAGCCGACTCCAAGGGTTGGTTAGTAGTATCCAAGCTCTTAAACAAAAATTAGACTGCATAATCGTTTCAGGGTGTATAGGGTTCCCACCAAGATCTTAGGGTCCCAAGCCAAACTCACCTGCAAGTGGTGCACCTGCCGATCAACGGACGAGGCTCTGGCAAACAAATATCCCGATAAACGCCAATAGGCTCGCCACCTATTACGTGGGATCAAAACCCTGGCGAAAAGTGGGCGTTTAATATGCCTCTGCCTACCCCTTCGGGAAAACAGGCGTGAGTCTATGTATGTATGTATGTATAATCGTTTCTGCTATACTACATAGTCATCCCGCAAACCCTGACTCTCTAACTTAAGACAGGGAGGGTTACAAAATCCTCTCATAGTGACCTAGGTAGATGCCGAGTTTCAGATTCTACCGCCCAGTTATTTTAGTGTACTCTGTGCTTTGTCTGTGAGTCAGACGCAAGAATTTTATATCTACCGATTCATGATTAATTATTTAAATAATAAATAGATCTGTGAGCGCAGTCAATAAATAAGAGCTGTTAATAGATAATTAGGTATTGTACAAGTCAATATTGCTAAACAATTTATTTCATGTTAAATATAAAATATAAGCCATTATAAATTATTTACTGCCGCTGCAATCTGTTCAATAAAATATGTTTATTTTATAGCCTTCGTTTTAATTAGCAAATAGTATCTACTCACTCGTTTAATAATTAAATCTGTTTAATTGCTTAATCATTAGTTAACTCTTAGTTAGGCTTATGTTTTTGAATATGGCTATTATTGGCTAGACTCAGAAATATGTATACTATTGACGTAAAAAGAATCGTATAATAATAATAGCACTAAGTACATAATTATTACTTTAAGTAAAAAGGTAATCAAAGAAGTGAAAGTTTTGGCATAGATAACAATAGGGTATTTGACTAAAAAAATCGAATTAGTCCGTCAGATAGATTTCCAAAAAATATTGGACACGTATATTTTCTTTAGTCACGTAAACAAAAAAATGAAGCGACAAACTTCGCTGAAAACTCGTGTGACGTCACTTGCCAGTACACTTTTTACTGGCAAGTGACGTTACAAGCCCCCACTCTTAGGCGTTTCTCCATCTTTGATGCGCTTTATCTTCGTATTTTCTTACTGATTTGATAAAACAAAAAATACGTATCCAATATTTTTCGATAATCTAACTGACGGACTAATTCGATTTTTTTAGTCAAATACCCTAATAGGGTATTTGACTAAAAAAATCGAATTAGTAATAGGTAAGACATCATGGAACTGAAAATATACCAATGCAATATTGTTCGAAATTCGAACGCTACAAAAGCTTATATAAACATTCGATTCCATTTCATTCATTTCGTGTGCATCGCGTTAGTATTTTCAGACCGCCCGTTATAGGCCTTCGACATATCCTAACGCGCTCTGATTTAAATGTCACACGCGGTCACACATCCAAGTGGTGTCATGCAAGCGTTGCTTTACTTTGCCGAGCTATTATGAACTGCAAGCAAAGGCATGCTATGAGCGCTACAGTCATTTATTATTTTTCATATTGATCGACTTACTTAGACCTAACTACTAATTACATAAATTGATTTGCTAGTAAGTTTGCATATGTGTTTACAGTCGATCTCATGAAGTTTCACGGTCTGTCCAATTAATTGTCCTTTCTGGTCAATTATTCTTGTAAACAACGACATGTCAAGCCAAAATCTTCACACGAGGCAAGCAAAGATTCTTGTAATAACGTTGCATACATACCTCAAGCAGTTATGCTTTTATGCAAAATGAACGTAGCGCTACGGTTTATTGCGATTAGATCCTCGCCACAACTGGTTTTATATTTAAGTGTTATCAACATTATTCACGGTGCACTATAGCTCTATTACGGACAGTTATATGACGTCACTATTTAACGTATTTTATAAGAATATTTCATTTGTCCAAGACTTTTTCTGTGTAGACTACAAAAAAGTTATGCCTCATATTAACTTTTTCAAATTCGAAAGCCTATTCCTTAGGTGGCACACGAAATACTTCTTGGGTGCCTATGTCATAAAAAAGCGATTTAATTGGGACATTATTATACACATAATTAATCTAAAGAAAATTTGTCAAAATAGAAAGTTATTCTTCGAGTAGGTATTGCAAAATTGATGTACCTAGGTACTTAGCATGGTGTGGTAGGGATGTGGAGGACAGACGTCTGTCTCTGTGTGGAAAAGCCAATAGCCTGTCAATCTAGGCTAGCACTTATTTAATTTATTCTGCATCCTCTAATCATAGTTACACGGGTTTAACTAAATCGTGTAAAAAACATTTCGACTTGTATTGCAGCTTAGGCCTTTCCCAGAGGCTAACAAGACATAATATATGACTAGTTACCTCTATAAAACGATGTATAATAATAATATTAGCATTTTACTTAACGATTACTAATAGGTCTGATTAACAGCCAACTTCGCAAGTCAGTAAAAACTCTAGTCCAGCCTCACAAGAAAAAATGGTACGAGATGTGTTTAGACTTTCTTTAAACCTTAAAGGATAACTCTACAGTCTACACCAAGAGTTAAAGATTCCATCCCCGTATAGGGTAAGACTCCGTGATTTTCATATTGTTTAAATCTGATCTGTGTCCTTTATTTAAATGTTTGTAAAGTTTTTCACGACACAGGATTTATTCCTTGTGCAAAGAAAATTTAAAAGGTAAAAGAATCTAAATTTTGTTAGGAAAACCGCCATAACCTGCAAAGGTTGCAACTTACACCAATCTATCATTTGAAAGTTTGTAAAGTATCCCACGACGCAGGATTTATTCGCAGTGCTGGCGTTATTGTAAATAAAGTATAAACTTTAGTTTACGTAACCTTTACCCACCCTTTCGTGCAAGCGTGATTTTACGCGCGAACAACACCGTCGTCGCTTACGCACGAAACGAGATTATCTTTCAAAACGTTTAAGTAACATAAAACAAAGACCGTTTAATCCAATATTGAGCAGACCATTTTAAAGGGCTATGTAGTAATCATGACAAAACCCTTCGTTGACCTACGGACCTGTTTGCCCATCGAAATACAAGGCAAATGATTGACTCATTTTGCCTCGCTACACGGATTATTAGCCAAAAGTACCTGTTTGGGACATAAACGGTTAAGAAGCTGATTTGTGTTGTTTACATTTAAAAGCGGCAATGATACAAAATTGAATCTACAGGTGTGCAGTGGTTGAGACTTGTTAACTGCCAGTAATAACTGAAATAAAAACTTTTGAAAGTGTTATCAGCTGCTGACTTTTTTCTTTCGTTGGCAGACAGTAATCTTGTGTACAGTAAACACATAGAATTGTGGTCATTGGAATTAAGTACCGTCTGTTTGGATTTAGTTAAGCTTTTAACTCTTTTGTGGCATTACACGTAAAGATGGTTAACTCATTGAAATAGAATACGTACCAAGTCAAGTCAGTCGGTATATCTAACTAGCCGTTCCATGAACTGACTGGATTCATGGAGGTCTTCACCATTCTATACGTTTATCTTTTCAGTACAAGACAGACCATATTCTACATCGAAAAACGGCAATACTAATAACCAATTCTAAATAAAAGAATCTTGATTCTTTTATTTAGAATTGGTTATTAGTACTTATTGCCGTTTTGAGAAGACATTGCCTAATGCCTGCTATCAAAAACTCCTCTCATCATCGGCCTTTAACAGTCCACTGCTGGACTAAGCCTCTCCTTTGAAAGGAAGAATTGGCCTCCTATATCACGCTGGCCAAACGGGTTGGTATAGGGTTTGTATCAAGTTTTCCTTCTCTTATAGTGCTGTTCTCTGCATAGTATGCTCCCCTTACGACACCCATGGGATGATATGGGGTGGTGACATTCAGTATTCTTAATCCGTCACCACACTCCTCACTCCTCTATAATTACTAAAATTCATATAACCTTAAAGAACAGGAAAGATTTTATTATGTGTAGGGAATTCCCTATCGTAAACGGTGAACAGTTCCAAGTAGCCATAACCGCACAGGTACTAGTTTCCAATACGACCAAATCGTTGTTACTTTGTTTTGCATTCCAATGCGTACTTTGAACGTACAATTTGTTATAATGCTACTCATTTGCCGTAATGGATAACTGCATGATTAGTGCATTAGGAAAACGGTCGCTTCGCCAGTGGCGGATTTGCCCTAAGGCCCAGTAGGCCCGGGCCTAGGGCGGCCAGATATTAGGGGCGGCCAATCGTGTCCAAAAATCCACTGATGATAACAAGAAATAACTCATAGTAGGTACCTAAATATACTGGCACATGCACATGGCGAACTGCACTGCACCGCATCGTTTAACTAATTATTTAATCTTCTTATCACCTTCGTATATTTTATACTTATATTATAAAATAATTGATTATAGTGTACTTAATGTAATGTATTATTGAAAAAAAGTAAAAGTAAAGTAATTATTTCGTAAATAAAAATTAAGTGGGGCAGAGTATCGCAAGCGAGCTAAAGAAAAAGAAGATAAACAAAAAGATGTGATAAAAAGAACGTGAAGATTAGACGATTTCTTCGGAAAAATATGTACAGATATTAAAGATCATATCATTGATCCAACACGCGACGTTCCAAGTGGTAGTGGCGCTACGTCAATTGATATTTCTTCAGTGTCTTCAAGTGCAGATACTTTGATCGTTGTTGCAAGTGGATCAAAGGAAAAAGTCGAAGGTGTCTCACTAGTAGATACCAAGTGTGCAGCCAAATTCAGACTAGGAGTTGTGCAAAATCAGCGACGATCCAGCCAAATGGACAATGGACGAGTTCACGCGTGATTACCTTTGTAAGAACGGAGCCAATCAAAACATCCAAAATGATTTACCTAAGAGCAATGAATACAGATTTACATATAGAAGCGCATTTGTGTATAAGTGGCGAGTTGGCGACTGTCGTCAGTGTAGTACGTAGTTGGCGCTGTTGACGGCGCTGGCGTCGTTCACCGTCTCTCTTGCTCTCGTAGTTTTATGATCTTAACTACGAGAGCAAGAGAGACGGTGAAGTAAAAGGTTAAGATACACAGGAGGAACGTCCGTCTCTCTTGCACTCATAGAGACAGCTGTCACAGCGCGAATGCCATGTCACCAAGCGGCAATTTGGGTCACAGAAAGTTTGTCTACAGAGCGCCCATAAGAAATGCGCCTCTATGTAAATATCTATGCTCTATGCTAAGAGTGAGCCAATTTACAAAGATAAGGCGCGACAGTTGTCAAAACATTTATTCGAACGTCAGCTTCTAAACGGCGAAAAAGTTTCGCGAAAATGGCTAATTTATTCCGAAAGTACTGGATGTGTTTTTTGAGGACCTTGTCTTATTTTTAATGGTGGGGAGAGTCAGTTCGACAAAAAAGATGGATTTAATGGTTGGAAAAACTCCTATTATCGAGTTTCAACTCACGAGAATTCGCCTACTCATAAATGATCTGTCCTGCATATTAACGAACGAAGCAACGCGTTGGGTCGCATTGATCACACATTAACAATGCAATTAGATGAAGAAATAAATTACTGTAAAAACATTCTAAAAAGAGTTGTTGCATGTGTGAAATCGCTTGCTTCACGTGGTTTGCCTTTCAGAGGACACGACGAGAAATTTGGTTCATTTCACGATGGAAATTATTTGATGTCCTTAGAGCTTATAGCTGAGTTCGATCCTTTCTTAGCCAAACACATTACACGTTATGGTAATCCAGGCTCAGGACATACGAGTTATCTCTCTTCAGCAACATGCGAAGAATTCATTCGGCTTATGGGAAACAAAGTTTTGAAGACAATTGTATCGGAAATATTAACAGCGAAATATTTTTCTCTGATCATTGACTCGACGCCGGATATATCTCACGTAGACCAGCTCACTTATGTAATCAGATATGTGCTGCCTAATGGGTCACCGTGGGGTCACCTGTAGAACGTTTCGTCAAGTTCATTCCAAACACGGGCCATAAAGCTCAGCAAATGACAACTGCGGTTACCTCAACTTTAACTAAATTCGGAATAGACATTTTAAACAGCCGCGGGCAATCTTATGACAACGCAGCTAACATGTCAGGTATATACAACGGCCTACAAGCTAAAATTAAGGAAATTTCTCCTCTTGCCGAGTATGTTCCCTTTTCAGCACACTCGCTCAATGTAGTAGGTGAATGTGCAGCTGAAAGCAGCCAAGAGGCTTGTTCGTTCTTTTCTCAACTCCAACTCAGCGTTGGCAACTCCTTCAAGCCCATTTCACCGTCAAAAGTCTATCAACGACTCGTTGGTCAGCTCGTGTAGACGCATGCAAAAGTTTACGCGAATCGTGACATGAAATCCATAAAGCGTTAGCGCTATATAGCGCTACATCGAAAACGACACACAACAGAAGAGAGCCGTTATATGCGAAGCAAGAGATATTCGTTTGAAACCGGAACGTTTTGAAACGGCCGTTACGGCTGTTTTTTGGGGATGTTTACTGGACCGCATTAACGCCACAAGTAAAAAACTTCAAAGTGTGGAAATTGATATTACCATTGTCATAGAACTCTATGAAGTCCTAATACATTTTATTTTCGAAACACGAGATAACTTTGATTTCGAAAACAAAAGAAGACCAATAACCAAAGAACTATCTTATGTACAGGAATATGAAAGAGATTTTCGACGCAATCGAAAGCGTAAGCTACTTCCTGGCGAGACTAATGCAGATTATGTAGCCAATACAGTTGAGAAAGGGGCGGCACATGGCCTGGGGCCTAGAGCGGCCAAGACTGCAAATCCGCCACTGCGCTTCGCCAATACTGATGCAATGCGTAACTCACACTAAGACATTACTTGCGTATATTATGAAGGTTCTGTGTATTTAAAAAGAAGTAGGTATGTGTATTATATGGATTTATGTATCGCTTATACGATTTTCAGCATTAAATAAGAAAACGATCACGAGTATAAACTAAGTGCGACTGCTTACTACTCTCATACTCATCATCACCATCATGTCAGCCGAAAAACTTCCCCTGCTGGACATGGGCCTCCCCCACTGGAGTGTTATCCCCCATCTACTCATTAAAATATTTTTATAGCTGCACCATATTTGTAAACAATCATACAAAACAAATATGACATTTAAACCATACTTAAGTAACAACCAGTAAAAAGCACCAGCTTTCATTAAAATGCAGTTATTACGCAATCAGTCCATCTATTTCCACAAGAGCTGGACACAAACAGACTAGACGCACAGAAAAGCTTAAATAGACGCAACATTTCTGTAGTCATTTCATTAATAGGAAAGTTTCCTGCAAGTGAAATAAATTATACAAGTATTTTTATTTAGTGAAACATGTCAAAATAATAGTAGTTTCATTCATCAATTATTATAAAACTTTATTTAACATTTTTTATCGTCAATTTATTGATAATAAGTATTCTACTTGACAGCAAAACACTATGACGTCACTACGTCATATTTCATACAAAATCCTAAGCAATGGTCGTTTTTGACATTTCATTAAAAGTGCTTGATTTGACTAGTTGGAAACAACCCTATTACCTTCGCAAAAATAATTACAGCAGCATACAAGTAACAAGATGCTTGACGCAGTGTTTCACGCCTATCTTAGAACAATAAGTAAGCAATTAGTTCTCATTAAGCGAGTGCGTATGCAGTAATGGAGCAGACGTTTATAAAGAGCACTTTCCATTTTGCGAAGCGACGCATCCGACTGTACCTACCGACTCAGAGCGCGTTCCCGCTATGTCGCGATGGTTACTTTATAAAACTCAAGGTTTCACTTAGATTACAATGTGACGCGACAACGTGTGCTTATGAACGTGGAATTTACATATTAGGATTTTAATGGTTCTTGGAAGACAGTCTTCCCTAGCTTCCCCTATAGGAGAGCGTGCTGGGGAAGCCATCGATTTTTTTTTATGGTAGTAGGCGGCAAAAGAGCAGACGGATCGCCTGATGGTAAGCAATTACCGCCGCCCATGGACACAAGCAACACCATAGGAGTCACAAGTGCGTTGCCGGCCTTTGGGTTTGGGAAAAGGGACAGGATGAGGAGTGGAATGAGGGCGAAGGAATAGGGGATAGGGCCTCCTTATATTTTTATCCTCATATTTATTTAGGTGGTTTTCACCGCAACCCATTGCTACGGGTTGGTCATTGATTTTGTTGCCCTAGAGGCTGGCCAGACGGGTGAGACCTCGTTGCCTGAGGCCAGATTAGTCGTCTTTGAGAGGACAGCGGCTATGAAAAATTGAACACATAAGCCACGACGCTTGAACGACACGATAGTCAGCCGGCACCACCTAGTGGAAACGCGCTCACGATTATTTAGTGATAATTACAACCATTGCTTGTTTGTTTAGCAGCCATTTTAAGGGTCAGTTCAATTACAACACCGGTAAACGATTCATTAGAGTAATTATAGTTTCTAAATGAAGAGTATAATAATAATCGGTAAATACAAACCAAATTAAGTGGAAAAATAATTTGCAGTGAGCATCACGATTTTTTTATGACTTCTCAATAGAAATAATGGTTAGGTAAGTACACGTAATTATGGTCTGCAATGTCAGGGAGTTTTAAAACAGCCTTCATTTACACCCTCACCTGGGCAATTTTAGCTTCATCTTTACCCGGATTCGCCATGTATTCCGCGTGCTGACTAATGAATCCAAGTTCTACGCCAATTTGCTCCTAATGGGGAGCAATCGTGGAATTGAGGTGATATATTTTTATTTTTTTATATTTTTTACTCACTCCTGTATAGGCAGAGGTGTAATATTACACCCACATTTTACACAATTTTTAGGTCCCACGTAATAGGGCGCGAGCCTATTGCCGTACCGGGCACATTACCAGACTCCGTGCTGTTACTCAGAATTTCCTAACGGAAAAACCCAATAACACTTTGCCCGACCCGGGAATCGAACCCGAGACCTCCCAATCCCACGCGCACTTTTCACTTGGCACGAGACCAACGAGGCAGTCGAGTTGATATATAGGGAGGTTAAAGTCATGCTAACTCCTTAACGGGGGAAAAGAGAAGCCTCTGCCCCCGTTTCGCAATTGTTGACGATCGAATTTATAGTGACTCTGCTGCTCTAGTAATTTTGTCGTTAATTACAATCATACCAGACAGGGAAGGCAAGCTATATTGCGCTGCGTGAATGCAACGTTCGCGCTTGTCATTCGATGGATGAAAGCACAGCCTCGACAATTACTTATAGGATCGTGGTCTAAGGCAGATTTAGAGTCTACAGTATCACGTTTCAGGCGTCCATTTTGCCCATTCTTAATATATTAAACTATAAATAGAACAGTTAAAAAGCAGTACTACGCATTCACAAGTATTTTGGCATTAGATTGACCACTCAGCATTAATTAAGCAAAGATAATGATCCAATGAGGCCGAGTGAAATCGCTTTGAGGTCGTCACGGACACTTGGCCACCGTTTACACGCTTACAACTTAATGCGTCTCGCTGTACAACCTTCGTGTGTTCCTACATTTGCTACAAAATTACCTACTCAGTAGGAAAACGGAAGTTCTTTCTGGCTACTGTATGAGTGGTAGTGCCTTACTGGTATTAGCATACATTTACCGATCCTGTTGCAGAGTATAGAACCAGTTACATTTAGGAAGTACCTAACAATTCAGAAGGTATAATCGCCCCTCTCTCCTAAATGAATGATTTGAGTTTTTTGGTTGATTCCCTTTGACCGGTCATGATAATAGATTCCTTATTCAACCAATTTCAGTGCTTTTGGGGTACCAATGTGAGCTAATATTTGTACCTTATCAACACTTCTTAAACACAACACGATTGCTATTTACAATATATTTATCATTATAAGTGTCGTGCTTAGGATCCAAAACCCTTGCCTTAGAGAAAGAAGTCTCGTTTCAGTAAATTTCATGAAAATATTAACAAGCCGTTGACTTCAAGATCTCTCTTCAAGCTCGACTTCAAGAGTCTCTCGGACGAATAAGCTCGTTTCTTATGTTGAACTCCAAAACAATACCGACAAACCAGCAAAACACGCTCGGGCTGCCCAAAACTGTAGGTATGCAGTATGCGTGACTGACAATTTCCCACGGTACTGTCTGCATTTATCGTAGACGAGTTTTTTGTTCCTGAAATTAAGGCTTGTTAATCCGATAAGAGGCAATGACCTTCGAGGTAATAAAACGGGCTCTGTGGAGACTAAAATATAAACTTTTAAACGTACGAATAGTTGAATTATCTATCCGGAGATAGGGTTAGAAGTTAATGACAACAATATATCAAAATCACTGCCGTTTTGTCTAGTCGGTCACACACCATGAAGTCAACCACAGAAGTCGCAGACATACCTGGGCAGCAGTGTGTGTGACATATGCAGTTTTACGGCTATGTGCAGGTGTTCAACTTCAATTTTAATTTGTACACCCAGTTGCAAAACTAGCTTTATGAGCCCCGTATCAGCTTCAATAGCTACTCTATCGATCGCACACCGGGACACGAGGACACTTGCTCTCCTAACAGTAGCCGTAACAGACTTGTAAAGTCTGAGGAGCTGATATAGGTATAAAATTGTATACATACAGGGTGTCACAAGACCCATCACCTAGCCGAAGCCTACTCGTTTTGGACATCATGTCAAGTCATACTAAGCAAAAATTAGACCGCGGAAGCGATTTTTTTTTAGGTAGACACATTTACAGAAAATAAAAGTGTGCGCGTGCAATTCCCAAAATACCTTCTTATCCACGGGTGCATAGGTCATCTATAGAACAAATTGGCGGGGTAATTGCAACGATTTTCTAGGTACCTAATTAGAAATATTGCATAGTACTTTTGAGCCTCAATATCTCCTGAACGAGTAATTTCCCAGGTATGGTGCCGAAGTAAAAAATATTCGTAATGATTGGTACTATATGGGATTTCAGTTTTCGTTAAGGGTCTTATTACGTATACCTATTGTAGATTGGATAATTACTAGACATCCGTTATAGCTCAAATATTCAGACTTCCTAATGCTACGAGCGATTTGCCAGAAATCCAATAATCTGCACTATAAACAAACCTTTAGGCGCGACCAAGGACTTCACGAGCAAAGCGATCGTAAGCGCTAATTTATGCCACGAACTCAGCGAAACAATCGAAATAATTAGTTTAACTATAATTTTGTGGTAAATTTTATTATGCACTAGAATTGCCGGTAGTCGATATGCCCACGGTACTTATGTCTATAATTCTTGGCTCCCTAGGTTATTCAGCGATAGAATAAGCGACTGCGGATCATAAGGTATTTATTACTTCCCGTAAGCAATGTGTCTTGGGTTTTCGCTAAGAATAGAATGGAAACTAGGCTTAAAGAATTGCGGTGTTACATGCACGTGGCGGACGTTCTCTGACCAGATTGGAGACATCCTAAAAAAAGGACAGGTCAGAAGTACCCTAAACAGAAGAGCATGCATTAGAAACTTGATGGGAGTGAATGAAGCAAGAGAGGTATGTCAGGATCGTTGCAAATGGCGTTCCGTAGTCTCTGCCTACCCCTCCGGGAAACAGGCGTGAGTCTATGTATGTATGTATGTATGTACATGCACGTGACAACTGTTTAGTCGTTAATCCAATGCTATTTTCTCCAGACGTATTAGATGCGTCAGCTATAAGACATAATAATTATAATCTACGCAGCCTAGCTCAAGACTAAGCTACGTGACTAAAATTATTTATAATTTGTTGTGTACAGCAATGCCAAATGTTAAAGTTTATCTTATTAACTATGTAAATTTTCTAGCTTTTCGTTTGTTTCTAAACCTAACATTGTGATATTCCAAGGGAAATTTTCTAAAAAGGCCTTTTGAAGATTACGGTTTCAAACAAGACCACTTTCTCCCACTTAAAGTGAACGTGATAAAGTAAAGACTCTTTTGTATATCTGTTGACATGGACATGAAAATCAGTGCCGCGCTTCAGCTTATTGAATACGTTGAAGAATACTACTAGAGTTCCGTATATATGTAGGTAAATATTTTTACGAACAAGATGATATATCACACTGCTAGTATTTTTAATATACTTATCAATGACGAGAATAGTTTTAATTAGTAGTTTTAACAGAAAAGCATATATAGAATGTGGGATGAATTAAAATGATGTGAATGGATAGAATGAGATTAAAGTGCGCTGAATTGTGTAAGTAAATCTTACTCCGAAGAATGAGTGAAAAGGTGATGTGATTATCTCCACGAAAAAGATTATCATATGAAGAACCTGCCAACTTAAGAATCCCCATCTTTATCGTAGGTTTATCCTAGTTGCAACCAAGATCTTTAGCTTAAAGACGGGGTCTGCTAATATTCGACACCGTTTCTTAAACACCATTAATGAACCCAAAAAAACCGTCCAAGTTAATTATGTGGTGGCAGCAAGGTTGTGAAACCACAGACAATGGTTGTCTATGGGACAAGGCGCCCCACGGTTACAACACTACAACAATGCTTGATGATAATTTGTGACTATGTTAATGTCCTTATTACATAAACTAAAGAGCATACTGACTCTATGGCTGTTGAGTTGTTGATTGTTTTGTGTGATCTGTCATCATCAGCTGTGTTTCTAGCGTGGAGCTTTCGTTGACATGTTTAGCAATGGAGTAAGCTGACAGCACAGCAAAATCTTTTCTCATCTTTTTAAAGATGGGGAAAGCTTTTTTGATATCCTAGGAATTTTTTCATGAGTATAATTGTTTTAAAGCGCTTTTCGATACTTAAGAAACCAATAGCTCAGATTGTTTGTAAGGAAAGTAATTTAAAGACGAATAGTGCTAACAAAGCGGCCACAGAGAATGAGAGGTGCGAAAACAAACACGAGATTTTTTTATAAAAAATCTCGTGTTTGCACAGTTGGCGTAATGGTTGAAGCGGTCGTCTCGCCGCTGAACACTGCGCCGAGTGTTGTGGGTTCGATTCCCACACGAAACAACTTTGTGTGATCCATAAATTGTTGTTTCGGGTCTGGGTGTTTCATTGTGTCCGTTGGTTGTATGTTTGTAAAGTCCCCCGCGACACAGGATTTATACCTATTGCGGGAGTTGTCTTATAAAAAATAACAAAATAAAAAATATCTTGTATAAATTATCGAAATTTAAATAGGTATAGATAATTTATTGTCATTTAAATTACTTTTTAATTACTAATAATAACTTTCAGTTAATATAAACACAACACCAACAAACAGTCACGCATGACCAACACTCCTTTCAAATAATTTCATTCAAGCTTCTTTACAACAAAACATGAATAGAACCATAAAAATAAACATTTCATAATCCAATCGTCGCTTTTCAAACAAGAACGCATTAAGCTTAATGGCAGCAAGAAGAAAAGCAAAGACTTTCTTTTTCAAAATCATTTGAAAATGAAAAGTTCACGCGGACGGTTGTTACGTCACACCATTATTAGGGTAACTGTACACTGTAAGTAATATAACAATTATTATGTGTACGCGCGTCTTTATGTGGGGCTTTGGAAGTGGCGTATTAATGCATACAGTTATGTAATATGCAGATATTTTGTGGGAATGAGGCGATGAAAAGCTGTCAGCGTTTGTTGTAATGTGGCTATCGGATTATTTGCGTAGGAGCCATTGAAAACCGTCATGCTGTGAATTGAATAATCGCTGATGTTGCATTTCTTTTCGCCAAGGAGAAAATCACAGGTGTAATATTTACTTTGAGAATAACTTGAAGTCTGGGTATAGGTAAGAAGCATTTTGTTGACAGCTGAGCACATTTTTGGCAATGTTCAATATATTCATAATACCCTATTATGAAATACCCTACCCTATTATCAAATAGGTTTGAATCCGCATTTTCAAATATTACTTCATCCATCAACCGGTCTGCATGTTTAAGAGATCCCGATAATGTTCTCGTAAGTTATGACTGACAATGCGAAGACTGCCAACCCGTACCCGACCAGCATGATAAGAGTGGACTAAGGCTTAACGTTCCTTACACTGAGAAGTAGTTCATGCCCACTAGAAGGACAGTTTAATTATGTACATGGCTAATATTATTCACCTCCTGTTACGTGGGACCCAAAATTCATGGCTTAATGTGGGTGTAATACCTCTGCCTACCCCTTCAGGAAAAACGAGTCTATAGATAGATTCTTCATCTATATGCGTTTATATCGCATATCTCGTGGCCACGCACCTGATGGCGCCTAATAACGGGCGTAACTGTAGGCTGTGCGGCTATTTGCCTCATTACGGCTGCGCTGACCATGCACAATAGCGAGACGTCTCTATCATGGACCCTGATGCCTGATGCCTGTCATTCGTTGATAGTAATACGGTAATACATATGAGCTAATGCTGGCTATATTGATTTGTGTGGGTTATCTGGAGTTAATGTTCTGTGAGTTGTAGTATACACATCTGAGAGTTCTTCATAAAGTTATCTTGAATGAAATCTGACAATCAAAAAGGGTATATAGCGGAAAGGCCGAATGGGCCGTGCTTACCCCAGTATGGCCTAGTGCCCAACCAGAATATCGGTTACCGAGACGAAATTTTAGGCTCGACACCTCAGAAACTTTACACCAAATAATTGCAGGGAAACCTATATATACATAATTACCAATTAAACTTGGTCTAATGATTTAATACTACTTTATAAAGCAATAAATGAAGGAGAGGACGGATTTGAAAAATTCATTCAGTGTTAGATAGCCCATTTATTGAGGAAGGCTATAGGCTATATAACATCACGCTATGAGCGACGGGAGCAGAGCAGTAGCCTTAAATAACGCGGGTGTAACCGCGGGCATCATCTAGTGTATTATGAAATTATCTCATCTCTATCATCATGTTGAATGTAGTTATTAAGCATAGCTAGTGATAAATTGCAAGATTACCCGCAGGCCTTGACTCGATCACTCGAATGATAATGGCGTGTAAAAGCCATTAGAAACGCCATGGATTTACAGGAAGTGTGGCAACACTGTAGGAAACGTTGTTTGTTTAGGATACATGGTTCTATTCATATCTGACATTATGTGCCACATCCTAAGACCTTAGCCCTAATACGCGCAAATCCTTTTTACGATAAACGAATAATGTTTCCTAAAGCAGTTTGTGATTTTAGGTTTGAGCAATAAACATTATAATACTTAAATAATAAAGTTAAAAACATCGTTTTTTCTTGTACTTTTTGAAGTAAGTAGGTAAGTCAAATGCAATAATCCATGAAATAAACAAAGTGCGATTGAAACGTCAAACTAGAAGATACGAAATAAATGCATAATACTGAAATAATTATGTATTGAAATTTGCAATACCATAAATATAAATTAATACCGTATATTTTGTCGAAAGAACATAAGTACTTCATTTAAATAAGACCGACCGTTATCAACTTTATTTTGATAAAGCACGCACCGATGGTCAATGCGTATTTAATTAGGTCACAGATATACAGCTACTTACGACACGAAAACATTTACTTGTACTGGTGATACATTCATTAAGTGTATATTTGCATACTTAGGATTCTGTATTTTAAGGTTAAGACGAGTTAGCAAATGCAGAAAGAATCACAGCAAAAGTATATCACTCCCACATTTCACTAGCTAGGCGCAACGATTTAAGGGACAGTAAACGAGACACAATGTAATTTACACGTTGTGCTTTCATTACAATTTCCTAACAAAAACCCAATGATATGGTCCGACACAGGAGTTGAACTTGAGACATCGCAACATTATACTATTAAACGGACTTTCTGCAAACATATCGTTTAAAAAGAAAACTCTACACAAAGATAAAACATAGTCAAAATAAAATATAAAGACGTTATGCGATTCTAGCCAATTAGTCATATCGCCCCTGTGTATCGCCCACATAACGACGCCATAATATCACATTGATCTATAAAGTTATCAAACCGCATAAATGTTATTAAAATATCATCGAACTCTATAAAAATAAAACGAAAATATTTGCATCAAGAATTCTTGGCGGCAAAATATACCTTGAAAGAATTTTTTATCTGTGCCCCACAGATTATGCGGCGCGATTCAACCTATATTGTTGCCAGCGCGAAATTATTTTAAAATTTAAATTCGAACTTCTTTTTTCTTTTTTAAAGGATAAGGTAACTTGCTGGCTCTATCTGTTTCAGCCATCGGGATATCCATTCACCTGCTTGCTTTGTTAATGTCTTATTTCTTTAGACTACGTGATGGTTTGCCGCCAATTTCTTTAAGTATTCTGCTAGAGAATAGTATAGTATTTTTAGTTTATCTTTATCGCTTTTGTTCTTTTTGTATACTTTTATATTTTTATGACTGAGTTTGTGCAGGTGAAAAATAATTGTCTTGGTTTTCACAAAATCTCGTAGCAGTATCCAGAACTTTGCTCAAACTAATGTTCGACCCATCTGTAAACTAAAAACTCAGTGAACTGTTGTGCTATTATTATGATTCATGTTACCTACTGTTTTACTTAACTAATATCGAAATTGCCAAATCTTAATATATAAAATCCTTGCGTTACTGACTGACAGACACGCTTCAGCCGAAACTATTGGGCGCAGGAAGCTGAAATTTGGCATGTATGTTCCTTGGGGATCGTAGGGGTGCACTAAGAATTTTTTTAAGGGATTTCCCGAAATTCCCACGGGATCGGCCAAAACGGGTAAATTAAAAAAAAAATGCAGGCGTAGCTGCTGGCGTCCTCTAGTTCGTCAATAAATTTTGAAACTTGAATATGAACTCAGATTCAAAAAACAACAATAGGAATTAAAAATCAACGTAGCTTGTAAAACAACATTGTAGCTAATACATAAGTACCTACTTACTAACAAACGGAACCTTCACATAGCATCACATGAGCTTTATTTTTTTATAATTTAACTAAACCACATCCCTGTGACAGTGAGACGACGGACGTGACAACCTGTACTTGACCAGTTTACACATAAAAAGCTTGTCATGCAACCTTATTTCTTACACAATAAGACGCAAATCAGAACAGTAGAACCGCAAAATTAAAATGGTAGGGTGTGGCTTAGGCAAATTTAGAGCTGCAGTTTATAAGGTCTTTAAAATTGAAGGAGCAAGGTTCAAAATCGGTAAGCTGCGTAATTGAAGGGTTTGTAAGTAGCATAGGGTGTTGGTACACACGTGATTGAGATTGTCTAGCGATAGTCGAGGGAATGTCATTGTTCTTAGGGCTATCAGCGTTTTTTGTGAATATTTCCATTATTTATTCGTTATTCTTAGAATAAATGCGAACACGTTGAATTATTTGAACTGATTAACTGTGAATGAGGTTGTTTGTATCGCTTTTTGCCGCGCTATTTAATATATCATGAGGTGGACGTAGATCTTGTAGTATGTGTAAAAAGTGTTTTCATATTGTCTAAGTATACTTAACATTGTCAATATGATTTCTGATTTGAATTCCCTTCTGAGTAAGTCAGACAAGTTTCTTGCCCTTGGGGTGGAGTCAGATTTCACAGATATATGTGGTTATGATATATATACAAGTACCTATAGGTATTACCTTTTCAGTCAAGGCTTACGCCTTTTTCACCACTCTGTGATGTTCCGGTAAAACTTGGCAGATAGAGTCACACAAAATGGGTTCTAGTTTTGAACTTATCTAAAAGATAATGGGTACAAAGTAAAAGTGAAAATCGTTTTCCCCTAGATGACGATGTGACGCTTATGAAGGACAAAATTGACATCCAGGACTAGTGAAACTGAGCCTTAGATAACTGTAAGTATCAAGAACAGGACGTTCTTGATACTTAATCAAAACAAGAATACTATATACACCTCCGGGAAACAGGCGTGAGTCTATGTGTGTGGTATTTTAAATATTACCAGACTAAATTTACAACATACCTACATAGAATCTGCTTGATAGCATGCCGATATTGTGAATCATGGTTTCTTACAGGACCTAGAGAAAGTTTCATTAACTTTTCATGATATTAACCTCTTGTATGCCGGAATGCCAGACACAATTATAAGGCTATTGTGTCTCGCGTAGATCTGCGTTCCGGCATACAAGGGGTTAATCCATCATCTAGTTATTCAAGTATTTTTATCGACGATACATATGCTTGGGCTGCACTATGCATAGCTTTTTTGTCTAATTCACTTAGTCGTTTAGCACTGCCCTGAGATCCTCTGGATCTTTCAAGTACATATTTAGTTGGGGCCACCTTCACAGCATCTTTTTCAAAGCAATCTAGAAATATACATTTTATTTTTCCTATTATTAGAATTAACATTTACTAATGTTTTCGGCCTAAACTTCGATAGTTTGCTCAACTCTATTTATCTCTGGCATTTATTTAAATTGGTATCAAATTCTTATTCTTATTTTAAAAAAGATAACTCCCGCACTAGGAATAAATCCCGTGTCGCGGGGGACTTTACAAGAATACAACCAACGGACACAATGAACACCCAGACTCGAAACAACAATTAATGGATCAAACATTGTCTCGTGTGGGAATCGAACCCACTACACTCGGCGCAGTTTCAAGGGGCGAGGCGGCCGCTTACACCACTACGCCAACCGTGCAGTCGTAAAAATTTTAGTCAATCATGAATATATGATTGACTAAAATTTTTACACTAAAGGCCCTTTAGCACCAAACTTTGAGTTTCTCCATTTCAAATAATTTACCAAATTTTCCCACTAACCGCAAGCACCAAACTCTACGTTTTCCCACCTCACATTTACTACCAACTGTCCGTTCAGCCCTATACTATTAAGAAAAGCGAACGTTTTACATTAGCAAGTGTCTCACGTTGGTCGCGTCGTGGCCGACGTGCCTAATGAGAAGATCGCTCACATTGTGATTTCTCAGTGTAGGTACTTTGATCTGCCGTCACCAGAAACCGTGGGCTTTGGAGAAATGTGGACTCTTGTCGTTTGTGAATAGCTTCACGTGTGCAGGGAAATTGTAACAGCTGATAAGAGACGGACACGTAACATGAATGTGTAGGACTGGGTAAAAGGAGAAAAAGTAACTTTTTCTAAAGATTGAGGTATCATATAAGGCAAAAGATGTTGATAAGATGCAAATTTTTTTAATAAAGCATCTCCGCTCGGCATAAATGTCTGCTGATTAAACCGCGACATTATTCATCATCATCATCATCATCAATAGCCCTATGTACAATAGCCCACTGCTGGGCACGGGCCTCATCTCACTATGAGAAGGGTAAGGCCATAGTCCACCACGCTGGCCAAGTGCGGGTTGGTAGACTTCACATGTATTTCGAGAACATTATGGAGAACTCTCAGACATGCAGGTTTCCTCACGATGTTTTCCTTCTCCGATAAGCAAGCGAAAATTAACAATTTAATACGCACCTAACTACGAAAAGTCATTGGTGCGCGCCGTGGATACGAACCCGAGACCCGCTGCGTAGCTGTCTGTCAGTCTCTCCACTCGGCTATCGCTGCTTTTTACATTATTCGAGCAATCATAATTACGACTCAGTCTAAATTGAGTCGCGAATTAATCGTCATTCTAGCTTCAATTCCTGTCTGTGATACAATGTTTGAATAGCTCCATGTCCTGGAGGTAACCGACGACAAATATAAATTCACTATTTAGGACAAACGATAAAGATTTTCAATCCTTATTGTAAGGATCTTGCGCCAGCTAAATGGTTAATCGCAACGGAGCTTGTTTTCCTCCATAAGATACTTATCACAATCAGATAAGATTCCATAGCCCTATATTTAAATCGCTGACCTGCTAGCCCTCTTAACAATAAAGAAACCAAACCATAAAATCTCAAGAGATAATGTTTATTTCATTGCATTGTTGATTCAGACAGAATATTAATCAGATTCAACTTAGTATGCGGCGACAAAAGTTCTAAAGAATACGTTTTATGATTTTATTTCAACTAAAGGTCTCGCGACAATGCTGATTCAAATCAAGCCTAACGTGGACACAATAATACAATAAGTCATACGACAATTTGAACTCGTTTGTATTTATGTAATGATCATGTTAAAATTAAGTCAAATTGTAAATTGGCTAGATTTCAAATTATCTTTAAACAAATGTCTGTAATAAAATTTTTTCTCACTACATTATGTACATGTTAGGAAATCCGAAAAAATCGCAATGTGCGATTAGATCACTCTTATACTACTAGTATTAAGTTTTGCATCTTAATTATTCAATTTTTGAAGTATTGATTCAGATTTCTATCCACACATACATCATCAGCCTTTAACAGTCCACTGCTGGACTAGGCCTCTCCTTTGAAAGGAAGAATTGGCCTACTATACCACGCTGGCCAAACGGGCTGGTATAGGGTTTGTATCAAGTTTTTCTTCTCTTACAGTGCTGTTCTCTGCATAACATGCTCCCTCTGTCAGCTCTTACGACACCCATGGGATGATATGGGGTGGTGACTTTCCGTATTCTTAATCCGTCACCACACCGACCTCTTTCTATCCAGGTGGCGATAAACTGTGAAGAGGGTCATATCAACCACCTCCATGACAATTTTACCTCTTTATAACCACGACCGCTCTTCCAACACACGAGTGAGAAGAAAAATAAGTTGTCTTCATAGTTCAAGCAAGTGAAGCCTGGTTGCGGATATACTGCAACAGATTTTATTCATCGATCGTGCAAGGACGAATAGTTGGACATTGTTTCGTTCTGCGGAATGACAATCAACCAGAGCTCTACCTACATAGACAAATGATTGGTCGCGCTCTGACTCTGAAGCGATACCATGCATTTATCTAGGTCTACATAGTAATCATCTATACATATCTATAGACATGTTTTTAACCCAAATTACACTGTGGAGTGTCTGTGGAGTTTGGTTCCAAGTAATGTCCAATTACCTACTGAATTCGGTTCTAGAATGCTAGTGTTTCCTTTAGGAAAAAGGACATTTCAATCTAAGAAACGATTTTCTCTTCCTACGACTGACATGACTTGAATGTTTCGTAGAGATTACTCTCTTACAACTCTATCCTTAGGGTCGTCAACTGCGTAAATATTTTTTTCATAGTCTTCCGTTACATGATTCCTGTAAAATAGCCGAAACTTTATAGGTAGTAGAGCCTCGCTGATTTCAGCGTGAATGGGCCGGCTCGACCGGGGAAGTACTACCCTCTCACAGAAAATCGACGTCAAGTAACGGTACCTAAACCGTTTGCTTTTCGTTCGGTGAGTGAGAGTGCCGGAAGCCCTATCCCCTATTCCTTCTCCCTCATCCCACTCCTCATCCCACTCCTCATCCTATCCCCATTCCCAACCCCAAGGGGCGGCAACGCACTTGTGACTCCTGTGGTGTTGCTTGTGTCCATGGGCGGCGGTAATTGCTTACCATCAGGCAATCCCTCTGCTCGTTTGCCGCCTATTAACATAAAAAAAAAACTTCGGATAAAAATAAATAAGTAATGTAGTTTCTTGAGCATTCAGCTTAATTGTAATCTCAGTAAAATCAATATCGCGATAAAAAGGTTGTTCATTGTATCAATTAGTTATATGTTTGTAAAGTCTCTCTCTACACAAGATTTAGCTATAGTGCGGGAGTTGTCTTAAAAAAATATTGTAAACTTTTTTTTACAGTCTCATGCCTGTATCCTCGAAGGAGTAGGCAGAGGTGAAAATATTACACCCACATTTCGTCATGAATTTTAAGGTCACACTACGTAATAGGGGGCGAACCTATTGCCGTTACCGGGCACATCACCAGACTCCGGGCTGCTACTGAGTATTCGGAAAAACCCAGTAACACTTTTGCGAGACCCGGGAATCGAACCCGGGACCTCCGATCAGCACTCACATACGCTATCCACTGGACCACGGAGGCAGTCTACACAGTACTGTAAACTGTAAGTAGTTTTAATTTAATTTTAATGTGTACTGTTCTAATACAAATATACAAATACAGCCTCACTAATCTTTTAATCGAAGGGTCTACAAATATAAGAAAAAAAACCCGTCAAGTGCAAGTCGGACTCGCGCACCGAGGGTTCCGTACAATCCTGTAGGTATATTTAAGTAATTATTAAAAAAATATGTGATTTAACTAGGTTTTCGAACTTTTTCTTATGTGCTATAAAACGTTGCTTTATGCAAAATTTCAAGATTCTAGATCGACCTTTAGCTTTAACTTGAGCATTTGATATGAATTTAAATTTTATACCTCTAAGGGTTCATGAAGAAATGGATAGTAACTTTAAAATTATTAAAAATATTTTTATTATTTGATATAACAAAAAATTTACGGTTTTTGCAATTTATCCTTTATCTGTACTAAAAGACGTTGCTTCGTACCAAATTTCAAGATTCTGAGTTCACGGAAAGTAACCTGTAGGTTTTGATTCCGTTGCGAGTAGTTGCGAGTTTGAAAATATAGTAAAATTGCTGTATCTTTTGATTGCGTTAAGATAGAAGTTTGATTTTGTTACAGCTTAAAAGTATTATAGATTCGAGTATTTGATATGAATTTCAATTTGATAACTTAACGCGTTCATGAGGAAAGGAGTAATCACTTTTAAATTAAAAAAACATTTTTTTTATATGATGTAACTAAAAATTTACTGCTTTCTTTATCTGTGCTATAAGTCATTGCTTTGTACCAAATTTTAAGATTCTGAGTTCACGGGAAGTACCCTGTAGGTTTTGATTTCCTTGCGAGTTCAGGAATTTGCAGCATAAACGGCTGTATCGCGTCGGCTTAGAAGTTTGATTTTTTCGCAGCTACAAGGGACAGTCAATTTGACTATTTGATATAAATTTCAGTTTGATACCTCCACGCGTTTCTGAGAAAAAGGGTCTTGACAGACGGACGGACAACAAAGTGATCCTATAAGGGTTCCTTTTTTATTTCGAGGTACGGAACCCTAAAAACAGTGTAATATATACCAAAGTCTGCAAAAGATAGAGTTATTTCACAAAACAGCTGAATGGGCATTCAATCAGCAACACACAAGTGTTCGCATGTATTGTGATTGTTCAACAAACAATTGTTACACCCGCACAAAACGCATGCTTAGCATTCTTTACCATACTACCAGTTGTATGATTAATCAAGCCACTTATAATATGCACAATTGTACATACAAACAAACATACTTATTTACATATTTAAATGCATACATACATAAGTACATAGATGCATTAGTACATGCTTATTAGACTTATTGTTACTATGTATATATATATATACACCTTCTGATGGCGTGGAGGCATAGTGATACAAATCGTGCTGGCTCCCTCAATCAAGGTTGAGCCGTACGATTGCTGTTGAATGCGGGCCATCAGTGGGCCGAGTCAGTCAAAAGCGTCAGACGATATCCTGCACTGTACTTGCATACTAAACCCTTTTTTTTTGTCTGGACTTTAAAAGATCAAGAAAAGACTGAAGTAACAAAAAAAAACAATGACTCTGAGTTTGTTTCGGCCTTTCTTCTCAAGAAGTCATTTAGCTAGGAAAAGCCGGCATCATCTAGAATAGGGTTTTGACATGTATAAGTGTTGTAAACAACCAAAATGCAGACATAAATATGTCTTTATGACGTGGCTAGTTAGTCATTATCATTAAAAACAAAGAAATAGCCTCTGCGAGTGCCCCCATACAAATAAATCAAATTAAAGTGTTTGTTAAACCAAAATAAGTAGCTTATATGTGCAAAAGGAAGTAAGTGCAAAAATATTTCGGACTGTCTGTTTGTGCCGGCTAATCTCTAAAACTGCGATACTGGTTTTACATTATTACCGGTAAAAGTAAGCCTGTTAAGCATGTCTTCCATTTACTGGACAAGATGTCAAACTCCATTCAAATAAAGTAATTTTCAAAGGGATATTTTTAAGAGCGTATCAAAAATGTTATGTAACACACTGAAGTGAGTTACGCAAAAAAACGTTATTATTTCACTTAAATACTGACTTGCACACTAAAATACTATTTGCACACCAAAAATGATGATCTTTTTACAAAATATCATTTGATATGAAAAGTTTCGTCCGCTCGGGAAACTTATCCACTCAGAAAACTTAATAGGTTATGTTAAGTTCTCTTGTGACTCTGCTCGCAAAAATAGGAGCCCTGCGAAGCAGGGCTCCGTCAACTTAGCTTAGTGGTGCAATTAGTATTTTTGGTGGAAACCAGAAATAAATTGACTAACAGTTAAATACAACCCATTTTCAAATATAGGTCAACTTATCTGACTCGGGAATCGAAACTAAGACATCACGATCAGTGGCACTCTTTTCTTAGCCTTAAGAACAACAACACAATCACAAACATCTTTTCATATCTGTATACTCAGACATTCATTTCATCAGACTTTACATTTATACTGTCTTAACAATATCTAAAATCCCTTCCCTTCCCTTTTAAAACCTTCTGCAGATAACGGTTGGCTAGCGACCGTAGGGGTCGCGGGTTCACTTCCCAAGATGTGCATTAAAGCTCAAAGTCCAGTATTACCGTACAAAATGAATAATGCTGAAGTGAAGTCATTTAGATGTTTATCTAAACCGTGGATGGATAATTTGATTAGCCGAGCTCAGTAACGTAAATCCATTGATGAGGATAACTGTTGTTGGATGATCGCCATCTTGTAAGTATATTATTCCTAGGAATATATAGAATAAACCAGTCTGACAAGCCCTCCGAATCACAAGCTAATAAGTTATTTAATTGATTTGTTTGCCGTAGTTTACATCTAGAAATTAATAAATCTTATTATGTTATACTAATCTAGTATAATTATAAAGCTGAAGAGTTTGTTTGTTTATCGAGGAAGGCTATAGCATATAGCAGTGCAGTAGCCTTAAATAACGCGGGTGTAACCGCGGGTGTAACCGCGGGCATCCTCTAGTAATTCATAAATTTGGTAACGTTATTTACTCGTATATTAAGTAATTTCCATTGCAAAACAAGAGTTATATTCTCAATCATTAAATTCTCTCTATTAACCTATAGGTACTATCATAAGTAAAAGTTTATTTGTCTCAAAAACGAATTTCAGGTACCTAAAGGTTGTAGAAGATAAAATAAAGTTGCATGATCGCATTTTTATTTGACATCAAATTATTAGATTTCATGACCATACACTGCAAAATAATGCTAATGATTACCTGATCCATTTCTCGAATCCAAACACAACGATCAGCTGTAAACATAACCAACCAAAACCAGCAATAGTATTCCCGGCAATAAAAAAGCGATTCCGCTTAGCCATTTCAATATCTTCATAAGACTTGTTTATTGTTCCTTCTTTCTAAACAAAAATACTAAAACCTTATTTCATTAACCAGCACTATTAAGCGTTAATTATATAAAGTACTATCAATAATAATTCAAGTTTACAACAAAATAAACCCACTTAAATCTCAGTACTTCAACTTAAACCCACTGGTTTGCGGCGGAGCATTCAAAGACGATCTAAGGCCATAACCTTGTCCGTATGTTCCTAATAAGGCCTACAGTTAATAGGCCTGGTCTCCCACACGGAAGGCCCAAGGCCTGACCGATGAATAGGCCTGCACGGTAGCAATTAAGGCCATTTGAGGGTGCTCGCGTGTACGAAATTTATGTGTGTATTGGAATTATGGGGAGTTTTTAAACTTTATGTGGTTTGATTTTTAGTTAATTATTTTATGGGTTTTATTTATTCAATATGGCATGGGAGGCAGGTATTAATTGATATTTGTACTACACTAAGTAGTAACGGCATATTTTTCAATAGCTTATACAAATTATGTACGTATCTTGTAATGTTTTTGTTTTAAAGAAGGAGGAATGCCTTTGAAAATTCAGTGCAATAGATATCTCACACCAACCGGCAACCGAATGTATGCTCAATATATTCCAAACCGTATCTCTCGTCTATCTGAACTAAATTCATATGATTTTGGAAAGTAAACTGCCATTTGATCGGCAAAAACAGTTTTTTCCGCGAAAGAGAAAAATTATTCATTTACTCATTTTATTTTAATATGATGAACATACAGCAACCGTTCGATCGCAACCTTTCCGTGAAATAAGCGGATGATTCAAATATTTTTAGAATAACAAATAAGAATCTGCCCGAAGTTAGTTTTTAGAACATTTTTCCTTCTATATTCAGAAGCGAGCGGACTTAGATCTTTGACCATAATGCCTTGTTTGGCGCGTAAAAATCTAGTGTAAGGCACTCGAATATTAAAAATATATAATAACTTTTTACCTAGTTTCTTAGGTTGATAGCGCTTTTGTTAAGATATAGAAAGTAACGCAAGTATAACCGCTGGCTACAACTAGTTAAAATTATAAAATAAAAAAACAAGTGGGTCCACAGATAACACGTATAGACCAGATATGCACACGTAGGGCGCGACCCGCCGCGCGCATACGGTACTGTAGGTAATGGGACGTTGCTCCCGTCAGCTAAACACTACTTGCTAAAGTGAAACTACATATGTATGAGGAAATATTGTGTGTAGCCCTTTGGAGATATTTATATATTACATACATACATAGATATAGACTCACGCCTGTTTCCCGGAGAGGTAGGCAGAGACTACGGAACGCCATTTGCAACGATCCTGACATATCTCTCTTGCTTCATTCACACCCATCAGATTCCTCATTAGTCGTAAAATAAATTTATTTCAAAGCGAGAAACATTTATTTTTATTTACAAATAATTGTTATATAGGTAAGTAAAACAATATAATCTTAATATATAAAATCCTTGCGTTACTGACTGACTGACAGACACGCTACAGCCGAAACTATTGGGTGCAGGAAGCTGAAATTTGGCATGTGTATTTCTTGGGGACCGTAGGGGTGCACTAAGAAGGGATTTCTCGAAATTCCCACGGGATCGGCCAAAACGGGTAAACTTAAAAAAAATGCAGGCGTAGCTGCTGGCGTCCTCTAGTTAATATATAATATTGTATTAGATAAGTAATACTGACTGTCCGTGTGGTGACGGATTAAGAATACAGAATGTCACCACCCCATATCATCCCGTGGGTGTCGTAAGAGCCGACAGAGGAAGCATATTATGCAGAAAACAGCACTGTAAGAGAAGGAAAACTTGATAAAAACCCTATACCAACCCGTTTGGCCAGCGTGGTATAGTAGGCCAATTCCTCCTTTCAAAGGAGAGGCTTAGTCCAGCAGTGGACTGTTAAAGGCTGATGATGTAGTAATACTGACAAACCAAATTTTTGTGAAGCTTACTTTTTTTAGTTTCGAAAATAAATATAACTCGAATGAACTCCCAATGTTTTTTAACGATTTGTGTTTCTAATGTTATGTTTAGTACTAAAATAGTATTAAGGCTATGTCAGTTAGAAAAGCGTTAAAGTCAATAATTGTATACACCTGTTGTGTATGCTTAACTGTAGTACCTACACTCAAGTAAAGCGGTGAAGGGCAATTTTGATTTTCTTTTTTTTTTCTTCTTTTTTTAACAGACTCACTGCGCCTGTATCCCCGAAAGGGTAGGCAGATGTGTAATATTACACCCACATTTCGCCATGAATTTTTAAGTCCCACGTAATAGGGGGCGAGCCTATTGCCGTTACCGGACACATCACCAGACTCCGGGCTGCCACTGAGAATTCGGAAAAGCCCAGTAACTTGATCCATGTTATTATATGTCCACGATACGAATAGATTTGATAATATACGAGGGCTATGAATATAAATACTATGTATTGAGATCAACATGACTGTCCCGTATTACTTTGTGGTGCCATATTTATAGTGCACCTACAGTATAAATACTAGAATAGTATTTGGTACCGAATCTGTCTAAGTGTACCAAGATCAACAAAAGTATGGTAAAAATATTCCTTACTGTATCCATTTTAATAGGAAGGACTCGTTACATCGTATTTTTTTATGTATGTAAGGCGATAGCCCAGTGGTGAACGTAACGGACTGTCGAGACGACCAGGTACCCCGGGCACACACCTCTGACTTTCGAAGTTATGTGTGCATTATAAATTAATTATCACTCGCTTAATGATGTGAAAGATTATCGTCGACTGTGCAGATACGAATTCTCAAATACTTTGGACACACTGTTCGAAACCAGCACTCCATGGAACGACTCGTTGTTCAAGGGCAAGTAGAGGGTAAGCGGTCACGTGGCCGCTCACCTACGCGTTGGACAGACCTTATAAAAACTGCGACACAAACGTCCATAGTCCAATGTTCCCGAAACGCTGAGGACCGCAATAAGTGGAGACAGATCGCGAGGATTGCATCATCTGGAGGAAATGCATCATGAAACCACGACCACTCTGCCAAGAGTGAACGACTGAGGAGGAGGAGGAGGAATGATGTGCCCGGTGAATGGCAATAGGCTCGCTCCCTATAATATTGGGACCGAAACATAACTGGCGAAGTTTGTAATACACCTCTCGGATAAAAGGCGTGAAGTTATGTTATGTATGTATGACTCTTCATACATAGGCAATAGGCAAACTTTCTGCTCATTTGCCTCTGCAAATGAGCAGAAAGTTTGCCTATGGTAAGCGGTTACCGCCACTTATGGACACCCGCAAGTCTAGAGGAGTAACAAATGTGCTGTAATTCTATGGAATGGGAATAGAAGGAGGAGGAGCGGGCGGAGGGAAAAGGAAAAGGCGTTTTTTTTTTGGTATCCAACATTCGGGCGCATAGGTACTAAATCTAGTCGTTTAAGCCGAAAGCCAGATAGTTCGTCGACTGCACGGTTGGCGTAGTGGTTTAAGCGGCCGCCTCGTCGCTTGACACTGCGCCTAGTGTCGTGGGTTCGATTCCCACACGAGACAACACTTTGTGTGATCCATAAATTTCATTGTTGTTTCGAGTCTCGGTGTTCATTGTGTCCATTGGTCGTATGTTTGTAAAGTCCCCTGCTACACAGGATTCAGTGCGGGAGTAGTCTTTTTTAAAACAAAACAAAAACAGTTACCCGATGGCTTTTTCGTTTCTAGTTTGAACCCGAGACACTGCATGTTATTCTCTATTAGTACGTATAATAAAAAAAATTAGATACTAAAAGCAAACATAGGTATGTTGTACCAGATTAATGTTTCCCCCCTCTCGGCATTCGCTGCTTAGAATGATTGGCCATAATAAATTAATCAAATACAAAACATTAACAATTTAAACGTGCATAAATAATCACCAAATGATATGAAAACATCCAATCATTCGATCATTTAAATGTAATAAACGACTTGACCTTAAATGGTCGTACATTTAAATGAACCATTTTATTGATCCAATTATGATATCCGCAAACTCGAAGACACGATTCTAATTACATTAAATAAATAAAAAATCTGTAGATATATCTACACATAAAATTCTTGTGTTACTGACTGACTGACAGAGAACGCACAGCAACAATGATTGGGCATAAGAAGCTAAAAATTGGCATGTACCTACCTATGTTCCTTGGGGAGTGTAGGAAAGCAGTAATAGGGGATTTTTTAAATTTCCCACACTAACGAGGTAAAAAGCCCCACGCGGGCAGAGCCGAAGGCGAAGTCTAGTGTTTATAAAAAACTAATCAATCCAAGAATTTAGCCTAGTTTGCCATTTTAATATTCTGCCGATATTCTTACTTCCTTTCTTAGGATTCAGTTTTATAGAGCAGCATTTCATCGGAATCAGTTCAGCAGTTTGGCTGTACACGTGTAACAGACATTAGTGTAGATGATTTACGATAATATATATTTTTATTATTGTTTACTGATCAGTATTTCGTCAAAATCGGTTTAGCAGTTCTGCCGTACAGTACTAGCGTAACAGCCGCTAGCGTAAATGATTTACGCACATATTTTAGGCTTCTTTTTAAACCAGTTCGTGTCCATTTTAAAAGAAAGTACATTCTTACGTAAACATAACATTACGACTATGTAATCAGGGAGGGTTAGTTAGAAGTTACTACAAGACATTACGGACTATGTACATTTCCTACGTAATACGGGCCAAGCCCATTAGTCGATTACCTTAGTCAATGCCGGCTACCGGTACTGGCTGCTAAAAATCTCAATAAAACATTTTTGAGGAATAGTTACATGTTACTGTAACTTGTTAGCAATTGTATTTTAATTTTTTGTGTGGAATCTTAATTAAGGGTAAGTAGAGGTACCTACTGTTGATATTTGAGAAGGAAAACTATCGAACATCAAATAATAAAATTAAATCATTATGAATCGTTTGGCTAAGGCTTTATACGTAAAACAAAGGAGAAGGATCATCAAAATTCAGTGCAAAACTTGTAACTTAAGTATATAAAAGCTTTACCACTGCAGCACATCCAAGCAAATTGCGATTGAAAACTGCTGGTTTTCTTTTTAAATGGTGCTCCATGAGCATTCTTGCAAACATTACATAACAGAACAACAAACTAGAGTGTTTTGGCTAGCATTCTACCGAGCATTCTGGCGAGCATTCCAGTGATTGGACAGTAGATTTGATTCAGTCTTTGTGCTGATTAGGGCGTTCGCTAGAAACATCGTGAATGTTCGGCATTGTTCGTTGCTCAGAGGGTCTAGTACGAGTTTTACACACGACTGTCACGGTGACGATAGCCTCGTCGACGGGAGAATTTCCATACATTTTCTAAAAGCGCCCCTATCGGACAGTAGCGATTAATAGAGTCCGCTAGGGGGCGCATTTAGGAAATGTATGAAAATTGTTCCCGTCGACAACCGTCTAGTACTAGGAGGTCTAGTACGAGTTTTAAACAGTGACGATCGGTCACTGTTTAAAACCCGTACTAGACCTACTAATGATTATGTAACGGGTCTGAATCGTGTTAACTAAACTAAACTATTTGCCCGGACGTTACCGCATGGGTTACACCAGCCGTGGTCAGGACAGGCCGATTCAAACCCGTTACATAATCATTAGTATGTGTACAAATCGTGGTAGTTTAAAAGTAGTTCGTACTAGACCCTCAGTTGGACAAATTTAAAAACGACGATTGCTCGATGTTTTGTCACAAATGAATGCTGAAGTCTATCCCCACCATTCGACAATTTTCGGCATAAACTCATTCAAAAGAAGACCAAATTCCAAGAAAACAATTATTGGATAAAAGCACATCACTCTGCACTAAACTACCAGACTGTCGCTTAAACTACTTCACCCTACCTAAAACAGTGGACTGTAATAAGTTTCGCTAATTAAACGCACTTTAACCATCTCACTATCTCCAAGCAATTAAAAACAATTCCTTATTAATAAAGCCGCTTATCATCTCCTCATTACTCGATGTCCTATTTGATATCTACCTCATCAGTAGGCAGTTAGATAATCGTCAGACATCGTACCTAACTACCTACTCTCCAGTATTGCGTTACATCATACGAATCATTTCCGATAAGCCAACCACTTAGAACATTATCCATTGTCAATTATGACCATTGTTTTTCATTGAGTAATCGACTGTTGATTAGCTCTGCTAAACTGTGATAACCTTTAAATTGTACTGCATTGATTTTGGTTAATGATTTTATGTCTCCTGTTCTAGATTAGTAATGTGTTCAAGATTATGTAGCCAAAATGGTTTCGTTTTTGACATTGCAACAGTATTAAGTTAAGTAGATATATTGTAAAGTATTATAATGTTGTCGGTATTCAATTATTCAAGATTCAATCATGCCAGCACCATTACTCTAATTACTATAATTCATCTTCATCATCATCATCAGCCTTTTACAGTCCACTGCTGGACTAGGCCTCTCCTTTAAAAGGAGAAATTGGCCTACTATACCACGCTGGCCAAACGGGTTGGTATAGGGTTTGTATCAAGTTTTCCTTCTCTTACAGTGCTGTTCTCTGCATAATATGCTCCATCTGTCGGCTCTTACGACACCATGGGTGTCTGGATGATATGGAGTGGTGACATTCCGTATTCTTAATCCGTCACTACACGGAAAACTATAATTCATCTAGGATGTCGTTATTCATGAAATCTGGCAATATAATAATTGTATAAAAGTCAGGCAAGTGCCAGACCGGCTCAAGGACCGTTGATTGTTTAAAAATAATACTTTCTCATAAACATTGGCTATCAAGCCGATTCGCGGGTAATATAAAAAGAATTAGGTAGTTTTAATATTTTGTCATATTACCTTACTCATCTGTGTTCTGTTACGGCATTAATTGCTGATACACTATGATTGAAGTGACCTAGGTGCTAAGTATGCTACACGTCGTTGAAATGGAAACTTATGCCATTACCGATTAGGTAAGTTGGACATAACAAGTTAACTCGCTTAGTTTTTGTTGCGACGTCGTGATTCGTAGCATGAAATCGTGAAACAAAAACTAATCTTACTAACAGTTCACCTAAAATGTTTGCAAGATGTCAAACTGCAAACAAAACAAGAATCCAATGTTTTGCTTTCATCGAGTTTTTTCAGATAAATTATAAAATGTTTGATTTCTGAATACAGGTACCCAAGCTATATTTAACATACAGGATCTATTACCACAGAACAAAAGCACTATAATCTATGCCTTTTAGTCCTCGTAAACCATAATAAAATGTCTTATATAGGTAACTAAGGTTTTTAATTCATTGAATTGTATAGTAAAATTGTAAACTGTTGAAATTGATCTATCTACACTATATAATATTATAAAGAGGAAAAATTTGTATTTTTGTTTGTAATGGATAAACTCAAAAACTACTGGACCGATTTTAAAAATTCTTTCACCATTAGAAAGCTAAATTATCTGCGAGTAACATAGGCTATATTTTATATTAGAAAAATAGGGGTCCGTAAGATATTTGGGTTTTTCGGGTACGCGAAGTAGTTCCCTCAGGACGCGGGTGAAACCGCGGGAAAAGGCTAGTTTCAAATATTTATGAAATAAGTAAAAAAATGACAAACCAAACAAAGAAAATGTGACTTACCATCATAAGAATCCGGAATATAGAGCGGCTTGCCGACCAGCTTGCCTTTCTTCCCGGACAAGGGCACCGCCTCCACTCTCCTGTGCGCCTCCAGCACTCTGTACAGGAGCACTGGCCTGTCCTCCCCCTCGAACTTCACCACACGAGGCAAAGAAAACTTATCCACGAACTCTTTCAACGTCATCACTTCACTGCAATCGTCTTCGGGTTCCACCGACCCGTTTCTTCTTCCCAATAGGAAGTTGTCGGCCCATTCTGGAGCGTTTGGTCGCCGCTCCAGAAAATCTGGCCTTCGCTCACTGCTCCTAGGCTTGTACCTCGGAGGCCTGTCCCGACGCACTAAGGCCTCGTTGGCTTCAGCTAGCCATCGGGTGACTAGTCGTTCCCTTTCTACATCCAGGTATCGGGGTTTGGAAGCGTCGCAGGCGAACCTTGCGGCGTCGAAGCAGTACTGGGGCGGGGGTGGACGGATGCGGGGAGGGAAGAAGCGGGGTGGGACGTAAGGGGGATGCGGGGCGTAGGCCGGCGGCGTCCTCGGCCCGGAGCCCTCGACTGACGCCGTTCTGAACATTCTGTCAGGCCATTGATGTTGCGCCCGCCACCTGCAACAATCACAAATAATTCAGTTAGTTCGGCTTTACTTTTGCGACACAATCACCCCATCATCCGACAGGTTACAATAGTATCACGGGGTCTCCTCCTAAAAGTATTGGAATCCTATTGAAAGTGATATGACATTGGACATAACATTAATTTCCTATTACATGTCACTCTCGTTGCATAAGCACGTTTTGAATTCCCAATAATTAATTTCTCACGCCAAAGCCAGAATTATGATGGAAGTCGTGTCCTAAATTCTATTAAATTATTGTATAACATCCTGATGTTATTCAGTCAGTGCAACGCAAACAAATTTTATGGAATTTTGTAAGAAGAAGGAGAAAGATATATCGTTGGTTGGTACTTTAGAAATGCCAAAGAATATAAACAAAACCACGGAAGTCGTGTTTTAAGTATAACTAACCCGCACTTGTGTAAACATAAAATGATTCAAACGTCAGATAGGTAATCAATAACAAGTGGACAACTTAAATCAAACAAGTTTTTCTGAGATCTAATCCATCATGACATAACATGACCATAAACTGCCAGTTAATTAACGAGAGCTTTCCTTAAACTACGGTAGTGCATATCGCAATATCTAATGGATCTAACGAACCGCATACATCTACAAATATTTGAACTTAGACCCGGACGATATATTACGTAACAAGCGGTGCCTCGTGGTTTCACTCGTCATATTTCGTCTATTGAACTGTCGTATCGCATCGCTTGGTCGTACATGCCTCTCACGTTCTTTTTCTTTTCGTTCAATTCTCAAACACCATCAACAGAAAGCCTATTGCAGTCCACCGCTGGATGTAGGCCTCTCCTAACATGTACTGCGAGCCGGATGTGGAAAGCAGATGACCGGTCCTCTGCTTTCCACATCCGGTCCGCCCAGACACTTTTTTCAGGTCGTCGGACCACCTGATCGGGGGTATCCCACACTTCGTATACCGATACGTGGTGTCCACTCTAAGACTCTCCTGCTCCAGCGCTCATCGGTCCTTCGGCAGACGTGAAGCTGGCTATCAAACGCAAAAAATATATCTTAAATCCGACTGTTACTGACCAGATTAAGCTCGTTCAAACAAACAAACTCTTCAGATTTATTATATTAGTACATTTTATTAATATTAGGTAGGTATATGTTTACATCATTCGACATGCCAATGGCTAGCCAATGGTTGCAAGAGCCATTAAAGTGGAATGAGAACAAATCATGTGGGTAATCAATTCGTTGCGTGGTTTTGTTGTAATTAATGCAACTTTTTGATATTAGTCATTTAATTGAGATATTGGTAAAGTTTTTATAGAATAACGTCAGAAATACATAGGTATACTTAGTATAAATCATGTAACTGTTTATTAGCGTAAGAATCTAAAAATAAAGGTGAAATGACCTCTATTTTGTCCGACGTTTCTGCTTGAGTAACACTTTCTGTGGTCAAGGGACTACTGAATACTGATATACTGATGAGGTAATGAAAATGTCACGCATATCATCCGTATCACGCTTTGATAGATTCCTGTAACTAAGGCATATCGAGGACACCGCGGTTGTTTTTAGTGTGAGGACCGGCAATTTTTTTAAGGCACATACTCTTTCCACCAAGGTCAAAACTCAACTCTGGGTGGTGAAACAAAGCCACAAATAGGGTTTATCATCATGATACAAAAAAGGGGATGTGCATGCGTTGTTTTTGTGTATGCGCGCATGTTGTAAACATGGATTTCGGATATTATTTAAAACTAGAGGACGCCAGCAGCTACGCCTGCATTTTTTTTTACCCGTTTTGGCCGATCCCGTGGGAATTTCGGGAAATCCCTTCTTAGTGCACCTACGGTCCCCAAGAAACATACATGCCAAATTTCAGCTTCCTGCACCCAATAATCGGCTGTAGCGTGTCTGTCAGTAGCGCAAGGATTTTATATATTAAGATTACATTGAAAAATGCGCTGCGCTCCCCTTCGCTACATGTGCGCCGGTTATCATATAGTACCTATCGCGACCAGTCAAAAATATAGTACGTTCGCAGTTGATATTGTCATGTACACGTGTGTCTTATGAACTATGGTTTCTTTGTTCAGATATGATTGTCTTACGTAACAAGAAGAATCAATCAAGTGTGACAGTCACGTTCAAGAAAGTGTCATCATCGATAATATTTTTACTGAGTGTTCTAAATACGTCGCCTATAGCAGTCAAGTGAGTAACTACTAGCTACCCAAAACTTTTGACGGTTTCTGGAATAGACAGGTTCTATAAAAGTACCTAATAACCTCCTGACCGATTTCGACCACGGCGGCTTGTCTATATAAGAGACTTGCCATCTGCGCGGGACATATTATAGTGCACAAGTGTGTGCGCGTACTCAAGTGCACTCTCTATTCCCTCACTCTCATAGTCCGATGGGACGCCACATGCGACACGACCGGAGAGAGATTGGGCGCAGGACCAACGGCTTAACGTGCTTACCGAGGCACGGGGGTGTGACACCGCCAACTACCTGACTGCGAACTTCTATTGGATAATTCCTAACAGAAAAACCCAATATCACTTTTTGTTCGACCCGGGAATCGAACCCGAGACTTCATGATCCGCAGTCGCTTACACTACCGCAGGACCACAGAGGCAGTCAGACAGTTTCGTAATGATCAAAGTGCCTAGCTCTGATCGTGTCCAATGTCTAATCTATTCACCACATTTGGTTCAGCCGTTCTGACTCGAAGGCAGTACATACTTGCACACACTTTGGCATTTATCATTTTAGTAGTTATATACTGGTGCCACTTTCATCACGTCGTTCACCATCATTGGTCATATAAGCTTTCTCTCGTCTTTGCCAACACGTATGTAATCAACACTTAATATCTCCTAATTATGATAAGCGTGTAGTCCACTTTCCTCAACAATGTCGCAACAAAACGATTCAAAACAAAACTCTTACAAATTCCCGCAGTTTTTCTTCTTACCTAACAATTTTCCTATAGTTTTAATTGCAAAATATCCGCCGTAGTGGGCAAACGTACAATTTTCTTTGAAATCTCCATATAAAGGTGTTTCCCATCGGCAACTAGGGACAAAAGTATATAAATGATGTTCACACGACGATAACGGACACCTGTATGGCTAAATTGTATTTGCAGTTTGTAAGGATGAAGAAATATAGTGTTAATTTTCTATGGAAATAGAACCTACCTTCTATAGCTATAGAATGACAAAAGGTTTAAACGCCTTAGAATACAAGCCTTTCTAGAATATTGAGGTAATTATAACACTATTCAAATAGCATTTTATACACAAGAAAGGAATATAGTGCCACCAACGGGAATTATAGTCACGTAATAAGGGAAACTGTTTACCTTTAGGCGTAACTCAAGGAACTATCGTTCCTTGAGTCCTCAGCTTATGACCAATGGCAAATGCCAAAAACACAGATCTTTCTGTTTATTTAAATTAACTATAAGACCGGAAAAAAGCAATAAAATCCGTAAATATAAGTTTAATTTCAAAGTACATTGCTTACAGAATAAAAATTTGTCAATTGACAAAATATGTGAGATAGTGCAACTGATGGAAAGGAGAATCACTCATTAAGGCTGATGCAAGTCCTTCCATATCTAGGGTTATAGACCCAGATAAACAGTGAATTGACTAAGAAACTACATTTATTTTCCTATCTCCCACATTTTTATTACTAAATAGACGACGCATTATACACGCTTTATAAATCTTTCAAACTATGTGAATCGTAGCAGCTATAGTTTTTTTATTTGTGATAATAAGCCTGTTATAAAATGGATATAACTGTTTTTATCAAATAATTTTTATATTAGGTGATTTTGCGAGTTTATCGTTTTAGTAATACGCCTTCAGGCGGTGTTTCAGAATCGTAATTATAAGAGCACAAAGTGAGTTTATAGGTAGGTACACCTGATTTCACTCTTTGAAATCATTTATTCGTTTAATGACAAGGTTATATTTAATAAACTTACTGCGACAGTTTTTCAATTGTATCATGTTTGTTTAAAGTCCAAATAAGCTGATTTTCAGAGTATCCCGCTTACATAATTCAATACTTCACAAACCCAAACATATTGTATTCAGCTTGCACAATCGATAATGTAAGATTGTTTGATACGAGACCAGTGAACAATGGCCGCCGATATATTGACCTGAAGGTCTGAGAGTTTCCTACACATGTATGATTATTACCAATACAGGAAACAATGAGACAAAAAGTGCTTCTATGGTTGCAATGCCTCCGTCGGTCAAATTGAACAGCTTTGTTTAAACTTACTGATCTATTTGTGTTGTTTTTAGTGTTGATGAATTGTTTTATATTACCAGTGTAATTAGTTCAGTTGTTTTGAATCGTGTGGTGACGGATTAAGAATACGAATTGTCACCACCCCATATCATCCCATGGGTGTCGAAAGAGCCCACAGAGGGAGCATATTATGCAGAGAACAGCACTGTAAGAGAAGGAAAACTTGATACAAACCCTATACCAACCCGTTTAGCCAGCATGGTATAGTAGGCCAATTCCTCCTTTTGAAGGAGAGGCCTAGTCCAGCAGTGGACGATTAAAGACTGATGATGATGAATTAGTTCAAATCAGAGCACTCTGGTTGTAAGAGGTCACGATTAAATGGTTAATCAATTCATTCGCGCGGAATATATGCGTAATTTTAGTCTTATATGAACTTGAAATGTACTTCACCATTAGACGTTTTCAAACTTTATCGAGACTACACGTGACAATGTCCGTCTGAATCAGTTCATATGTTTCTTCAACTAAGTACAAGTAGAACAGTTATCCATAGGATACCCGAAAATGTAAAATTCTGAATAGGAAAACAACAAGGAAACCATCATACAATTTTATTTAAACGGGTCTTATTCGCGATATTTAATTTAAGGTATAAATACCTCTGTCTAAGCAAACCATTTCGAATTTCAGTATAAGAGCCTTTGCTGTCTCCGGATATAGACATAGGCACATGATTCTACTGATGTGTGATATAAATACGAACTATTATGTACTTTTTGCTTGATATGGTAAAACCCAGTGCACAATAACTTCTAAGAACTGTGGCTCATGAGAATCGTGTTCGTCCCCTTGATACTCCATTTGTTTTTTGAGTTGAACAATTTCAATTTTGAACAAAACTAGACTTGAGCAAGCCTAAAAAAAATCAATCACCGATGTTTCACACTCAAATAATAACACCTACTAATATTTAAAATAGAACGAAGTCCACGTCTCAATCAATAGCATCAATTTAAAACAGGGACCTTAAAAAACTCAAATAAGTCGATGTCCCCACTAATCAAAATTCGATGAACACTGCCCAAGCACCTGTTTATACTTTAAAAAGCAATACAAGTATGCAAATCTCATCTCTATCCCACTTTAATATGGTTTAGTTTTCCTCCTAACATACTGGTATGACAACTCAAGTTTATGAATAAAACCAATTTACAAATACACCTGTCAAATTCAATTTTCGTCGAGTATTCGACCATACCCTTTACGATAATGCATTAATAAGTAGTTCAACGAGCTTCTGAACCGCAAAATCATGTTGGTCGTTTTGCATCACTAACGTTTTGGTACCGGCTGCTCCATTTTTTTTTAATAAATGTTGATGTAACAATACTGTTTTTGTGTTGTTGAAAAGTAATTAATTTCTGATCAGATAAGTCTAGAAGTTATATAATTCATATTAAAGGGATTACTGAGTTTGTTTTTAATCATATTTACCGTTATAAAATAATTGGTTAGTTGTTTCTGATACTTATTTACTTTGTAGAAAACGGATGTAAGTAGTTGACATTTATAATAACTTTTTGATCAGTGAAAAGAGAGAAAATATTTATTTTCCTTGAGGAAAATATCTGTAGAGTAGTTCCGTAACATGTGATCATAATATTGCGTAAAATTGAATAAGGCATACCTACATATGTAATTACTACTTCTTGGTACATCAGCTATCCGCCAGTGAAAGTCCCGTCACAATAATAAAAATCGGTCCGAAGCCGTTCCAGAGATTAGCGAGAACAAATAGACAGACAGACAAAAATGGTAAAAAAATGTCATTTCGGTATATGTACCGTGTATACATCCATAAGCATTAGGTAAAAAGTGGTTATTTTAATATTACAAACAGACACTCCAATTTTATGTGTATAGATAATACACTGGCTGTTAAATATATAATCCTTAACAAAGTTACCCGGCCTGAATTGATCCCATTCTGCGTGATTCATTACATAGTATTATATATCGATGCATTACACAGTCTCATTGACAAATTTATTTTCAAGCGCTTCAAAATCGTGTGTCCTATTTTTCCAGGTACCGTTACAATGTACAGATATGTAGTTATAATATTTAGTATGTGCGGTCACGTCCAATCAAATGTATAAACAATCGTAGATAGAAACCAACAGTCTTACTTATATACAGGCGGACAAATATATTTTAGTAGTATGTGCTGTAAAACAGCACTCTTAGTATGGTTATGGGTCAGGGCAATAATATTGTACTGTTAGTGTAGTTGTGCCTGCGTTACATAAAACTAAAATTGTACTCACGTCATGTTTTTAGATTCAAAGTAAGCTCTGCGATGGTATGATGAACTGCAGAACAAGTCTAAGGGTCGGCACATATCTGACGGAAGATGCGTCGAACGTATATTCGGTCGCGTCTATTCCCTCAAATGAGTAGATACACATCTGACGGAAAATGCGTCGAGCGTATCTACATCGGTCGCGTCTATTCCGTCAAATTAGACCTGCTACACTACGCGTCTAGTCAGTTTCTGCGTTCAGCAACTACAGTGCGGTTGCTTTGTATGACATTGAATTTTAAAACGTCGCCCAACGCGTCAGTCAAAATTCACGTGGTGCGTGGTGCGCGCGACGTCGACCGATAATGCGTTGACGGAAACGGAATAGACGCTATACGCTCGACGTACTAACGGATTCACGAACGAACGGGTCAGGTGTAAAAGGTTGAATGTTTTTCTTTAAATTTGTATGTTTTGGCGTTACGCGACCGATAATACGTGACGCATCTTCCGTCAGATATGTTCCGACCCTTAGTACGTACGTGAATGGTTGTGGGAATAGATGGATGAATTTTACTCTTTAACGCAAAAACTTATGAGCAAATTTTGAAAAAACTTTGCACTAAACTTAGTAATATCCTATACTTCGTTATACAACATGACCCTTAAATCCCGTTAACCGACCCCCACGCGAGTGACGCCTCAGGCAGAAGCTAATAAATTTACATTTATATGATGATGATATTATTCACCAAATATTACACAACATACGAAAAGTTTTATTGCATTACCAAGATTCACAGCCTCTATCGTAGTACAAAAGATCTCAGCTTGAAAAGAGATAATAATGAATTTCATTTGAGTATAAATATCGTTTAAATTATTCCCGTCGCCGGTATAATGGTTAGAATATAACGTTAAGTCATAAATTTCGCTTTTGTGTGATAAACATAAATCGACAAAGATATATTATCAGAAGTGCAGCGCGCAGTAAATCATAAGAGATTATTAGAATTTGCGTACATACGCGGTTCGAGGGATAATTACTTTAGTTAGTTTGAATCATTCGCTGCTTTTCTGTTGCTTGAACTAGAGGATGTCCACGGTTACGCCTGCATAATCTTTTTTAATTTAACGATTTCTGCTCGATTTTGTGGGCATTTCGGGCAATCCCTTCTTAGTGGGCTTCTACTGTTCACACGGAACATACCTACATGACAAACTGCTTCTTGCGCCCAGTCGTTTAGGCTGTGCACTGTCTGTCAGTCAGTGAGTAACGCAAGAATTGTATAATAGTTATTTGTGCAACAAGAGAGCAAACTTGTTTTTTGTTTCGAGTGCCGATTTTGAGTCCCGAGCAAGCGAAGGATTCTATGATTGATTGACGAGCGTAGCGAGTGAATCAAAGTTAGAATCCTGAGCGTAGTGAGGGACTCAACAGCATGAGATACAAAAAACTTTGCTCTCGTGTAGCACACATAACTTTTCATCACAGCAGTGAGAACACATATCACTTAGGAGACGGAAATGAACAGGAATAGATTGAATTCTGCATTAATCACTTGTTGATTTAACTCCTCTGGTGTTAAAGTACAGTCATCATCGCTAGTTTCATTAATCTTTTTAGATTATTTTATATATTAATATGATTTAACACGTTAAGCTATACTGTATCAGCATCAGCGAAATTATTATTCTCGCTACTTTTTTAAATCGCGTTTTAATACCGCGTCCCTGCTGTTTATTTATCAAATGTATCATTGTTGTAATTCCAAATAAAAATGTATTGGTTAAATACCAACTTTATTCTATTAATTAGACTTATTTTTATTAAAATCCAATAATAAATTAAACATATAAACAATAACATATAAAAAAGTAATTTCTTTATTACAAATTTCTTTTTTTATTTGCGTTTCCGAAGGTGTTTTCTTTGAGGTCGAATTCCAAAATCGAATTTCGAATTCGAAGGGGTTTGTTTTTCACTCACTTTTTATACGCATGTGAAAAAGACAGAGCACAGTAAAATTCGAATGTTTCAAATTTATGGCTGAACAATGTCAATTCGTGACACTGAAGATTGAAAAATTAAAAAGCTACTTTTACTCACGCTCGAATCAAAATTGCGTTTTGTTCACTGTTGTCTCGCAGCAAAAGCGGCATGTTTGAGCTGCTGTGGTGAAAATACAAATAACGGTACGCTTTTGCATATTTTACCAAACTCTTTGTTACTTATCTGTTTAATAGCTTCTCTCTATACTCAGTGTAAAGTCCTTCACAGCCAGCCGCTGGACTCAAGTCTAATTTTCTTCACAGTGAATCAATCGAAAGATTTGGCATATACCACGCGAGAATGATTTTCCATCTGTGTGTGTATACAGTAATAATTCTAAAAATAAATCTGCACTCTAAAATCTGGGGTAAAGATATTCACAATAAAAACGCCAGGACTGTGTGAACGAACTTCAACATGAATAGTATGCCCAAATTAGGAGCTGGCTCTAAAAGAATTCGTTCGAGCCACGACCGGACCGTTCATATTACGTCACGGAGTTAAGTAACTGAGGAACTTATATGGCAGAAGTACTACTAACATAAGATAAGGAGAATATAGCTTATTTTTGCAGACGAGGAACCAGAATCGGAATCATCTGTTATTTACCGAAATGGGGAAAGGTATAAAGCAAATCTGAAGAATCGAAAAAGAGAAAAAGATTTACATACGCAGCCAAGCCAATATTAGCTAGAAATCAATGTTAAAAAGGAATGAGAAGGTTTTGTCTTGGCTGAAGGAAGTGTGAAAATAAACATAACAATTAGATATAGTTGTGTTTTCACAGCGCTGATTAAAGCTCTTGCCAACCCATAGCTAGGAATTCATTAAGAAAGGGGCAGTTTTTAATCAGGAAGAATATCAAGATAAACTTAGCCAATAGAAGCGTGTCTCCTCAGATAGGTACGTCATCTTTGGTTGTATTTCAGACAAGTCACGGCATACTGTAAACGACAATGCTTAACAACCTCTAAGATATGTCGCTTCATTAATTAGTAATATAAGTTGTCAGGTTCGCTTACCGGTCTCATTAATCTGGGTTTTATAATCTTTATAGAATAATTTCGTCCCGCCTTACATGTGTCAGCTCCCGGAAGCTTTACAGAGGACTAAAAATTAGACAGTTATTTTTACAGTATGTTCTTATGCTTAGAAAATAAGAAATACGCCTTTTCCATCATTTTGTTTACTGTCTGGAAAATGACGAAAATCCGTATTTAATATTTTCTTGAGTATTTTAGAGCGTCTTGAACAGGTATTACAATAATATACGTAGTTATTTATTCAAGTATATATACAGGATAAGATTTAAATAAATGTTTAATACTTGTCATTAGAATAAAACCGCCGTGGGCATCGTCTATTTATACACGTAAAGAACACACACAACGTAAAAGAACACGTGTCTTTTTAATACGACTGTTAGATAATACCTCCTTTGATTCCTCCGCTCCTAGTACTACGATAAAAAACTAAGTCGTTTGATTGACACTTTAAATCCAAACAAAAACTCATAGGACAATGAGGTCAGGGACCTTTCAATGTCGTCATGAGGCTTAAATAATATTCAATATCACACGTGTGATGGTTAAGGTACGACAATAAACAATGCAGTAATGAAAAACGTCATTTTACGTGTCTAAATACGTCTACGTATTCTCAGGCAGCGCCCCTTTGAGGACACCTGTATCCTTATAGATTCAATTATTATGCTGATGAGTATTCCTCAATAATGAGGCTAGAGTAAGGATGTATTCAACACCCTATCGTATGTCTACTGCTTTATATATGGGATTAAACTTTTTAAAAGGTTTCGTTTTCCCTGGTCTACCTATAACACTCAAAGACGGTTTCTCTAAATACCCATAGCAGACCAACACAACCATTATTTCTATTATTTCCTAAGCAAGGTCACCACACCACTATTACAATTTTAAATAATTCAGAATAATCTTTTTCATTGAGAAGGATTTTTTACTACCGTTTGATTATTCGGTAATACCTATGACCTTTTCATTATAAATACAATACGAATTAAAATACATTTCGTTTATTTTGAAGCTCACGGAAAATAAACACAATCTACACCTGTCAATCTTAATAAAATTATGCAACATCTAAACATTTGTTTTTATTCGAATAATCAGTATTAATAATTTGTTTTTATTTGAATAAGTAGATGTTTTGCCTAAACATTGATACTCAAGTTAAACTAAATGTATTATGACAAAATCCATACCACCAAAAACATTCTGTAAAAAATTGCCAAATCTCGATGTCGATGTTTGCAGAAAACAGTACGCAGAATAAAATTTGCAAAGACAGTCAGTCGATAACGCTAATAGTTTGGGTGTGCTCTTACGGTTTCTCATTAGGGTCACCAGGTAGTCCAGATCTTCCATGATCCTAGTTTTGAAGGTTTTTCCTATATCTGGGCGTTAAACTCTACCTCTGTACCAAACTTCAGCGCTCTAGGTCAATAGGAAGTACTAGTTCTATTTTGATGATCAGTGAGTCAGTGTCGAAAATGCGAAAATTTGTTTTTGGATTCAAGTATGTGATTATAACTTACTAGATGACGTTCCAGAAAAGGATGGTACGGCAGTTTTCTTTCGCGCTCGACTTGGCGGGGGGTACTGCTGTGCCCCCAGAAATATTTCTTGTGTCACGCAAATATTCATACACACAAAAACGACCGGCACCTTTTAATATAAATAAGATCGGTATGAGTCACTTAACATGCGCGGGAGTTGATAAAGCCAGCTACACACTCGCTTTAAAAAAATACCGCATTACATTTTGTGCCAAGTTTATCTGTTAGCAGGTAGAAATAGTGCGAAGATTTTTTACATTATACTGCAGTTTGTGTCCCGATAGGAAAGATATACTTATTGAAAAAATTCAAAACAACAGTAATTGCCTTACGATCCTAAATTCTACTAAAGACTCAGGCACCAGAGATGAAAAGGTAACAAACCTTTGCCTTAGGCAGAAAATTTATAATTACACGAATAAATATATTATGCCATTGAATAAAGGCAGAAAAAGGAAAAAAATATACATATTATTATCTACAAATTTTGTACGAACAACAGTTTTAGTAATTTGGACAATTCCTAACTTTTTTTTGACTTCTAACTAATAGTATTTAATTAGGAGTAACGTAATTATGTAATGTATAATGGTATTTCAGCGTTGTTAGAAATATTTGTTCATAAATTAACTATTTATTAAAACTATTTTAATAATATATTATACCTAATATATTACCGTTCCAATCGCCAAGTCCAATAAATTTTCATTTTTATGGTAATAAACATAATTGCATGTAATTTTGATTGATGAAATACTTAAATTTAAAGACGTCTCTATTAACGGCTGTATGTACACCGCCTTACATTGACATTGAAATTTACTTTTTATATGCGTGTGATCTTTTTATCTCTAAGTTTTTGTCGCTTAATTCACACGAATGTTTTTAAATTCTTATTGTAAGGAATACACCCTGATATTATGTCGGTATGCTAATAATATTTTGTTCTCATTCACATTTTGAGAAGCCTATTATTTTTGGCGATGATTAATTAGTTTCGAAGCCTCCAAGGATTTTAATATTACAAGAAATTGGATACAGGGATTAGTTTAACTTAGACGTGGGTAGAGCCATTTTGTAGCAAAATCTTGACAAAGGTATTAATCAAAATCAAAAATAGCTAAGCTCTTAATGACAGGTTAATGCGTTAGAACTACATTTTTATTTGTATTTGATTTCTAAATAATTATTTATGCATATATGAACTTAATCAAATTTAGATTGGACTTCCTGGTTTTATACCACAAAAGGACAGACCCAGTCGATTGTAAATTCGACTTACTAGCTTTTGGTTGCGGATTAGCTCACATGGTAAATCGATTAAAGCATACTATTTGTAAAATCCGATAAAAAGGATGTATCTGTCACCGGAAAATAATAAAAACCGTAATAAATATCCTAGGCAATTTAGAAACTTTCGTATGATTCTAAACGAGAGATAAATTGTATTAATTTACGCAAACATTTCCGTAAATTTACAAATTTGCGACGTCTCGTCGTAAATGTATAAACTGACGGAAATCCATTCGTAAGATTCTACACGGTTTGCCCAATCACAGAAGAGCTTTTAATTTTACGCTTCTACAAAATACGGCAAATCACACACTGCTCTCTGATTGGTCGGTCGGTGATAATGAAGGTCGGCATCAGTTCAACTTAATAGGTTATGTTAGGTTTTCTTGTGATCCTGAACACAAAAATAGGAGCCCTGCGAAGCAGGGCTCCATCAACATAGCCTTATTAACATCGCTAAAGTTCTGTTTTATTCGTAAACGTGGCGAAGAATGGCGGCGGCGATGAAGAAAATGGAACACGTGACTTATTCAACCAATCAGCGCGCACATGGTGTTCGGTTATTGCTTACGTATTATTTTACGAATGCATTCGGTAAGTTATCCATTTACGAAAATATGGGCGTAAAATAAACAATTTATCTCTCGTTTAGAATCCTACGAAAGTTTATACATGTTACATATCCCAAAACTTTTTCACATCCTTCACTATTTAATACTTTTAGGTGTTATTGATTGCCTGTTTTTACCCTGGATCTTCAATAATCTCCATCCCAATTTCATCAAAATTAGTTCAGCAGTTTAGTATCAGAAGTGTAAGAAACTGACAGACAGACTTTATTATTTTAGTGTGGATAATATTAATATGTTTTTAGAGATTGTTGGCTGTCATATTAAAATTATGTATCCGGTTTTGCTGTCAATAACTATTCAATCTAGCTTTCATACTTAGGGTCAATTTGCAATAAACCCATAGAAGAAATAAGACAGGTATCTTTATACAAACTGTTAATTTGATATAATTATTACTTAAACATGTTTATCTGGTTGATTGAATATTAACTTGATTGAAAATTTTTGAATCTGATGTAATATGTTTCAAACTAATTCAATATTTGTATTACTCATGCATTTTGTAAACGCTGCAGTATACAAAGGTACCATTACACATTTGTTGTATTTTGTGATCTAGCAGCAATGGCATATATAGCTGAACCACTATTATGCATATTGTGAACTGAATTTTATGAGGCACGTGAGTTTACCGTTCCTCATTCTCAGCAAAACCAAGTTTAGTTCAGTTATATGCTGTTTGTTTGGTCGCATGCGCTAATCTCAGGGACTACTAGGCCAATAGGGAAGTTTCCGGCAAGTGAAATAAATTATACAAGTATTGTTATCTAGTGAAACATGTTAAAATAATAGTAGTTTCATTCATCAATTAATGTTAAAACTTTATTTAACATTTTTTATCGTCAATTTGTTTATAATAAGTATTCTAATTGACAGCAAAACACTATGACGTCACTACGTCATATTTCATACAAAACCCTTGACAAAGGTCGTTTTTGACATTTCATTAAAAGTGCTTGATTTGACTAGTTGGAAACAACCCTATTTGACGCCGTGCTATGAGCCACGGGAGAGAAGCAGAACCATAATAACATAACGCAAGTGTAACCGCGGGCTCAATTAGAGGACTTATAAAATGATATGTTTGTAGTTTTCAATATCTTTTATCAATATTTTTTATTCATAAGAATTACTTTTCTTGAGTTACGTGAAGATATTTTATAAAAACAAAATATTTGAATCTATATAACATAAATTGTAAGCTTTATCTTTTTGTAGAGTCAACAACAAAATTAATATTTACACGCTTTAATTTGTCTTGTACGTATGTACGTACTATTGAAATCCTGTAAACTGAATTGAAATCATTTCCTGCCATCCTTTTTCTTGTGTTTTTTTTTCACTAGCGTTCATCCTACGCCCTTTGGGGCAGGCGGCAGTATCTGTGACTTTATCTTACAGGCATTTGGGACCTACCCACTAAAATCAACGCGGTGTGAAGGACACGTGAATAGCGGTAAGCAGTCGTCCGCAGGCTGTGACTTGCGGTGGCTGGAGGTTGTTTCCTGTCATCCGACGAAATTCGTTCAATACTGGTGACAATGCATTTTGGCTCGAGAGTAGTACTGAATATATTTTTAAAACACGTATTCGATTGAACGCCTGTTGTAAGTATGTATTTATAGAATAAGTTAACAGGACTTTTGAGGGTATCTGCTCATTAGGTTGACACTTTCTGTGACTTATGAGCAAAAATCCTTATAGGTCTCAGAAAAAACTGCTGAGTTACAACCTTCTTATAAGGTAATTTTATGACTCCGCCGATGACCCTTACCGTTCTTTACAAAGCATTACTTAGTTCCTTACTAATAATTTCTACCAAGAAAGCATAACGTAACGGCTACGTAACCGAAATGAAAGGAAAAATATCTTAGAACACAAAGCAGAAATAAATTAATTGAGACCATGCCAAGCCAGTATTCGATTGATGAGAAAAAAAGTGCAAAGAAATGTCCACCCTAAAGGGATATAAAATAGTACCATGCGGCTGGGGACGGGCGTGAAGGCTAGAGAATATATAAAATCGGTCTCCAAGATGTCTCCAAATAAACCAACGAACAGAACCGGCCAACTGTCACAATATTACCTGAACCACGTACTTCACATTAAACTTGCCTTAAAAAATAATTCAACGTAATTTTATAGCAACTTGTTTTTGCTAACGGTATTCTTTATGCGACAGAGTAACCTTGGGTCTGGTCAAAAAACTCAGAACTGTGTAGGAGGCAAAAAATACCCAACAGACTGTACAAGGAAAAATGCTAGACTGTATTATATGTAAATGGGGTATTCTTGTTTGCCGGGTTTAGGATGCGAAACTGTCAAAAGCGTTGCATCCGGGGTTAAAGTTAACGTTTATAAAAAAATATCTCTATAATATATCGGCCATTATTTACCAGATTTATGTAGTTTAACTAACTTGGTATATTAACTGCAAAAATATTTATTATAAGGTATTTTTAAGTCACATGAATTGGTTTCACAGATTTCTCATTGATGTGTTCGTGTCCTTAATTATTTCTCTATTTGCTGTGAGCGCGAGCGCTTCGTTTTTTTTTATTTGTTATATTTTCTTTATCCGTGTGGTGACGGATTAAGAATACGGATTGTCACCACCCTATATCATCCCCTGGGTGTCGTAAGAGCCGACAGAGGGAGCATATTATGCAGAGAACAGCACTGTAAGAGAAGGAAAACTTGATACAAACCCTATACCAACCCGTTTGGCCAGCGTGGTATAGTAGGCCAATCAGGCGCGGTCCGAAGGGGGGGGGGGTCACAGGGGACATGACCCCCCCCCCAAATCTCAGGCCAAATTGAAAAATCTCAAAAATTTGCCAAATAATAAAAGGAAATTTCTAGCTATCCCCTCATTCTCTTGCCCTAGTCCCAATTTATTTGGGGTCGGCGCAGTATGTCCTTCGCTTCTATACTTCTCTGTCAACAGTCATACGATCATTCGTCCTTCTACGTGCATATTCATCACTTTTTTACCTATATACATCACATCTCTCCACATAACATGTCCTTACCAGGCCAATCGACGCCCTTTTACCTTTTCATCGATGGGCGCCACTTTCATACTACCTCTAACGTAATCATTCCTAATTCTGTCCATTCTTGTCACTCCACACATCCATCGTAACATTCTCATCTCTGCCACATGCAATCGTTTCTCATCCATCTTCTTTGTAGCCCAACACTCAGCTCCATACAGTACGACAGGCCTTATAACCGACTTATACATGCGGCCCTTTAATTTCACAGGCATTTTGTGGTCGCATATTGTGCCTGAGACCTGTCGCCATTTCATCCATCCTGCTTTGATTCTTTGCCTAACATCCCGATCAATTTCGCTGTCATCTTCCAGGAGTGAACCTAGGTAGCGGAAATCGGAGCTTACTGGTAGAAGTGTACCGCCAAGTGTAACCGGTATAGGACTGGAGAGACCGCCGAAGTCACAGAACATATATTCTGTTTTGGTTTTGCTTATCTCAGGCCTACATTCTCCAATCTCTGACGCCACTCCTCCAGCTTGCTCTGCACCTCCTGTCCACTCTCTGCTACCAAAACGATGTCATCGGCAAACAGCATGCACCAGGGTGCCTCTTCCTGTATGTCCGATGATATAGCATCAATAATTAACAGGAAGAGGTAGGGGCTAAGGGCCGACCCTTGGTGCAAGCCTACGGCCACATCGAATCTGGCTGTGATACCAGTTGCGGATCGGACTTGCGTTCGGCATTCAGCGTACATGGCTTGAATCAACGTCAGGTATTTCCCAGGCACTCCTTTCTTCTTCAGGCCCTACCACACGACTTCACGAGGCACTCGGTCATATGCCTTTTCAAGGTCGACGAACACCATGTGCAAGTTTTTATGCGCCTCCCTGTATTTTTCGCACATTTGGCGAAGTGCAAAATGGCGTCCACCGTACCTCGACAAGGTATACAACCGAATTGGTTTCGTGAAATCTCACTCTCGTCACGCAGGCGTCGCTCAATTACTCTCTACCATACTTTCATACTGTGAGGCATTAACTTTAATACACTCTTGGATATCACCCTTATTTTTTTAAATGGGCACCAGGTAACTGTTGCATGAACTACGTACGATGGCCAAATTAACATTTTTTTTATGTTCCTGCTGCCACTGTCGTTACAGAGTATCAGCTATGGATTACAAAGTAGAATCGGAAGGTCACAGAAAATGCTGATACGAAACTTCCTAAGTGTGTAGTTTCTAGTAGTATACCCAAATATAAAGATATTTCTCAAAATTTTGGCAACTCTTCCCATAAGTGGTGCGATAGCAGAGCGATCCTTTTCTACGCTTAGGCGTGTAAAAACGTGGTTGTGAGCTAACAGGTTTAGCTCTTCTAAACATTCACCCGGAAATAGTACCTACCAGTCGTCTCAAATATTATCACCCGAATCGCAAATATAAAAAGACGACTTCCATTTGTTTTAAGGGTAATTTATAAAATAAAATTGTGTATTGTGCAATAATGTTTATTTTATTCCAGATACCTATTTTTTATTAGTGTAGTGAGTGACCCCCTCCAAAATTTTAGGCTGCGACCGCGCCTGAGGCCAATTCCTGCTTTCAAAGGAGAGGCCTAGTCCAGCAGTGGACTGTTAAAGGCTGATGATGATGATGATGATGCTTTAAAGATAAGGTTTCTTAATTACTCTAATTTAATTATTTGTGTACTTAATTAAACGAGTCAACATAATATGTCAGCATTTTTAAAAGAAAGTAAAATATTTTCAAGTGGAGACTACATTTTGTAACCGTTAAATGAGCACAATTCTCGCAACACCAAAAATGTAAAATAATGTCATCACAAAAGCAGTCTGGGATCTTTATCCCTTTATTAAACATTGTTGTCTATCAAATGACAAAATATAATATGTATAACACGTAGAATGTATGCTCTATCATGTTGAAACAAAAGTAAAATATGTATTCAATGTGTGGTGAAGGCACCAATTTTTCGCACCTTTCCTTGGTGCGAAAAATTAAGAAAAAAAATTAAGAAAAAAAAATCTTGATAAGAGCCCGGGGTCTGCATACTAGTCCAACCAGATTTGAAAGAATATTAGCTTTATTACCGCTGCCTTCTTAAAATATTACAATAATATTCTAGCCAACATGTCTGCCCAGACAAGTGCTAACAACCCATCATTATTATTCATACAGACGTACACAAGGCAAGTGTCATTGTGAGCGAAATGGTCTGCAGAGGTCGGTGAGGCACGTTACAACTATGGCCGTTGGTATAAATTATGAGATGTAACCATTGTGTAGCTGGTTTGGTTGATGCATTATTGGTTACTAATGGTGAACTGGAAGATTGATAGGATGCTTTATACATGTACGTTATTTATTTGCGCATCGTTGGTCTCGCGGCATAAATGTGCGCGTGGGATTGGGAGGTCTCGGGTTCAATCCCCGGGTCGGGCAAATGCTGTTTTTGGGTTTTTTCGTTAGGACATTCTCAGTAACAGCACGGAGTCTGGTAATATGCCCGGCACGGCAATAGCCTCGCCCCCTATTACGTGGGACTTAAATAAATCTAGCGAAAAGTGGGTGTAGCAATATACCTCTGCCTACCTCTTCGAGGATATCCCCGCACAATACAGACTATGTATGTAAGTTATTTATTTGCTATAAATAAGTATACTCGTCAAATTTTCCTCGATTTCATCATCACTAGTCTTCTTAATAATCAGTCCAATTACTGGCAATATACTTCTTCCTTTATGAGAAGATAAGGCCATAGACTACCACGATGGCCTAGTGCGGGTTGGCAGACTGCACATGAGTTTCGAGAACATTATGGAGGACTCTCAGAAATGCAGGTTTCCTGATGATGTTTTCCTTTGCCATTAAGCCAGCTATAATAAGCAATTTAACGCTCATTTTTCTGCAAATGTACAATAAAGCCGTGGGCTAGAAGTTCAGACCCTATGTCTAGCAGTCTGTTAGTTTCTCCAACGGATTATCGCTGCCTTTTACTTCAATTTGGGCGTATAGATTTCGGCAATATACAGAATCCACTAGTGCATATTAGGGGCACAATGTATCGCTTATAAGGTAACCCGTCATAAGGGCTTCAAGCACATCCATTGTTGTCCACAGACTATCACAATATCACAAATAACTAACATTTGTTATAAGTATTACGCAAAAATACGCAACAAGCGTAATTCTATGGCATTGTTATGAAAGTTCAACCGTCGACTTGAAGTCACACAATGTAAAGTTGTGACCTATATTAGAAAGACCTACTTTTCTTTGGGTAAGTAATCATCAAAAACAATATATATACAGGTCACAAGACCCATCACCAAGCCGAAGTCTACTCGTTGTGGATGTGGACATCACGCCAAGTCATGCTAACCAACAATAATACCTGGGAAACGATGTTTTTTCTAAGTTTTCACATTTTTTAAACCGCAATTAAAAGCGCGGGCGTGCAATGCTTAAAATTCCCACTTATCCACGGGGTCATAGGGCATCTAAACAACATATTGGCGGGGTAAATGCATTGATTTTGCACCTAATTAGAAAAATTCCATACTAACTTTGAGCCTCAATATCTCCTGAACCAGTAATTTCCCAGGTATGTTGCTTAAGTAAAAAATGTTCGTAGTGGTTGATACAACATGGAGTTTCAGTTTTCGTTAAGGGTCTTTTTACAACCTGTATATTTATATAAATAACTTTTTCCGTTGCTGCGCCCGCATAATGCCGCCTGATTGTTGGCAACAAACAAACTTGGACAGAGGGTCCAAGAATTTACTCCCTTAAGGGGAAAGTCTCTAAAAATCTGTTTTTTAATACCAAGGAATGCTACTTGGTAAATTTATTATATCCAGTAGTTTTGAGTGCGGAGTCTGTCAGTCAGTAACGGAATACTCATAAATATTGACGCTGGTTCTTCTAATTAAAGTTCTAAAATACACGTGAAAATGCATCATACATAAAAACGTGGTTCAAAAACGTGGTTGATTATCCAAGGCTGGCTTTGTGTCTAGGTGCCACTTAGTAACGCAGCATAACGCTCTAATGAAAAGAGAATTGTACTATTGCGGAGTTAAGCCAGCAGTCCCTCAGTGGAAAAGCTAACATTCTGTCAAATCTGGTTAGACTTAGTAGGTAAGCTTATCTCGTTCTCCGAGGTGGAAGCCATGGGTGCAACCAAGATCGCGCTAGAATTACCAATAAATCATTGTGAGCTAGCGTTAATTTTGCCATACACTTAAACGGAAACTTAGGACTAGGACACCAAAATAACGTCACTCTTATATAATACTACGACAGCCATCTTAGACAATAATATCATCATTCTCCTAGCTTTATCCCAGTTTTAACCTGGGGTCCGCTTACTAGTCTAACCGGATTTGGCTGAATATTAGCTTTTCCACGGAGCGACTGCCTGTCTAACCTCCGCAACCCGAAGGGATAGCCATATTCCATGGTTTAGACTAGTGTCAGTTTATTTAGAAGGTACTGACGCCCTATAACGACTGTCAAAGATCTTCATGACAACCGGGACCGACGGCTTAACGTGCTCTCCGAGGCACGGGGCAAGCGATAATTTATAATTCAATACGCACATAACTCCGAAAAGTCATTGGTGCGCGCCGTGGATTCGAACCCGATACCCTCTGCATGACAGTCTGTTGGTATCTCCACTAGGCTATCGCTGCCCTGCGCTATCTTAGACAGGAATACATGAATCCAATAACTCATTTAAGTCATCATATAGGGTCACGCTAAAGTTTCCTATTTCCCAACTGTCCGATTGTTTAACAAATGGAACAATAAACAATTATACGTAGTGGCGGGTTCACACGCTAATAATTGTATTGAAAAGCCTTGAGGTTTTGCTGGCAACGTTTGATACCAATCTAAAGGTTGCGTACACTAAATGCAATGCTTTTGGCTTTGTCAACTATTTATAATTGTTTATTTGTGTTTTTACCCACGGTTAGAAGGTATGCGTTTGGACTTAAAGTATTTGGTAGCTGTATTATGTAAATGGAACCTTTGACATCGAAATGTGTGTCAAATATTGCCTCACGAACAGCTGTTTCTGTAGAACTATTTACTGCTTACGGTGCAATAAAACGCCTGAAATGCCGTGACGATATCACAACTATATGCAATGTCGGGCATGTAATTGCCTTCAAGGTTTCACGTTAACAGCCCAGTGTACCTTACGTGGTACACGAGATGCTGTTCCACTGAATCCGTGTACCCTATGAGACACGCAGGTCCTACGTTACTCTATGGGCCTAAGGACTAAGGACATGTCGATATGTGGATCCCGCATACTTTTGAACAGCATCAAAAAAAAATTCAATTCTTGTACTAATATATTATTATTCATTTTTAATCTTAAGGCTAAATTTTATTATATTGTTGACAATTTGTTTTCTTACAAGAATCTTGAATAAAAAATTAGTTTTAGAAGACATTTAGTACCAAGTTAGTGCAAGGGCACTTTAAATTATAGTCCCATCTGTACAATAAAATACCAACGGAGACACACTTATCCGGTGATCAATTTGCCCAGACCGCGATCATACCAACGAGCTGTCGACTGCAGATGGAAATGGGCCTTACGCGTATTTCCTGACGCAATCAGTAGTTAAAACCCAATTATAGACTCGTAACTATAGGATAATAATCTATTGCTGAACATGCTTTACCCTGCGGTTATGCATTATTTTCTGTATATCAACAGCAGCGACACCTATCAGGGCAAATAATTTATTTGCATCTCATGAACGTGGTTTCGAAACTTGCGAATTTTCTAAGGAAATTTCATTCCCGCGCTGGAACCTATATAATTCTGGGATATGTCTGTCTAAAAGTGGCCTTATTATACCCATATTTGAGTGAAAGGCACATTAAAATCGGGTGGGCCAGATTACCCCGAAGTAAAAAAAAAGACAGGCGTAAACAGAAAAAAGAAAATCTTTTTACCTCTTTGTATTATGTAGAACTAAAAACATTTTTGTAGACACAGACATACAGTGCAATTTTATTTATATGTAAAGATGTAAGTACAAATGTGGATTAGTCCGTCGTATCTACAGCTAATCACAACGCAGAACGGACGGACAGCTTAATACTCGGCACGCTGCAGAAAATGTCCGCACTAATTGAAACCGAAGCAATAATTCAGTTCGAGACAAATCGACGTTCCGTTATCAATCCATCATCTGCCGATTGATTGATTGATTGAGGAGATAATTAATTATCAATCGTCCATTGTGTAGAGCAGATCTTATTCATTAAGATGGAAATCCAATATTCGGTACGAGTTCCGGAGTCATGGGGCTTCGGAGGTCGGAGCTTACTCGTTAATGTTTGTAACTAAGTAGTTGTAAGTTAACTGTTAATGACCCGATGTTCTTCTGTAGGCCCTTAATTACTTTTGTACGAAGTTAAAGGCAAATGGGTGATGAGATTGGAGAAATATATAATTTCACGTTTAGGCAGGTATACTATGTTGATGAAGACGAATATATTGTTTCGACGTAAGAGAATAAATGAAACCGTCTAGGATTGCTCTGTCAGTATTTTTATAACCCTCTTGTGTAGTAGTATAGTCTGTAGTAAAAATAATATAATGTTTGGTTACTGGACATATGAAAATCGACAGTAATCATAAAAATGCCGGCAATGGTCTGCTTTGTGAAGGATTTAAATTCAACCTTGGAGCCAGTGCTTCAAGACAAAAGTCGTGGATACAATCGGGATAATGCTAGGACCATTTTCTGCTATATCGTAGATACACGTAACTTTCAACTCGTTGGTCTCGCGGCATAAATGTGCGGGTGGGCTTCGGGTTCGATTCCCGGGTCGGGCAAAGTGTTATTGGGTTTTTCCGTTAGGAAGTGCTCAGTAGCAGCACGGAGCCTGGTAATGTGCCCGGTACGGCAATAGGCTCGCCCCCTATTACGTGGGACCTGAAAATTCATGACGAAATGTGGGTGTAATATTACACCTCTGCCTACCCCCCACTTCGGGGAAGCAGACGTGAGTCTATATACGTAACTTTCAGCAAAACTTCATAAACCAAAAATTGGAAGATTTGCTCAAACTAGCCTAATTACTAGGCAAATTCTTGACAAAACCACCAATCGTCTTCTTCAACCTACAAGTTACAAGAGCAGCCACATACAGCTACACCAGCTTCTTATATTTCAGTCGACCTCGGTGTATAAGAATGTCAAAAATCCGCAGTTCACCCAACCGTGAACATAATCGCACGAGACTGCAACGCGATACGTTGCGGTGTTATGTATTTACGCACCTTAATCAATCAATGTCAGGTTATAATTCAGGTCATAAAAGTAAGCGCCGTTTCGACGGTTAAACGCGAAAAATGCGGGTAACATACGTGTAAATGGGTCTTTGTTGTTTGGGTTCGCGATATAGTGGCGATTGTGTACATATCTTTCGAATAAGAAGGTTGTTTCGAATAGTATTTGCTGCCGGGCATTATTTTTTATAGAATATAGTGTATTGTGTATGTCTATTTTTTCGTCCTAAAAGTATGTACCAAATGTACAGGATAGGTAGTATAATGAACTTGGTCGTTAGGGTAGGAAGGTCCTAGTGTGGTGACCACGCAGCAGAGGTGCAGACCCTCTGCAAGGTGAACCGACAATCTAGGTAGGATCGCGGGAAACGGTTGGATTCCGGCGGCTTAAGATCGGTTAAGAATACGGAATGTCACCACCCCATATCATCCCATAGGTGCCGTAAGAGCCGACAGGGGGAGCATATTATGCAGAAAACAGCACTGTAAGGGAAGGAAAACTTGAAACAAACCCTATACCAACCCGTTTGGCCAGCGTGGTATAGTAGGCCAATTCCTCCTTTCAAAGGAGAGGACTGATCCAGCAGTGGACTGTTAAAGGCTGGTGATGATAAAGATCGGTCTGTGTGAAGAGACTTGGGAGATGCCCTTGTTTTGTAGTCGAGAGATGAGAGAGAGTCTGAGACGAAATACACTATTTTTCACCAAACAGAGATTGAACAGGATTTGGGTGTAGAACAAATAATAACCTTATCTGTCTTACAAGTGCCTCAGTTTTAGAATCACAGTTATCAATAGCCGAAACCGTGACCGCACAATTTTCTTCTCTTTATTTCCATATCGTTACGATAATGAAGTACCGAATGTACGTACATATATTATAATATAGTGTATTTTTTCTTATACTCGTTTGTGCTTCGCCAACACCTGTTGCCTTATGACAGTCATTATCCATTATGTCATTAAGTCGTAATTCAACGTAATGCAACGAGAGCGTGACATCGCTTTACCACAGTGTATGTATAATGTTATGCTTCTTTAAGCAGTGATTCTTCTCAGTTGGGTGTATGAGGTGAATCGTGCGGTGGATGAATCGACATCGTACCTATGGCAAAGCTTTTATCAATTTTCATACACAGAGAATTAAGCTTTTATCATCTCACACTTGAGTAAAAGATAAGAGATAAATTACATTGGTAGTCGTAGTTACTGATATTATATGAGTATTGAAAAGAGATTTAAAGTAAGTCTTACGTCACAAATAGATACCTTAAATTCTGGATCACACTAAGCTTTGGTCTCTGGGGTAACCTGCAACACTAGGTTTTTTTTTAATAGGTGGCAAACGAGCAGACGGATCGCCTGATGGTAAGCAATTACCGCCGCCCATAGACACAAGCAACACCACAAGAGTCACAAGTCCGTTGCCGCCCCTTGGGTTGGGAAAAGGGATAGGATAAGGTGTGGGATGAGGGAGAAGGAATAGGGGATAGGGCCTCCGGCACTCTCACTCACCGAACGAAACGCAACAGTTTAGGTACTGTTACTTTACGTCGATTTTCTGTGAGAGGGTAGTACTTCCGCGGTCGAGCCGGCCCATTCATGCTGAAATCAGCAAGGCTCTACTACCTACATCATCATAAGGCTGCCATAGCCCACTGCTCGATACAGGCTTCTTCAATGGCACACCACTGAGCCTGATTGTCGCCATTTCGTGTCAAGTAAACTTTAACAAATAATTTTATTTGTGCGGTAAAAAAGTGTCTCATAAAAAAGTTTTATTCACTTCCGAAAAAATATGTACATTCTACATTAATTACTACAACCAGACAAAGTCGACTAATTTCGAAACATCAGAGGTATCCAATCATTGTTATACTTGATTCCATTGTGGCTCTACTTAATCCTTCGCTGACATTTATGTCAAAGGTCTATATCGCGTATTATTTGAAACTAGCTTTTGCCCGCAGCTTCGCGCGCCTTGAATTCGGGGTAACTCAAATGTACTTTCAGCCTCAAGTAATGTGAAAGCACTCCTGATTATAGTAAAGCGTTCAGAAACTCTATAGGGTACAAAGTAAATCGGTCAGTATCCATGACATTATCTACCGAAAGATACTTAATAACATCACCTTGTATACAGTCAAATGTCCAATATATCTCTATAAACACTTTCGAATTTATAATATTAGTAGGGATTAAAAAAATTACCTAGCTTCCATTTAAGAAACCGCTGAATACCTTTTCGGCTACTTTATATTTGACACGTATAGATCGCCTCAATCTTTCGACTTTATCTGAAAGACGTAAAGCAGTATGCATTAGACGATTTATATACAATCCCTATTAACATAACATCACGAAATACACTCTACCTCACCCTTGTCACCTTCAATCCGTGCCTGTTTGATATAATCTACTAGTATATCAAATATAATCCGAAGTAATCGGTTCCTCCAAGATCTTAACAGATCAGTACGTGACTGGCCAAAACGAGAAACCTGCGGACAAATTCTGTAGAGTCTCTGCAAATCGTCTCGATGAATCAGAAACATAATCAAGACTCAAGTAGAGGCTTTTAGCGCGTGCCCAGCACACCAACTACACCTCAACACCCTGCCAAGTAAAACTAACCTTTAAAATCTTTAGCATAAAAGACAGCAAGACTGCATATATAACATTGGTAGGTTCGCCTCAACAAAATGTTAAAGAGGCTTGTGCTATGCTAAATACGACCTTATTTATAGGTTTGTAAAGGTGAGGTTGTACGAATGATCGCTCCAGATCTTTACACCTATCGGGTTACCACGACTTCCTTGTTGGCTAGTAGGTGGGAGAGCCATTTGTTTCGATTAGAGAGGATTGTTGCGATGTATCTATTCAGATTGTTGGACGTGTGCTTCGTATAATATTGCTGAGAAAATAAAGAAAATTGTTTAGAAGGCAAAGGTGAGCCACACCTTAGACACACTGAGCTTTGTACTTTACTTGTTGCGTTGCATATTTGTTTTAAAAATTTCTTCCTCTCACTCAGAGCATTAACGCTGTTAGTACGACGCGTTCGCATGCGGCTGCGAACCTCAACGAAACTATTTCGGCAGTAACTAATCTGCAGAATGTACACTGCAGATTTTTCGCAAGAAACGACGTTTTCTGTAGTTTTGGTGGCCTGTGGTCTTGGTGTAAATAAGTTTTTATACGAATTTTTATTGTCTTCGTCTCGGACCGCATTAATTTCGGATTTATTTCGAACTAAATTAAGGTATTTACAATGTTTCGGCATCCATAGTCCTGACAGAACATTTGGCATTGCGATACGAAATACTACAAGCAAAACGTCTCCCTCCGTCATCGTCCGTGTAACGACCATTTCGCGGTTATCTGCAGAACAGTAGCGACAAGGATGCAACTATTTATTTCGCTATATAATAAAGTGAAACATAGCATATCTGAATTACTCCTGGCCGATTATTCTTTGTTTCGGTTTCTGTAAATATACGTCAAAGCGACTTTTCAAATTATGATAATTTTAAAAATTCCGTCTATCTTTGAGCCAATCAACAAATCAAGTGAAAATTACAACACCAGTGTATCTCAGACTAGACGAATTGTGTGGGTCAAACTCACAACAGCCGGCAGACGACCACTAACACTAACATACATACATACATGCATACATGCATACTACATAGTCTCACGCCTATATCTCCGAAGAGGTAGGCAGAGGTATATTACTACACCCAATTTTCGCCAGATTTATTTTCGTTCCACGAAATAGGGGGCGATCCTATTGCCGTACCGGGCACATTACCAGACTCCGTGCTGCTACTGAGAATTTCCTAACGGAAAAACCCAATAACAATTTGCCCGACCCGGGAATCGAACCCGAGACCTCCCAATCCCACGCGCACATTTATGCCGCGAGACCAACGAGGCAGTCACTAAACACTACCAAGCCATACTTTCAGTGGAACAGTCAGTAATTACAATCTACTCTATGAGATAATTTTCAGCCTCCTAGAACCGCTGACGTGGTGGCCACACACCACGTATTATCCTACAGTGTTGCAGATGAGCACGCTGCACGTTCTAAGGACGTGTGAATTGAAAACCCTTGTTTATTGAAGATAGTGCTAATAATTCCAACTCAGATTGGATTAGAACCGGCAATTGAGCATGCCTTGCGGGGAATACGTTAGTTTCAGTTGAAATATTGTTGCTTTGCGCAAAGGAAGTTCGCCGATAATTCCTTTTCGACGGGTACTGATATTCAGTTAAGGTTAGTAAAGGGAAGAGAATGTTAATCTTAAACCAAAATTGGTCAATGTACAGCAAACAAAACTGAATAAATCGGAACTTGTGTAGTCCATAATAAAGTATATTTGGGGCGTCTGGGTGCAACGTCGCTGAATTTCATTTTGGTCTTAGAAATACGGGGTCTTTAAGCCGTAGCTTTATACTTCATAGAGCTGCAATAATACGTTAGTTTATCATGTTCTTGCAATAACTAGCATTGTGCATTTATTCAACATAAATTTTACATAATAAAAAGAATCAAGCCGCTATCAAACTGACAATATATTTGTAACAGATTGTTTTAAACATATATTGAACAAGAATTTTCGTATAAAATCTTCCATAAAGGTTTTTGAGGCTGACATCACTGATGTCATAAGACAAGGCTAAAAGCCAAGCGGCCCGTGCCTTATTTGTCGAAAAAAGTGATGATATATAGGACGAGCACGTCACTGTGAAATGCTTACGTCATAATAGGGTGGGTTCAACGCGCGTGTAATAAGACGGCGTGGCTTAACTAGCTATGTGATGTGTACACGCCTTTATTCACGGTTTTTGGAATGTTGTGTACCGTCGTTGTTGAATTGTAACTCTGTAATGTGCAAATCAAAGATACATTGTGCGTGAACTTAAGTCGAAGAATGCTACTGCTCTTATTCTCTGGTTACACAGCTATACGGGACACCCATTTAGAAATACAAATAGGCGCCTAACTAATAACCAACGCAATAAAAAAACTACCAAAAACGAAAGATATCACCAAAACGAACAAACAAACTAGCAAATAACATAGTCAAAACTTCGCACAGACTAATTATTTTTACAGCACTAACAAGACTAATTACGTACATGAATCTATGAGCACATCCATCGAAGTAATTAAAGCTGATTCGCCGTAACCGCAGTTACAAAACGTCCATGTGAAAAAGCCCTTACTCTCACGATGAAACTCCTATTGTTCAATAGCTTCTTGCTTCCAATGAAGACGAAAGTTATCAACTTTGCTCATCACTACGTAATAACCATATTTCCTGATTGCCGCAAGAATTAGAACAGTTTTTATTGACGTTTTGTCGTAATTAACGAAATAAGTTTGAAAGTGTATTTGTTTGCCGCATGTTTATAGGCAACTAGAGGATGCCTGAGGTTACACCCGCGTTATTTAAGGCTACTGCTCCGCGCCCGTCGCTCATAGCGCGATGTTATATAGCCTATAGCCTTCCTCGATAAATGGGCTATCTAACACTGAAATAATTTTTCAAATCGGACCAGTAGTTCCTGAGATTCGCGCGTTCAACCAAACAAACAAACTTTTCAGCTTTATATATTAGTATAAGATTTATATCTATTGTATGTTTACATTGAAAGGTTCTTTTGTGGTTTTGAACGGGGTCCAATTTATAGCTTTAAATGTTTAAAAACTATGAAATAAGGTAATTTTTGACGTTTCTGGTGCTTTGCAACAGCCATGGTTGTAAGTTACAATCCGGTTGGACTCTTGGTACCTATTATATCACATCACAAACCTCTTGGTGATGAGAATAAATCACTTTCCATTTCGTTAAGATACCTACATTATCTTAATCTTAATATATAAAATCCTTGCGTTACTGACTGACTGACAGACACGCTACAGCCGAAACTACGCGGCGCAAAAAGCTGAAATTTGGCATGTATGTTCCTTGGGGACCGTAGGGGTGCACTAAGAAGGGTTTTCCCGAAATTCCCACGGGATCGGCCAAAACGGGTAAATTTAAAAAAAATGCAGGCGTAGCTGCTGGCGTCCTCTAGTGACGTACTAATAAACAAAAAATCTTAACAACACAAAGTTGAAGTTAAGATTTCCTGCATAACACACGAATAAATTGTTGCACAAGCGATGTCGGGTGTTTAGGCATTATTTACTTTATCATTTAACTCTGACGTGTTATATTTGTCCAACGTTTTAGTAAGTGTTTCAAATATTTAAAGATATTAATAGATAGTACCGTAAGCTTTCGGATATGTAAACTTGAGCTTAGAAAAAGTATTTGTGAATGATTTAACACGCAAAATGGATGCGTACAATACTAGCGCCTTTGAGCCTGGGGTCCGCTTACTAATCTAACCAGATACTAGTATGACAGAGTATCAGCCTTTTCGCAAAGCGACTGCCGTCAGACCTCCACAGCCCAAAGGGATAGTGATACTCCATGGTTTATTTAGAGCAGTATCAGCACTGACTTCCCGTAATGCTGCCAAAGATCTCCATGACATCTAGGGCATATGATTTAACGGGCTCACCGAGGCACAGAGCAAGCTATAATTTTTTTTTTAGACTCACGCCTGTATCTCAGAAGGCGTATGTAGAGGTTTAATATTACACCCACATTTCGCTATGAATTTTTAGGTCCCACGTAATAGGGGGCAAGCCTATTGCCGTACTGGGCACATAACCAGACTCCGTGCTGCTACTGAGAATTTCCTAACGGAAAAACCCAATACACTTTACCCAACCCGGGAATCGAACCCGAGACTTCCCAATCCCACGCAAACATTTATGCCGCGAGACCAACGAGGCAGGCAGGCTATAATTTGGTAACAATTTAGAAATAACCACTTAACTTAAAAAAGTCAGTAGTGCGCTCCATGGATTCAAACCCTATGCATGGCAAGCAGACAGATATGTATAGTGGAGTACATACTAATACGCAAAAAGGATGTGAGAGTTTAAGCTACTGAACTCTTCTTCTTTCTCTTAGCGTTATCCCAGTTTCAATCTGGGGTCCGCTTTCTAGTCTAACCGGATTTAGCTGAATATTAGCTTTTCCACGGAGCGACTGCCTGTCTGACCTCCGCAACCCGAAGGGATAGCGATATTCCATGGTTTAGACTAGTGTCAGTTTATTTAGAAGGTACTGACGCCCTGTAACGACTGTCAAAGATCTTCATGACAACCGGGACCGACGGCTTAACGTGCTCTCCGAGGCACGGGACAAGCGATAATTAACAATTCTATACGCACATAACTCCGAAAAGTCATTGGTGCGCGCCGTGGATTCGAACCCGATATCCTCTGCATGGCAGTCTGTTGGTATATCCACTCGGCTACCGCTGCCTTATTATTTAAGCTACTGAACTATCTATGCGTAATATAGAGTCTTAGTGGTATATTTAAGAGTTATTCAGAGCTGTACAACGTCACAGGTGGTGTGGGTCGGTGGTGCAACCGCGTGGAAACTGTGCTGAGTTGCGGTGCGCTCACTCTGATTGTTTACTAAATTGACACCGAGCAGCCGGCTAGGTAAACGATACGGCTCGTGTGTTACCTCATAGCTGTAAGTATATATAACATTTTTGCTCTACTGACTGACTGACAGACAAGGTATAGCCGACAATATTGGGCGCAAGTTGACATGTATGTTCCTTAGAGACAGTAGAGGTGCACTAAGAAGGGATTTCTTGAAATTCCTATGGGATCGACCAGGAACAGTTAAATTAGAAAAAAAGTGCGTGCGTAGCTGCAGGCATACCATAGAGTAAGTATAAATATACTAGAGGACGCCATCGGCTACGACTGCTCATTTTTTTAAATTTATCTGTTTTGACCGATCCCGTGGGTATTTCGGGAAATCCCTCCTTAGTGCACCCCTACAGTCCCCAAAGAACATACATGGCAAATTTCAGCTTCTTGCGCCCAGTAGTTTTGGCTGTAGCTTGTCTGTCAGTCAGTCAGTAACGCAACGATTTTATATATTAAGATTATTTTAGTTACGGTAAAGACCGGAAATGTTGTGCGACAAAAAGCATTGCGGTCACTGTAAAACATCCACATAGTGAAATTCGTGTTATGGCTTCTCTGAAAATGTTATGGTAATTTCAAAAGACAACATTGCAAAATTTGTGTTTCTGTCAGGTTACATGACCGCCACGCATTGATAACATTATACATTAATTCCAAACGACCATTTAGAGGTACAGGAGCAGTAACAACTGGATTATTCTTATAACTAATATTTATACCAACTCCATTCTGGTGTGATTAACTCACTGATTTGAAATTTACCTGCAATAGAAGAGAAATAAAAATTAATATGCGAAATCTATATATTATTATGGCCACAGTAGGTGCATTTTATTTATAAATATTTATGCATAACTAGAGGACGCCAGCAGCTACGCCTGCATTTTTTTAAATTTACCCGTTTTGGCCGATCCCATGGGAATTTCGGGAAATCCCTTCTTAGTGCACCCCTATTGTCCCCAAGGAACATACATGCCAAATTTCAGCTTCGTGCGCCCAATAGTTTCGGCTCTAGCGTGTCTGTCAGTCAGTCAGTAACGCAACGATTTTATATATTAAGATTATATCCTCAAAGTGTTAAATCGTCAAGGGACCATGTCATTATCATTTAACCATCATTGACTAGAATAGCCAAATCATACAATAATATTCAGTGGCTAGCAGATTTTGATATTTTTGGCGATAATTTGTGCAGATTTAATAAAAAAAACACCAAACATCTTATTACAAGACGGTGATTTTAGTATGAATCTGAACTATGTTTAAATTGTTATATATTTTTCTTTCTTGTGTTCTTCTCTTTTATGTGTCCTTTTTTGTGTATTATCTGTGTGTATTCTTTTTAACTTTATTGTACTGTTTTAAATTTTTTCCTTTATTTGTGTTGAAATTTTCATTTATGTTAGATGGGGTTGCCTAAGTAAATGAACACAAGGCATGTTTGTAAAGTTTTACTTCGATATAAGAAATGTGTATCATTTGTTGGCGATCCAAATAAATAAAATAAAATCATCATCATCATCAGCTTGCCATAGTCCACTGCTGGATATAGGCCTCTCCAATGTGTATGTTCCTAAACAAATAATGTATATAAATAAAGGTCAAGCGAAGAAAAGCAAGAGGGTGACCAAAAAAGAAAATGAATGGACTGTATCTGGATGAATATGACAGAGAAAGAGATAAATGATGACTTAGACCACGCAAGTTAAGTTCAGATCAAAAGGAGGTACCTAAGTACTAACTAATTTAGCGTATTAGGACATAATTGGATTGTCATATAAGGACCCGTTGGAGTGCTAATTAGCTGAAATGGGCGTGAGCCTTTCTTTGGTAAGGCAATTAGGTAGCTTGTAGTAAAATACATCTTTTTGTGGGCTTCTCAAGATCGCCAAGTTTGCTTAAGTATACTTACAAAATAAATATATTGTGCTTTTTGTTTTAACGAATTTTCTTGTGTTATGTGCAGGCATGCCAACCACTAGCGTTTCTCAGTTATTTATGTAGTTCTTATAAAAATAATATAGTTAAAATTCATTCGTGTGCCATTGGAGAGGCCTACATGGAGTGGTGGACTACGTCATACTGATAATAGCAATTTAATTTTAATAATTTGATCTTTCGTATACCAGACTAAAGTTACACAGACATTTACGGTAGATTTTGGTCGTGCAAAAATCAAAGCTACAGTAAGCAACTAGATAGACCCAACTGCTACCTACTTTATACCATTTGATAAATTGAATATCATGAAAATAAATAGATACTATACGTAGATAGTAATTCACGCGGCGCTCAACATCGTAAAGTAAGTGCTACTTACCATATTATACGTCGAGTAAATGATATTATCACTAGATGTAATGAAATCATAATGAAATCCGGCATTAACTAATAGCCGTGGTTTCACATCATCTAATCAAAATTACTGTTAACACTGATAGCGATTGAGTTATTCAGTAAGTATCTATGATATTAGCATGTACGTACTAAAATAATTGTTTCTCATTTAAAGGGAAATCTTGAAGTCATAGTAACTAGCTATTCTTCTCTTTAAAGAAACAACGCCTTCACTATGATCTTGTATCGCGGGAAACTTTACAAGCAAGATATAGACTCGAATCAACAATTTGTGAATCACACAAGCGTAGTCCCGTTTGAAGATCGAACCTCTATTGCTATGTTTTCAGAATTCACCACGATTCTAGCATTATTCCAGTTGCGACAACGACTATCAACTCGGAGCCTTCATTCGTCTAAATAGACACATTTTCTGGAAATATGTCTCCGTAATTTATTGTAGATCACGAATATTTCTGTTGTCTAAAAACACGTAAACATAACTCAGAAACTCTCGGATTTATAACTGTTGTATGCAAGTATTACACAACAGAATTGTGGGATCAAAGACGAAGTTAACATTGGTTGGAGCCGTGGCAACGTGGGCGAAGACGAGGCACTAGTATAGCGCAATGACGTCACAATGTCGTATAAAACAGGACACAAATGTTCCATAATAAGTGTCCACGCCGGCTCGTATTTCAGCCCGGTTTATTGTCCGTGCCGAGACTGGTCCCACACCGGTAATATTTTGTAATCGGTATAAAATCAGCTTTATCTTACCAATGAGAACATATTTCCCTCGGTTAACATTCTTCGAGATTGCCGAGTGGGCTTTTATTTTTTAATTTGTCTGAATTCCAGAAGTTGCTGCAGAGAATTGTGCCGATACATTGTACGGTTTAATATATTTCTAAATGTTTTGACAGTTAGTCAGGTTTGTGTTGAATTTTGTACTGTTATTGCAACCAATAGCGATTATTTAGATCCAATAATTTTATTGTTGTTTAGTGGCTATACTGTTTAGCAACGACAATTATTCCTTATCTCTCTTTTAAAAATATTTTTTTTGAGCTTACGTGTTTGAGTGAGTTTATCAATGTTGCATTCGATCTTGGTGACAATTTGTTTCAATACTATTGTAATATTGTGCTCCGCAAAAGGACATGTTGCGCTGTATACAACTTATGCCGAAATAATAAATTATAATATAGATCACCGTACTATATTTAAAACGACCACATCTATAAGGAAACTTATTGCAAATAATAGGTAAATATCAAATATATATTTTATATATTTCACATTTATTTGTAATCAGGTGGTATGCAGCTAAAATGTTGTTGGATTTAACTGAAATTTACTTTATACATTTCGTATTTATTTGGAATCAGGTGATAAAATATGAAGGTAAAAATTGTATGTTGGATTTAACTGTAAAGCTATGATCTATATCCGTTCAGTATTCTTAGCATGTTGCAAATATAAGTTTTGTAAAATTTCTCCTATGCAAGCTGTCATCATCATCATCATCATCAGCCTTTAATAGTCCACTGCTGGACTAGACCTCTCCTTTGAAAGGAGGAATAGGCCTACTATACCACGCTGGCCAAGCGGGTCGGTATAGGGTTAATATCAAGTTTTCCTTCTCTTACAGTGCTGTTCTCTGTAAGCTGTGATGTTGTGATACTTTACTTTGTTTTGTTTCATTTATTTATTTATTCATTTGTTTATCAGGGTTTTATCATAAAACGTTCGGGTTTAATGACATAGATGGACAGATAGCTAGTTGACATCTTCTTAATATATAAAATCCTTGCGTTACTGACTGACTGACAGACACGCTACAGCCGAAACTATTGGGGCAGGAAGCTGAAATTTGGCATGTATGTTCCTTGGGGACCGTAAGGGTGCACTAAGAAGGGATTTCCCGAAATTCCCACGGGATCGGCCAAAACGGGTAAATTTAAAAAAATGCAGGCGTAGCTGCTGGCGTCCTCTAGTTCTGTCATATAAGGTTAGACCAGTGCTACAGACCACGACCTCCAAAGTAAATTGGTGATCTTGTATACAACCAGAATTACGCTATAACCATAGTACGACCACTAGAAAGATGGCCAAAGTGTGTATGTAATACATTTGTAATTTTTTTGCAATAGCATCATTGTTAAAAGAAGCATGATGTTGTTTGTGTTAAAATCGATTCACAGTAATAATAGTGCGATATAAAATCAATCATAAACCAATTACGGTTTCAACTGAGTTATGTATTAATGATAGAAATTACTTCTGTGATATGTAACAGTTTCTGAAATGCGAAAGTGCGTTTCTTTTGATTACATGCAGTAAAAGCATGCATTTGTTGTTTTTTTTTTCCGAATGAAGGCTGCGGACCTGAAATTATTCTTTTATCTTGTGAATAGTTGTAACTAAGTTTAATTATAATGTTCTATTCAATATTCTAGATAATTCAATATATGAAGAGTTAGTATAGAAAGGAGACTTCATACAACTTTTCTCAGCCCAGTGCTGGAAATAGGTCTCTCCTAAATTTTTAAGGATTTGGAGATAGGGTTGCTATAGTGTTTGATCTCGTGTTTTTCGTCTCTTTCCAAAGATTTCTTCCCTGTTTGCTTCAGGTATTTTCCATAATCGCCTCTTATGACACCCGCAGTATAAAATGGAGGTGTGTTTCTTTGTATGCTTAATCGTACATCAAACAGATTATAATAATAATTATTATTTATTTACCCTCAAAAATACAAAAAGGTACACTATAATTAGCCATAAATTAGATTAATTGGTATAACTAGCCTAAAGTCTTATATTTAGTTTTACATAATATCATACATGGCTGAATCAAGAAAAGTGTACATGAGGCTCAAGATTATCGACGGGGAGGAGATAGTCTTTCTAAAATAAAATGCCCGCAATTACAGTTACTTCCAGGGGGGCAATCGTGCTAAACGTCAACGTATTTACCAAAACCAAACTTCAACCGAAAACGTCACGTTATGCACATTTCGTATCGTGCTAATTATTTGAACGTAAACGATTTGGTTTTTGTAGGGCAGATACGTTCAGTGACAGCTAGGTGACAGCGTGCGAGCGAACTCTCGTTATTGCATGGTATCGCGCTATTATTTGACTACGTTTTAAACCAAAACCGTTACGTTCGCGGACGTCTCATACGTTGTCAAACCAAAAGTTCCTATCGACGAACTTTGCAATTATATAATATTGACGTGACAACGTCTTATAAATTGGTTTGCCGGGTGACACTTCAAGAAACTGCGTTACGCTCCGCTCACGTTATGCGCTCACAATGAGAGCGAGTGAGAGGCACGCGTCCCGCCTAAGAGCGAGAGAGACAGACATAAAAAGTGAAAGGCACGCGTCTTTCATCCTTCTTCCTACTATACGAATGAATATTCACATTAAAATAATTTTACCACTCAAAGTCGTTGTCACGTAAAACTTTCGCCCGTATACCGACTTTACAGGCAACCAATTTTTTTTTTAAATTTGCGAAAATGATTAAGATAATTTTGTATTATTTATCAATTTAGTGGCATATGCGTATAAAACGTTTGATTGCAACTCAAATGAGTGAACAACATTCTTTCATAAGGCAATTTTTATAGATATCTCTTTAGTGGCTTATTCTTGCGGTAGAATTCATTATTGTAAGATTGGCGTCAACCTTGCTTGGTCAACCTATATTTATGACAATGTTTAGGAAGGCATCTCATCAAATAGGCTACATCTCGACGCGATACCTTCCTAGACATTCGCTTTTGAAAGGCTGAAACAATATTATGGGGATGTACGTATACCGTACACATAATACTGTCACAGTTATATACAGCAAGTAGACGACTGATAAACGTTCATTTTTGATTATTTTTCCTAAGTACCTAGATTGGTATTGTAATTATTTCATTTAACCAAGACACAGACAAAAGCGTAGCTCATCATACAAAGATTTGTCGTGTTAGGAATCCAACCCACTACCTCGGGTAATAGACCTAAGTCTTAGATTAGGGCTGGGGGGCAGCAAGTTGAATGTGCGTGCGTGGGAAGCGTAATGCTCTGCCGACACAGAATTGTAAATTTCATGTAATCTGTGGGTGCTGAATAGTTCTTTCTCCACCGGCCGTAGTTCAGGCCATGTTCGCGGAAAACGTAAGGTGGGAATCTGATGTGGTCTCCTTCTGTGAAGCGGTCATGCTCCAGAAGGAGGCCGCCGAGCGGGATCGGCTCTCTCGCGATCCCGCTCGCAGACGCAGGCGGTGTCCGACTCGTTTCCCGACGTAAAAAAAAGGGTGCCGAATAGTTAGTTAGAAAAGAGCCTAGACATAGCCTAGACTCTGGCCAGCCTATTTTGACTAGTTGGTTCAGGGCTCATAAATTTGGCTTGCTTTGGACGATCAGCGAAGAGAAGGCCACAGGAGCTATTCGCTTGGTGTAATTTTGAAAGGCATAATCACGGGAAAACCTGCCCCAGGTCTTTGTTGCCACGAGACCCGCCGTGACAAAACATCACTGTTGCCCACTTTGCATATATAGTAAAAGTAATAGGCCTTGGAGCCTGTTAAGAGAATATCTATCTAATAAGGTCGCCCATCAAGTGCCCATACTAGTATGAGAGTGGTTAGGGTAGGTGCCGCCTTTCGTCCTTAGTGACCATTTAGACCGGGTGAATTTCAAAGTGAATTGTAAGAAAATATCCGTGAAGAAGAGAAACATAAGAATAACTTAATTCTGTGTGACAACCCACACCTGGCTGTGTGATCCCAAACTAGGCACAACCTAGTGGCATGGTAGTCAGACAATTGATTAATAATAATATATATAAATACTAATGGACGCCCGCAGCTACGCCTGCAATTTTTTTTAATTTACCCGCTTTGGCCGATCCCGTGGGAATTTCGGGAAATCCCTTCTTAGTGAGCCCAAGGATCATACATGCCAAATTTCAGCTTCCTGCGCCCAATAGTTTCGGCTGTAGCGTGTCTGTCAGGCAGTCAGTAACGCAAGAATTTTATATATTAAGATTGCATTTATACACATACGAGTATTATACTTATGGCAATTTGCTCATCGCACAAAGAGTTCTCCTGGGTGGTAATCGAACCCCTGACTTTCGTCTTAGCACTCAGGTTTACTTACCACAAGACCAATAGGCCGTTCTACAAGGAAGACTAACCAGTAAGTCAGCAGGATGTGATAGGATGTGATAGGCAGCAATTGTGTGAGCTAACATAAGCGTAGCGCGTTTCTAATCGGGTACCGAGTCCAGAATCTGATAATCCAGTGCTACCCAGACTGCCGCTGGACCACTTCAATAGATATTTAAAGGAATAGAGTAGGTATGTATATTAAAAGGCAAGCTCCAATTTCACATTTCGATTTTATTTATTCAGTGTATTGAGATGATGAAATCTGATACAAAATATTATTTTAAGTAGAGTTGAAACAATCAACATCTGTTAGGCCATTTGATTGTTACAATTACAACGTGAACTTCACAGTAATAATTATGTATTTGGTTTGGTTTTCATTATTTTAGTAAACTACATACATAGTCTCACGCCTATAACCCCGAAGAGGCAGGCTGAGGTGTATTTCTACACCCACTTTTCACCAGATATACTTTAGTCCCACGTAATAAGGGGCGAGCCTATTGCCGTACCGGGCACATTTCCAGACTCCGTGCTGCTACTGAGAATTTCGTGATAGAAAAACCCAATAACACTGCCCGACCCAGGAATCGAACCCGGGACCTCCCGATCCCACGCGCACACTTATGCCGCGAGACCAACGAGGCAGTCGTATAGGGTTTGATGTCGAGTTTTCTGTCTCTACACAAAGATGGCATTTGCATCGTGTTATCCCTTAGTCGCCTCTTACGACACCCACGGGAAGATAACTAATTAATAGTATATTATTGATTAATGTCCAAGAATTGACGATGGTCTCGATTTGGCTCATAGCCAATTCCTCATTTTGTTAACTTGCAATTATGTATTGTCCATGTGGTTGTGCTAACGAGCGGTTTATTATTCTGCTTACTCCTCGGCTACTGTGAACAAAATTAAAACATAAATTATTTAGTAAATATTTACTCAAATATAAATCCTACCAAAATAACTAAACCCGCTGACATTTAACTTAAGATTAATATTGTTCTAATACGTGCGCTATATCTTGTGTTTGAGTACCTACCTATATATTTAGGTACTTTATTTTGTTGGGGATTTATGCATATTATAAGACAAGTTCAGAATGAGAGTAAATACTGTAGGATCTTACGTAATGATAATTGAAATGCGTACCTGAAACGTTAGAAAGTCAGCCAAATTCAAATTCTCCAGCTTTTCGTCTATCTCTTCATATAGGTATAGAAAGGATGATTATTATGCCGAACGCTGACAATTCGGGCTTTGTTCAACATCTTTCTCTGCTCTGTATATTATTCCAATTCTGAAAAATAGGTGTTTTTAGTGTAAAATATAAAATCCGTATTGGGCTCGACAAATAGCAGAAGAAGCTGCAATTGCAGTAATGTTGTAGTGCATCATCATTTGAAAGTGAAATAAAAACCACTTCTGCATGACCAAGTGTGATCATTAATTGTTTTTTGCATAAATCACTTAATACAGTAAACAATATTTCGGTACTTACCGTATAATTTGAATAAAATTATTTCATGATTAATTTATTTAATATTTGTTGACATTCTATGACGTTCACATAATGACATTGGTCTTTTTAAAATAGTGCTTGCACATGGCGCGATGTCGCTACAACCTCTTTAGTATAAGAATAGTACTTACTATTTTCAAAAGCCGGTGTCAAGCACTAAACGTTTGACGTAAGCCCAACGTAAGGGTTGCGTCTACGGTTCGAACGCTCAATACAATTAGCACGATACCATGTTTGACATCAGCCAAACTAAAACCAAACGTTCACCAAATACGTTACGTTGTCAACGTTTGAACTTTTGAAAATAGCACGATTAGCCCCCAGGTTGATTGGTTTAGCGTATAAACGCTTACAAAATACACTAAAACTAATTACTATCAAGTTCTATTGATGCTAAGAGAGGCATCAATAGAACCGTTATAAGGCGCTTTCCTTCGGTGTATGGTACAGGTAAGTCGTTGTAAATGAACTCCACGCGTTCAGAACCTTCTAGTAGCTGTATCATATCTTAAATCAATCACTGTGTTTATATATAATTATGTACATATATAAAATTCTTTTTTCCTTACTGACTGAAGGACAGACAACGCACAGCCGAAACTGGGAGCAGGAAACCGAAATTTCGCCATGTTTCTTAGGGTGTGAACAGGAGCACTAAGAGAGGAATTTTGGAAATTCCCACCCAAAGGAGTAAAATGGTCACACGCGGGCAAAGCCGTGAAGGAACTTAATATTAAGTGAATGTATTTATTATTAACTAGTGATTCTAACCTAACTAATGTGGAAGAGTTTTTCTTGGAAGTATCCTTCTATTATACTAGTTTCAGAGTTCAATATTCTTTTTTTTTACCACATACACACATCACCATCTAGTCCCAAGCTTAGCAGAGCTTGTGTCATGGGTACTAGATAATGGATAAATAAACATATGTACTTTTTTTTGTCAATACTTACATATTATACATAGAAACACCCAGACCAAGACAAACATCCATGTTCATGCATACAAGTGTTTGACTTGAGTGGGAATCGAACCCGCGACCTTCTCCGTAGCAGTCTTACACTCCCGTTGCGCCAACCGGTCGTCAAATTTGGGTCCAATGAACTTGTTAACTTAGTTCCAAATAAACTCTTACACAAAAACATCTTGGAGGCCCTCTCATCGTAATTCTAGTAGAAAAGTCTATAAAACATTCTTACAGCTGAAACAAAATTCTCAGATGATTGTAGTGCCGTGGCGTGTAATGACACTATCGACACACTTTGAACTTGCCTGACAGTCGATTAGAACGGCGATTCGCACAACAATGTGCTTTACGTAACGCCAACACATCGCCATCGTGAGAGGCACAAAACAATAATGTTTATTTGATACTAAATATACCGCGGCGCCTAGTTCCCGCGTTCGAATTCATATTTTCTTAGTATTTGGACAGAATGGGTGTCATCTTTGTAATGAATTATTGAACGTATGGCATCATCATCAGAATGCGCTACCCACTGTTCTATAGGCCTCTCCTATGGCACGCCTCTGAGCTCGACTTTTGGCTCTTCGTGTTCAGACACCGCCTTAAACATATTATTATAACCCACCTACCTATATAACCGATTGTTAATTCTCTACCTAATTCTACGTAATTTTTTGAAGGTTAAATACTTCAACCCCAAACTGCTTCTAAGAATTTTGTGGCCAAGAAAACCGATACTGTCTTACTCGATCCGGTAATCCAATCTCCCTATCACCTCAAACCTTAAAGTAAAGCTACGCCACGAGACCTCTGATGTAGTCTTTTTACTCTTACACAATTGACACAGCAGTCGTGGCTGTTCAAATGGCATATAAGAATTATGACTGCCTCCGTGGTCCAGTGGATAGCGTATGCGACTGCTGATCGGAGGTCCCGGGTTCGATTCCCGAGTCGCGCAAAAGTGTTTCTGGATTTTTCTGAATACTCAGTAGCAGCCCGGGGTCTGGTGATGTGCCCGGTAACGGCAATAGGCTTACCCCTATTACGTGGGACCTAAAAATTAATGGCGAAATGTGGGTGTAATATTTACACCTCTGCCGAAGGGGTACCTTCGGGGATACAGGCGTGAGACTATAAATAAAATAAATAAGAATTAAGAAGTACACACTGGCCAGTTATTCTTCGTACATCCTGACCTGAATTGTTTTTCTGAAAGTATCTTTCCATTTCTGCCAGTTCTCTGCACTGGAAAATCCCTCATTATTGTCCAGACGAAGATCTGACCGCGAACTTGCTACGAGACCTGAGCAATATATACTTGTACATGTATAACGTTATATGATAGACAATTGGCCAGCGCGACCTAGAATGGCGGTAATTTCGCTCACCTCATGTGCCATTGCCGACGTTATTCGACACATTATTGTTTTATATAACCGTCTCGATTGCTAGCCGTCGGCAAAATGTCTTTGTTTTATATGAAACTTATATTTCTGAGTATATTATTTCTTGAAATGTAGTTAGATGTTTAATAAGTTAAATGCTTGTAGACAATAGTCTTCCAAATATAACGTATTCTATATTAGGAAAATAGGAACGTATTCCATAATTGGTACCATTCCTCTAGTGACGCTGACTGCTAAGCCACAGGTCACGGGTTCGATTCCCAGAAAATATTATTGCGTGATGAGCGTGATGACTTGTTCTGTTATCGACAATGTGTACCTATATATTCACAAACATATGAATAAGTATTTTTATCAATTATTTAGGTTAGCTAGCTAGCTTGGGCTCACATGACCGTGTGTGATATTAATCATTCGTCGCAATACCAATTTATTCGACACATCTACCATTTCATCATCAGCCTTTAACAGTCCAATGCTGGACTAGGCCTCTCCTTTGAAAGGAGGAATTGGCCTACTATTCCACGCTGGTCAAACGGGATGGTATAGGGTTTGTATCAAGTTTTCCTTCTCTTACAGTGCTATTCTCTGCATAATATGCCCCTTCTGTCAACTCTTTCGACACCCATGGGATGATATGGGGTGGTGACATTCCGTATTCTTAATCCGTCACCACACGGAAATTCTCACCATAGGGGAGACAAATTTAATGGTCACATGCAATGTGCTCTAGTTCGAAATAAACTATTACACACAAACATCCTGGAGGACCTGTCACGCAAAATCCTTGCAGAAAAATCTAGTACGCCATCTACCATTTACAAGGCCAATAAACAAGACCAATTAAAAACTGTTCACTTATGTATATTTTTTACACTGTGACCTTTTATTTCGAGTAATATGAGATGATCTACATTTTTAATTAAGCAGACAGTGTATGACGCAACGTAATCTAGCCACACATATTGCAATAGGTAAATGTTTAAAGAATAAGCGTATTTCACAAATAACTATACTAAGTGAAGATCTCCGGCACGACCTATCCTTGCGTCTGTCTGCTATAGCACAATAAAAATAAAAGAGCCTACAAATAAAATTAGGCGTATCTAAATTTGAATACACTTCTATATCAAAATGACTAGGAGTGGTATGGGTGCATAGGGTTCCCACCAAGAACTTAGGGTCCCAAGCCAACCTCACCTGCAAGTGGTGCACCTGCCGATCAACGGACGAGGCTCTGGCAAACAAAATATCCCGATAAGCGACAATAGGCTCGCCACCTATTACGTGGGATCAAAACACTGGCGAAAAGTGAGCGTTTAATATGGCCTCTGCCTACCCCTTCGGGGAAACAGGCGTGAGTCTATGTATGTATGTATATTATATAGTTATATAGTTTGGATTGCTACGCTTGCATGAGAATATGTAATCTGCAATCAAAGGTCTTACATATATTGCCGCACACATAACACACCATTAGCCAGTCACTATCTTCAGCTAGTCTAAAACCTATAAGTTTCGGTGGACCATAGGTACATAACAACGGTACTGAGTGTCAATACTAAGGCTATAAAAACGGCAGTACCGTAATTTTGCGCAATGATGCTTACGGGTATAGAGGTCAGTGTGTGCACGACCCGAGCTTCAAACACACGTTATTGGGTGCTGGGTTTTTTACTTATGTAGTGCTGGCCACTTCTTTATTGGTCGCGTGGCGATTTTCTAATGAAAGCTGACTGACCCCAGGCGTGTTATTATTATTAGAATTATATTTTATTAGCCTAGGGTCACTGTGAACTTTGTTTGCCTCGAATTTGATTTTCTGCAAATTATGTGTAAAGCTGTTAGTGAAATTTCGAGAAGAACGCCAGATGCGTAATTAAAAGCTTTTCTTTTGTTGATAACGATAATTATTTTGATAGATAGTAGCAATTTAAATTGTGTATGCTAAAAACCTCTGCTTGTTTTCAGAGATACACGAGTCAGTTTTCAGAATTTAGCTCCAAGTTGAATGTCTGAATGATTCTGATGAATAGTGGACCATTATAATGTATGTGTGACGTTCATGTTACGAGTACGTTGTCGTTTATACGATCATCTGGGCCGAGTGTTATGGATTTGTCTTACACGGGTTGAGTCTGATAAAGCCTTGAGGCATCGAAATGAACAATCTTACCATAGTTCTGAACATGGTCACGAGTTGTCTACACTATAAGACGTAAGTGGATGCTCCTGTTACACAATATTCACATTGGAAGGCTAACTAAATCACTTAATTTAGTAACTCCATTAACTGCTTAAGTACCTATTATGTTTGTCACTAATTACTATTTACAAGTAATTAAGTAAAATATAAAACGGTTGCAGCTCCTTACAAAAATAAAAATATGTACCATAATATTGGCGATTTAAAAGAGTGGCCACGAGTTTTATTGCCCGTTCTTTCTCGTGGTTCTACCTATTGCTTTGCGAACGAGGCAGTAAATGTAAATGTAGAAGCATTAAGTAATTTAATTTTAAAATTGACGTTCATAAGCGACACCTTGTGACCTAGATGAATAAATGATTTTGACTTTGACTTTAATTCAACACAACGACCCTTACAGTTACTGAGAGGAAAAATATTACCATAATTAACCTGAAATACCTTCAGAATGTCCACAATGCTACGTAGGTATATAACATTGCCAATATTGTCTCGTAATGTCCCCGCAAATGTACTTCGTCTGTGGTTATCCAAGTCGTTAGATTCAATTGTCGGTTTCGATAGCCTGTCCCGCAATATTGACACCTACATGTCGAAAATTAACAACATTCAAGTTAATAGCATTCTTAGACACTCCACTGAAAATAACTATTAACGTAGGTCAAAAGTTTTAACGTTAAAACTTAATATACATACAACTTTGTATAGAATACTTATTCCTTGCTTAATAGTTGACACATTTATGCTGGTACTATATTTGGATTGGGTTTATGAGAAAGTACCAAGTATGGTACGAACATAAATGCAAGTAAGTATGTACCTACAATAAACAGAGCTAATGAGGAAGATGGTTTAATCTGTTAAGGTGGTTTTTTTTTTGTAATATTTTTTTTAAATTCACGCCTGTATCCCCGAAGGGGTAGGCAGAGGTGTAATATTACACCCAGTAGGTATTATTGTTTTTTTTTGTTTGCAATATGTTTGTATTCAAAGAATGCCAAGAATGAAAATAGCCTAGCTTGCAATGTGAACTGCTTCTTGAAGTTGAGTACTAGTATTATTAGTATCAAACATAGCATATCTAGTTTTAATTCACGCTAAGATTTCTCGTGTATCATCAGCCTTTAACAGTCCACTGCTGGACTAGGCCTCTCCTTTGAAAAGAGGAATTGGCCTACTATACCACGCGGCCAAACGGGTTGGTATAGGGTTTGTATCAATAAGTTTTCCTTCTCTTACAGTGCTGTTCTCTGCATAATATGCTCCCTCTGGCGGCTCTTACGACACCCATGGGATGATATGGGGTGGTGACAATCCGTATTCTTAATCCGTCACCCGGGTCGGAAAACACATCGCCGTCCAGAGAACTGTTTTATAAAACCTTTATTTATTAGTTGGCGAAAAATGCACATTAATCTTACTCTACTTAGCTAATTTCAAACCGAACACAATAAAACAATAGAAACACTTTAGACATGACATAGAATAGCCATCCTGAAACATCAGTTAAAGAGATAGAACCACCGTACGATTGCTCTAGACTTGTGCATAAAAGTCCAACGGTTTGTCCGTACTCTATATTTTGCTAAAATATATCCATACATTTATCAAGTGTATTATCCAGTCATCTTAGCGAATCTCATCGCGAATCTTAATGTAGCCGCAACGTAACTGTTAAATTATTTAACTCGTAAGTACCGCAATAGACTTTTTTCACACTTGCATCTAAGACGTGCGACCACCTATTTATTTACTTAGCTATGTTTCGGTTCAACGAACTTACAACATAAACTTGCCACGCAAAAGTCGCCCTTATAAATTCAACATAAGGTTTATATAAACGCAATAAAAAGATTGTAACTTGAACCTTGCAAACCACGGACCACTCACGAATCGCGCTATTCACGCATTTATTACCGAAGCGATAAGACTAAGAGCTCTTTCACGCTAGGCAGATAGTTTGCTTCTAAATATTTGCTGAAGCTATCGATTGTTCGACTGACAACACACATATCGTTGTACTATAAAATAAAGTTTACTAACAATAACAGCAATCTACAGGGTTCGAATTATGTCCGTAATCACATAAGTACACAGATAATGAGATTCGCACTTCTTGTGTCACGCACTTCTTGTGTCTCGCACTTCGGCTTACATTTAACACATCCGCGCATACTGCTATTGTAAGGAGTACAAATATTTATATACCCAAAGATCTTTTTGACTTTAAAATTTAAATCTATTCTCTCTAATCCCATTACCAAGCCACCTTATCCAGACTACCTTTAAAGATAAGCGAACACAAGACACCTAGCAGCAGTTATAATCTGCCCTGATCTACTTTGCCTACCGCAAACCTTAACTTTACCCAGCGGTTTCGTAAAGACAAAAAGCTTGAACCTTATTTACCTTACAATTTACCTACGTGACGTTACAATGATTGCCTTTCAATGAAAATTTAATAAAAAGAAAACACAATATTTACAACCGTTGCGTAAAATCTATTTGTTTAAAGAACCTTTGACTTTGACACCATTGTCCAACGGCTTGGCGCTTTTTTCTCATATTGTCTTTTTTGGATGTTATTGTCTTTTTTTGAGTGACGTAATAGTTATTTTGATGCAGGAAATTGAGACATGCAACCGATTGTGTTACAGGATATGTCATAGTTTATAAGAATTACTGGATTTGTCAACTTGTTTTAGGATTTCGTAGCGCAACGAGTAACACAGAATAACATTTGAAAGAAAATCTCGATACACGAGTAAAACCGGAATTTACCCGATTTTAACCATGTGGCGATTAACCGCATTAACCGGATTCGAAAGATGCATATGTGACACAAGCTTCATACAAAATATTTCAAATCTGTTATATCCAAATCCATGGGTGGATCATATATTGAGACCCACCTGTTTCCGTTCGGCACCGGTCTAAATGATCACATGAGATTATGATCCTATCATGTAGACGGCCAGATTAACCAGATTACTATCCTCGTGTCATACAAACAAACAAACAAACAAACTCAAATCTTAACTGAATCTTATATCTTATCTTTATATATAAAATCCTTGCGTTACTGACTGACTGACAGGCAAGCTACAACCAAAACTATGAGGCGCAGGAAGCTGAAATTTGGCAAGTATGATCCTTGGGGAGCATAGGGGTGCACTAAGACCCCCCCGTGGGATCTCCACCTTGTCGTGGTGGGGGGGCTCAGTAACCGTGGATTGGTCACCCGCGGTGAAGCTAAGAGGGATCCAGGAGGGGACGCTCCGCATGGGCTTGGAGGGGCCTGCGCAGGATGCGTCCAACGGTGCGGGTGCGGGGGACAGTTCTGTCTGTTCCTCGCAGTCGGGTGCGGTCTCGGGAGGAGAAGCGTGTCGGTGTTGCGTTGCCGCGCGCCCTATCTCCCGCGACCAAATGGGGGCGCACCATTCGATGCGTCGCGGTGGGGCCGCAGAGGAAGAGGAGATGCGGTGTTGCGTTGCCGTCCTCCCTATCCTCTGCGGCCGCTGGGCGTTTTGGCGGCGGAGTCCAACACCTTAATCCGTCGCCAAGGGGGTTTTGTTCGGGGCCCGCCTGACCATCTGGCGGGCCAATACCCGTCGGAGGGTGGCGACGAGTGCTTTGGTGATGCCCCACCCTCCGACACACGGGTACATGGCGGAAGTCGAGGTGGTTTTTAGTGGAAACACCACATTCTCCGGCTCTTATTTCCCCCAAGAGTCGGAGATCCGAAGGGATTTTCCACCTCGTAAAACAAAAAAAAAAAAAAAAAGGGGGTGCACTAAGAAGGGATTTCCCGAAATTCCCACGGGATCGGGCAGAAACGATTAAACAAAAACAAAATGTGCTGGCGTAGCTGCGGGCGTCCCCTAGTACTAAATATAAAGCTGAAGAGTTTGTTTGTTTGGTTGAACGCGCTAATCTCAGGAACTACTAGACCGATTTCAAAAATTATTTCAGTGTTATATAGCCCATTTATCGAGGATGGCTATAGGCTCTATAACATCACGCTATGAGCCATGGGAGCGGAGCAGTAGTCTAAAATAACGCGGGTGTCACCGCGGGCTCATCTAGTACCATATAATATGCAGATTCAAAATTGAAAGGTTTACCATGGCAGGTTGATAATATATTTAAAAAACCACACTACTTACATTGCACCAATGCGCCTGCTGGCAACGCAAACAGTTCCAAATTTCCACTCGTCAAATAGAGCGTGACGACGTTCGCACGAATTTACTATGTGTATTACTGTTAATACTACGTTCAGGTTCCGTAGTTTTGTTTTATTTAGCAGTTAAGGAATGATACTTATTCTTTCTTTGAGGAGCCAGTATGTTGTCAAATAGAGATCTGCGTAGACTTTAGTTTTAGGTAACGCAGGGCTTGGTACAAAAATAAGTTTCGTTATTAATAAAAACTAATATTTTACAAACCATAATGATGGGCAAGATTGCAGGCAAAAGAAAAGTTGGTAGAAGAAAAATGTCTTGGCTCCGGAACATCAGAGAGTGGACTTCAAGTCTGTGGAAGAAGTGTTCCGACTTGCAATGAACAGAGAAAAGTTCAAAAAACTTACCGTCGACCTTCAGTAATGAAGAGGCACAAAGAAGATTAATTAACGATCATTACACCCATAAAATATGAGATATTAGTTCGTTTATTTTATTTTTACGAAATATCTATTGAGACATGTGATATTTGGTGACCAAAGTCGTCAGATTTTCAAATACTTCTATAGATAATTTTATAGATTAAGATCGCTATCTGAATTCAATAGATTCTTATTATGCGTTGTAGAATCTAAAAGTCTGGTAGACTCAGAATGCTAGGATACTTAGACACTTTTTGGATCGACGATACCTAACGGTATGCTTCGGTTTGCCAAACGGGATAAACATGCGAGTGATTTTCAGATATAACTTGTCCACAGGCTATTCGAAACCGATATCTTAGTAGCTTTTAAGAAGCTTAATGATACAATACAAACACCTTAAAGATTACCATAGCTGACATGAAACGCCAGATTTATAATATATTTACAAATGAAAGAAGCGTGCGGAGAAAATGCATAGCATTCTTATGGTGGAAAATGTTCAATATCGCCCAAATAGTTTTTGTGTTTATTCGGAAAACTACTAGGGATGTACACATGCATTTTCTCTTTATAATATTAGATATATTGAACTATGTGGAAAGGCGATTATGTTAAAAGCTTTAGGGTTAGGCAGATATTCATGGTACGTTACAAAATATCTTTATCTAAAAAGGTTATTAATAGCTTTTAAATTATTTTTAATCACCTTCCAAAAAGGAGGTTATGCATTCAACCAGTATGGATGTAATTTTGTTGTAATTGCACAATATTTGTTTACATTAGTCTGCGTGGGCATCTAAACAGATGTGCCTTTTATCAATGTATGTTTGACAATGGAATTTTTAAGAAGTTTGTGTTATGTTTATGCTCTAATATAATACGTTTATAGTAAGTTAAAGCAATGAATACACAGTTCTTAAGGATTTCGTATGCTGATTCCAAGGTGGCGTAAGAGCCGACAGAGGGAGCATATTATGCAGAGAACAGCACTGTAAGAGCAGGAAAACTTGATACAAACCCTATACCAACCCGTTTGGCCAGCGTGGTATAGTAGGCCAATTCCTCCTTTCAAAGGAGAGGCCTAGTCCAGCAGTGGACTGTTAAAGGCTGATGATGATGAACGCTTACGATAAAAATAACCCACTGTCTAATTGTCTTGAATCTAGCTTCAGTTGTTTAGGCTTCGCGATGTCATGTCAGTCAGAACAAAAAAAAATAAACACATGCGATCGCTTCGTTTAACAGTTCATACTAACCCATACTCGTAATCATCCCGTACGAATAAAATAAAATTCCTCTCACGAATTTTCATAGATTTATTCTCTTCACAAGGAACTCAAATAGATTTGATTAACTATCAATAGTGCCGACAGCCGCTCACCTTTACGCACGCACGACCGTTGCTTCACCGTAAACATTGTACCTACTCACTGTTTATCTGAGTCTTTGTTTATAAAATAACATTGTTTTTTTAATGTGCAGTTGCATGGTCATCGGTAATTTGGTGCTTGTGTGGGCTTCGTGCGGAACTATTTTGTGGTAGTCTTGCATTTTGATCCATCTTTACGAGTTGTTGCTTGTCGAGTCGAGGCGAGTCTATAGCATATGTAAGGTCTCAGATCAAGGTCAATAAAATGTTCTTTTGTGATATGCTCAGTAGCTAAGGCAAATGTAAGAATAAAATATTTGTTTCCTTAAATATTTGAAGAGGTTTTTAGGGAGACTTCACTTGTCTGCTCTTTAGGTATTTCTATTTACGAGAAACGTCCGTGGTGTAAACTTCAACCCTATATACTGTCCCACAGCTGGGCACGGGCCTCTTCTCACTATGACAAGTGTAAGGCCATAGTCCACCACGCTGGCCAAGTGCGGGTTGGCAGACTTCACATGTCTTTCGAGACTATTATGGAGAACTCTCAGACATGCAGGTTTCCTCACGATACTGCTGAAAAATACTGATGGGAAAACATTTTCTTAATTTCTCGTAGGTATTTCAATTCCACTTTTTAAGGGATATTATTCTTATTGATTGAGATACCTTTAATCGTATTTATATAAACGCTAAACATCTTTCTACAATTTACATAAGTACATATCTGTAGAGAATACCTGATGCGCTCTCAAATGCCAGGTTTAATGGGCGGAACTTTTCGTATTGCAAACTAAATAAGCTACCCCAAATGAAATCATCAAGCTTGCCAGATGCTATTTACTATCTTAATTGTCTAAAACCCCCATATTGATCCAGGTTAAGCACATATACGTTACGCGTAAAATAAAAAAAATAACATAACGCCAAAATAAAAAAATGCCATCTGTAACTCAAAAGGTCATAGCAGATGTCAGCAGGACACAATGCGTACACATACCTTGTAACATACCGGAGCAAGCCTAATATTTACCAATCAATCAAAATAACACCCTATTCTAATACAAGTTAAGTTGAAAATCTAATCAGCTCACTCAACAGCTGATCGGGTCCATCTGGCTCTTAGATAACTTAGGATAATGATCTTTAGTATGTTGGTATAAGGCCTATAATCAATTGTAATAGTATTTGGCAGATGGTTACGGCAAGCACGTGCCTAGAAATTGCTTAGAAAACTAAGGAACAATGGCCCAAGTAACAATGGCTATTATTTTTTGTTGGTGCTGCAATGGGTGATGAATCCCTGTTTTTTGTAACCATTATGTTGTCACAGAGCAAAAGTAACACAGGCTCCGGTTTGCAACATAAAATATTTAACGTATTTTTGCTAGAATGTAGATTTGATATTTGTCCTTGAATTATACAAGTTGTCATTGCATTATGGTAGCGTCAGAATTTGTAGACTAATGTAAGTATAAAAATTGACCTTCTGCTGCATTTAAAAAGCACCATAATCAAATAATCTACGCGTATGCACTCCAGAGTGCATAATTGTATTAATTCTGGAGTAGTTTTTAACTATTCCAGAAATAATACATGGGCGTTTAATATACCTCTGCCTACCCCTTCGGGGAAACAGGCGTGAGTCTATGTAGATGTAGTCTTTAACTACTCTAAAAATGAATAAGTAATGTAGCTCAAGTAGGTATCGTTTAAAAAAATACGTGCAACGAAATAATTTTCAAGAAAGGAGATATTTTTTATACCAGCTAAAGTTTATCTGAACGCAATCTACAAATCTTAATAACCCTCTCAGTCACGTAGAAGATATAATTGCTAAAATTACCTAACCAAAAGTTTCTGTCATAAACAAGAGCAATTTTTTGGTACTTCAAAACCAAGTGATAGTCGCACAAATATTATTTACAAGCCAACACGTAATAAACAAGCAGCGATAGCCAAATGGAGAGACCGACAGACTGCTACGCAGAGAGTCTCGGGTTCGAATCCACGGCGCGCACCAATGACTTTTCGAAGTTATGTGCGTTGTTAATTATCGCATGCTAAACGGTGAAGGAAAACATCGTGAAGAAACCTGCATGACTGAGAGTTCTCCATAATGTTCTCGAAAGACATGTGAAGTCTGCCAACCCGTACTTGGCCAGCGTGGTGGACTATGGCCTTACCCTTCTCATAGTCAGAAGAGGCCTGTGCCCAGCAGTGGGACAAACTATATACAGGGCCGATGATGACGTAATATAAACGACAATTATAAGATTAACGGCAATCTAAACTTGTAAGCAATTCGTTTTATTTAACTTAATTTTTATTACATCCCTGATTACGAAACCAATGTATAAATAACATTAATTATATCACAATGTTTAGTAATCTCTTTAAATTAGTAGGTATATGAGTTGGTTTCATCGTTTATCGGAAACTGATGAGGTAATTTAGGCAACCACTACCTGACTAACGACTTTTCTTATCACTGTCTTCTGATAAAGAATAATTACCTGTGGGCACCAAATTTAAAATAAAACTACTTTTTACTGTTTGCCTTTCTTACACCGAAGTTCCACTAATGCAGCCGAAACAGAAACATAGTGTAATAATAGAATTTTACTAGAATTTGAATCTAGTAAAACCAAAATATACCAAGATACTAAAGATTACCTTCGTTCTCCAGTGGATAGCGTATGCGACAGCTAATCGGAGGTCCCTTCACTTTTCCCTGACCCGGGTTCGATTCCCAGGTCAGGAAAAAGTGTTACTGGGGTTTTCCGAATTCTCACCGAATTCTCAGTAGCAGCACGGTGTCTGGTGATGTGCCTGATAACGGCAATAGGCTCGCCCCCTATAACCTACGTGGGGCCTAAAAATTCATGGCGAAATGTGGGTGTAATATTACCCATTCGGGGATAAAGGCCAATAAAAATACATATACCAAGATAAAATCCGTAACTTGTACCTCACTTTTCCAGTCTATTCGCCTAAATTTAAGACATGACATCAAAATCATTTGAAATACTCATTAAATACATTATAATAGCTCAGAGTACCCATTCGTGACACAAACATCTAATAAATTCAGAAAAAAAGGTACATATAAAACTATGCCATCCTGCCTTTAAATACTAATGTTATTGCCCGCGAAAGCCTAAATTCCCGTACCACATAAGATAAGCTACAAGGATAACTAAGCTCGTTTGAATGGGCATTGCATCCTGTTGCATAACCGCCGTCAGTCTGTCTCACCATATTTGACCATGCTATGCCTGACCTTAGCTTGCTGAATATGGTGATTCGATCTATGGTTATAAATTGCTTTACGTGATGGCAATACATGAATGCTAAATGCTATAACAGTTAATTATGGTTTGGCTTTTAGGGCAATCACAGGACTGTTATAGGCAGATGGATTAAATGATGCGGGATCTATGCGTAATCCAGGTAGATACGTTAAGTAACTGCATGTGTATAATGTGTCATTTCAATATATGGGCAAGAGGTGACACTCTTCTCCTGAGCTATTACGTAGTGGAGGCATATTTCTCGACTATGTCTAGTTGAGCTTCGTTCGATGAGCAATGTCAGATGTCCTGCCTCTTCACGTCCTTTGCTCTTCTTCTGCTCAACATTTCCGATTTCGTACACAGTGCCAAGTCAAGCTGAACAGTTGCAGTACGATTACATAAATTATTTCTTACACCATAAGAAGGGTCCAAAGGTCAAAATGTCTAGTTTGACGTGTGCACTTAGGGAGTGACTGTGTTATGGTGTTATGTCTCTCCCTACTTTTATATCTTCACGGTAGAAATCTGGATAACGGGCTCATCCTCCACTCCTTAGGGGAGATAGAGTGGACGTGTACCCTACAGGTGTCCTAAGCTAACTAAAACCACCACGTTATTCGTCGACAACACGTAGCGTAATCGCGGTTAGCATGTTTTGCTGCGACCCCGCCGGGGAATCTTTATCTCCTTATAATCAATAATCTATGAACGGTTACTATCGACAAGATAAAACAAATCTTCAATGAAATTCCCACACATACTTATCAGCAGATCTACAGATGCTTTTCTAAACATACGAGCCAGTCGGACATACTGAAGCTACGATTAAACATAAGCAAATGACGAACGCACGGCGCCAGAGTCTAGGGAACAAAAAGACCCAGCCATTAACTATGTCGTCAGACGCCATTAAGGACCTATATCACGAAGATACCCGACCCCACAGAGGTTAACTACCACAAAAAGAACAACCGGCGTCTAATAGCCTAGCGCACATAAAGCCTTGAATAGTAAAGGATAAATCTGTGGTGTCAGCAAATATCAGATTTATTGATCGCTAACTCTTATCTACTGCTTTGCGACTTATTTCAGTAAGGTACCTTAGCGTTTTTTTCTGAAAAGTACGAGTCACGTTTTTATTAACCGACTACAAATGGGAACAGGACATAATTTTTAAATTCTACGGTAGTAGAGCCTTGCTAATTTCAACATGAATGGGCTAGCTCGACCGGGGAAGTACTACCCTCTCACAGAAAATCGACGTAAAGTAACGGTACTTAAACTGTGGCGTTTCGTTCGGTAAGTGAGAGTGCCGGAGGCCCTATCCCCTATTCCTTCTCCCTCATCCCACTCCTTATCCCAACCCCAAGGGGCGGCAACCCACTTGTGACTCCTGTGGTGTCGTTTGTGTCCATGGGCGGCGGTAATTGCTTACCATCAGGCGATCTGTCTGCTCGTTTGCCGCCTACTATTATAAAAATAAAAAAAAATCATCATAATTATACCTAAGTAAAACACAAATGTGTCATCGCAGAGCCTAAACTACTGAAACTAGAAACAGTAAATGTGGAAAGTGGGTTCCTTTTATGTCGACGTGGATGCCCATACTATGTACCTCCATTAACAATGGTTTCTAATAATACACTCTATGGAGGAAAAGAGGAGTTGGAATTTGACTGTGAGCGGAGCCACTAGCCACAAAGAGCCCCCTATTATAATAATCCTAGGACACCTGGCAAAACGTGGGTGATGTCGTCAGTTTATTCTGACGAATCTCTTCTATATGCATTTTTTTTATAGACTCACGCCTTTATCACCGAAGGGGTAGGCAGAGGTGTAACATTACACCCACATTTCGCCATGAATTTTTAGGTCCCACGTAATAGGGGGAGAGCCTATTGCCGTAACCGGGCACATCACCAGATTCCGTGCTGCTACTGAGAATTTGGGAAAACCCAGTAACACTTTGCCCGACCCGAAAATCGTACTCGGGACCTCCGATTAGCAGTCGCATACGCTATCCACTGTACTACGGAGGCAGTCTATATGCATATGTGTGTCTAAATTACATGTACGAAGAAGTACCTACGTCTAATCACATCCACACACCACCCATTACCAAACAACGCGAACGCTCGTTTTCTCCACAATATGTAATAGGAGATATCGGTTGATTGATAGCGTAAGTAATCTATAACGTATCTAACTAATTTCTCTGGATGACCGTCAAGTGGATGGTGATTATCGACGTAAGTGCATTTCACAATACGGACCAAGTCCCGCTCGCGAACTGGAGAAGATATACTATAATGTGATATATGCTTTGTAGGCAGTTTATATAATTGTTTGATTCTAAAATGAATTTAATTTTGTTATATATAATAAATGAATATCCATTTATAAATTGAATTAAAAGAAATAAAAGTGGGTAAGTACCTACACCAGACCAGCTTTGTATGTTATACTTTACTAACAAGATCTTTCGGTGAATAAGAACGCCAGAGGCCAAAAACGCTTTTTACATTCTCGTAAGCTTTTTAAGAGAAGGCGAAAAAGAAATGATATGCCGAAGAAGAAAATTTTGGAGATGAGGACATGTATAGCTTTATCTCCTATTATTAAAGATTGGTTTGATATAGGCATGAAGCTAATTAGCTTCATGGATATAGGTGATTTCTAGCTGGCAACATTGCGCATTGGTTCCCTGGTACGAACTATAAAAGAAAAACTTTCCTGACAGGAATTTTAATTCCTGCGCAATTAGGCAAAACCTATTGGTATCTAAAGGAATGTGAATTAATGATGTTTAATTCCAGCCTACATAGGTAGGTATATGTAAAAATAGAATAATTGACTGGCCATCTTAAACTAATGTACAAAATACCTGATTACATAGTTTGGTTTCGCAAAAAGTCATTATTTTAAACATTTACATCACGCCGCCTTTCTTAACATCAGATGCTATCTTAACGTAGAATGACCTATAGGTACATACTTACGTTACGTTAATTATTATAAATAGGTAGCTATTACGCTTTATGTCAACCGTTTAATCTTTGTCACTTGGAGAGTTCTTTTACTGGTTATTACCTTCGTATAATTACACATCGTTTGTGGCATATATAAGTGAAATTACATAAACACATTTATTAAAATATATTAATTACCTATACTGAAAAGTATCAAGGTTTGCCAACGAGCTATTGAACGGAGCGTATTGGGGATCAGGTTATCAGATCGAATCCGCATCACAACCATACGCGCAAAGACTGGCATCAGTGATGTTGGCAAGAAGGCCGCGAAATTAAAGTGGGATTGGGCAGGTCATATCTGCAGAATGCATCCCGAAAAATGGGCGCATATCGCCACGTGGTGGACACCGGAGGGAAGTCGTGGTCGAGGTAGACCCAGGAAACGTTGGCGAGATGAGCTGGATGCCTTCTCAGATATTTGGAAGGTAACAGCTGGAGACAGGGACCTTTGGAGAAGTGTAGGGGAGACCTTTGCCCAACAATAGGACAGTATAGGTTAAAGAAAAAAAAAACTGAAAAGTAGGGAAGAGTAATAAACTGACGAACGAAGACCCCCGTGGGATCTCCACCTTGTCGTGGTGGGGGGCCTCAGTAACCGTGACTTGGACACCCGCGGTGAAGCTAAGAGAGGCCTGCGCAGGATGCGTCCAATGGTGCGAGGGACAGTTCTTCTGTCCCGCCGCGCGCCCTATCTCCCGCGACCAAATGGGGGCGCACCATTGTTGCGTCGCGGTAGGGCCGCAGAGGAAGAGGAGATGCGTTGTTGCGTTGCCGTCCTCCCTATCCTCTGCGGCCGCTGGGTGTTTTGGCGGCTGGCGGCAGAGCCCAACCTTCATCCGCCGCCAAGAGGGTTTTGTTCGGGGCGGCCAATACCCGTCGGGGGGTAGCGAGGAATGCTTCGGCGATACCCGACCCTCCGACACACGGGTACATGAGGCACACGGGTTGATTTTTAGTCAGTAAGAGTCTGACAGTCCCCTTCGCCCTTCCCCCAGGGCGGAGGGATTCCAAGAGGGTTTTCCAACCCGACACCAAAAATACAAAAAAAAGGTACAACGAAGAACTTTAACCTAATTTCACTTATAACTACGAGTAATTGTTATGATTGACCTTATAAGAAGTCAAGCCATCTTACAAGGCAAGGAATTAGTCCTTGGCCTACCCAAAGATTATTAATTATAAATAATATCGTTTAATTCTTTATTTGTCCTTAAAACTTTTAAAAAGGGTAAAGAAATTAAATATAACCAAATCGTGTTGGCGGCCGATTATTAAAAACCCATTGTTGAACAATTAGTCGGCCTTCGTTACGCATATATGTATATGGTAAATAAACACCTTGGTTGCAACTTTCCTTTTACATTATACAGTAGGCGCTTAGTAATCCTGCGCTCGCCAATCCGGCACGCTCAGTAGTCCGGCACTCAGTGGTTCAGGTAACCTGCTTAATAATCCGGCATTTTATACAGTCGAATGCCGGATTACAGAGCGGTCTAGTCTTTTATTGTGGTTACCTATTTCTGATATGTAGGATTTATTTTACATTTTATGTATAAACCTTTTACTTCCCATACAAATTCGATAAGCCGGCATTTGCGATAATCCGGCATCGACGAAAAAATATGCCTGCTGAATTACCAAGCGCCTACTGTACTAGCTTTTTCGCGCTGCTTTTCTCGGATGAGTGTCACTTAGATAAAGTGTCATAAAACTCAATTCCTTTTTACTCCCTAATATTGGTACATGCCTTCAGCTTTTTGCGTCTGGCATATTCGGCTTATCCTTATCTTGACTCATCTTCACACAGCCATCGCAGCCCACTGCTGGACTTAAGCTTTGCTTCACAGTAAGCCAATAAGAGGATTTGGGAGATACGACGCTGGCCTGAATGGTTTGTACGGGAGTTGATGTAGAGTTTTCCATATAGTCTCTTAGCCGCCTCTTACTACACCCTTGGAATGAAATCGGGTAATGACATGTTGTATTCTTAATCTATCACCTTCTACTAAGAATTAAATTACTCCATAATCAGGAAGTGCAAGCCAGAATTGCTTAGGTCTTATCAAACGGTGTCGAACTCGATATTGCACTATAAAAGAAACATACATTGTAACAGTCCATTGGTCGCAGCCCGTCGTGTGAAGCGAATGTCACGCCAGTGCCAGTCGCCATGTGTACGAGCTAACTGACAATTAGCTGGATTCAAATGAGGCCCCATTCCTCATACAGACAGCTGCGGGGGAAAGTGTTCGGCGCGCGTTCACGATCTGACGCGCTCCATCAACGTTATGCGCATGCGCGTAATGCTGTGTGTCTCTTTTGTATTTGAGCTGTGAGTGAAAAGATGGCAAAGTAAGCCCTTTCGTAATCAAATGGAGGTTTAACAAAAACGCAATAATCCGTATCGTCTTTTACAATATGAATGCTCATGAACACTCTGAATTTTGACTAATTCGTTCCCGGGATCTGGTAGTTGTGTATGAGTTGTCCCAAGTTATGATTCTTTTGCGGGTTTTTTCGCTAGACCTTTACCCGGCTTTTTAAAAGCTTCAAAGTGAGAAATAGGTCCCACTCCACTTCGCCCGGTCTTCGGCATGTTGAGTGGTAAGTCGATTGGCACACGTGCCTTACCCCCCGACAGAGATGGCACTATTACACAATATACTACACAATAATTATTACCTTTCAGTTTCATCCCACGCAAAGACAATTCGTGTTAAAACTAGTGATTACCAGAGCAATAGCAGTTAATCAATAAATAGTTCCTAGAACTAGTTATAACGATAGCGGGTATAAATCGGGTGCTTAATTAACACGTAATGCGACTCCGTGGGGCAGATACAAATCAGTGCAAAATAAAGTATGCACAACGCACGCGATCACGCAAATGCACAATCTTCTTAATTGAAAGGGTGAATTATATTGTCATGGAGTGTAGTGCTAAAGACGAGGATACTAGGATTCAATACTAGAAAAAAGAATTAAAAAATACCGAGCAAAAGTCGGTCATCCAGGTACCTACATACAGATCCAGATTTCTTTTTAATTGGGTTTGAGTATCATTTTTGTGGTCTACCAATCCATAGTACCACTTGATTCTCCAGATTTCAGGCCTATGTAGATTACAAGCTTAATAACTTCAAAATCAGCGGCTTTTTAAACAAACTTTTAGCCTTTATTTTACACTCTAAACAGTCCAATATTAAAAAGCCTTCCTTAGTAGATGTCCACATTATAAAAGTTAAGTTGCCAAAAATGTTTCTAGGAGTTTGTATTTGAGGCACTGCGGTGTCTGTTATATGACACGACAACTGAGTTTATATACCTAATTGAAGTTAAAAGATGGTGATGGTGATTTGTAACTTTGTAACAGTTGTAACACTGACTCTAAGGTGAAAGCTGCCTAGCCCTTTCGAAGCTTCATTGCGAACATACGAATACTAGTTACTAGTAATCGATGGCGTAAGTATAAAATTGAACGACAAAATAGCAAATCTTCAAGAGATAGTTACAGGTTACATAAAAGTGTTTTAAAAAGTAACATGCTTACGAGAGCTAGCGCAAAACACATGCGCGTCTCTACGGAATGTCACACCGCCTTAGGCGAGCACTAGTCGCATTTCGCGCGCTAATGGAGCCCTCTTTGAAAAATAGACTCTTAAGTACCTATTTTCTTGATGTTTTTTTAAACGCTTTGTAAAAGTTTACACGTCAATGAGCTCAAAACTGTTATTAGTTGCGATAAATTTCGCGTTAAGTGCACGATGCGAGAGATAAAATATTTTTACTGGAGGTGAGTTTTACGATGTAAGTGTAACAAAAATGTCTGGATAATTTTATAGTTTAGTATGCGTAAAATAAATCCCTATATTTAGCACAGCGTAGGTTGTTAGCTGTTACTTATATACGGTACTTATATGCGGTATTTGTACACATGCGTTGACTCTTGAGGGATTGACTTCGACTTCGTTTCGCCAACTGTGTAAATTTGACACACCTAATTGAGCCCATCAGCATCTATTGTTATACCTACTTAAAGATGCCCTAATATTATCTTAATATATAAAATCCTTGCGTTACTGACTGACTGACAGACACGCTACAGCCGAAACTATTGGGCGCAGGAAGCAGAAATTTGGCATGTATGTTCCTTGGGGACCGTACGGGTGCACTTAGAAGGGATTTCCCGAAATTCCCACGGGGTCAGCCAAAACGGGTAAATAAAAAAAAATGCTAGCGTAGCTGCTGGCGTCCTCTAGTAGTTGATAAAAGTAGAAAATATACAGTATGCTCATAACATTTTCCGATCTCGCAAGGCACGATGGAAATGCGCAAGAGCTTGCTTGTAAAGTTGTAACTCAAATAATATAGTATTCAATTGAAATAAACATACCTACATTCCCTTCATCAGGTCTCACTTAGCGCGGGTAAGCTTACTGCTCGCCTTGAAATTCCAGGGAAATCCCGGGCATTTCTAAAGTCTGCAAACTACGAATGTGTTAACATTCTCAGAATTGAAATAAGGCTGACTACTTTTTGTACTTAAAGCAGATCTGCTATAGTGTCAATAAAATAGTGTTATAATTTAAGAAAAGCTATTCTATTATGGTTAACAATATTGCAACGATAAAATATACAGGGTGTAAGGGACAGTGCACCGAAAACCGATACCAGTGATTCAGTACATGATACTGAGGCTATTGGCGGTCGAATTTTCCGTTAGCTAAATGTTAGTTATAACTGGGCTTGATACAGCATATCGCTTAAGCTGCTTAGAGTTAAACAAATTTCTTAGTGTAAAAAATAAACTGTATTTACTTACAGCATTTTAATTTTACTTCTGGCTTTTCTAAACCAAACATATTTAGTCCTAAGTTATCCAAAAGGCTGAATATTCTGATCTAAGTTCCGATTCAAACAAAATTGACATAATTTAAATAAGCCCATCTTAAAACCAACTGTGACAATGTTGCTCAACTTCACCGACGCAAACCATGGCATAAACAAGCATTATTAATAATCATGTCAAAATAAAAGTCAACCTAACAAGACGCTCACATTATGTAGATAAAGTACAACCAAGTATTTTAATCGAGTCTCCGTTTAATCCACTACATTATCTTATTGCGTGTTCATATAATTATTTTTTAAACTAGGCATAAGATCGAATTAATATTGCAACGAAAATAAGATTATAGAAGAATTATAAGTTAGATTATTAGTTGTCGATAGAGACCCGATTGTCTGAGTGTAAGCGAGAATGTTGTGAGAATTCAATATAATGTTCCTATAACAAAATTAGAGCAGACTGGGACGCCTTGTTTAGCTCTTTTTGGGCAGAATGGGCAATCATGTTGATAATTTTTATAGTCTAATATAAGTGATGGTATCATATATAATAAGAAACAAAATAACATGTAACAAGGCTTAAGTTGTACAAGAATAATGCTAGGTATACGACGGTTGCGGGCAGTAAAAGCTTAACAGAAGATTTACCTTTCAAAATAAAACATCCTTAAATTTCTGATCTTAATGACTAGACAAACTGCGCCAAGTTATAGATCCCCACTTCGGACAATACTTTTTGTGATCCACATTGTTATTCTGGGGTTTTGTCATCGTGGTATACGAAATAATTAATTTTTAAAAGTTATTTATCGTAGTGTGGTATGTCTTTAGACGAAAGAACTTCGAGTTCCCTTAGTATCGCAGTAAGTTATTCAACCTACTGGGCGTGTGCAAAACACAAATAAAGGAGCCAAGCCCTATTTGCATTAACACCAAACGCTATACAGAATAAATGAAAAAGAAATTATAATGTCTTTCTAGCTACACGACGCACACTGAATTAATTATTTATCGTCGCAGTGTGGATGCAATCTTGGATGGGTGGTAAATGGTCTTTGTCCTTTTTTATATTAAAATGGTAATATTTAAAAACATATTCTTGTTGTTGGAAAAATATGCAGTACGCGAGCAATTGTGTATGTACCTAAGTTTACACCGTTGGAATCTATGTCTGCTAGTATTAGTTAAATCAATATATTACCCGATAACCGAAGCCACGCGGGCAAAACCGCAGACTAAAACTCATGCTTTTCAGTCTCTCAATTACTTTCAAGCAATACAGTCAATGGGCGGCTCTGGAGCGATCTGTGTGGAGGTCTATGTCCTGCAGTGGACCTCTCTAGGCTGACATGATGAATACCTACAGTAAATTATAATCATTTTACACCAGTCTCCTGGGAATATGAAAAACAGGCAGAGATAACTTGTTTGCAATATTTCTTTTTTTATAGGCAAATAATTATCATACAAAACGAACATGCATCTGTTTGATCATTTATCAAAGAGACATGTAGTTTTATTGGACTTTGCTCCCGTGGTAGCCAGGACAAAAATCTAAAAAAGTCTATATGTGCGCCTAGCTACAAAAAACTGCATCCTCCTAGACATAGGCTTGCTGAGGCGCTTCATTCCTACTAACAATGTTGACAAGTCTCTTAGGTAATGAACCTAATTAACCGCTGAAAACAATATTTGATCTATAATCTTAATATATAAAATCCTTGCGTTACTGACTGCCTGATAGACACGCTACAGCCGAAACTATTGAGCGCAGGAAGCTGAAATTTGTCATGTATGTTCCTTGGGGACGGTAGGGGTGCACTAAGAAGGTGTTTCTGGAAATTCCCACAGGATCGGCCAAAACGGGTAAATTTAAAAAAATTGCAGGCGTAGCTGCTGGCATCCTCTAGTTTATTTTAAGATTTTAAATACATTTTTGTCATAACCTCCATGCAAAATACGTCAAACGTGTATCGTTCTCGAGTATCGTTATCGTGTATCGTGTTTCCCCAAGAATGATTTTAAAGGACAATAAATTTTACTATAATATATTGGCTGAAACCTTAGATCAACAACTTTTGTCAGTGCGAACCATAAGTTCTCGCGTTGATAACAAACTCATTTCGTTTTTCTAAAATGTTTGTGGAATTTATCTTATTCTATCTAGATTTTCCAATTAATGCCAAACGACCCTTGACCCATGTCATAAAATATTACTTGACGAAACCTCAGAATGTTTTGATGAGATCACTGTTCGAACGATTCATACCTAGATCTCAATCTTTTTCTAAGCATGAATCAGACGGAGACGAAATTGACATAAAAACCGTAAAATAAACAATTCTTGGCTAATATCCATGAAACCCACGATTATCTAATTGGATATTCGAAATTCGCGAGCAATCGCCGTCTCACTTGCAGCGCGGATAGAAATATTTGATTACTTTATTCGTTTTCTTATCTAACAACTAAAGTAATTTTATCTGCTTGTTCTTTTTTGGTTAGACGGGATTTTTGGCATTTGAAAGAAAAGCACCTTCTCCTTCTTTTTTCTTTCAAATGGTAGGCTGAAGGTTCATTAAAAGGTAGGCTAGGACCTAATAATGCATAACATGGCAGAACGTACGGGCGTGAGTCTATAACATAATATTATGTTGAAAGAAAAGTAAAGCAATGCTGCAAATATATTTTGGTCATTATTCAAAAGATATTCGCAGCATTACTTTATTTTCCAAAAACTAAAGATCTAGTCGCATTTATTTTTCGTATATTTTGTATTTGCACAAAATCTATTTTAATAACAACCAACTATGTAGCCAAACTCGTTATCTATAAACAAGATTCAGACAATGTTATTTTTCCTTTCTCTTCTATGAATTAGAATAAAAATCGTTCTAAAACATTCCATAAACAAAGATCTAACAAAAATCATATAATGTACCAAAAATGCGAAGTTTGTCAGTTTGTGTGTATGTCTAAGGATATATGGTAAATACAAGGGTGGGAAAGCTGATATTCGGTCATATCTTGTGAGACCTGTAAGCGGACCTCGGGCTCCAAGGGGTAAGTCTTAGGTGCCACTGGGATAACGTTAGGACGATGGTGATGATAGGATATATACTATAATTATACCAAGTCTGACAAAACTTGGGATTGTTAGGTAGTCATATATTGAGAAAAATACGTAGTTATACTGTACATAAAACCATTGATTCATAAATCATACGCTGCGTGTGAAATCAAGAGGCAGCACAAGTAACTTATAAAAATAGGTAGTTACCTAAAATTATGAGTATTTCAAACAATAACGTGGAATCTTGAATGGACGAGGTTTTTTTATTTATCTCCAAGGTCTTTTATTGCATAATATCGTACTGAAGTGAAGCAAGTAAGGTCAGAGATAAACCTTCGTGGCTTTAAAATTTTGGATAACGGCAATTATAATTGTTATGAAAATTGTCTAATTGTTACGATGTGATAGTTTGCGTTATCTGTTTTGGGTTAGATACGCATCGATAAAACCCAATGCAAGTGACATGTTGCGTGTAGACGAGTGAATTTTACTCGGTTTTGGTAGACGCATGTTTGTTACTCTTCCATGCAAAAACTACTGCACGGATTTTAATGTCAATTTGCAGTAATATGGCTTTTACATCAGTTTTTTTTTATGTTAATAGGCGGCAAATGAGCAGACGGATTGCCTGATGGTAAGCAATTACCGCCGCCCATGGACACAAGCAACACCACAGGAGCCACAAGTGCGTTGCCGCCCCTTGGGGTTGGGAATAGGGATAGGATGAGGAGTGGGATGAGGGAGAAGGAATAGGGGATAGGGCCTCCGGCACTCTCATTCACCGAACGAAACGCAGCAGTTTAGGGACTGTTACTTTACGTCGATTTTCTGTGAGAGGGTAGTACTTCCCCGGTCGAGCCGGCCCATTCGTGCTGAAATCAGCAAGGCTCTGCTACCTTAAAAAAGAATATGACACGTGCTACCTTTTATCCTGATAACCGACACCGGACGAAGACTGACAAGATCTAGTCATGTGATAAATATATAGTGAGGACAACGGCAAAAAAATTTCATGATATTCTGTTGTCTTTATAGTGGACCCTGCCCATTGGGCAAATATCTTAATATATAAAATCCTTGCGTTACTGACTGACTGACAGACACGCTACAGCCGAAACTATTGGGCGCAGGAAGCTGAAATTTGCCATGAATGTTCTTTGGGGACCGTAGGGGTGCACTAAGAAGGGATTTCCCGAAATTCCCACGGGATCGGCCAAAGCGGGTAAATAAAAAAAAAAATCAGGCGTAGCTGCTCTAGTTTTATATAATTTACTAGTCCTGGATGCCCGCCGTTACGTCCGGACATTTAACTCACCGATACGGTAAGAATTGCAGGAAATGCCTTCTAACACTTACACCCCCACTGTCCTCAAGAAACATACATGCTAAATTTCAGATTCTTGCTACAAATAGGTTTGGCTCTACTTTGTCTGTCAATCCGTCAGTAACGCTAGAATTTTATATATAATACCGATTTTATAAAAACCAGCCTGAGAGATTTCTATCCACAACTTATCAAAATTATATTTAGTATCAATCAAAAGATCTCAGATGACATAAACAACAACGAGATACACGCGAAAGATAATAAAATTAGAATAAACCAATTAATCGGAAAACCGGTAATCACAATACTAGCAACTTGTCATTTACCTAATTACCGATTTTATATAATGCTAGCAACGTTGTCTCGCACGAGCGTCCATCGACCCCGAATCATCGAAAAAAAAAAACCAGAATTTTACGATTTTTTCTTCAATATAATAAATAACTAGGTATCAATTCTTATTTTGGTTGTGGTGCGAAACTAGTTTTTGTTGTGAGGATTTGCGTGTTTTTATAACAAAATGATATTTTTAGACTTACGTAACATCACGTGAGTGTCTCTCTTTTTGAGAGTTGAGTGTATCAAACCACTCGGTCTTGAATGGTGAACCTTATATGATCTGGGAACCTTAATCATCATCATCAGCCTTTAGCAGTCTATTGCTGGAATAGGCCTCTCCTTTGAAAGGAGGAATTAGCCTAAAATACCAGGCTGGCCAAACGGCTTGGTATAGGGTTTGTATCAAGTTTTCCTTCTCTTACTGTGCTGTTCTCTGCATAATATGCTCCATCTGTCGGCTCTTACGACACCTATGGGATGATATTGGGTGGTGACAATCCGTATTCTTCATCCGTCACCACACGGAGCACCAGATCAGAGATTCAGGCATCAAACTATTTGTAAGCTCAGCCGAATATTCTTTTATGGTCACATTAACCGTGGAAATAAATTAAATTTTTTGGCAGATCTGCTCATAGCTTCCAAAAAATAACGAGACTTCTTTTAACTCTACATTTGTGATTTTACCTACCAAAACAAAACTTCCATCTCAAGCTGTCCAGCAGTTTCTGAGATCGCTATCACAGAGCAAACTTACAACTGCTTACAACACAGACATTGAAAACTAGCCTGACTAATGGCTTGACTTAATGTAATACGTTGCATAATTTTATCTTTATCTGTATAACAACTCAGTTAATTTGCATAAGCTTGTGACATGCTTTCTCGAAAAATAAGATGAATCCAAAGGATATTTACTAAGACTATTTGTTAAATCTGTGGATATTTATATTTCACTTTAGTTTTATTTTCCTTTTAGAAGACATAAAATTAATTTCTGCGTCTCTGGGGTCTTTACAAACGTTCAAAGAACTGACAGAAAGAACATTCAAACCTTCAGATCTACATTTTTAATTTCTGTTTCTTTTTAATCATTATCTTATTACAGATTTTCCGATTTCACATTAAACTTTCTTTGCTTTTGAAATTAAGGCCACCCTCGCTTTGGGCGTCAGCGTCAACGCAGCGGTACTTCGGCGTCGACGCGTAGACGCTGCCCGTGCCGTCGCTTCTACGTCGTCGTGTCAACCGAGCGTTCTTCAAAAGATGAAAACGTTCTCAAAGAACGCTACTTTGACGCTGACGACTAGTGTGAGACGGCCTTAAGGATATCTACTTTGTGTAATATTCCTTCCTATCTCTCAATGTTGAAAACTTTTTCTTTTATCACTGTTACCGGACAAGACTGATAACAGAAATTATTCTATAATACATAAAATAGAACATTGTTCTTATTTCCGATGAGCTTGTAGAAATTTATATGAATATACTAGAGGACGCCCGCAGCTACGCCCGCATTTTATTTTATTTTATCTGTTTTGCCCGATCCCGTGGGAATTTCGGGAAATCCCTTCTTAGTGCACGCCTACGGTCCCCAAGGAACATACATGCCAAATTTCAGCTTCCTGCGCCCAATAGTTTCGGCTGTAGCGTGTCTGTCAGTCAGTCAGTAACGCAAGGATTTTATATATTAAGATAATTTCCTTTGTGCAATTTACCGGGCTTCATGACTTACGTATATAATTTTATAAAATAATCAATAGATAGCAATTATACTCAAACATTATACAGTGACGGTTCATCTGTTTGAAAATATGTAAATTTTGCCACCTTGCACGCTGCGAGTTAAAACCACACAGTTAGGGTAAGGTTGCGATCATTGGACCAGCGCTTTGATTGGACCACTTCAATAACTCACGAACGATTTGGTTTAAAAATCCTTTGTTACATCGAAACGCTAGTTTTATGACCATAGTGTCGCCGGAGGCTTGTTTGAGGAGAGACGCGTGTCGTTCAATTGCACGCGCTTTTGATATAAAATTGTCGCAATATATGTCTCCATGTAAGTACAGTTCTATTAAGTACTATAATGTAGGTATAATATATTTGATAACGTTGTGCATTTATTGGTGTGGCTAATTATCAAAATAAGTTGTTGACAACTATTTAACTTATTTTTTTATATTTTTTTTAATGAGGTTGTAGTGTGTTGCCATCAATGAACCAGTGCCTGGCTCTTTGATTGAACCGGTCCAATCATGGCAACTTCTCGAATTGTCGATTTCATTTTTTTTCTTTTATAATCGCGAAAAGAGTATTATTCATGGAATTCGACAAGTATGGATTTAGCGCTACAAGCGTTACGTAAAGGTAAGTTGGGCTTAAATGAGGCAAGCAGGATTAACGGCGTGCCTAAAGCGACACTGAAAAGACGATACGATCACAAAAATACGAAGGCCAAAGGTTGCAAGCAAATTTTTGGTTCAACGGGAGATCTGACTCCAGAGTTGGAGAAAAACTAGTTGAACACATTTTAGAATTGGAACGATGTTTATATGGTGTAACACCAACTGTCATATAAATGTTGGATGCATGAGAAATGCGCTTGTGTAAAAAAGGGCAAAAAGAAATATGTGTAAAAATAAGTGAACTGATGAATATGAGAGTTGAGGGATATAAGGCAAGCCAAAGAAAAGAAGGATGGATTGTGTGAAAATGAAAAGGGAGTGAATACAGATGACGTTTGATAGCAGAGAATGGAAGAAAAAGACATTCTGAGCCGACCCCAAGTAGATAATATGGGAATAGGGCAGGAAAAGAAGAAGTATAAATTTAAGATTTAACTGTACTTTTCTTTCAAATGTTGAATAAAAATGTGATTAAAAAATAACACATTTTTCTTAAGCACTTTGAATGGACCAGTAGGCCAATATTGTCTTAGTCCAATGATGGCAACTGAGTGGTCCAATCAAAGATACAGTGGTTCAAACAAGGCGACCATATTTTATTTATTTATTGCTCTTTTGGTACTAAACGCTTAATTTAAAAAAGAAAATATGCATTCTGCGGATACTTCAATAAAAGTACAATTCATTTAACCAATTTCTATATTGCCTACTGCTTTAGTTTTGATTTTATGACCGTACAAAGTTAAGTGGTCCAATAGTAGCAACCTTACCCTACATATATATAAATCTGAGGGATACATTATTAGTTCATGAGGTCTTCATTGACATGCAAATTTGATAACTTGGTCGTCGACCTGTAGGAGGAAAGTATCTATTTTTTATATTTATAGGAATAACCAATGATTATTAGCAGGCTAGTTTGTAGGCATTGAGATAGAACAGATCTATGTTTAGATACCTCTTAATCACCGCCAATAGCCAGATTTATCCTTAGGCAAATTTTAAAATAGAATAAAAGACTATTAATATATTTTCCTTGTTATCAGCAAACAAATCTGATACGCAATATAATGGACAAGGATATTTAATAATAATATTTATAAACAAAGGTATTTAAATTTACAATAAAATCTAACACAAGTCTTGTTACGTACTCTATTTCAAATACTCTAATTTAAAACTATATCAGCCCATTTCAAATCATTTCACTGCTGGGCACGATCCATTCATGGCGCTGGGCTGGCCAAGCGCGATTGGCAGATTTCTCACTACTTTCAAGAACATGTCGAAAAGTTGAAAAGTCATCGATGCGCGCCTTGGGTTGGAACCTGAGGCTCTACATTAGTCTCCACTAGGCCATCCCTGCCTTCATACAAGCACCCATTAAAAATCTATTTCCACCAGCATTACTGGCTATAAAAACCTATATTTCTACCAAAATTACTGACAGTATCCAAACCATTCATTATTTACGAAATTTACTCGCAAATTTCGTAACGTCAACCTTACAATTTACAACGGAAACGCACAATGTTAAGCGTTATATGTTTACGTGTAAAAACGTCGCAAGTGCATGTTTTCTAAACGTAACCTAGAATAACGCAGGATGTGGCGAGGTCGGGGCGCTTAGAACGTTTTTGATTGAGCAGTTGCAAGAAAATATACAATCTTATGTTCATGGTTTCCTATTACATCCTATCCTATTTACTAGTAGATATATACGCAAAAGTCTGAGAGGATGGATGGATGTTTGTTACTCTTTAAAACTGCAAAATCTACTGAACAAATTTGAATAAAACTTTGCAGTAATATAGCTCATACATCAGATTAATACATAACCTACCTTTTGTCGGCAGACGACAACCACACAATCGGAGCCGCGACCGGAATCTATTAGATTTAGATAGATAAACATTACCTACTTCTTAAATAGGTTGGGTTCTAATTTCTATGACAAGGAAACGGAACAAGCTATTGACATGATCTAATTGACATATTATATTGGCAATAAATTAAATACTTCTTCTATAAGGTGTATTTCCATTTCTAGTCGCACCAGGTTCTTCATACTTAAGTTTCAGAATTATTTTTTTTCGATCTGAAAGACCAAAAATACTTTTTAAGCCAGTCACTAATGTGAAATGATTCAAATGAAATTCTCCATAGAAATAAAAAATGCTGTACTGCCGGCAGTACTTCAGAAACAAGCAGTTACACTTACTGAAGATACGACATGAAATGTCCCTGGTGATTCACAACCAAGTAAAGTATTTTCAATTTAGTAAAAGCACATTTTCATTCGACAGTTTACTCATACTCACGAGTTTTAATGTAATCCAATACCTGTACGTATTTGAAGTCAGCAATATGGCTATGAACTAATAAATTAAGACGAACTCTTTATTTTTCTTACTCAGTTTCTTGTTGATCTGAACTGTTGTTACCAAAAGCAATATAACTTTGATATACATCTTTGTGCTCAATAGAGATGTGTGTTTAGATTAAGATATCTATATAACAATGTTTCACACTATTCCTAGTCACTATTCTCTCTCTTCAATTTAAGAGCCAAGCTCTTGTCGGTGGAGTTCCTTCCATAAAATCCTATCTTCAGCCAGTGCTTTGACTTCTTGATACGAGTTGACTTTTACCTTTTCTTTTACTTGATCACTATTCTACCAACCTCAAAATGTCTATACCCCTAGAGCTGCAGAGGTCAGATAGCAGTCGCATACAATTACAATTATATATATCCAGCTGCATCCGGTTAGACTTGAAAACGATCCCAATACATTTAGTAATTACATAGGCCGTACAAAAAAGGATCAACGCAAAATACCATCTCTTATAATAGATTGCATAAAACATAATTATCTCAGCGCACTGGGTGGCAAAAAATATGCATCGAAAAGGAAAGTTAGTTACACTAAGAAGATTCAAACACGTGGAACGGTGACGAAGAAAGTATGTGACGGTAATTTATGGTCAATGAGGGAGACGACAAGGTAAGACTATTCTTTGATTTGTTTGTTTCACTAAAGATGACAAGGAAATATTTGGACAAAAGGAGCAGAATCGGAACGCGCAGCTCATAGGAATTTATAAACATGTCAAGAATCATCATCTATATACTAGCGCTATCACTTTTGCGACCAAGACGCCTTGAGGTCCGGGATCCGCTTACAAGTCTAAAGTGACTTGACAGAATATTAGCTTTTCTACAGGGCGGCTGCCGAAGAAAAACACATACAAAGATGCGTCGAATGCATACAGCAATAGATATGATGAATAGATTGCAGAAAAATCCGTAGTCACCTCCACAGAAAACTAAGATAATTTACATAACTATTACAGCATCTATAAATCTAAAGCTTAACTCAGCTCCATTTGCAGACGGCAATATTAAAACATGTCTAGAGAAGTGATTAATGTTTACGCCAGTTTAATGTCCAGATGTCCAACATGCGGCCAATTTCCTTAATGCACTCAAAACATAATTGTTCCTAAGACTCCATTCATCCATTCAGAAAATTGCATCCCTCAATCAGGCAACAGGACCAGACAAGTATTTCGTTTCGTATTTATGTGTGCATTACTCATTTTAATTGCCAATTTTGCCCGACAGTAGTATTATTTGGTTGGTATTAAAACTACCTATTCAAAATAGTAGTTTAAATTAAACGTAGGCTATTTTATTGGGTACAGAATTATGTTTATGAATGGCGACAAAATTCTCGGTAAATATACGATATGAATGGTAAATAACCTGTGTTTTAAGGAATTCGAGGTGTGGTTTTTAGATCTGTGACTAATTAGTTCTGCGAAATTATATGTACGTAGATATGCGACTGTCTGATATCCATAACCAATCATACTCGAAGAGGTAGAATTATTAAGGCATAATTCTTCATTCTTACCATAACCCTTTTAGGTAGTTCAAGCAACAGGATCAAAATCACTTATGTCTGTAGCTGCTAGTGTACAAGGCTTAAGTTTAAAACCAAAATATATAAATTGTTTTCAATATAGTAAAAGGCAAACATTTTCTAGGCTACGTAAACTGTTTAAAAATAAACCAAAATACTTTCATCTATCATTATAAAATCATTTCGCTCATTGCAAAAAAAAATACATGCATTTCTAAAAATGCAAGTGAATGCCATTCTCCATGGCATAAAACAGAGAATAAAGACTAATGACCATTACTCTGCCGACATAAGTGCGTTTTATTAATTACAATCTAAATGACTATGCAAAGCTGGCTAAGTTACATAGCACCAACCATAAGCTCTACGCAGGGCTGTCATTAATTCTGCTCTACCATTATTATTTTTGTTTTATTGCTCTGTAGATTAGACAGCTCTTAGCATATTATTAAATATATCTGTTGCCTTCAAAAGCTTTATCATGTTTTCAAGCATTTCGTCACATTAAGTTTGGCATTCAATCTAATCATTTAGTGGGATTCTTTAATCCAATTGTTTTAATTATTTCGATTTGAACTGTTCTTTATCTGTCTGAGGTAAAATATGGGCAATAATAGTTATGTTTTCAATTTGCACGAGTTTTACCAACAATTTGCTCTGAAAAGCTTTCAATCTTCCTGTAACCACGGCGGTGGAACCAATACTAAATCGTTGGAGCACATAAAAGGCATCTTTTGCCAGAAATGTTAGCATACGTTTGCTTTGATAACTGCTTATACTTGTACAAAATATTTGATAAAATTTTTGGCTGTCTTTACGACTTGGCTTCATCATTTGCATGAGCTGTGCTAGCCCTAGCGTTAGTAATTCTTCGATCATGCAATCCTGTACAAATGTTGGTTAATTAGCCACAGACAATACAAAACGCTTTGCGTGATTATCATGTAATGTTCGTTCTCTTCATGACTGTGTTTAAAGTGCATGTACTAGCCGATAGATTGTGCTTTTTGGAATTTACGCTTGTTGCTTCTTCGTCATCATCGTCTTAGCGTTATCCTGATGCATCCTTGGAGCCCAAAGTCCACTTATTGGTTTGGCAGACTAGAGTGACAGAATATTCGCTTCTTACTTCTCTCTTTTTTGGATTTTATCCGATCTGTCTCAAGTTTCAGTTTGAAAGGCTGTCTAACCCTAATTATTCTGTTTTATGTGTCTTCTATTGTGGTTTTAAGGATAGAAAGCTCGTGTGATGTTTTATTAGACTTTAATTCATATTATGATCTGGCAAATCATGTTTCACTAAAATTTTTTTGTGTTTACTTAGACGATTTTTTTATATTAACTGACAAAATTGTATATTCTTTAAATATTCATATCGCATTTTGCGATAAGACCGCCCTTGTTTGTTTGTCCAGTTTTAAGTTGTTTCTAATTTGATCACTGTATTCTTGTATCTTTTTGTTTTTCTGGTGTGCAATAAAGAGTTTCAATCAATCAATCAATCTTGAAGTCAAAGTCTATAGGTATTTTATATCAGATGTGCTTTGTCACCATCATGCTCGTATTTAAATTAAAAGAATTCTAATAATTTTTGTTAAGGTCTTAATTGTTCACTTTGATCAAAACTTGAATACTTACCTTTTATCCCACAGATTGTATATAACTCTACAAAACCAATAAACATTTATATAAACACAAACACCTTACACACCCACGTTGCAGTCCGTAAGTCATTTTAGGACAAGTATTACTAGGTATATCGTTGTAATTTATTACATCATCAGCAATATTGAGATTAACTTTTGGTTTCGATATCTATGGCTTAAGAAAAATGTTATAGTAAATATTTAATTCTCATAGAAACCTGATATCCTGAAGCAGAAACTAGTTTAGACGTCAGTCTCAACTCGAGGCTTATTTTTAATCTTCATAGACCAGTATGACGTCTTATTATGGATTTTGTCCCGCACAGTGGAATAAGAAGCCAAAAATACACAATTATCGTCTTAGGACACATAAATTAAAGCATAAATGTGGCATAAGAATTTGGAGAGATCAATTTTTACGCATATCGACCAGAACGGACATTGCACTGCCAAATTTTGTCCAAAATATCAACCAAAGCTGGATAGCTTTGGTTGATATTTTGGACGATGTTGCTGTGAGCTTGGAGAGTCACAGGAAACCACTTCACATAATAAACACATAGGTAACTGACTTTAACAATCTTAACATCTCACTTCACATAATCGTTTCGCTTAATCGCAAACTTGCAAGCCGTGAGTAATGACACTCAGAGTAACTCACACAAGGTCTACTCAAAATCGCAAGTATACGAGAACTCTTGCACAAACATAACGATGAAAGCTGTGATTGACAAGATCAAGTCAGAAATAAAAGTCAATTGTAACCACTGTAACAACATAAATCGCAAGGTACCAATAGTCTCACTACATCCGACATTCACATTTTCTTCTGGTAAATAGGCGACATTCCAGCGCGCAAGGCCGGAGAGATTGACTATACAAAACATAATTGAATTACAAAACAAGGGTCACAATTCTATCAAAATTCAAATTCATGTTGCACAATAATTGTTGACAAATGGTCCCTAGTCGCAGAATGTGCTCCGCCTTGCAAAACCCGCCTAACCCTTTCGAAAAAGAACTTGAACCGCTAAAATAGCTTATAGTAATAGAGCCCTTCTCAACTCGGCCGCATAACAATCGCTTACCTTTACAAAATCAGCGTTACGACTAACGCGCATTTATCCAAGTATTTGCATGAGGCACTGCGCTTTATCAATTAAAACTTTTTATATATACACGCCAAAAAACGTTGGGCACAATTGTGTAACACTGTTTCCGAACGCACGGCGATATGATTTTGCAATGTTCAGGGGGACGAGACGTCCGCGCCCCACGACGTCTTACGCATAACTGGCGCGTTGAGAGCGGAAACTTGCTCGGCGAGTCTGCGCCCGCGCAGGCCCGCGCGCCCAACGGATGGTCCGGTTTACGCTTGCGTTTCGTTGGCTCGCCTTTTGTCATACCAATAAATTGGTATCGGATAAATAAAATTATGTAATATTTACATTGATGAGTGACTTACTGTGTTTTACATTTTTCTCGGATAAAAGGGCGATATGTACCACTTATTTAAACAACTGTACCTTGGAAATTGTGCAAGGTGCTTCGATAGTAAAAGTGTATCCCGCGGCGGTTCTTGCCTTTGGATAGGGTTGAGCATGTCTGTCCTTGCGCAATTACGAGCGTATGTGCCCTCAATAAGTCAATGAAGAGAATTATTGGAGGCCATTAAAAGAGATAAGACAAAGAAGTCCGGTAAGTATTATGAGAGGTGTCAATATAATCATTACTGCGAGACAGGTGATTCTAGGAACATGGCTGTAAAGCGTGTCGCAAAATTGTGTGGAAATGTACCTATATAAATGCATTGTAATTAAAGTTTCTCAATGCGTCCAAGTAGCAGAAGAAGCAATTTAATTAGAAAGTCACAAGCTAAATGCTAAATCATTAAGATGTAAGTACTCTTAAAGATAGAAACTATAATATAAACATTGCAATTTGAATGAAACCTACATAAAATGCAGTAGGTACAACCAATTAAATAGTTATCTACACATGTATTTTCTATCATATTTGCGCAAGCTTAGGGTTGCACCACCGATTCATCTCGCTTAGCGTCCTTTTTATTTTCTTTTGACTCCGTTCCTAAGAGTTGTAGCGCGATGTTAGAGTCCAATGTCAAAAAGTCAAACCATCTGTTTTTGGTGCATCTAAAGGCGCGGATATGCCAGTGGGAAACATTTTAAAAGGCGAGCCGACAAAACATATTTTTAAATAACGCGTGCCTTTTTTTATCGAAGGGGTAGGCAGAGGTGTATTATTACACCCCCATTTCGCCATGAATTGTTAGGTCACACGTAAAAGGGGGCGAGCCTATTGCCGTTACCGGGCACTTCACCAGACTCCGTGCTGCTACTTAGAATTCAGAAAAACCCAGTAACACTTTTGCCCGACCCGGGAATCGAACCCGGGATCTCCGATCAGCAGTCGCATATACTATCTACCGGACAATGGAGGCAGTCGCGAATTTAATGTTCAATTATTGCGTCGCTATCCCGAAAATAGTTACGTCACTCTTGTGTGACAAACGTCGAAGCATCGGGGCAAATAAGAGGTATTTTACCATTAAATGAGCTTCATTGCCATTGTGCCATTGGAGAGGCCTGTCTCCAGCAGTGGACTATGGCAGGCTGATGATGATGATGAAATGCGCTTCATAAATATTAGTAAGAAAAATTGGGCATGTGCAAGTCGGACTCGCGCACAAAGAGTTGCGTACCATCATCTATAAAAGAAAATCACGTTTGTTTTATGTATACTTAAATATTTTTTAAGTTTCGACATGTTTATTAAGATCGAGTAACAAATTGCTTAAAAATTACGTTCTTTTAGAGCGTAAATATCTTTGACAGTCATTATGGGGAGTCATAGGTTGGTACCAGGGTGCATAGGGTTCCCACCAAGAACTTAGGGTCCCAAGCCAACCTCACCTGCAAGTGGTGCACCTGCCGATCAACGGACGAGGCTCTGGCAAACAAAAATATCCCGATAAGCGGCAATAGGCTCGCCACCTATTACGTGGGATCAAAACAGTGGCGAAAAGTGGGCGTTTAATGTGCCTCTGCCTACCCCTTCGGGGAAGCAGGCGTGAGTCTATGTATGTATGTATGGGGAGTCATTACTGTATATACACTTGTCCAAGCAATGGAATCTCGCTATCCCTTAGTGGTGCGGAGGTCAGATGGCATTCGATCTGTGGATATGCTAATATTCAGTCATATCTGGTTAGACTAGATAGCGGACCCCAGTCTCTGAGGCGAAAGATATACATATAGTCTCTGTTGACAATCCAAAATTAAAATTAAATTAAATTAAAATCCGATTAAATAAAATTGAGACATACAGGGTTTTTAACATAATATCATAATATTTCTATAAATATTTATATTAAGTATGTGTGTATATATATATATATATATATATATATATATATTGATGTAGTTTATATATTAATAATTACTAAGACTGCTATATATTTTATTGTTCTTTATCATATATTAAATATGTATATGTGTGTATTATTTATGTGTATTTATTTATTTACTCGGCCTGCGAGAATACCAGCGTTGTAGTTTATACTGCAACAATAGCTGACGCAGCGCCTTATTTGTCCTCCACGTAACGCCACCATTAATAATGTACCTACTTATATCTTTAGTGTACCTCTAGTTTAAGTTTATTTGTTTGTTAAGTTTATTTTTTAAGTGTTTCTTAAGTTTGTGTGGAGGTGCAAATAAAACATTTTCATTTTCATTTTTTTCATTTTCAAAATGAAATATTGTCAATGACGAAGTTGGCAATTAAGCCATTTCTCCATACATCCAGTTAATTGCACGCTTTAAGGGCATCAGACGTCCTTTAAAAAACCAGTTTAATAATGACTGACTCCATGAACATAAATACAACGTGTTATTTCAAGTTTTACAATACTATTATAGTTATATACTTTTGTGCCATATTAATGTAATTAGCAGTTCGAACAACAAATAAAAAGGTTTGGCGGTATCATTAGGATATTGCTGTAGAGAACTTTGGACTGCTATGTTAAAGTTTCTAGTTTTATCAAATAGAATCAACGTCGATACTATTTGATAAAAATTGAAACTTCTATATTGAAAAAAAAAACATCGATAGCCTAGTGGAGAGACCGACAGACTGCTACGAAGAGGGTCCGGGTTCGAATCCATGGCGCGCACCGATGACTTTTCGGAGTTATGTAATTGTTAATTATCGCTTGCTAAACGATGAACGAAACCTGCATGTCTAAGAGTTCTCCATAATATTCTCGAAAGACATGTGAAGTCTGCCAACTCGCACTTGGCCAGCGTGGTGGACTATGGCCTTACCCTTCTCATAATGGGATGAGGCCCGTGTCCAGCTGTGGGACATTATAAAGGGCTGATGATGATCAACGTCGATCTATCGGTCGAGGAGTTGTGTCAACAGCTCCTAGTAAAAACAGACCCTCGGTTTGGGATGTAAAAATAATAAAACATCAAAGAATCAAGAGTTTGAGAGAATTAGATTAAGAGCATAACAGTCCTTTCGCTCTTAGCCGGACCAGCAGTTTTCCGGATCCGTCTAAAGAAACGGATGTACCACTGGCAGTACAATAAATATTACACTGTTAACGTTTTGACGAGCCTGTCTGTCATAGAGAGAACGGGCTGTTGCTAATCTGGATGTGTTTCTTGGGCTACCTATACAAATCACGCAAGATTGAAAACTCGGAGGATATTTATGATTATATTTATGATCTTGACTGCCTCGTTGGTCTCGCGGCATAGATGTGCGCGTGGGATTGGGAGGTCTCGGGTTCGATCCCCGAGTCGGGCAAAGTATTATTGGGTTTTTCCGTTAGGAAATTCTCAGTAGCAGCACTTCAGCACAGTCTGGTAATGTGTATTTAGTGGGATTTTCCTATTGATGTTATCCTATTACGTAAGACTAAAATAAAATCTGGCGAAAAGTGGGTGTAGCAATATACCTCTGCCTACCTCTTCGGGGATATAGGCGTGAGAATATGTATGTACGTATGCAGTGGCGGCGCTAAACCACGTGCGGACGTCGGCGACCTCAAGTTCGCGAGGCCCTTTAAATCAATGGCGAGGCCCCATATATTTCGTAGTAAAAAAACCGTTAAAATGAAGTGAGCCAAATTATAAAATAATGTATGAATAAATAAATGACAATTCAAAAATTTTCACCCAACATGGATCTTGTCACGCATGTGTTCGAAAATAATTGAAGTCATCATGATCTGCTTAGCTTTTTCCCGAATTGTTCGGTGTCGGCTACCTAAGCCAGGATGATTGGCGAAACGAAATTAAGTATGTAACTTGTAAAACTTTCTGCGAGGCCCCCTCAGGCGCGAGGCCGTCGGCGGTCGCCGACGTCGCCGACGCCTAGCGCCGCCACTGTACGTATGTATTTATGATCTTCTGTGCATGGAATGTATGCAATAATAGTAATCGAACTAATGTTTAAGAATGTGTATGAATGCCAGTGTGTTACATCAGACTTGTTTGTTATTATTTTGAAATAACAATAAACGCGCGTTGTTTATATTATGTATGTTTGATAAAAGAGAAATGTTTCTTATATAAAGATAAACAAGGTAGTGTTACTACTTACAGCGCAAATTACGCTTATAAAGAGCAAGAAAGCATGACTGTCATTTGGTTTTAATCATTACTTTTAATTATAAAAGTACGATAATGCTCCATTGTGGTCCATAACTTTATCATCATCATTATCTTCTTATTCTATTAAATATATAAAATCACGAGTCAGGATAATATAAGTGATTTGGACATACCTCTCATCGCAAAGCCTAAACTACTGAAAAGTGAACCAACATTTGATCAACGGGATGAATGCCTTGTATTGCATATGAATGGATTTATTGATGTTCCACCTCTACGGAGATTAAATGCGGTAATGCCCACAATATATGCTGAGTACAGAAAAACATGGGGCCCTAAAATTTATTTAGCTTACTATTTACACCAGTGTCCACGGCGGGCAAACCTTAAACAGCAACCAATCTCGGAACCGCAGGATTAGTTGCTAACATAACAGCAATACATCCAGCGTAATACAATAAGATCAACGAATCCTACACAGCAGGACACAATATAGGTGCTCTACGTCAGTTTAATATGTAGAGCTGTCATTATAATAACCTCAAAAATGAATTGGGCATCGACGGCCAGTCTCTTAGTGGGACTAGTCAACTTGGCGGGATATAGTAGGTATAGTGCAGTGTATTCGCACTCACTCGTTATTCTCTCACTCCCATAATCCGATAAGACGGTACATCCATCACGATCGGATAGAGATTGGGACCAACGGCTCAATAGGTACTTTCCGAGGAACGGGCGTGTTACAGCGCCAACTGCTTGACACCGAACTTCTATTTGATGATTCTTAACAGAAAAATTAAATATCACTTTTGTTCGACGCAGGATCTCATTATTCGCAGTCGCTTATCTTATCACACACACACAGGACTACAGAATATGTAGTCATTAGGTATATAGTTGTACTAAAATATAAGTGTAACTGATAACGATTGACTTGCAATCAAGAGTAAGAGGGTACTAATCGCAATAACGACAAAATAAATAATAGCATCATTAAAAGTACTACCTACCTACTGATTTATAATGTTATAAACCAAATTGTTAGAAACCATCTGCACAACAAAAAATTATAATGAAATATATTTAATTAGTCTCGCAAAGCAAGTACCACCAAGAAAGAAATAATTGGCGATGAAAGAGGAAGCACAGCTAAATAATAACAAGTGTTAGTGTTAAACAATACATCACAGTTTATAAACAAACACACTGCTTTCTAATTTCATATAATTCATTGAAACGGCGGCGGCTCGTCACGCCGCGGTACGTAGTAACGTAACTGCTACTGTAACCATAATTTATAAATAAAAATCAGGATAAAAAAAAACTGACTGACTGCCTCTGCTGATCGAGAGGTCCCGGGTTCAATTCAGGGTCGGGCAAAAGTGTTATTAAGATTGTCCGAATTCTCAGTAGCAGCACGGAGTCTAGAGATGTGCCCGGTATCGGCAATAGACTCCCAAATTAATAACATGTCGGAATTTGGATGTAACATTACACCTCTACATACCCCTTTGGGGATTTAGGCGAGAGTCTAAAAAAATTGTTATGTATCAAATCAAATCATCTTTATTGTACACCAAAGTACTACAATTTGTTATACTTATTTGTAAAAGTTAATGTACAAATGGCGGCCTTATCACTTATAAGCAATATCTTCCAGGCAACCTTTGGATGGACTAAAAAGCAAGGAGCCTGGAAAAGGGCAGTTTGGCGATACTGACGATTTTTTCAATTTTTTTAGGTACAGTAAACACGATAAAAAAAATAAAAAATAAACAAATTAAGAAATAAAACTAATATTTACATATAAGTGCTAAAAATACACACATAAAATACTGAAAGATATACTACATAAACATACATAAATAATTATAAATATATAATACATACATAAAAGTGTAGGAAATGGAAGATAGAAAAAAGTATGAGTTTGACAATAGATAGAAAATATTAAATAGATAAATAGTAGTCTTTTAATAACTTTTTAAAGGAAGTTATAGTTTGAGCCTGCTTTACGGATATAGGCAAAGCATTCCACAAGCGAACGGCTTGTACCGTGAATGACTTGTCATAGAAAGAAGTGGAATGCATTGGACTTGCTAATATTAAATTCACAGATGACCTCAGCGATCTTGAATGTGTGTCACATAGAAAATTGAAACGTTCCTTTAAATAAGGCGGAGATGAGGGATTAAAAAGAATGTTATAAAGTAAAGAAAGAATGTGAGTATTCCGTCAAAGGCGAATTGGGAGCCACTTGAGCAATTTGCGGAAATCAGAAACGTGATCGTATTTGCGTAATCCAAATATAAATCTAATACAAAAGTTTTGAAGGCGCTCAAGCTTATCAAGTTGCTCCTCAGTGAGATCTAGATAGCTGACATCAGCATAGTCAAGGATAGGTAAGAGAAGAGAATTTGCGAGCGCAATCTTCGTGGCAGTCGGCAGAAAGTTCCGCAATCTTCGCAACGTCCCAGACGCAGCGAATAATTTGCGACTGACTTGACCAATTTGTGGGCCCCAGGATAACGTTTTATCTATATAAACCCCCAGGTTCTTCACGCAGTTACTAATGGGTATGGGGATACCACTAAAGTTAATTTGAGTTAGACGAGTCCAGTCCACACGTGATATCATCTTGGGACTGCCTACAACAATAACCTGCGTTTTTGCAGGGTTGATTTGTAGACCAAATCTGAGACTCCATGCAGCTATCCGGTCTAAATCTGTATTAATGATGCGGAATGCTTCAAACAATTCGTGTACAGGTGCTTGAGTGTAAATTTGAAGATCATCTGCATAAAGGTGGTAGGATGACTGAAGCTGATAAGAGATAGAATTTATAAAAATTGAGAAAAGTAAGGGAGATAGAACGCCACCCTGTGGAACGCCGACTGTGGTATTGCACCACGAAGAGAAAGAGTCTTCGATCCGTATACGTTGTCGGCGGCCAAACAGGTAACTGTGAAACCAATCAATCACTTGTGGAGATATGTTAATAGAGCGTAGTATGCCAAGCAGAATATGGAAATCAACGGTGTTGAAGGCGTTACTAAAATCAAGTAAGGTAAGTACAGTCAGATTTCCATTCTCCATACCAAGCCTTATGTCGTCGGTAATGTTGATCAGTGCCGTAACGGTGCTGTGACCAGGTCGGAATCCGGATTGGAGAGGATTGAGGAGTAGGTTCTTGTTAAGGAATGTGCTAAGTTGGATATGGACAAGTCGCTCAAGCACTTTAGAGGGGAAAGGTAGCACGGAGATAGGACGAAACTCGGAAAAGGACGAGGGTTTGGATTTTTTAGGTAAAGGAATAATTAGAGCGTCTTTCCATGCAGATGGAAATACGCCCCGGGATAAGGAATAATTTAGAATATGACTCAGGATATGAAGGATTTCATCTAAGATGGGAAGGATCATCTTTCGACTGACACAATCATTACCGACGGCATTGGAAGAAATAGATAGTACGCTCTTTTTAACATCACACTCAGATAATTGATTAAAAACGAAAGATGGGTATACTGGGGTTGGAAGCGATGAAAGATATGTAGTTTCTACTATGACGTGAGGGAACTCAATGCATACTTCAGATAATATCTTGACTAACTATTATTATAATTACTTCGCAACTTTACATAGAAAGACACACTCAAGTTTTTGCATCAAACTTATATTTAAGTAGTCCATGTTTTATAATATGGTTTGTACAGTCCATTTACTCGGAAATAAATAGACTCTACAAATCTAATCAAACCCGACTCAATTAGTAACATTTGAATTCAGCATAACCTGTATCTACATCTACGTTATTTTAAATCAGCGATTGCAATTGAAGAGGAGCTTAGAAATCCGTAAAGTCGAATTCTAGAACAAAAATGTACAATGACTAAAACTTAGAACCAATTATCTTTTGCCCGAATTTCATGATTCTTGTAGTTCTTTTGTTTAATATATTAAATCTTATCACACGTCAGCGGGCCGCAGTATTCAGGAAAACTAATCTTCTACTGAATCTGTCAAACTTGACACACATATGATATCAAATGTTTACTTTATCTGAAAATGATATCTGTGTAAACAGCGGTGTTTACAAAACATCTCACTACAGAACGCATTCTCTTCAATTGAATCAGCTAAGTTGTAAACACTTCACATGCCTTTCTGTAGGAAACAAGTAGGCCACTTTATAGATCCGATACCAGGCGTACAGCTCTGAATGCGATGCCAGTCCCTTGAAAAAAGTTAAAGTTGTAACAGCCATTTTGATTTTTTGTGAATAGGCACTGTAATTTCTAGGTTATACCTACCACTAGGTCATTCCTACACGTATGGTATAGTGGTTTAAGCGGCTGCCTCGTCCCTCAAAATTTTACCGAGTGTTATGGGTTCTATTCCAACACAGGACAACACTTTGGACACACATAAATATATTTGTGTCCGTGGATTTAATGTTTGTAAAATATTAATGATAAAGGCATTATTATTTATACGGGAGGTGCCTTTTAGTAAAACAGGAGACAAACTGGAAAAACTCATGAAATCCAGCAAAACCTTTTTTCAGGTACTCCCTACTCGCGGCAAATTCCTAGTCTTTAATTAATAGTACAACAAAGTGCAACATAATTATATAAGCGTTATATGCGAGTTACATACACGTTGAATAATGACAGACAAAAAAAAATTATGACGAATATTCATGAAAAACTAGAATAGTGTAGAGTGACGTAATAGCACGCTGCTTACACTCATTATGTCAGTTTTATAAAAACATCGTGAACAATTACTCGTCAAGCTGACTGTTCTGTTTGTCAGCTTCGTTACAGTAACGCTCTTTATAACCTAGTACAGCTGAGGTATTTCACCTACTTACTTCATCGTCAAAATTATCGGCAATGTAGGTACATACATATGTATATAAACTGTCCCACTAGTGGGAAAACTTGTGGTGATATGACACTACCCTATTTATTTTCCTACCTAGAGTGTCGAAAGAGGGTGTAATCGTATTTTCCATACGCGAAGCAAATATGATGTTTGCGAAGAGAAGTTCTCTTCTTTCTATGAGATGGGTTAGTGCATTGTCCATAAAGCTGGTCAAGCACAGGTTATCAGACTTCACAAGCTTTAGAGAACATTACGGAGAACTTTTAGACATGCAGGCTGCCTCACGATGTTTTACTTTGCCGTTGAGGAAGCAATATTTAGGAATCTGATGACTCAAACTTTTTTGTCGGTACCCTATGCATAACAGTCTGTTGGTCTCCCCGCCACGCTATCACTCTCCTTTTCCACTTAGCTACTTGCATTATCAAAATTCTTTTTTACTCTACCCCGCATATGGGAACGTTTTAGGGGACCTACACCGTTGGTCTTGTGGCATATGTTTACTATATAAAGGTAGATACGATTTTATCTTTATCCAGATACTCAACCTATACTCAGCCTGAGTATTAAATTTATCAGCATGCAGTTTCAATTTCCATGTGTGATTTGGTAATGTTACGTACTTAGTACACCTGTATCAAGTTGTGTCAGACTTTTGGACTGAAACCATATTATTTTATGCACCTTAATTGCTCTCACAGCATCCTATTAGGTATACGAGTTCCAGCATTCAATACGTCGAGTTAACGTGCAATGTTAAGTATCATCTTTAAGTAGAGTCAAACGTTTATACCTAAGTAGCCTGTCGTAATTATGCGACTCAAACTGCAAGCTTTTCTTTTGCTCAATGAATAAACTATAATAAGTAGTAAAGTATAAAAATACGCACGGATGTGTCAATCACAATTTTACAAATATAGTAATTGAGAAAATAGTAGGCTTATTAGTGATGTTCCATTTCATCTAATTCGTCCGGCACAGTGTGTGACAGTTCTGTTCGCGTGTCAAACACATGTTTATTACACACGGTTGCATGAAAATTGCCCGCGCTCAACATGCAATCACATACGTTTTTACGTAAAACCTACATATGTACATCTCTTGTGCGTGATGAATGGATATAACATATGTTTGTGGTTATGGTCAAGACTTGTGTAGAGGAATAGCAGGTAAAGACGCAAAATTGTCTCTCGAAAAAGATAACAAATTTAGATTGTTTAGGATTTGTTACGTTTTTCTCTATACTCACCACTGAACATGGTATTTTGCATACAATTTATTGGATGTATGAAAAAAGACATAGAGGAAGGCTTTGTAAAGATACGTAAATAGGTACATCTACAAGCCTAGCTAGATAACTTTAAGCGGGTAGAGCGGGTATTTGAAGCTGGAGTCTGTCTTTTTACTTGCTTTATATCATCATCAGCCTCTAACAGTCTACTGCTGGACTAGGCCCCTCCTTTGAAAGGAGGAATTGGCCTACTGTACCACGCTGGCCAAACGGGTTGGTATAGGGTTTGTATCAAGTTTTCCTTCTCTTACTCTTGTTCTATGCATAATATGCTCCATCTGTCGGCTCTTACGACACCCATGGGATGATATGGGGTGGTGACATTTCGTATTCTTAATCCGTCACCACACGGACGGATTAAGAATTAGATTTCTTGCTTTATATGCGGGATGCATTCTAAAAGAAGATGATGGTAATGAAAATCGATTGTAACAAATTATTAAAAGGCTACGTGGAGACCAAAAACACAGCTAGGTTACCAAATACTCAAAAAAATCTCTAAACAGACAACCATGAATGAAAATTTATCGAGAAACATGCAAAAGAAAACCTCCAGTATGCAAATTGTATTTAATATTGCAAGCTCGTTCTCTACCAAAGTCTTCGTCTAAGACTATGTTGAATATTATATATACATACATACATAGTCGCACGCCTATAACCCCGAAGAGGTAGGCAGAGGTGTATTTCTACACCCACTTTTCGCCAGATATACTTTAGTCCCACGTAATAAGGGGCGAGCCTATTGCCGTACCGGGCACATTTCCAGACTCCGTGTTGCTACTGAGCATTTCATGACAGAAAAACCCATCCCACGCGCACATTTATGCCGCGAGACCAACGAGGCAGTCGTATAGGGTTTGATGTCGAGTTTTCCGTCTCTATGCAAAGATGGTATTTGCATCGTGTTATCCCTTAGTCGCCTCTTACGACACCCACGGGAAGATAGGGGGTGGTGACACTTGTATTCTATGCCGTCAACCACGCGGATATATACTCGGAATATTATATATACTCGGAGATTTACTGGTATAAAAACCATGAGATCCGAATCGAGGCCAAGCGATGCGACTTTTCTCTAATATAATTGAATCATAATATCAAAGTGTAAAGTGAAACTGTGATTGGAAGAGAACGTTTTTCATAAACCGCCGGGTACTGTGTCATAGATGCACGAATCCGAAGACGTAATCTAGAAGTGGCTTGATAATGATAAAAAAAAAATAAGTTGTTAATTATCGCTTGCTTCATGCCTCGGAGAGCACGTTAAACCGTCGGTCCCGGCTGTCATGAAGATCTTTGACAGTCGTTACGGGAAGTCCCCTCAAATAAACTGATACTGGTCTAAACCATTGAATATCGCTATCCCTTTGGGTTGCGGAGGTCAGACGACAGTCGCTCTGTGAAACAGCTGATATTCTGTCCTATCTGGTTAGACCAGTAAGCGGGCCTCGGGCTCCAAGGCGTGTAAGTCTAGGATGCAACTGGGATAACGCTAGGACGATGTGAATGAATAATAAAAAAAATACACTTATACACGTTATAAGTTTGAATGCAGAGAGTGCAATACAGTGTCTTAGAAGTGATACAAAATATAATTATTTGCAACGTCCACCAGTTGGTTCTACCTTAATGAAATTGTGAATCCGTCAGTGGCGGATCTAAGGGAGGACAAACCGGGGCACTTGCCCCTCGTGGCAGCATCATGGGGGCGCCAAAATCATGTAAGTGCATCGATCACGACATAGAGCGAAAAAGTTGAACTGGTTAGGAAACTGTTGGGAGGGGGCGCCATTATTAAGATTTGCCCCGATTTGAAATCACAAGGATCCGATACTAGAATCTGTCATATGCTACAGTGATCTCACTACTTTGAACTTTGATTTCCCTAAAACAAAATCAATCGTAGATTTGTGTGTTGTATGATTTATTCGGCGGAACAGACAGCCGGAAGGTTTCGTAAAATATAATAGTAGACGCTTCCTTTAATTGTATGTTTATGTAACCTTATAGGTTTCACTGTAGGTAACTCACGACTCCGTAACGTAAGATTGCGAATTAGAAAATTAACCACAACCTGCGGTCAATGTGACCGTATTGATTATTATCATAAGCACATCTACATATCGGTATAAATAAAATCCTTGCGTTACTGACTGACTGAAGCTACAGCCAAAATTATTCAACGCAGGAAGCTGAAAATTGTCATATATGTGCATTGGGGACTGTAAGGTTGCACTAAGAAGGGATTTCTTGAAATTGTCACGGGAACGGGCAGAAACAGGAAAATAAAAAAAATATGCGCGAGCGTGGGTGCGTGCGGGTATCCTATAGTATTATTAAGCTGAAGTATTTGATTGTTTCGTTGAACGCGCTAATCTCATGAATTACTGGTCTGAATTGAATAACCCTTTATGTTATTTTTACTTAGAACAGACAACTCCCGTACTAGGAATAAATCCTGTGTCGCGGGTGACTTTACAAACATGCAACCAAAATTTAAACTTTTGAGGTCAGTGCCGAAATATCGGATGCTTGAAACAAAGTCACGTGGTATACCTATATCGCGAAAGACCATAGACATTATACAAGTAATTCTTTATGTATATGTGTATCATGTGCAAATGGTTCAAGTAGGTATATTTTTGTTTAGTGTAGTACGCTTGGTTGCATAGTGCAGGACCGGCGAATAGGATGAAGTCTAATCATATCATATTATTAAACATTTAGCACCATAACATATGGGTTAAATATTAGCAATGCATTATACTTAGATTGGTCTAGATATATTTTTGTAAAGCAAGTGCTGAAAATAAAAAAGCCTTTTTACTTGTTACTCAGATTCATTTAATACCTTAGCCCTAATACCTTACCTGCCCTAAGTAGGCAGGTACTTAAACAGCTACAGTTACCTATTCTAAATGCAACTGTTCATTTTATGATCAGTTGTAAAAGGTTTAATAACATTAATCAGAGACGTTGTAATAATAATGCAACAAATAACGGCCTTATTTAATAGGACTAATTGCTTTTATTGACTCGCTAAAGCAAAAGACATCAACGAGCTCCAAAATTTTAGAACAATTAATTACAGTGCCTCTAGTGGCGCCTAGTTGTAACTAAATAGTCGTTGTCGTTAAATATCGACTAAAAAGTGTTTTATTTTAACTTATTTGAAGAGCTCGTTCCTCGTAGCTCGCCCTAGGCCCTATACGCCGACCAAATAGGTGACTTACTGAAAAGGGCCAAATTAAAAGCACCTACCCATAACCGACGCGCATGCATGATGAGGTCAATGAATGTCGAGGAAGCGAAATAAGTATGTTTGAACCGAAGCATGTGGCGTTCCATAGTCTCTGCCTACCCCAATGGGAGACAGGCGTGACGATATAAATAGAATGATTTAAGAGGAAGGTTTATATGTAAGTATAATACATATATGGCGGTACGTAGATACCTATTTATAAATTATGATATTACGTAAGTTTTCTTTATCCAAAAATATATGTTTATCTATACGTACCTACCTATAATAAAAAGAAGCCTCACTTTTTCTCTCTGTATGGACGCGATAAACTCAAAAACTACAGAACAATTAGTTTTACGGTTTGCACCGATAGATAGTGTTATTCCTCAGATAGGTAGGTAGGTATAGATAATAATATTATTATAATTTACGCGGGCGGAGTCGCGGGAGAAGTCCTGTAGCTGGGACGATATTACTTTATCAGTTTAAAATTACCTAAACATATGTAGTATATGAACAATTAGCTAAGTCTTGTACGTCCCAAAGATGTTCTGCTTTCCGATATTTTTTCACGCAGGTCTTAAAAAATTCAATAAACTTTTACCTTGCCTGGCTCGAAATAGGCTCGAAAATAGGTATAAGTAATTCAAAAATGTATTTCTTTTAATAGAAGTATACGTAAGTCAGAAAAATGAAATCGATTCCTTCCAGAAAAGTATAGGTGAAAAAATTATATAAATTTAAATCCAATACTATTGTTAATCCTTATTTTTTTAATATAGAAAATTTCAATACAAGCCATAGAAATACTTTCTTTCCTAAGTATTTACACTACCGCCACAGTTTAATACCGCCATCTATTAAATAATCATTGCAACAATAACCTACGTTTCGATTCATGCCGAATTTATATTTCAGTAAGCATTTTAAAGTAATTTATTATCTGAATATTTTAAATAAACACATTTGGGAGAATAAACTATGACTAAATTAATAATAAAAGTTGATTTAGAATCATCTTGGGACGTTTCGGACCCAGAATATTAATGCCTGGGGTTTTGGAACTTTGGATAAAATGAAACTAATGGATGTCATCAATGTCATGTCAGTTTTGCCACAAACCAGTGTTGCCAAAGCTCCTGATTTAATGGGCAATCCACTTATTTTCTTAAATCGCTCGATACACACTTTTGGGTACCCGACCTAAGAGAGATAATTTACAATATTTTCAATAGAATACACGTGATAAATCTATAATAAAATTGATAAAGAAATTTTATCGAAATGCAATTTTGTTATTATATTTATTTTTATGGCGTAAGAATTCCATCCCTTCAATGACTTTTAATTGAGTCGGTACCTATTTACCCATTGAAATTCGAAAGATTTAAGATAATTATGCAAAAACAACAAAAACTTCCGAGTTTTAAAAGGTATATCATATGTACGGATTTGAAATTTTTGCCTAAGCAACACTGCCAGTCTGCCAACCAAAAATATAAACAGTAAACACTATTATTTGCAAACATTATTTTCTACGATAAAAACGAAATATACATAGCTATGTCAGATAATGGGAAAGAAGTTAAAAATGAAGATACCGCAAATAATAATTCGACAACAGAATCAAAACCGGTAGATGAGAAACAAGTCAAAGTAAATAATAAGTTGAAAGATCGACTCAGAAAATATATAAAGAAACTTGATGGTAAGACCGAGTTCCTTGTCAACTTAACCACTCTTATGGTCTCGTTCTAAGCATTTTTGTGCTGCTTTTCGTTATACCTAGGCTGTGGCTTGGTTTCATATTGTTCGAATTCATTATGTAGTGTTATGTGTGTATCCAGTTATGCCTCATTCAAATGTGCGATTTGACAGTCCAATGTGGTTAATTAGGTATTTTAATAATAGTAATTGGTCTGATAACATAGTGGTTCAAGTAGAGACATAATGATATTATGCTAGTGTGAACGTACAACCATACACTGTGCTCTTCAGAAAGATACGTGCAGATTGGGGGTGTTCTTTGAATGTTTGTGAAGCCCCCTGCTATTTAGCATTTGATCATAGTTTTGCTGTTTTAAAAACAACCCAAATTGCACAACAAATAAATGATAATCATTATCATCACAAGACATTCCTTGGAGCCTGAGGTCTACTTTCTAGTAGTATAACCAACTTTAACAGAATATCTTAAGAATATTTTATAGGGTGCATAGGGTTCCCACTAAGAACTTAGGGTCCCAAGCCAAGCAAGTGGTGCAAGTGGTGCACCTGCCGATCAACGGACGAGGCTCTGGCAAACAAAATATCCCGATAAGCGCCAATAGGCTCGCCACCTATTACGTGGGATCAAAACACTGGCGAAAAGTGGGCGTTTAATATGCCTCTGCCTACCCCTTCGGGGAAACAGGCGTGAGTCTATGTATGTATGTATGTATGGATGTAACAGAATATCAGCTTTTCACAGAGTGCTCACAGCTTTTTACAAAAAAAAAATTGGTTGCCTGTAAAGTCGGTATACGGGCGAAAGTTTTACGTGACAACGACTTTGAGTGGTAAAATAATTTTAATGTGAATATTCATTCGTATAGTAGGAAGATGGATGAAAGACGCGTGCCTTTCACTTTTTATGTCTGTCTCTCTCGCTCTTAGGCGGGACGCGTGCCTCTCACTCGCTCTCATTGTGAGCGCATAACGTGAGCGGAGCGTAACGCAGTTTCTTGAAGTGTCACCCGGCAAACCAATTTATAAGACGTTATCACGTCAATATGTGTTGTTGATTCCAGATACTGGTACAAGTGTAACAAAAGAAGAAAGTGACAAAATAGAAATTGAGACTTTCAAACAGCTGTACAAACCCAAACTAGCAGGTGATGATAGTTCATATAAAAAGATTCCAAAATTCTACTTCAAATTACCGAGAGCTGATGATGTATTAGCACAGAAACTGAGAGAAGAGACAAGGGCACAGTTTCTTCAGAAGAAAAGTAAAGAACTACTGGATAACAGTGAATTGAAACATTTGTGGAGTTTGCTGGAGAAAACCAACCCGAGTTCAAATGTGGGCAGCAATGATGAACTAATTATAGACTATTTTCAGTTCAAGAAGATCAGAGAAGAAGCCGGGCCTAAGTATAAGTATGTTTTATTTGTTTGTTTTGTTAATCGACAGAATTATATGGTCTATTAACAGACAGATGCTTGATTTATTCATACTAAGAACTGGTTTTAATAGTACCAGCTGGATTTGTGATATTATTCTATACTAGTACTAGCAGCCTTAGGAAGTATACCTATAGACTCTCCATGTTATTACACAAGTTTGCTTAAACAATACAATCTAGTTATATGTACCAAGTTTCATTCACATTGGTTCAGTGATTTTTATAATCTTGTGCTTTGGAATTTGTATGGAAAATAGTAATGAATAAACACTCTCAAGATGCCTCTATGGCTATATTTGTATTTTTAGGGCCTTACAGCAGTTGGTTAGCTGGTCTAATTTTAAGACAGTATAAGTCCATTTATTATATGCACTACTAAATGTAATTTTTTATTCCCAGGCCATATTTCACAGCCGAAGTGTTCGGTCGCCTGCAAGCGGCGGAAGGCGGCGTGGGCCGCGTGCGCGCCGTGTCTCTGTTCAACTACGTGATGCGGCGCGTGTGGCTGCAGCAGACACGGATCGGACTGTCCTTGTACGACGTCACTGGACAGGGATACCTTACTGAACATGTATGTAGCATTATATTATTATAGTAAACTTTGCACCAGTTGAAAATGTAGTGAAATAAACCCTATGTCACACTATCTTCACACACAACATTTTATCACACATATGTGATATGTAAGAAGGATAAACTGCTATGCAAAGGGTATCAAAATCAAATCATGACGAGTCTGACCGTAATTTTTTTGTGTCAGTTGTAATGTCAAAATAGTAAGCATTTTCCATGACTAAAAATCAGTTTTAATATGTATTGTGTGTCTGCTTGTTCCAAGTACCTAATCTGCAAAACAGTAGGACTGATTTCGATAATATTTTACTACCAGAAAGCTGTCTACCAGGTAACCAATAATTTTGATTCTCTTCCAGGACCTAGAAAGCTATATTGCCGAGCTGGTACCATCCCTTGCAGCTCTTGATGGCCTAGACTCTTCATTCAGCTCATTCTATGTTTGCACTGCTGCTAGGAAGTTCCTGTTCTTCCTAGACCCACTAAGAGTAGGCAGAGTCAGAATACGAGATGTGTTGTCCTGTTCTTTCTTAGATGATTTGCTTGAGGTGAGAATATGCCCTGAAATTCTGTTAAAATATTGTTCTATTAATGTTTGATAAATAAGTGCTAGGTAATTATGCAAGAGATGCTGAGGACGTCAAATTTTATGTTTCAATAACTTTTAATAGTATCAAGATATGCTATTTAATAAAAATATGTGTCTATAAGTCTGTCTGTCTGTCTTTCTATTTGACCATGGTAATCTCCGGAAAGGCTGAACCAATTTTCATGAGACAATTAATATGGATTACTTTGTAGGGTTATTATTTGACCCGGCAGGTAGCGCTGTTGTCGCGAAACCGAACTTAACGCGGCGAACAGCTAGTATATAATAATATATTTATCTCGCAATAATTGACCAACAGCTTCGCGAGGAGGACTTGCCGATGGAGCTACAGGAACAGAACTGGTTCAGCGCGGCGTCTGCACTGCGGGTGTACGGACAGTACCTCAACCTGGACAGGGACCACAACGGCATGCTCAGCATCAATGAACTCGCTGGGTATGCTTGCTTACCGTTCTTATGGCGTAAGAAATAAGTATCAAAATCGTTCTGCATCTGTATAGCTTGACTTGTAGCCGTGTGTACCTGTAAGAAACTTTCTCTGTTGCAATGGACACTTATGACTGGGTTTCTTAATATAATTGTGTATTCCCAAGTGACAAATAAGATTATTAAAAGTTTACTGACCTGAAGCAGTATTCTTAATTTTTTTATTCAAATTCAAAATTCAAATTGTTATTAACCCCTCAGTACCTCAATCATGGCAATATAAACGTATAATATATACCCCTTTAACATAATGCCAAAATGTTCTATAACTTTCCAGCTACGGCTCCGGCACTCTGACCCGCGCGTTTCTCCAGAGAGTATTCCAACAATGTCTAACATACGACGGCGAGATGGACTACAAGACGTACCTCGACTTAGTGCTCGCGCTAGAGAACAGGAAGCAGCCCGCCGCGCTCGCCTACCTCTTTAGAGTGCTCGACATCAACTCTGTGGGATATCTCGACGCGTTCACGCTAAACTACTTCTTCAAGGTACAGTAATAAGGTTTATTCTTGTAGTTGAGTATATAAACAGTGTTGTTGACTATATACAACGAGTAAAAGACTACCTCGACTTAGTGCTCGCGCTAGAGAACAGGAAGCTGGCAATTTAGTCTAAATTACTTCGTCAAAATAGTCAATATAATTTATATTTATTACAAAATGTGGTTTAAAATATAATTAGAAATTTAAATTCCATGTAAAAATTAATGGTTACTAGTTACTTATTTATTTTTCTTAGAATTAACCTTTCTACTTTGAATGATGAGATATAGGTAAGTCAGCAAAGTCTAATATGGACATAATATATGTCCGACGATATCGTATAAAGTAATAAAAGATTCAGTTATATGAACGTTCGCGCGATTAACTGCTGAACAAGAATGGGCCACATTCTTTATTTTGTTTTAAATGTAATACAAATAAGCACTTTATGTTCCGCATATATGCATATATTTTGTAATATCGCGCTCAGCAATCGTTTCATTGTCTTTTAAAACCTCTCTCTCTACAGGCAATTCAAGAACAGATGATAGCCCACGGCGCAGAGCCCGTCAACTTCGACGACGTCAAGGACGAGATATTCGACATGATCCGTCCAGAGCACCCCTCCAGGATCACGCTGCAAGACCTCATCCGCAGCGGCCACGGCCATACTGCCGTGTCCATACTGCTGGAACTGCACGGCTTCTGGGCCTACGAGAACAGGGAGGCTCTAGCAGCGGCAGGCGATCATGCCTGACAAACGAAGGAACTCAAGTTTAATAGAGACAAGTTTAAACTTTGATGGACGAGTGATGTGATGTGAAATTGTAGTAGTTGTGAATTGACGTAGTTGTGAATTGACGACAGTGTGCTCCGACGTTTCGGTTTGTGCACAAGCAGTATTTACTAAGACCTTTGTTTTTAAATAAATAGTTATGTGATGCGTGGTGTGTGATGATAGATTCATAATAAAAAATATAATTACCCCATTTAATGCCGTGAATGTCGTAACACGACTAAGGAAGATACACGATGTAAATATAATGGGATAAAAATCGACCTCATATCCAATAGCAATCCATCTGGCCATCTTGAAATATTAGACCAAATGCACCTATTGACTCAGTGCTATTGTGACATAAATTAGGAGATAATTATCTTAGTACAGCAGTGGACTGTGAAAGGCTGTATACAGGGTTATCTGTAAAACACCGTTAACCTTTCGGGAATATGTAACTAACATAATAATCAACAACTTTTGTTCTATGACTTTTAAATATTCATCATATTTCAGTTCATCAGATTTTGATACAAAAATAAAAAAAATTTAAATGAACACTCTAAATGTTGTAGTCTATGCGATAGAACAATAGCGAGGGGTGCGAGCGGCGGGTGGCGGGGGCGTGCAGGCGTAGGTAGGTATAGCAAAATACACGAGTTGAAATGTGTTAAATAGGACATCGAAATCTTGAAGATTTGTTTTTGGTTAATGTATTTTGGTTTGTAAAAAGTCATAGAACAAAAGTTGTTGTTTATGATGTTAGTAACGTAGTCCTGAGAGGTTAATAACCATGTATAAGTTAATAAATTATTCTATAACAACTTTGGTATAAATCCATTTTTTCATTCAACAACGGCGGACTGACTCGACCCGCGCCACTCGCGGTCACGTACACACGCTTGAGACAAGCTCGACGGCTCGCTTTGAGTAGGTGCGAAGGAATTTACTTTTATTTAATTCCATCGAGCCAGCTCGATGCGAGCCTTCGAGCTATGAGTTTTGGCGGTCCACATCATGTTAAGTTTTGCTCCTTTTGGAGTAAAACTATCGAGTAATACCGTATACGTAAGTACGGAGCATTAGTCTACTACGAATCTAGGCAATGCTAGCATAGGCAAAGCGATATATTAGAACTGTCAAACTATATTGCTATTTTGACAGTAGTTGTGGCGCGTTTCATTTTACTTTAAAGTTTAAACTATGCGTTTAAGTACAAAACTTTTCTTTTTGTGAAGTTATGGAATATGGTGCTTTTAAAAAAGGGTAAATCTTTTAAACAAGTATAGATATTCAGTGTACTCAGTGTTCATTGGCGCGTTCTAAAAGCTTTCCTATTTGTAGCTATTATACAAATTAAAATTATTGTACATATAAGTTGTTCGAATCATAATTTGTGTCAATAGAGATTCATTAAGAAATGTTGGACTTACTATTTGAATTATGATTATTGTGCATCAATACTACTTTATATTAAAGTTCAAGCTATCTGCAAAATTATAAAATCAAATAATATATGTTTTAAAATATTATAGTTGTTTTTGCTTATGCATCCCTTAATATTTTTTTTACTACTTTACGCATTATTTCCTGCAATCACACTTATGCTATGATAAAACATTCTATTGCGAATTAAAAAATATAATTATAATTCTTCCGTATCAATATTGATTTAAATTAACAAGTTTTGAAATAAAAAGAAAATAATTGAAATAGGATCTCTGGGGTATGTTAGAGTTGTATGATTAGGAACTTGATTCTTACAAGTTGAGGCCGGCGCGCACTAACGTCGCGGCATGGCACGGCATGGCAAAGGATTTTATTACTGATCAAGTCATTTTCATTCTTATTTCAATGAGTTTAGGATTCATATTACTTTGTTTCGATACAATCGTACCGCAGCCCGCCGCGGCACGTCGCGGCATGCCGCAGGACGCCGCGGCATGCCACGGCGTCCCGCAGTGTGCCCAGTGGCGTAGCGTGGGTTTCTGCCGCCCGGGGCCGTTCGGCAATTCGCCGCCCCTTTTTACCCCAATGTTTCTGCAAAAGTACCTATAACATTTTTCGGGTTTTGGTATGTTTGTATGTTTATTAGTATGTCCTCTAGTTTGGATTTACACGCTGAACGGCATTAAGGATCAAAAAAGAAATGATGTCATTTGATTCGTCTCACTTGCTCAAATATCATAGAGCATCGGTATAATAATTTTACGGCAAAATGGCAGCTCTCAGCGGTATTAATGGGTCGCGCACGGCAGCGCGGCGCGGCGGCCGTTTCTCTGCTGCAATAGTATGCCTGGACGGCCTAAAGGATTTTAATAAGTTAAATGTCGATGAATTGCCGCCATCACTAGACGCTTTGTTGTTTTTAACAGCCGACCACACCTCACTCTGTTAGACATTCGGGACGGCTTCGGCGTAGTGGTGCGTCAGGAGGGCACTGTGGTCGTCGGTCTGCCCGCGAGGTAAACAAGTGTCGATAAAAACTTTCAACGTTTCTCTATGCGGAGCAGATATTTCGAGACGAATCTCCTAGTACCGTGACCACTGTGGCCGTCTTCTGCTTAATGCTGTCGGTGGTAGGAGCAATGTAAGTCTGAGAGTAGGCTTCATTGATTAGGCCCTTTCAGTTCTGAGGTTTATAATAGATACGAGAGCCTCGTACCCGTCGGTGATCGCTTCAGGTGTTTATCGTATTGATCACCGTCTTTAAATATGTGGTTTGGGACCGTCTTGGTGTAGTCTTTCACCATGCTTGTCACATTATCGCGGTTACCACTGGCGTCTTGGCCTCCACTGCCTGTGAGGCTTCTTCTTACAAAAGGAGTTCATAAGGAAAAGGCCCTTTGGGACGAGGTAGTTAACTAGCATTCGGCCATATGATTCTCGAGCCCCACGCCGAGCCTTCAATTTTCGTTTCGCCGCGTTCTTGTACTTCCACTTTCGCGTTGAAGTACTGAGCTTTGGTCTGACTGGGTACGCCATGCACCAGGACACTGTCAAGGCAATCCTTGACAGTGTCCTGGTGCATGGCGTCAGCCATCTCGTAAGGGTAAGTTGAGTTGCACGCATACGAGTATACTTCATAATCATCACCTTCAGACCGTCCCTATTGGTGAGTTTAAGTACGAGGTACGCTACCCGGGTCGACACACTATCGACTTCCACAAACTGCTCCTCTAGACCAGGAAACCGCGCGACGCCACCCCAAGAGTAGGTCACCTTCTCGATGGTAGCAAAAGTCACCTGACTCTAGAGTGTGTCCGTTTCGATGGCGCGGCCATGACCTTATGTTTTTTAAAAAATAATAACAAGATTTTGTAAAAATTTGTAAAAGTAGACTCCCAAAACCATAAATTTGTCAAAGCTATGGTTAAATGGTCCCCCTGTCATCGCTGATAACCGCAGTCTGTGCCACGTTATGTGACTTATTTCTACCTTTAGCTCGGCGAGGTATTCTTTTGCCATAGATTATGTTCGTTGTAAGACGCAAGGTATACTGTATAATTGATTTTGGTAGCCTGCCGTAGGCCGATAGTCTTACAGAACACATGCACTGCCGTACCCGCCACCACGTCCTTGGCCGGGAATAACGAAGCTGCCGGGAATTGAGACTGTTGCGTCCAAAAATTTGCAGAAGGCGTTTGTAGAGTATGTGAAACAATCGGCTTTGATTTTAACGCAAATATCATAAATATTGGAGTCAAAGTTCAAATAGCGTAAAGTTAAACCGCAGGTGTGACTATTGTCTTAGGAGACCTGTACCTGCTTTCTTCCCTATTCAACTATAAAGATTATTTTATCTGGCACGCGTCGCCCCTATTGCCCTGGCGCCTGTGTGCGCCAGTTGCGCCATGGCAATAGGGACGGCACACATCGCACACAGGGGCGGCTCGGCCCTGATATATGGATTTATTAATTACTCATAACAGGCTCGCAGATCACCGGAATATTTCAACCTATTCAAGAATTAATAAACGGACACAAGCAAGTCTTCTCGTAATGAAAATCATGATGATTTTGTTTTCGATTGTTGTTCTTTCTACTGCGCCCGCGCCGCCGCCGCACGGTCCTACTGGGATCGTATCAGTGCGCGCGTCAAGTATTTAAAATTTTTTTTTCGCGGCGTCTTTTGCCGCCCCCTTAAATGTGCCGCCCGGGGCCATGGCCCCCCCGGCCCCCCCCACGCTACGCTACTGAGTGTGCCACGACGTAATCAGTAGGTAAATAAGTTCCTGAATTCACTTTTAGTAAATCTTGTTCTCACAAATAATGTATCCAGAATTGTTTTCTCTTCGACATATCAGTTTGTATTTGTCGTTCTTTATCTTCAGCAAGAAGTGCTACTGATACTAAATTCCAGTCAATTGGACGCCTCGGTATGTCGCGGCGTCCCGAAGTATGCCGCGACGTGCCGCGACGCGCCGCGGCGTCCCGCGCCGTGCCGTCAGTCGGCGCCGGCCATTAAGACTCTGTAATCACCACTTCGTGGCACAAGGCAGATTACTGGTCGCTCTAGCTGTCTATGGCGTTGTTTTTAGGCCCATACAGCTCGGTCAAAGCTAGACAGGAGGGACAAGACAGCAAGTATGGCATGTCCTGATTTGTAGCCCCGCATCCGCATTGCAAGGAGTCCTCGGCCCCAAAGCCCCATAGCCCCGCACCCCCACAGTACCTCTGTAAGTGGGATGTGTACTCGGGAGGAGTATACGTTTCTTGCCTCTGCTTTCGGTGCCTCGACTGGGCTATCTATAATGGGCTTTGTATACTGCAGGAGTCTTGCGGCTCTTTAGACGGCATGGCATTATTTTATTATTTTGGAGTGGGTTGCGGTTGTCAGTTTCTTGTTTCAACTTCTCTACGGAGCACATCACAGTATTTGCATTTATCAAAGGGCCCAAACTTGTGCATAGTGAATATGTAACGTTGGGACGCCAGTGTGTCGTTGCCCCACGTTAGGCTCCACTGTAACGTTGGGACGCCAGTGTGTCGTTGCCCCAAGTTGGGCTCCACTGTAACGTTGGGACGCCAGTGTGTCGTTGCCCCACGTTGGGCGCCATTGTAACGTTGGGACGCCAGTGTGTCGTTGCCCCACGTTGGGCTCCACTGTAACGTTGGGACGCCAGTGTGTCGTTGCCCCACGTTGGGCTCCACTGTAACGTTGGGACGCCAGTGTGTCGTTGCCCCACGTTGGGCGCCACTGTAACGTTGGGACGCCAGTGTGTCGTTGCCCCACGTTGGGCTCCACTGTAACGTTGGGACGCCAGTGTGTCGTTGCCCCACGTTGGGCGCCACTGTAACGTTGGGACGCCAGTGTGTCGTTGCCCCACGTTGGGCTCCACTGTAACGTTGGGACGCCAGTGTGTCGTTGCCCCACGTTGGGCGCCACTGTAACGTTGGGACGCCAGTGCGTTGCACGTGGGTCATTTAAGTTATTAAGTTAAATAAAATATCGATATATATCGGTAACAATATGTATATTTCAGTTAAATGAATCTATACAATCTTTAGCAGGAGGAAAAGAAAACTGATTTACACAATTTTGACTCTAAAAGAAGTTAACAGAGGTGGGGGTTCGTGTAGTCCTCCCGGATATACAGAGGGAAGACGACTTAACTTGCGATGCTGCTTCGGCCAGAAAGGGGCGGTGATCGCCGCCCGGTCGTATTTAAAGGCCCGAAGTGGAGTGCCTGAGGTGAGGGAACGGAGGTCAGCCGAGAGGCGAGGGAACGGCGACCGCTACGACGTCACAAATAAAGTGCTGAATTGGGAGAGAAAGATGAGAGATTGAAGTAGTCGGCCTGCGGCGTACGAGCGGCGCGACCACAAGGTTACGGTGCACAGAATATCAGCGTCATTTTGTTAACTGTACCACAAAGGAACAAAATAGCCGAGTGGACCACAGACGACATGCAAATGCATTTTCTGTTTATGGTTGACGGCATAGAATACAAGTGTCACCACCCCCTATCTTCCCGTGGGTGTCGTAAGAGGCGACTAAGGGATAACACGATGCAAATACCATCTTTGCGTAGAGACGGAAAACTCGACATCAAACCCTATGCGACTGCCTCGTTGGTCTCGCGGCATAAATGTGCGCGTGGGATCGGGAGGTCCCGGGTTCGATTCCTGGGTCGAGCAGTGTTATTGGGTTTTTCTGTCACGAAATTCTCAGTAGCAGCACGGAGTCTGGAAATGTGCCCGGTACGGCAATAGGCTCGCCCCTTATTACGTGGGACTAAAGTATATCTGGCGAAAAGTGGGTGTAGAAATACACCTCTGCTTACCCCTTCGGGGATAAAAGGCGTGACGATATGTATGTATGTATGTATACTTATATTATACTTAAAAGTTTATCTTGTATTATTTCTGTAACAAATAAACAGTATTTCTTTATTATTCTGCAACTGAACGGGTTTTGATGAAAATTTGTAACTAGTATGCTTACAATGGTAAGTGGTAGTAGTAGCATGTAGGTATGCTACTTTTATCTCGATAAGCGACGCGCTCTCAAAAGCTATTATAAAAATACTAGCTGACCCAGCGAACTCCGTATCGCCTTTTTAAGAGTTTTTATTTAATTCCCTTTTTTCCAAGCCCCTTTTCCAAAGTTACCATTGACTTAGCACTTAATCTCTTATCATTTCAGAGTCTATAAATGATGAACAAACAAACATAGATTTTTATATAATATTGAATTCCCCATTCCTTAAAATATCGGAGACGATACCCATATCGACTTTAAAAAAAAACCCGTCTGCTATCTTTGATTTCCTATCCGCCATCTTTGATCACGAAATAGATGTTGTGTTTAGATTATTCATCCCTTTAATCATCAGAGACGATACCCATATTGATTTTTAAAAATTTTCCCTTCCGCCACCTTTGATTTCCCATCCGCCATCTTGAATCACGAAATAGATGTTGTATTTGGATTCTCCATCCCTTTAAACATCGGAGACGATACCCATATTGATTTTTTTTTAATTCCCATCCGCCATCTTTGATCACGAAATAGATGGTGTTTTTGAATTCCCCATTCCTTAAAATATCGGGGACGATACCCATATTGATTTTTTTAAATTTTCCCATCCGCCATCTTTGATTTCCTATCCGCCATCTTTGATCACGAAATAGATGTTGTATTTGGATTTACCATCCCTTAAATCATCAGAGACGATACCCATATTGATTTTTTTAATTTTTCCCATCCGCCATGTTTGATTTCCCATCCGCCATCTTGAATCACAAAATAGATGTTGTATTTGGATTCCCCATCCCTTTCAACATCGGAGACGATACCCATATTGATTTTTTTTTAAATTACCATCCGCCATCTTTGATCACGAAATAGATGGTGTTTTTGAATTCCCCATTCCTTAAAATATCGGAGACGATACCCATATTGATTTTTTAAAATTTTCCCATCCGCCATCTTTGATTTCGTATCCGCCATCTTTGATCACGAAATAGATGTTGTATTTGGATTCAACATCCCTTAAATCATCAGAGACGATACCTATATTGATTTTTTTAATTTTTCCCATCCGCCATGTTTGATTTCCCATCCGCCATCTTGATGTGATTCAATAATATATAATATTGAATTCCCCATTCCTTAAAATATCGGAGACGATACCCATATCGACTTTAAAAAAAAACCCGTCTGCCATCTTTGATTTCCTATCCGCCATCTTTGATCACGAAATAGATGTTGTGTTTAGATTCTTCATCCCTTTAATCATCAGAGACGATACCCATATTGATTTTTAAAATTTTTCCCTTCCGCCACCTTTGATTTCCCATCCGCCATCTTGAATCACGAAATAGATGTTGTATTTGGATTCCCCATCCCTTTAAACATCGGAGACGATACCCATATTGTTTTTTTTTAAATTCCCATCCACCATCTTTGATCACGAAATAGATGTTGTATTTGGATTCACCATCCCTTAAATCATCAGAGACGATACCCATATTGTTTTTTTTATTTTTTCCCATCCGCCATGTTTTATTTCCCATCCGCCATCTTGAATCACAAAATAGATGTTGTATTTGGATTCCCCATCCCTTTGAACATCGGAGACGATACCCATATTGATTTTTTTTTAAATTACCATCCGCCATCTTTGATCAAGAAATAGATGGTGTTTTTGAATTCCCCATTCCTTAAAATATCGGAGACGATACTCATATTGATTTTTTAAAATTTTCCCATCCGCCATCTTTGATTCTATCCGCCATCTTTGATCACGAAATAGATGTTGTATTTGGATTCACCATCCCTTAAATCATCAGAGACGATACCCATATTGTTTTTTTTAATTTTTCCCATCCGCCATATTTTATTTCCCATCCGCCATCTTGAATCACAAAATAGATGTTGTATTTGGATTCCCCATCCCTTTAAACATCGGAGACGATACCAATATTGATTTTTTTAAATTTTCCCATCCACCATCTTTGATTTCCTATCCGCCATCTTTGATCACGAAATAGATGTTGTATTTGGATTCACCATCCCTTAAATCATCAGAGACGATACCCATATTGTTTTTTTTAATTTATCCCATCCGCCATGTTTTATTTCCCATCCGCCATCTTGAATCACAAAATAGATGTTGTATTTGGATTCCCCATCCCTTTAAACATCGGAGACGATACCCATATTGATTTTTTTTTATTTTCCCATCCGCCATCTTTGATTTCCTATCCGCCATCTTTGATCACGAAATAGATGTTGTATTTGGATTCACCATCCCTTAAATCATCAGAGACGATACCCATATTGATTTTTTTAATTTTTCCCGTCCGCCATGTTTGATTTCCCATCCACCATCTTGAATCACAAAATAGATGTTGTATTTGGATACCCCATCCCTTAAAATATCGAAGGCGATACCCATATCGAGTTTTTAAATTTTCTCATCCGCCATCTTTGATTTCCCGTCCGCCATCTTGGATCACTAAATAAAGGACAATGCCAGATCCTGCCCCACCCTTTCATTAATTTACAAGAAATGTAAATTAATGAAAATTATCCTATCAAAATAAGACCCTTGGTTACATAATTGTTACTCTGTTACACTTGCGGATAAAAAGTAAGTAATAAAAGGAATTTTAAAACCCAACGCCTATTTCCTGTTTTTATCTCGACCACTTGCGTTACTTAGTACGCATACACGAGAACAAAACGAGTAATTTGATTAAAAAAAATGACATGTATAAATGTATTATGTACAGATTTTAATATGTATTCGGTTTAAATATACACAGTTAATGAAAATAATGTTTTTATGAATGTTTATTCTAATAATTATTTGGCAATATGAGCGTTAGTGATTACGTGTAACGAAACGTCCTTGGTGCGCCAATGCTTATGTCAAAGTAAAGATCAGTCAAGATTGAAGATGACAATCATTGACATCAATTGACATTCGCTTTGTTGTTTGTGTTTGTTGCTCCGTAATCTCTCTCTGTGATTTAATATTATATTTTCATGACGATTTTGCTTTTGTATACGGACTCGATCTCGCCTACTCGCCGACTTTGTGCTATTTGCGACGGATTCTGATCATTGCTTGTGACTTGGGTAACGATGTTGAGGTGCATAAATTGTCACTTATGCGTCGACAGAATGATAAGACATGTAGTGTCTTCAATACAATCTGAACTGCAAACTCTTCTCGCTAGATAGAAATCGTTGCAACAGGTATGTAGATACTACGTTATTTATTGATCATATTTGACCGTAGCGAAAAATCCTTATAATGATGATTGTACCACCTGCGGTTTTGCTTGGCTTGTAATTAATGCAACAAAATATGTATATAATAGTAAACCTACCTACCTAAAAGTATCTTAAATAACTAGTATAATAGGCTAAATATTCAAGTTTGTCTTTTAGGGATTGTGTGGATATAATTATGAACTTGTCTATCTCCACCACATACTCATATATGTTTCTTACCTTACAGCTTCCACCAGAAGCTGTTAACTGTCAAGAGTGCTTTTTGCGGCTAGACCAGCATTGTAGAAATGGGAATCTGAATGCTGAAAGAGATCTAGTTCACGACAATATTGATCAGCCCGCAGGTTTTCTTGATAATGTTTTAATAATGTTTGAAGATGAATAAATCAATCACTCTTATAACTTGTTTTATTTTGTTACCGATAAACAGTCAGGATCATCATCATCCTCTTAGCGTTATCCCAGTTTCAATCTGGGGTCCGCTTTCTAGTCTAACCGGATTTGGCTGAATATTAGCTTTTCCACGGAGCGACTGCCTGTCTGACCTCCGCAACCCGAAGGGATAGCGATATTCCATGGTTTAGACAAGTGTCAGTTTATTTAGAAGGTACTGACGCCCTGTAACGATTGTCAAAGATCTTCATGACAACCGGGACCGACGGCTTAACGTGCTCTCCGAGGCACGGGACAAGCGATAATTAACCATTCAATACGCACATAACTTCGAAAAGTCATTGGTGCGCGCCGTGGATTCGAACCCGATACCCTCTGCGGCAGTCTGTTGGTATATCCACTCGGCTTTCGCCGCCTTACATGAACAGTCAGGATGTTATGACCTAAGTCAAAAGTATTACTAAGATTGATGTTATGTAATTCCTTCCTTTCATAGCCAAACATCCTAGGATAGCATTTTAACAAAATACATTACTTTAATAATTTCTACAATAATAACTGCAACTAACCTAAACTTCAGGTACCTAACCTAAAAGTCATATTTTTTAAGATTTAAAAGAACCCGCAAGTTCTAAAGGGATTTTAAAATGTTTGTAGATAACACTAATATAGCACCAGTAGAGTGCTACATTTGTCATGCTTGTACACGAACTTTTATTGGTGGGTCAAAGCTCTATAGAGTTTCTGGCATTGTCCTTTCATTTTATTAATCAGCGTCCCGAAAATCTCGAAAACGATACTCATATAGATTGTATCCTATTCGTTTAGCCTTTTTTTGCCCTTGACCAAACCCTCCCCCTTCTCGTTTGACCATTTCATTATTTTTGTCTGGCCTCTAAAAGTTGTGGGGTAATTTTATATAGCCTATAGCCTTTTGGCATAATTGGGCTATCATAGGCAATAACAATTTTTTAAATCCGACTGCTAGTTCCTGAGATAAGCCGACATTATCTTTTAGCCTTTTTAGCCTTTTGCCCGGCCTCAAAGGGTCGTAGCGTTATGTTATATAGCCTATAGCCTGCCGGAATAACTGGGCTATCGTATACAAAAAGAATTTTTCAGATCCGACCGGTAGTTCCTGAGATTAGCGCGTTCAAACAAACAAACAAACAAACAAACTCTTCCGCTTTATTATATTAGTATAGAAGTATGTCTGAAATAAAATGAATCTGACTAAAGTTTAATATTACAGTAAAGTACCAAAACATGTATAAGTAAATAAAACAAACTGTGTATATTATGCATATATTTCAACAACACGATTAAAATATATTATATAACAACAATTTTATATTTTTTTCATATAAATAAACAACATTTGTAAATATAGATATAACAAGAAAATATAAATGTGTACTTCTGATAAAACTGTGATATTGTAGTATTATTAAACCATTTATAATAGCTTATATTGCAATAAAATTCTTAATACTAATATTGCGAAATAGTAAATGCTACACCAAGGATAGAGCAACAAAAGAGCTTTCTATACAACAGGTTCTTTTTTACGTCACTCGCATAAAAAAAATATTTAAAAAAATCAATTTCAGGTAAATACAAAGAATTGCGGCGAGTACGAGTTTCCTTTAACTTTCGTCATTCTAATTGGTCCGCTCTTAGCACTCTGTCAATCGAAATGAAAACGCAGCTATTGTATTAACGTAAAATAAACTCATATTAGCCCCGCTTTTACAAATGTTGATATTTTAGGTGTTAGAACCATTATAATTCACACTTGGTGTTTACTATAAATATATCACAATTTATTTATTATTAAAGATATTTTTTATTTATGTACGATTTATTAATAAAATCGCTCTTCTAGATTTATATTCGGGAATATGTATATTTTAAATGAACTTAATTTACTAATTATGCATGGATAATATTGCTAACCTAGCTGTAGGCACTAAGATTACTTTCATTCTATAAAACACATTATAACAAGCTTTACTTATAAATAAATAAAAACTTGTACTTGATTATATTGTGATTCACTTATGTGTAAATAAAATTATTTTTATAATCTACCAGTTTCATAAAAATACTGTGGATACCTATGTAAATATTGATCGAGATAAAAATAGTAATATAATAATAATTATTTATTATTCAGACACACATGGTAACTTAAATCATTAAAAGACACTAGGAAAAGTATGCTTCTTTAAAATGCGATCCAAATTTTAGTTTGTATGTACAATCAAACAAGTCGGCGGTGGACCAGTTTGAAAAAAAATCCCTTGGCTCGCTCATAGTGTCGAGGCACATTAGAAACTGGTATTGTATACGAATGTCAAAGTTTGTGTAAAGTAGCACTGGAAGCGACGATGTCTTGCTGAGCGATTCTCACCCTTATGGTGGTCTAGCGGGAAGTTGTTCGACTGCACGTAAATAAAATGTCTTTAATCTAAACAAATTGGTTGATTTAAATGCTGAACAATGTCTTTATGTATTGAGCTATTTGCTGCGTATATTGCGAGTAAGATACACTTTTGGTCATCTTATAACATAAGTAAACAGTAAAACTTTCAAATTTCTTATGTAGTACGTTTTGGACACAAACTGATTACTGTAGAGATAAATTAATGTTGTAAAACTATTAATCACCATTGTTCTGTTTAGTTCGACCTCACGCCTGTGATTCTTGCTTTATAAATGAGTACCTACGTATAATTGTGTATATAAAATTTTTCGCGGCCATCACATATCTTAAGTCTTAAGCGCAGGCCACACCTGTAACGGTACAAAATAAGTTCCTATTACCCGTTACCGTTGTGACCTGCGCTTTACACTTATATATCATACTATAACGTTGTCTACACAGACTCTTGCGCACTCCGGTACTCGAACACGCTACCCCTCTCCAAGAACGCGTTGTGCTTGTTCGCTTGCTTGTCTGCTTCGCTCGCCTCTGAGGGTAGCCCGTAGCCACCACCCGCGGGGGAATTCATTAAGTATTTATCCTGGGAAAAAAATAGGTAATTCAGGCAACTGCCATGTCAATGATTTAGAACTTTCGAGATTATACACATAGTAATATTTAAGTAACGGGTCTATATCGCGTAATATAACCCATGACGAAACGTCGAGGGAAATATGTAATAAAGTATTTAACTTATTACTACTTTACTTTATTTACACACTTACTCGATACAATTGCAAAAAGATGGTCACAGCCAGTTTGAAATCCCTTAGTTATGACGAGACAGAAAACCTTATACACATTATTTCCTAAACTGACTGCTCTCACACCACGCGTACACACACACACACAAACACAAAAACACACACACACACACACCAAAACACACACTCTCATTCATAAGTAATGTACGACTAGTGCTGCACGTATCCAGTGCTTGGAGAGGCTGGTAATCTGTCGTACAGGTCTCCTAGTACAGATACCAGTCTCTCACATAGTGGCATATATGTAGTATAAGCTTCTTTTGTGCAATTATGTATTTTGTAACTATGTGAGACAGAAACAATAAAGTTATATTATTACTTTACGAGTACTATTATAATTACCAGATGTAGACCCATTACGTTGATATTAGTAACTGCCATGTCGTCTCCAGTTGAACTTCTTTTAAGATCATAAAAAGGCATGATTGGGTACATCATGTACATTGGGTTGTAGTTAGTTTTAAGGCCTTCCAGGCACTAGAAACTTATCCTATTTCGTGAGACTGTACAAATATACAATCAACGGATATTAAGAACACCCAGACTCGCAGCAACTATGTGTTTTCTTTTTCATTCTAATTATTAAAGCCTCACGCCTGTATCCCCGGAGGGGTACCTACCCCTCCGGAGGGTGTAATGTTACAGCCTCATTTCGCCACTTTATGAATTTTAGATCCCACGTTATAGGGGACCCGCCTATTGCTATTACCGGGCACATTGCCAGGTGCTTCTAAGAATTGTGGGAAAGACGGTACAGATAGTTCAACTCAGTTGTGCGCGCGGCCCTATGTGTGCGTGGGCTTGTAAATACAGGGGGTGGTGACACTTGTATTCTATGCCGTCAACCACACGGCAATACAGGAGTCAGGTAAATATTTTTTAATTTTAAATTTAGTTGTAATTAATATTTACTAATATGATTCTATATACGAAAAAAATATCCTTGTTGACGCTTACGTATTATTGTTTGAGACTCGAGAAACCATTGCTAAGGTATACGAATTTCTGAAAATAGATGCGAAAGATATATTGGAACTAGTAAGTGATCCAGTTTGCAGTGCAAGTCCAATTTTAATATCGAAATTAAGTGAACATTTAAATAGCGTACGGAAAAGAACAGCAATGGCAGTGGGGGTATCAGAGAGAACAATTACAAATATATTCTTCGATTGCCACCATATCATCCTGAACTAAACCCCATAGAAAATGAGTGGGGAATTTAAAAAAATTTTATTGCTTCACATAATGTCGACCAAAATGTGACGGAAATAATGAAACTTGAACGTTTAAGTCAAATTGATGAAGGGATGTGGGGTAATAAACGGCGGGCCAATCCCGGGCGGGGTCGCGAGAAAGTATGCAAATCGCGAATCGCGTGACCCTGCCAACATACGGGACCCGTAGGGACACCGCGGTGGTTTTTAGTGGGTATGCCCCGAACGCCTGTAGGGGAGAGCCTCCACATACCTCCTCCGCCAGTCCCAAGCCTAGCCGTTCTAATGGCTGGGTTGGCGGAGTTGAGATGACTCATAAGGAGAGTTTTACCACCGTAGTGAACAAAAAAAAAAAAAAAAAAAAGGGATGTGGGGTAATACTTGTCGACATGTACAAAAGAAAGAAGAAGAATACTATAGACATCTTGATATGGAGTCAGAAATCATAATTAACCTTGGTGAGAGCAGCGAATCCGAAAATTCATCATTTGATTTTTCAAGTAGCGATTCAGAATAATGTTCAATAAATAAACATTAAATTACGAAATAACTGTTTTTTTTCTAAACCCGTATATAACCCGTAAATAACTGTATTTGTATTTGTACCCGACTGTACCTCTTGTCACGCACACAAAGTCACTGTATACGTACAAGGTTTACCCACACATAGGGCCGCGCGCACAACTGAGTTGAACTGTCTATAACACTTTGCCCGACCCGAGGATCGAACCCGGTACCTCCAGATCAGCAGACGCATACGCTATCCACGGGACCAAGGAGGCAGTCAACTGTTTGTGTATTACATAAAGTGTTGTCCCACATTCGCCGCAATCTCAAGGCGAAGCGGCGACTGTAACCATTACAACATCCGAACAGACCATATTCATTTTGACCACTTCAGCCTAGGAATAAATCCTGTGTCAAGACTTTCCAAACATACAACCAATAAACATAATAAACTCCCAGACTCGAAACAACAAGTTATGGATCACAGTGTTGCCTCGTGTGGTAATCGAACCCACAACACTCGTCGCAGTGTCGGGCGGCGAGGCGGCCGCTTAAGCCACTACGCCAACCGAGTATAACGTAAGTGATGTGAGTGCTATGTACTCACCCCAGGGTTAGCGTGTATGGAGGCCCGACCGCCCAAGTTGATGAGGCGCCCGTCTACACGTTGTAGCAGGTTCAAACCACGCTCGCCTGGCTCGCCACCTGTTATTGGACATCAACATAATTACAGTTTAATATATTATATAATTTTATATGTTTTATATAAGTGTACAATAAAATAAATAATAAATAATGTACTCATTTAATTTATTTGCGCGATGAGTGAAAATCATATTCGTAACAGAAACAATAGCTATATGTGTTTACAAATAGTAATAAGACTCAAGATTGAGACGAATTGTATCAAATAGATGACAAGAAAACTCACATGAATCTCCAAGTTTTTCTCATAGACCTATTCTATCAGAATTCACAATGCTTTCGGAGAGATTTATGTCATATTAGTGCACTGACGGATGGTAATCAAAGGCAGTATGAAAAAAATGGACTTGTTAATAAGTTGCGTTGTAAGAAGCATACGTGTTTACCGTTCATCCCGTAAGGCTGGAAGGCCCGTCGTTCAGTGAGCACAGACAGTTGCACGTTGCGGCGGAACATTAGCTCACGAGTCACGCCGTCGCCGCCCACCCAACGACCTGCGTGGAAAAATACCATTGCTTAAACAAAATCTATGATCTAATATAAACAATTTTTAACTTTCGCGATTTGTAGACATTATACAGGTTTATATAGCGGGTCTTACTCGCGACCTTAGCTATCTTGAGTACGATCTAATAATTTGTGCAGAAACGTTCACGCCATAGGTGACTGAATACCGAATATTTACCATTATTTTAAGAATTGAATGAACTAATTTCATAACTTTAATTTCGATCTCGATATAGCTACAAAGTTATTTTAAGTATAGTGTGAAAACATTTTAGGGGTGATATGTATTCTTTGCTATGAAGAACTCTTTCTAGGACATTGACGCAATCACTTTCATATGTCACCAAAACCAATCTATCACGACAATGTAACTATCTGAAGGTTCAAAATCGGACAGAGGATTGGACTAGCTACTACCTCAAAATAAATATTACTAGTTAACATTAAGTGAACATTGCAACATTGCTAAAAATAAAGATCCTGTGTCCCATTCCAGTGAGTCACTTGCCACTCATTCGTCAATGCTGTCAACATTGACGAATGAGTGGCAAGCATGTAAGGACTCTGACAATGTCAGAGGAGTGGGTTCAACAACCAATGATGGCGGGTGTCAGTCATATAATAAAACATAATTGTGACTAACCTACAAAATGTTAATTATCGCTCGCTTAAAAATGTGCCGGTAATAGGCTCGTCCCCTATTACATTTGGACCAAAACATAACTGGCGATGTGTAGGTGTGTAATACACCTCTGCTGCCTACATCTTCGGAGTTAGAGCCGTGAAGTTATGTTGTGTGACTAACCTTTCCCCCCGGAGCCGGTCCTGAGCGAGAACTTGGTGACGAGCATGGGGTACCGGCGCTCGACGATCTCCACGTCCGTGATGCGCGTGTTCGTCATGTGCGTGTGCACGCCGCCACACCTCTGCCTACACCTTCGGGGTTAAAGCCGTGAAGTTATGTAGTGTGACTAACCTTTCCCCCCGGAGCCGGTCCTGAGCGAGAACTTGGTGACGAGCATGGGGTACCGGCGCTCGACGATCTCCACGTCCGTGATGCGCGTGTTCGTCATGTGCGTGTGCACGCCGCCACACCTCTGCCTACACCTTCGGGGTTAAAGCCGTGAAGTTATGTAGTGTGACTAACCTTTCCCCCCGGAGCCGGTCCTGAGCGAGAACTTGGTGACGAGCATGGGGTACCGGCGCTCGACGATCTCCACGTCCGTGATGCGCGTGTTCGTCATGTGCGTGTGCACGCCGCCACACCTCTGCCTACACCTTCGGGGTTAAAGCCGTGAAGTTATGTAGTGTGACTAACCTTTCCCCCCGGAGCCGGTCCTGAGCGAGAACTTGGTGACGAGCATGGGGTACCGGCGCTCGACGATCTCCACGTCCGTGATGCGCGTGTTCGTCATGTGCGTGTGCACACCGCCACACCTCTGCCTACACCTTCGGGGTTAAAGCCGTGAAGTTATGTAGTGTGACTAACCTTTCCCCCCGGAGCCGGTCCTGAGCGAGAACTTGGTGACGAGCATGGGGTACCGGCGCTCGACGATCTCCACGTCCGTGATGCGCGTGTTCGTCATGTGCGTGTGCACGCCGCCACACCTCTGCCTACACCTTCGGGGTTAAAGCCGTGAAGTTATGTAGTGTGACTAACCTTTCCCCCCGGAGCCGGTCCTGAGCGAGAACTTGGTGACGAGCATGGGGTACCGGCGCTCGACGATCTCCACGTCCGTGATGCGCGTGTTCGTCATGTGCGTGTGCACGCCGCCACACCTCTGCCTACACCTTCGGGGTTAAAGCCGTGAAGTTATGAAGTGTGACTAACCTTTCCCCCCGGAGCCGGTCCTGAGCGAGAACTTGGTGACGAGCATGGGGTACCGGCGCTCGACGATCTCCACGTCCGTGATGCGCGTGTTCGTCATGTGCGTGTGCACGCCGCCACACCTCTGCCTACACCTTCGGGGTTAAAGCCGTGAAGTTATGTAGTGTGACTAACCTTTCCCCCCGGAGCCGGTCCTGAGCGAGAACTTGGTGACGAGCATGGGGTACCGGCGCTCGACGATCTCCACGTCCGTGATGCGCGTGTTCGTCATGTGCGTGTGCACGCCGCCACACCTCTGCCTACACCTTCGGGGTTAAAGCCGTGAAGTTATGTAGTGTGACTAACCTTTCCCCCCGGAGCCGGTCCTGAGCGAGAACTTGGTGACGAGCATGGGGTACCGGCGCTCGACGATCTCCACGTCCGTGATGCGCGTGTTCGTCATGTGCGTGTGCACGCCGCCACACCTCTGCCTACACCTTCGGGGTTAAAGCCGTGAAGTTATGTAGTGTGACTAACCTTTCCCCCCGGAGCCGGTCCTGAGCGAGAACTTGGTGACGAGCATGGGGTACCGGCGCTCGACGATCTCCACGTCCGTGATGCGCGTGTTCGTCATGTGCGTGTGCACGCCGCCACACCTCTGCCTACACCTTCGGGGTTAAAGCCGTGAAGTTATGTAGTGTGACTAACCTTTCCCCCCGGAGCCGGTCCTGAGCGAGAACTTGGTGACGAGCATGGGGTACCGGCGCTCGACGATCTCCACGTCCGTGATGCGCGTGTTCGTCATGTGCGTGTGCACGCCGCCACACCTCTGCCTACACCTTCGGGGTTAAAGCCGTGAAGTTATGTAGTGTGACTAACCTTTCCCCCCGGAGCCGGTCCTGAGCGAGAACTTGGTGACGAGCATGGGGTACCGGCGCTCGACGATCTCCACGTCCGTGATGCGCGTGTTCGTCATGTGCGTGTGCACGCCGCCACACCTCTGCCTACACCTTCGGGGTTAAAGCCGTGAAGTTATGTAGTGTGACTAACCTTTCCCCCCGGAGCCGGTCCTGAGCGAGAACTTGGTGACGAGCATGGGGTACCGGCGCTCGACGATCTCCACGTCCGTGATGCGCGTGTTCGTCATGTGCGTGTGCACGCCGCCACACCTCTGCCTACACCTTCGGGGTTAAAGCCGTGAAGTTATGTAGTGTGACTAACCTTTCCCCCCGGAGCCGGTCCTGAGCGAGAACTTGGTGACGAGCATGGGGTACCGGCGCTCGACGATCTCCACGTCCGTGATGCGCGTGTTCGTCATGTGCGTGTGCACGCCGCCACACCTCTGCCTACACCTTCGGGGTTAAAGCCGTGAAGTTATGTAGTGTGACTAACCTTTCCCCCCGGAGCCGGTCCTGAGCGAGAACTTGGTGACGAGCATGGGGTACCGGCGCTCGACGATCTCCACGTCCGTGATGCGCGTGTTCGTCATGTGCGTGTGCACGCCGCCACACCTCTGCCTACACCTTCGGGGTTAAAGCCGTGAAGTTATGTAGTGTGACTAACCTTTCCCCCCGGAGCCGGTCCTGAGCGAGAACTTGGTGACGAGCATGGGGTACCGGCGCTCGACGATCTCCACGTCCGTGATGCGCGTGTTCGTCATGTGCGTGTGCACGCCGCCACACCTCTGCCGACACCTTCGGGGTTACAGCCGTGAAGTTATGTAGTGTGACTAACCTTTCCCCCCGGAGCCGGTCCTGAGCGAGAACTTGGTGACGAGCATGGGGTACCGGCGCTCGACGATCTCCACGTCCGTGATGCGCGTGTTCGTCATGTGCGTGTGCACGCCGCCACACCTCTGCCTACACCTTCGGGGTTAAAGCCGTGAAGTTATGTAGTGTGACTAACCTTTCCCCCCGGAGCCGGTCCTGAGCGAGAACTTGGTGACGAGCATGGGGTACCGGCGCTCGACGATCTCCACGTCCGTGATGCGCGTGTTCGTCATGTGCGTGTGCACGCCGCCACACCTCTGCCTACACCTTCGGGGTTAAAGCCGTGAAGTTATGTAGTGTGACTAACCTTTCCCCCCGGAGCCGGTCCTGAGCGAGAACTTGGTGACGAGCATGGGGTACCGGCGCTCGACGATCTCCACGTCCGTGATGCGCGTGTTCGTCATGTGCGTGTGCACGCCGCCACACCTCTGCCTACACCTTCGGGGTTAAAGCCGTGAAGTTATGTAGTGTGACTAACCTTTCCCCCCGGAGCCGGTCCTGAGCGAGAACTTGGTGACGAGCATGGGGTACCGGCGCTCGACGATCTCCACGTCCGTGATGCGCGTGTTCGTCATGTGCGTGTGCACGCCGCCACACCTCTGCCTACACCTTCGGGGTTAAAGCCGTGAAGTTATGTAGTGTGACTAACCTTTCCCCCCGGAGCCGGTCCTGAGCGAGAACTTGGTGACGAGCATGGGGTACCGGCGCTCGACGATCTCCACGTCCGTGATGCGCGTGTTCGTCATGTGCGTGTGCACGCCGCCACACCTCTGCCTACACCTTCGGGGTTAAAGCCGTGAAGTTATGTAGTGTGACTAACCTTTCCCCCCGGAGCCGGTCCTGAGCGAGAACTTGGTGACGAGCATGGGGTACCGGCGCTCGACGATCTCCACGTCCGTGATGCGCGTGTTCGTCATGTGCGTGTGCACGCCGCCACATCCGTGCCAACCGGGGCCCTGCAACGTGTGGGGACGGAGTAAGAATACAGTATCACTACACTATAACGTGGGTCGTATCAGGTGACTAAGGAAAATACACGAAGCAAATAGCATTCTATGCAAATAGAAAAAAAAAACTCGACATAACACACTGTAAACCCAACCGATTTGGACAGCGTGGTATAGTAGGCCAAATTCTTCTATTAACACTTTAAACGCCACGGTAACGGAAGATAGGATGTCAATAATTTTTTCTCACAGTGCTACCAAGGAACTTAAGAGACGCTTAAGTCTAGCAGCATACTGTTAAGGGATGTAAAGAAAAGTACACCAAGCAAATAGCGTATTTCGGTAGACACGAAAACTCTACATCAAGGCGATGATAACAAGCAGATAAAGTGATGCTAGCCTTTATAACTGATAAGTAGTTGGATTAAAAAGTCAGTAATACTCACAGCACCGCTCCCGCCCGCAACAGTCTCGTAGTACCCCCAGTCCTTCTCGCCCAACGTCAAGTTGTTCATGCAGCCCTGGGACGCCGCGCACACCTGTACCATACACATCATACAATACAGGATCTATGAATAACACTTCCATTTCTGACACACAACGAAAAGCCCGGAAACTACGGGGCGCAATGAGCTGCAAAGAAGAATGGCCATTTTTGACCTAAACATGTATAGAGATAAAACTTATTTTAAAATTAAGGCTATTTTTTAGTGTAATGATTTCACTAACAATTATATTTTATAGAAGTCTAGGTAAAAAGAAAAGTTTTGGGTTGTAAAGATGTTCTAGAACTCGTGAACGCATCCTTATCAAAATATTTTTTATTCGCTACATTGTTATATTATCTGTGCCTCCTGTTTAGCTACGTTCCATTTCACTTATACCACATCTTTAGCATTTGGTTTTGTCAAAACCTCGAGCAAACTTAATTTTATATATAAATTGAATCAAGTTGTTAAAAGCTGATCATAAATGAATGTATTTTTTTATGTTAAAAGATATAAAAAAATAAATATAAATGTATTTCTGCCGTTGAAAACATTGGATAAGGATGCAATGGAACGTTTTTGACGTAAAGACGCCGCCGGTGACATTGGACGTGGGAGAATCTGTCAAATTAATACGAACTAATTTCGGTGTATTATGTAATTCCTAGACCTTTATAAGAAAACCTTTCTTTACAGTATAATTTCTTGATTATAGATCTACTTGTTTTTGTACATTTTATCTATATACACAATAATTCATTATCAGGTCATTCAATGTATGAGAAGTGGCCATTGTTCTTTGGAATGCATGCAGCTTTTGAAGAGTGTCGAGGAGCTGTAAGAGAATATTTGAAAATACTTCATCAAGAGTGTAAAAATTTTCCACGCGGACTGAGCCGCGGCCGAAGTCTACTATCTACATTTAAAACATTTCGACAGTAAATCTTATCAAAAGATTTGAATGCGAAATAAGTATATGTTATCAGACAGAAAGTGCACCATCTGTCATATAATTTGATAAAACGTTACAAATACTCCGGGTAGCGTAAATGGTTTTGATAACATAATATTTACCTGGAACGCCTTAAGCACAACGTCGACGATACGTTGTGAGGTGAGCACGTTACCGCCCACTACTGCAGCGCCCTCTGACGGGTCCAGGATAGACCCTGATGGGATTATCACTTGGACTGGATTCAAACAACCCTGCAACATAAACACACCAAGTTTATTGAATACATAAATTATAACAAATGTAATAGATGATAGATAGCTACGTCAAAATTGATAAACTGAGATTCACCAACCGAAATCTCAATTTCTGGTTGAAGTTTATCAAACAGAGGACAACTGGTATTCGCACCTCATTTCCAATATCGTTACCGTTTGGTACCATAAGCTATTATTTCTTAGTCAACCACGTGACATGTCCAAGTTGTATGCCAGGCACGTACATTTTGACACTAAGCCTATATCGATATGGCTAATCGAATGATACTATGTCTAGTCTAGGCAATCAGGACCTCAATTTCTGGTTGGTGTCGATTACTGATTTATAGTCGCTTTCCAAAATATACATATATTCTTAGTTAACTAATCTTACTTTATAATCTTAAACATGTTTCATCTACAGTCATAAGAAATAAATTAATAACACAAACTTTGGACAACAGATAGCGTCGGAAAATATTATTATTTGACTTTAAAATACAACAATGCCGGCTCTTTCTTTTTTACTCGCCCTGGGAAGGAGCTAAGCAACCTGAGACTAGCTACATGCCTGGTTAAGCGGCACGTCATGTCCCACCATACATCGCAGGCAGTAGATCAGAGCCGACAGCGTGATGGCGCGCGGCGCGTTCGTACTAAGCAACCTGAGACTAGCTACATGCCTGGTTAAGCGGCACGTCATGTCCCACCATACATCGCAGGCAGTAGATCAGAGCCGACAGCGTGATGGCGCGCGGCGCGTTCGTACTAAGCAACCTGAGACTAGCTACATGCCTGGTTAAGCGGCACGTCATGTCCCACCATACATCGCAGGCAGTAGATCAGAGCCGACAGCGTGATGGCGCGCGGCGCGTTCGTACTAAGCAACCTGAGACTAGCTACATGCCTGGTTAAGCGGCACGTCATGTCCCACCATACATCGCAGGCAGTAGATCAGAGCCGACAGCGTGATGGCGCGCGGCGCGTTCGTACTAAGCAACCTGAGACTAGCTACATGCCTGGTTAAGCGGCACGTCATGTCCCACCATACATCGCAGGCAGTAGATCAGAGCCGACAGCGTGATGGCGCGCGGCGCGTTCGTACTAAGCAACCTGAGACTAGCTACATGCCTGGTTAAGCGGCACGTCATGTCCCACCATACATCGCAGGCAGTAGATCAGAGCCGACAGCGTGATGGCGCGCGGCGCGTTCAGGTTACCCCAGACTTCAACACCGGTACCACTGCAATGTTAAAGAATCAGTAAGTATAGGTACATTAGTAAATGAAGCCTCGACCTTCGGTCCCGGCTGTCGAGAAGGTCTTTGACAGTCATTATGTGGAAGCAGTGCCTTTCAATATAGTGACATTGGTCGAAATCATGGAACATCGCTGTCCATTTGGTTTATATAGAAATATCGCAATCCCATTTTTGTATTGTTTAGGATGGGCATTATAACTTTGTTGGTTTGCCAGGTAGCATTTAAGCCAGATCGTCTGAAAATATCGTAAAGTTTGTCAGTTTGCGAGAAACATAAAAAACGACTAAAGCCACTTTTTATGCGGTTTTCACCAGTCGATGGCGTGATTCATGATGAAGATTTAGGTTGGTATATAATTTAGCGCCACCCGATAAACCATGCACCAAAGCCGCCAACAGAAGCTCGTATTTACATAAACTAGAAAAATATCCAATACTAGACACCGACTGCGACTCCACCCGCGTGGGTATCGGTTATCGTGACACGTTTTATAGCGGTGAACAGTAGCCTCTATTTTTTTCAGCTGCCAAACTATTTTGAAACTTAAAAATAATACGTTAACTTCGCTCCATGGCATATAGAAGGACAAGCAAACAAAGTACACTTTTGCATTTATAATATTAAATTTTAAATTAGTACGACGTTAGCTATATCACGTGTGACGATATAATAATGTGCAATAAACTCACGTAAAGTCGCAGACAGCGTTGCCTTGCTCCTTATCCAAAGTGACCGTGAGGGTTATAGGAGTACCGTTGTCCATATACTCCGTCGCCTTAAGCACTGCCGAGCCGGTCTTAGCCAACGCGTTTTTGGCTATTTCCTGAAACGAATATTTATTTACTTTCCATTCTTGCACTTATTAATTTGTTAATTAATTATCCCGTGCATGGCAGATGACTTTAAGCCGCCGGCCCCGGCTGTTATGAAGATGTTTGACGGTCGTTATGAGGAATCAATACCTTTGAATGTACTGACCAAAGAAATATAACGTCTAAACCTAGTCCAACCTCTCTGGTACTGACACTAGTGTAAACGATAGATTATCGCTATCCTTTAGGGTTACGACGCGCGACGGTCAGACCGAGTCAGACGGCAGTCGCTCTTTGAACAACTAGTATTCTGGCAGGTCTGATTTGAGTGCGCGGACTCTGGACACCAAAATGTCAATGGATGGTCATGGATGCAACTGAGATAGCACGCTAGAACGATAATGACGTCATTATCATCATCACAAGGGATGATATGTCTGTGAACGGATCATATAATCAAGAATTACCATATCGTGCAAAGTTCAAGATACCTGAATTACTCTGGATTTGTACTGAAACATACTTTTAAGGCGACAAAAATGCATCCTAGTGGTCTAGTAATAAAGTTTATTTTACCTTGAGCATATCCCGGACGGCTAATTCGGCGTTCTTCTGTATGTGAGTCATGTATGCTTGCACCACGTCCAAGCCATACTCCGATATCAACTCGCCTACTAACTGGATACCCTGCAAGGAACAAATATTTGGCATGTAATATATGTTGTATTTTTAGATAATATTAGCCATTTGAGTCAAAAGTGATTCGCGAATTCATCTCAACTTGAAGGAGGTTATTTTCCCATATAACTATTTTTTGAGACTAGATTCGAACCACGACTCCACCCGCGTAGGTTCTGGTTATAGCAACAAAAATCAAATCGTGTCAGTTCCTCATACGATTTAAATTAGACTACTAAAAACACTGTTACATTATGATTACTTAACACCTACTATTAAATTATATAAGGAAACCAAATTATTATATATTGACAAACTATATAATTATAAAACATGCATTTTAATAAAGAAAATTGAATAAAATACAGTCCATTCTAACATTCACTTTAATAAAAGAAGTTACAAATATCACACTAGAAGCAGGGATAAATTAAGTTTACCTACACCTCGAACCGAATATGGTAAAAAAAAATATAATAAATTACCTAAAGAAATTAGAGAATTACAGTCTATAAACATATTTACACAAAACTTAAAACATAACATAATGTATACATGATCACTTCATTATTTCACGATGTTCTATTTAGTTTTACCTCTGTGTTTATATAAAATTAAATCTATCAAGTTAAATTTTAGGCTACTGAGTGTGTGTTTAGCTGAAATCTTGAAATCTTTGTTTACTTTGCATATCTTTACACCACCGGCGCCAACAAGAAATTTTACCTAATTTTAAGTTAAGTTTAAGTTCTCATGTAAGTGAACTCCTGTAAGTTCATTTTGAGAATAAATGTCATTAAACCGACTAAGAAAGTTCCATAACATCGTAATTTAAGAAGATAAGTGAAGAAAAGACGATGGACTTTATGACAAGTTTATATTATTTTTGATATTTTTAAATATTGTAGATTTCTCTACTGTGCACAGAAGAAATTGAAATATTTCTTACCCTTTGGTTAGCGGCGACTTGTGCCTTCAAATCTGACAGGTTGTCAGCCAGATTCCTGGTACCAGAACATCCCGGTTCCTTACCAGGTTTCATTAGTTCTGAAAAAATAAATAGTTAAAAAATTGTTATTTTATCTTTAATCATAATTGGTTAAAAGAATTATTGTACAAAATAGGCAAATAATATTGTAATATATATTTTTAAATTTTGAAGGTTTTGAGCGTTGCTAATTAGACAGAGTGCGCTTCACAGGGTTTGTTAACATGGATTAGCGACTACCTTAGAAAATTCATCATCATCATGTCAGCCAAGAGAAGTCCATTGCTGGACATAGGCCACCCCCAAGGTTCTCCACACAGACCGATTTGGAGCTGCCTGCATCCAACCGCTTCCCGCGATCTGAACCAGATCGTCGGTCCACCTTGCGGGAGGTCTATCCCTGCTGCTTCGTCCGGTGCGTGGTCGCCACTCCAGAACCCGCCTACCCCAACGGCCATCGGTTCTTCGAGCTATGTGCTCTGGCCATTGCCACTTCAGCCTGGCTTTTCGGAGAGCTATGTCGGTGACTTTGGTTCTCCTGCGGATCTCCTCATTTATGATTCGATCTCGCAGGGAAACTCCGAGCATAGCTCTCTCCATCACCCTCTGAGTGTCTCCGAGCTTTCGGATAAGGTCCATAGTTAGCGACCACGTCTCAGCGCCGTAGATCATCACTGGCAGCACACACTGGTCAAAGACTTTCGTTTTGAGACACTGCGGGATATCGGACGTGAAGATATACCGTAACTTCCCGAACGCCGCCCAACCGATTGGATTCGACGAATGACCTCTTTCGAAGTTGGACCTACCCCATTGGATCGTTTGTCCCAGGTAAACGTACTTGTCGACAACTTCGAGTGTAGAGTTCCCAACCTGAATAGGAGCTGGTACGACATGGATGTTAGCCATGATTTTCGTCTTGTCCATGTTCATCTTAAGACCTACTTGTTAGACCATCATCTGAATGATTGTTCAGCAAAAGAAATACTATATACATTTTCTACTAGATTTAGGCCTAATTTCACCACCTCCAGATAGGCCTTATCATCCATATAATTAAAAACATTTAAAAAAGTTATCTTGTTATCCGTCGTATACCTTTACCAGGAACCTATCAGTATTACTGGCTTTTAAATTCAAGCGTTGGCGCTCATAGCGAGACTAAAGTCTTGCCGTTCGTAATAGATCTGCAAAGCTAAGCACCTCGTGCACAGGTCGCCATTTGGATGGGTGACCGCGTGTGGCATTTGCGCTGACGTGCTTCGAAGGGCACGTAAAGTCGGTCCCGGTTTTCGTCTCAGGACAAGGATCGTTAGGCCATGTCGGAGGCCTTAAAGCGGTCTGAAAAGAATAGAATCATTACCTTCAGTGAGTTCCTTCTCATTAAACGTCCCTCCGTCGACCAGCAGCATGGACTTGAAGGCGGCGCCCTCCTGCGCCAGGCACACGGAGTGCGGCGGCATGGAGCCCGGCGTCAGCCCGCCGATGTCCGCGTGGTGCCCGCGGGACGCCACGAAGAAGATGGGACGGTTCGACCTACGAGTTCAGACAGAATATTGTATTTGGACTTTTTGCGATTCCGTAACTGTAGTTGATCGAATCAGGCGTTACTTGGCGGGACTACATTGTATACGAAGAGGAACCCACCACGCTCCGTCGGATTAACCACTCCAATTATTTCAATAGAAAAAGGTTGACAATACCGAACTCAGAAAGGATAAGGGATATATGAATTCATCGGTTCCAGGAAGATACTTGACATGCAATAATAATACCCCCCTTCCCCCCGGACCTCTGAGGAGTTCAGACGTGCCAAAGTGTGATCCCATTTATTTTATTAAAAATATATTGATTAAAATACACGTTATAAATTCAACACAAAAATAGGACATCATATATAGCGAGGAGATTAGTTTGTTTGCTGGCGCCGCCCTCAGTAAACGCTATATCGATCACTGCGCGCCTAGTACGCTACGCCACTACCACCTGGAAACACCACACCTGCTGGCGCCGCCCATCAAGAGCCGCCCCGCCCCCAAGGACACCACTGGAGCCCGCGCTGCGCAAGCGCAGCCCCCTCGCCCGCCTACGCACAAGCAAGCAGACACTACACGGGTGAATCATCTCTGCGCGCTGTTAACCTAGTACTGTTAACCATTACAAGACGAGTCCAAGGAGGATTCTGCGAAATCTTCTAGCATCGACTGCTGAGGTATTGTTTGTTGCATCTTTCCCATATATATATTTTTTTTTTTTTTTTTTTTTTTTTATTTGCTGTAAGATTATTGTCACAATATGCCGCCAAAGCGACTTTCCCCCAGTGGCAAAACAAATAAGACTGCAGACGAGCCTTATGAATCTGAGGCTTGTAGTGCCTCTACAGAATATGAGGAGTCGTTGAAGCCAGCTCGACGCTCTAAGCAGAAAAAAGAGAATGAGATAACTAAGAGCGAACTTATGGAAATGTTCGAGAATTTCAAAGCGGCACAAAATAACAAGCTGTCGTTACTTCAATCTCGACTCGAAGAGATCGTTATACAAAATGGAGATATACGCCAGTCACTGGATTTTATGTCTAACAAATACGATGACATGATTAGTAAGTTGACAAAATTTGAGCAAGAACGTACGGATACCCACAAAAAAATCACTGATTTGGAATGGAAAGTTGAGCAACTAGAAAGACAGCTGAGATCTTCAAGTATTGAGATTCGCAATGTACCACGCAAAGAAAGTGAGACTAAAGAATCCCTTGTGGACCTCATTATAAACACAGGCAAGGCCCTCAACGTTAAGGTTAACCAGTCTGACATTAGAGATGTGTTCCGTACAAACAACAAAACAGGAAGCAGCAAACCTATCTTGGTCGATTTTGTGAGCCCCATGGTCAAAGACAATATTATCAAATCGGTAAAACAATACAATCAAGAAAATAAAAATAACAAATTTAATACTGAAACAATAAAATTGAACGGACCAAAATTAGCGTTATACGTGTCTGAAAGCTTATCTACAAAGGCACGAAAAATATTCTATATGGCCAGGGAGTTCGCTAAAGCTCATGACTATAATTTCTGCTGGTCTAGCCGTGGGAAAATTTATTTAAAGAAAAGAGAAGGTCTCAAACAGATCCAAATAAATAGTGAAGCCGATTTGATAACATTAGAAACACAGAAGTGACTAGATGTAGTTTTAGTTTGTTGCATGTCTATATTATGTAATAACTTTGTTAACTTTTATCACTCTTTTTGTTTATGCAGCATTAGTTATCTCCTGTACAAAACACACACATACATATGGTTCTCATTCTCAACTCACACCACAACTACACACCAGACACAACAACACATATTAACGCGCATAATACTTATGTTCAAACAATTCACATACAAAAATGACAAGCACTGCTGAGATAATTTCGGATATAGAATCATTTTCGATATCAAGATCTGTACTTTGTTCACCTGAAGACTGTCTGTCACACGTGAAAAACAATCGCGGATCGATATCGATTTTACATGCAAATATAAGAAGCGTTAACTGTAACTTTGATGCTCTAAACGTATATATCCACAGACTAAAAATTCAGTGCGACCTTGTTTTGCTTACAGAGTGTTGGCTTAGTAAAGTTCCTGATTCCTGCCCACATTTAGATAATTACACTCCGCACAAGTCGAAATATACCAATCAAAATGACGGTGTAATTGTATATGTCCGACACAACTTTAACTGCACAGTCGAGGATTTTGATATAACTGATGCCAACTGTCTTACCGTAAAATGTGGCCACTATCTTGCACTAGCGGTAATATATCGTTCTCCATCGATACCCAACGCAAATCGATTCATCAAGAGTGTTGACAATTTGCTTTCGACCCTAAATACCTTTGGTACAGTTGCTATTATTGGAGACACTAATATTAATATATGTCCTATGAACACCGATCCCAATAGCGAAATGTACTTAAACACCATCGCATCCCATGGTCTTTTACCGGCACATCGTTATCCGACACGTTCAAATAATTGCCTAGACCACGTTCTGTTAAAAAGTAATAAGAAATCCACAACTCTGGTTTTTGATTCGCCACTTACAGATCACGTTCCAATACTTTTACACATCGAAAAGACCAACATTTGTTCTACTCCGCCGACCACTTCCATGCGTACAGACTATTCCAACGCTTTGTTTGATTTAAAATGCATCGACTTCTCAAAACTTATGCAAACTAACGACCCACACGAGGCATCCCTGTGGTTGATTAATACGCTCGCTAATATAGTAAAAAACAACACAGTCACTATTAAGCTACCCCGGCGTAAGCGTGCAATCAAGCCCTGGATCACACCGGGGTTATTAAGATGTATCCGACACCGTGATGTTCTCCACAAGAAAGCCAAAACATCCCCTAATGACTCTACGGTCAATATAATATACAAAAGATACCGGAATTATTGCAACTCCCTTTTAAAAAAAGTAAAGCAGAGTTACGTGAAACAGGAACTTGAGAAAAACAAACACAATGCAAAGGCAACATGGAACATCATAAAAGAGGTTGCCAATCTCAAGTCATCCACGTCTGCAGCAATAGAACTTTTAAATTTGAAACCAGACCAAGTATCCTCTATTAATACTGTGAACATTTTTTTCGCTGAAATAGGTAGAGACTTAGCATCCGCTTTTAAAGACACTCAAGTTGCTTCTAACCCCTTGAACCACACCAATCAAAACAACTCGGGTTTCTCCATGGGTATGCTACCCATCGATGATACCGAAGTTAGCTCTATTATACTAAACTTACGTAACGATAGTGCAACCGGTACCGACTGTATACCAACACGTTTTATTAAAATGGCTAGGTTACAACTAATCCAACCTATCACACATGTACTTAACCTGTGCCTCGCGAACGGGGTATTTCCCGGTATATTTAAAAAGGCTCTTGTTCATCCTATTCACAAGGGTGGAAGCCGAGATAATGTGTCTAATTACCGACCTATATCGGTCCTTACCACCATGTCGAAGATATTTGAAAAAGCCATAAACACCAGACTTATCAACTATCTAGACAAACATAATATCCTGGCCTCAAATCAATACGGGTTTAGAAAGAAAATATCTACAGAAGACGCGGTCATGGAGCTCACAAACGTGATTATTGAAAATCTAGATAGTAAAACTAAAACTATTGCGGTATTCTTGGATCTCACAAAAGCATTTGACACTGTCTCGGTTTCCATCCTTCTGAAAAGGATGGAGCGCATGGGTGTTAGAGGGGTGGCTTTGGACCTTTTTAAGGACTACCTCTCAGGTCGTTCCCAATGCACAAAGATCCAAAACGTCATCAGTGATGACGCTGATCTGGGGGATTTTGGAATTCCACAAGGCAGTGCTCTCTCTCCTTCTCTATTTCTAATCTACATTAATGATCTCTGTGGACTCCATATTCCCAAGTGTAAGATATTTGCATATGCAGATGACACTGCTCTCTTAATAGAAGATAGTACCTGGGAGGAAGTGCGTAGCAACACGGAAAACGCCCTACGAATAGTAATGACGTGGTTTGCACACAACTTGCTTACATTAAACCTAGAAAAAACTAAATATTTAGCCTTCTCCCACTGCACTTCCTCGCAACCACCTCCTTTCCCCATCCAAGCTCACACCTGCCTGCCTCGCCAATCCCTGCACTGTCAGTGTCAGTATATCGATCGTGCAGACCATATTAAATATCTTGGCGTTTACATTGACAGTACTATGAGCTGGAGAAAACACCTGGATGTTCTTAGAGGCCGTATCCGTAAACTTATATTCACCTTCAAAAATCTTAGATCGGTTCTAGAAGCAGACTCACTAAAAAACGTATTTTGTGCTCTAGCTCAGTCTTTAATAGCATACTGTATCACAGCGTGGGGTGGTACGTTCTCAACTATGCTAATTAATGTGGAAAGAGCTCAAAGAGCGGTATTGAAGGTGATGCTATACAAACCGATATACTTCTCTACTGATCGGCTATACGAGGAATGTAAAGTGCTATCCGTACGTAAACTTTACATTTATCGTGCTATCCTGAGACAGCATTCATCTCTGTCATTTATTCAAAACCTAAACGACAACAGACGAATCAAGCACAAAGTATGTCCCAATATTCGCCATAGCTCATGTACAGCTACCAGGCATTACTATGTCCTGGGACCTCGTCTATACAACATTGCTAACAATAGTATTAATATTTATCCGATGCCTATGAATACATGCAAAAAAACCGTGTTTAATTGGCTATTAAGCCTCTCATACAATGAAACTGAAAGTCTTTTACGAAAACCAATATAATTAATGCACAGACACAATGCTCTCACCGACACATACACACCGCACACACTCACACACAAACACCCACACACACACACACACACACACACACACACATACACTTTTTTATTTCTTGCTTTCTCTTTAACAATATTTTAATTGTATAAGCTACCATTTGCTTAATCTTCTAAGTCTGCACATTTGTAAACTTTAACGGGTGGAGGCCTGATGTCCTAAAACACAAGTTTCGACTTAGCTTAGGCATCAGTCTCCCACATTCAATGTGTCAATGGTTTAATATAAGCTTAGCAGTAAGGACTATTTGTAATGTGGAGAGAAAATAAATAATTTTATTATTTATTATTAAAAAAAAATAATAATAAAGCCTTTTATTTCTTGCGTGTTAGGCATTCTAACAAAGTTTGATAACATTATTGTTGAGTCGCAAGAACCCCTTCACGGGTGAAGGCCTCCTCCAAAGCAGCCCATTCAACTCTATCAAGAGCTACTTCTGTCCACTTCAAGCCTGCAATCCTGGTGATGTCGTCCTGCCATCTTGCATGAGGTCTACCTCTGTATCTCTTTCCTAATGGACCATTCCACAAGGAAACTGTTCTTGTCCACCTGTCATCCTTTAGTCTTGCTACATGCTACATATTCAGAATTAATCAATCGTAATACGTCTATCATAATCGTTATTAGAACATGCATCGCTTCGCGTGACCATGAACCTTACAGAATGCAGTGACATACAATATTCGGCAAGTGTACCTAACATGCAGGATGAACTTTGAACACTTATAGTTTATTGCGTTGTTTAAGATAAATATATGTGTATGCTAATGTTTTGCAATGAATTACAGGCAAACAATTGTTTCAGTTACTGATTTCTACATTATGGTGGCAAGGTATGGATGATGTTGTGGCACTATATGAAGATTTAAAGAAAATAAGAGTATATTTAATCAAGCTAGGACCGCAAAGAAGGACCGAAAAAGTAAGTTTAATACAAAATAAATTAAAGGAAGTTAGTGTAATTTATGAGAGATATGAGTCTTGGCTAATTGATTTTAAAGATAAATTAGGTAAGAAATATTATAAGGAGCAAGATATTTTACTTATAGAAAATTATTGTCATTTATTTTTAGCTTTACGTGACGAAATTTTCTTATTGTGTCAAAGTGATAAAACCGAGTCGACTACCAAAATGTCTTCGTTTGATTTAAAGACCGCTTTGAATCTTTTACCTGTAATGACCAATGAAGAGACGAATACGAAACAGTTAATTGATAATATAGAATATTACGATTCTTTATTAAAAGATAGTGCTTGCAAACAAAATTTAATTAACTTTGTTTTAAAAAGTAGATTGTCACAGGAAGCAAAGTTAAAGTTAAAATTTAAATATGGCTCTGTAACTGACTTAGTTTGCGATATGAAAAATCTATTATTGTCAAAGAAAGCTGCAACGGCAATACAAAATAAATTACAAAAAATAAGGCAAAATGATGCGTCTATTGACAATTATGGGCAAGAGATTACCAAATTATTTGTCGATCTCACGATTTCTCAAGCCGATGGCAATGAGCAATGTTATGACATTTTGAAACCGCATAATGAAAAGATGGCAATAAAACAGTTTGCAGACGGCTTAAGGAATCGTAGATTAAGCACGATTATTTCAGCTAGAAATTATAGCTCATTGAAAGACGCTATTCAAGCTGCTAAAGACGAGGAAACCACATCTTCTTCATCATCCGGTGAGATTTATGGTATGTACAAAAGACCATATAATAATTTTTACTATAATAGGTCTCGTATGTTTAACTTCAGAGTACAGCGTGGAGGTCGTGAAGCTTTCAACCCGAATAGAGGCAGAGAACATGGTCAAGGTTATGGGCGTCCGCGTATTATTCGAGGAAGGTCGTCTCGAGGCAGAGCAAACAACCACAGGCAACAAAGAGGTAATTTCTCTTATAATTATAGAAATCAAGGGATACGTTCTAATAATATTAATATGCTAACTGAGGCGTCTTCGCAAAATACTGACCATTCTACGGATTCTAAAATTCCTAATCAGTTTTTTCGTGAACAATAGAGATAATGTTATTTTAGCTAGTGACAGTAATTGTTACATATCCTTATATTTATCACCACGTTTTGGAAAAGAAAATTATTTTCTAGTCGATTCAGGTGCGTCATTATCGGCTTATAATTACAGACATGCGCTTGAATATAAAATTCCAGTCCATAAAGAGAACATAAGCATAAATGGATTAGGAGGTACAGTTCAAGCAATAGGATACATATATTTACCTTTGACTGTTGGTAATGAGATCATCAGTCACAAGTTTTACGTTTTTAATAACTTACCTATTAAAGGAAGTGGAATTTTAGGTCGTGATTTTTTAAATAAATACAGAGCTCTTTTAGATTTTTACAAAAATTTATTAACGTTGAGTGTTAATCAAATACCTATTACTTTACCTATAATAAATAATACCTGTAATGTTGTATTCAAAATTCCTGCTAGATCGGAATCAATACATTTTATAAAAACAAATTTAATAGAAGATTGTGTAGTTTCGGCTAAAGAAATAAAAGAAGGTGTGTATTTAGCCAGTTCGATAGCTACTCCTAAAAATGGGTTGATACCCATCCGATTACTAAATGTTACTGAAAATGATGTAACGATAACGAATTTAGAGGCATCAATTGATAAACTTAGTAAATACGATATTTGTTCATTTGAAAAATCAGACAATAATTCAGATAGAGTCAAAACATTATTACCTTTAATTAAATTAGAACATTTGAATAAAGAAGAACAGAACACTATTGAAAGTATTTGTGCAAAATACGCAGAAATATTTTATTTACCAGGAGATAGATTAACTACTACAGACATATATAAGCATACTATTTCAGTAAAACCAAATACAGTTCCATTTTTTTCCAAACAATACAGATTACCGATATCTCAGAAAAATGAAATTAAACGCCAAATAGACAAATTGTTAGATGAAGGAATAATTGAGCCTAGCAAAAGCGATTGGTCAAGTCCAATATTATTAGTACCTAAAAAATCTGATTCAGGCAATGGAAAATGGAGGTTAGTAATAGGCTATAGAAAATTAAATAATTGTATTGAAAATGATAAATTCCCTTTACCAGATATAACTGAGATTTTAGAGTCATTAAGTGGAAGCATTTATTTCACGCATCTAGATTTGCACCAAGGTTATTATAATGTTAAATTAGATGAAAATAGTAGAAAATTTACATCATTTTATTCAGGACAATACCAGATGACGCGTATGCCAATGGGATTGAAAACTAGCCCAAGTTCGTTTTCTAGAATGATTACAATGGCAATGGCAGGTTTAAATAACGAAAAATGTTTAATATATTTAGATGATTTAATAGTTTTTGGAAGAAACCTTCAAATTCATAATAAAAATTTGCAAGATATATTTGAAAGGCTGAGGACAGTTAATTTGAAATTAAATCCTGCTAAATGTGATTTCTTGAAAAAAGACATTTTGTATCTCGGTCATGTTATATCATGTGATGGCATAAAACCGGATCCACAAAAAATAGAAGTTGTGAAAAATTATCCATGTCCTAAAAGTACTGACGAAGTAAAAAGATTTGTAGCTTTCACAAACTATTACCGAAAATTCATACCCAATTTTGCAGAAATCACATATCCTTTAAATAAATTAACAAGAAAAGGCGTATCTTTTGAATGGAATCGAGAATGTCAGGAGTCATTTAAATTATTAAAACAGAAATTAATAAGCCCAACTATTTTAGATTATCCCGATATTTCCTTGAATAATACATTTATAGTACAAACTGATGCGTCAAATAATGCTATAGGGGCTATATTGTCTAATGGAAATGGACGACCAATATCTTATGCGAGTAGAACTTTGAATAAAGGTGAAAGAAACTACCCAGTTATAGAGAAGGAACTGCTTGCAATAGTTTGGGCAGTAAAATATTTTCGACCATATTTGTATGGCCGACCTTTTAAAATACTTACAGACCACAAACCACTAGTGTACTTATTTAACATGAAAGATCCCTCAAGTAGGCTTATGAAATTTAGAATAGCTTTAGAAGAATATAACTTCGAAGTAGAATATATAAAAGGTTCTAACAATGCAGCTGCAGATGCACTGTCAAGAATCACAATACAGAATTTGAAAGAAATGCATGAGAGTATTGTTAATGTAATGACAAGAGCTCAAGCGAGGAAACTAATTCATTCTGATTCTGTGGCGGATATAGTAGACACCGACTCGAGGCCTGCGCAACCAAGAGTCGTGAATACTCATATCAAACCAAAAGAATCAATTGAATTAAAATTTATTAACGGAAATGAGTTAGAAAAATTAAGGAAATTAAGAAAGATTACGAAGGAAAATAATATATTGTGTTATGTTGATAGTGAAAAAACTATTTACGTTAAATTTCTAAATTCTCAATCGCAGATGACGCGAGACGTATTTGTGAGAGAATTAGATAATTTTTACAATTCCTTAAAGTTAGAAGAAATATATATATATTAAAAACGAAAGATAATGATGTCTTTATTAGAAAGCTATTAACGGAGATAAAAAGTAATAAAACCAGGTTGGGACCTCGAATATGCATACTGAGTAATGTTAAAAGAATAGATAATTTGGACGACAGGCGAGTTATTTTAAATGACTTTCATCTCCTACCAAGTAGTGGCCATGCTGGTATGAGACGAATGTCAAATAATATTAAAAAATATTATTATTGGCCTGGTATAGAAAATTATGTTCAGAAGTTCGTTAAATGTTGTGATCAATGTCAACGACATAAATATTCCTTACCAAAGAAAGAACCCATGGTTGTAACTAGCACAGCAAATACTGCATTTGAAAAGATATATTTAGATCTGGTTGGTCCTTTAGAAACTGATTATAATAACTATACGTTTATATTAACTTTACAATGTGAACTTACTAAATACGTAGAAGCATATCCCTTAATTTCTAAAAAATCCGAAGAAGTAGCCAGAGCATTTGTTGATAATTTTATTCTTAGATATGGGGTGCCCAGAGAAATAGCAACAGACAGAGGAAAAGAATTTCTATCATAAATATTTCAGGAGGTTTGTAAACTGCTTAATATTAAACAACTTAATTCTACAGCGTATCATCATCAGTCGATCGGAGCGCTAGAAGTAACACACAAGAATTTGAATGCATTTTTGCGTATTCAAACAGATAGCCACCCTGACTTGTGGAGTAAGTGGATTCCTTTTTGGTCTTTTGGTTACAACACAACGGTACATTCCGAAACCGGCTTCACTCCATATGAATTGGTGTTTGGTAAGACATGTTCTTTACCCAGTAATTTGTCAAAAGATTTAGATCCTTTTTATAATTTTGAAAGCTACCCTTGTGAACTTAGATACCGTTTGCAACTTTCTCAAAGAGAGGCAAGAAGTAATCTGTTAAAAAGTAAATTAAATAGAAAACTAAGGTATGATAAAGGTATTAATCCTGTAAGTTATAAGGAAAATGATTTGATTCTTGTAAAAAATGAATCACCTAGTAATAAGTTGGATTATGTATACTCAGGTCCTTATAAAGTTATCAAAGACGTGCCACCAAATGTAGAAATAATTAATAAATATGGTAAAAAAGATATAGTTCATAAGAATCGTACTAAGCCTTATAATGAATCTAAGTAAATAAAACATTATAATTTTTATACTATACCAATAAACAGGTATTTTTTCTCTTATTTTCTCTATAAAGTTGTAAAAAAAAAATACTCTGTAACTGTATTTTTTTTTCTTTAAGTGCGGTGATGTGATGTATGTTTAAAAGATATTATTTTGTTACTTACTCTATGTTAATCTCTAACCGTCTTATTAATAAAAATTGCTTATTCTTCTCTTACTCCAAAGTAACACCGGCAGTAGTTAATTCTAGATTAGATATGGAATAGCTACGTGTTAATAACGGTATTAATAAATACGAAGTAAGTTCGGAGTAACAATACTAATCATACACTGAGATTAAGGTATACGTTATGGCAACCCACTGATATTAAAAGTAAAAAGAATGAACAAAATGACCTGGTCGAATAAAAACTTTTTATTAAACATTTTTATTTGACAACTAGCTTTTGCCCGCGGTTTCGCCCGCGTTAAATTCGGGGTAACACAAATCTTTCTTTCTTTCAGTCTCAAGTTGTGGGAAGACACTCCTGATTATTCTAAAGACTTCAGAAACTCTATAAGGTACAAAGTAGCTCGGTCAGTAGGTATTCATGACTCTATATACCTAGTACTATATCTATATAATAACATCGCCTTGCATACAGTCAAATGTCAAAGCCAGTTTCCAATACATGTCCAATATAATATATCTATAAACACTTTCGCGTTTATAATATTAGTAGAGAAAATTGTTTCAGCCGTTTAAGCGTAGTACTTATATAATTATTAGTTTATATATGCGAATAATGTAATCACCGTGCACAATATGACATTATATTGTATGATGTGTCAGTACTGACAGATATACGCACAGCGCACTCAATTATCATAGCGCATGCGTTCTTACTTCCAAGAGGTAAATTTGTGCCATACAAACTTCTACCCTTTGCAAGGGCAAGCGCTTGTGTTGGTTGGCAATCTTCAATTAAATAATCTCTATTAATTTTAACCCGCAATAATAAAATTGCAAAATCAGATACTAGTAAGTACTCTAACGAACACCAAACAAATGTGAAAATATATTTGGGTTATGTATATAAATCTCAATGAAAGTTGGAAATACAATATAAATCTACGAGCTTTTGCCCACGGCTTCGCTCGCGTAAATTCGAAGTAACACAATTCTCTCATAATAGACGGATACTTTAATCATTGTCGTTTAAACAAACTGTTTATACCGATAAGAAATATATCTAACTGCAAGAAGTATTTACACATGGTATACAAACTACATAGTAGATACTCAACATGACTGTTATTCGGTGACAGTGACTTTTCTGTCTTTTTTTATTATTATAATTTCTAATACTGTCAGAAGCATTAGAAATTAACAAAATACTCGACAATCCGAATTTTGCGGATATATGTTGTCGACTCGAAATCTTTATATTTTTATGTTTTAGTATTCAGGTAAAGTTTCGATCTAGTCTACCGTACCCCGTGACAAATACATGCTCACTCCTTGCTTACTCCAGCGTTAAACCATGGGTCTCCGCGGAGTAACTTTTATTCCCGGAGTAAATTATGAATAGTTAACTCCGTCCTTACTCCTAGTTTATTAATACCATAATTGCCTAATCTTGGCTTAAGTCTTGGAGTAAAGTTGTTCTGACGTTAATCCTAGTTTATTAATAAGACTGTAATTGTGTTAAGTACTCTATATTCGCTATTTGTAACCATATATATATCATCTATTAATTGGAATAAAGACACAGTATTATTCGAGCATTCAGTCGTATCATTTACCTCCACCTCCACACCGTACAGCCAGCCCATTTCCACTTTAGTTTTTTCGCATGTTTTAAGGCATCTGTGGCTTTGGATATCTTCCTTATTTTTGTATGTCTCATTTTTTGCCTTTTGTTGATGTTTAGCATACTACGTTCTAAGCCTCTTTGACAGGTAATAATTTTGTTCTTGACTTCGTTAGAGAACTTCCAGGTCTGACAAGCATAGGTTAGGCATGGCAAAAGGCATGTATTCATCAATTTAGTTTTTATTGGTACTGGCTTCTTACTTTTAAATATTTCTTTCATACTCCAATATTTGTTCCAGGTATTCTGTGCCCTTCGTTCTATTTCCATGATATTGTTTTGTCAGATTCACGAACTCTTGCTCAGGATTTGGGAGGAGGAACAACAGCCTGGTCAATGGAACGTCGGAGTAATCTGCCCAATACACAAAAAGGGTTGTAAGAGGAAGTGCAATAACTACCCTGGAATAGCTTTGTTACCAACAGCTTATAAGGTTTTGTCATATGTACTACTTAAAAGGTTGGAACCGTACGCGGAAAAAATCCTCAGTGATTATCAGTGTGGCTTTCGGCCAAACCGTAGTACAATTGACCAAATATTTCTTCTGAAGCAGATCATGGAGAAAAAATGGGAATATGCACAAGATCTTCACTCCCTTTTCGTTGATTTCACCAAAGCCTACGACAGCATAGACCGGGAAGCCCTGTATAACATACTAAGGAATTTTAATATCCCTAAAAAGCTAGTCGACATGGTTGAAGTGGCCACGAAGGAAAGCAAGATGAGAGTTCGAGTCCAGAACGAGCTAACAGACGAGTTCACTGTTGAGACAGGACTGAAACAAGGAGACGCGCTATCGCCTATGCTTTTCAACTTAGTTCTAGAGCATGTCCTTAGAAAAGTGCTAGCACAAGATGCAGGGGCAAAACTTAATGGAAAGCATATGGTAGTAGGGTATGCCGACGATCTGGCACTGCTTGGAGAGAGCAGTGATGAGGTGAAAGATTGCGCAAAAGTCCTGGAATCTGAGGCTCTGAAGGTGGGCCTAAGAATTAGTCAAGAAAAAACGGAATATCTCCACATGAGACGCTACAAAAACACTCGAGTGGCTAGAAATAACCTACATGTTGGAGATATCACTTACAAAGGCGTGTCAAAATTTAAATATTTAGGCTGCACCATAACAGACACGAACACTCGAGAGGAGGAGATTGATATCCGCATCCAAAACTCGTTTAGATGTAGCGCGGCTCTGCACAAAGTGTTAGTGTCCAGGTTTCTTAGCCGAAATACCAAAATACGAATTTACAAAACTGTAATAAGACCTATTCTAACGTATGGCTGCGAAACCTGGACACTGACACAAAAGGAGGAAAATAAGCTGTTGGTCGCAGAAAGAAAGGTCCTCCGGAAGATCTTCGGCCCTGTGCAGAGAACTGACGGGAGCTGGCGGATTCGAAAAAATGTCGAAATTGAGGAACTCGTAGCCATTCCTAACATAATTGGGGAAATAAAAGCCCACAGACTCCGATGGCTCGGTCACGTCGAGAGAATGGGAGAGGAACGTGGGGTTAAGAGAGCGTATGTGGGTCGACCGACAGGACGTCGTCCTGTCGGTCGCCCCAGATACCGATGGAAAGAAGTTGTGGAGCAAGATCTTGGGGCGCTTCAAGCTGGCGATTGGCGAGAAGTGGCCAAAGATCAGGTGAAGTGGCGTTCTCTCGTATTGGAGGCCAAGGCACACTTTGGGTCGATGAGCCATTGGAGTAAGTAAGTAAGTTTTTTCTGTCAAAGCCAATTTGCTTCCCAAGGTAGATATATTTGTCTGTATATGTAAGTACTTCATTATCCACTAATATTCTTATTTCTGTGCTGTTTGTCATTACCATTGTTTTGGTCAAGTTCATTTCTAGGCCAACTTGTTTAATAGCTTTGTTTAGTGAATGAATCATAAGTTGTAATTGTGTGCCTGTTTCTGATAGGAGCACCAGGTCATCAGCGAATCGGAGGTGGCTAAGGAATTTTCCATCAATGTTTAAGCCATGCTGTTTCCAGTCCAATTTCCTCATTATTGATTCTAGGATGGCTATGAATAATTTTGGAGATAGCGGATCGCCTTGTCTCACTCCCCTTTGAATGGGAAAATTTGGGCCAACTTTTTCTAGTTTTACTCTGCCTGTATTGTTGCTGTATATGCTTTTAATAACCTTTATGTACACATTTTGAACTCCCTGGTCTTTCAATGTTTGCCAAATGCTTGAGTGTGACACGGTATCAAAGGCTTTTTTGTAGTCGAGGTAGGCAATATACAAAGCTCTCTGCTTTTCCTGATATTTTTCCATCAATAGTTCCAAGGTGTGAATATGGTCTATTGTCGAAAAGCTCTTTCTGAATCCGGCTTGTTCTATGGGTTGCCCAGCTTCTAAAGTACTGCTGATTCTCTGATTTATAAGTGATGAGAATAGTTTGTACAAGCATGGCAGCAAGCTTATTGGCCTGTAGTTACTAATATCATGTGGATCTCCTTTTTTATATATTTATGATGTTTGACTCTGACCACTGAGTAGGAGTTTCAGTAGTTTCCAGTATGCGGTTGAACAGAGCAGTCAAGGGTTGAGCTAGCAGAGTGTGGGCTGCTTTGATTGCTTCATTGGTGATGTTGTCTGATCCTGGACTTCTATCTGTTTTGAGTTTTTTAATTTCTTTTATAATTTCCTGTGCTTCAAATGGCTCTGTACATTCTTCGTTTTCGTTGTCTATAATGTTGAAGTTGCTTTGAACTGTGCTCATCTGTTCTTTAGAGGCATAAAGATTTTTATAAAATTCTGTTGCAATATCGATGACATCTTTGCGATTATTCAGTATTAAGTTTGCTTGATTAAATCCATCAATCCATGTCTTATTTATTTGTAGTTCCTTATAAGCCTTTTTTGAACTGCCTGCTTGTGCCATATGTTTCTGTATAGTGTTGTGTCTGTATGTTGTATAGTCGTTTTTAATGAGTTTGGCTACTATCTTGTACAGTGCTGAGAGTTCATTCCTCATGGAGCGGGTTTTATTCCTGGTTTTTTGTAGTTCTTGTCTTCTTTTCATTAGCCTTATTGTGCGTTCTGATAGGATATTTTTGCTTTTGGTTTCTCTACTAGATAGGCAGGCACTCTGAAGGCTTTGGGAAATAATGTTTATCATGCTATCATGATATGCTTGTACAGAAGTGGCGGTGCAGTCAGGTAAATCTAACAGTTTGGTTGCAATAGACTCCTTGTATTTTGTTATTTCTTGTTCGTTCTTCAGCAAAGAGTTTTGATTTTTGTTGAAACTAGACCTACTTTTCTTAAGACATGTTAATATTATTGTTGCTCTAACTGGTCTATGGTCTGTAGAGAAGTTGGTATTTAGTACTTCCACATTCTGTACCATATATGGTTAGTTGGACATAATAAAATCAATTTCGTTTTTATATTCTCCATTTGGTGAACGCCAAGTCCATGTTTTACTTCGCTTCTTTTTGAAAAAAGTGTTGAGAATGGAAATTTTGTGTTCAAAAGCAAAGTCGATTAATCTTTGTCCTCTGCGGTTTCTTTCGCCATAACCATTGGGTTTCATTATTAAGTACTCTTCTTGTTTTGGTTGCCCTATTTTTGCGTTTAGATCGCCCATTAATATAAAGGTTTTATGTGCTTGTTTGAGAGCTTTGCTAACATTTGAGTAGAAAATATCAATTTCTTTTTCCTTAACCGCTTCAGTGGGAGCATACACTTGTATGAGTGACAGTTTATTTCCTTGTATGTTTAAATTTAATAGGGCAACTCTATCAGTAAAGCCTGTAAAACTTTCTATGTTTTTCTTATGTTTTTTATGTATTAAAAATCCAACTCCATACTTTCCAGGTATCAGTCCTGTGTAGCATAGTATACAGTTGTCATATTTTTCTATATTTGTGCCTTGACGCCTTGTTTCAGATAGACCAATTACGTCAAATTTTATATCCTGTATGGCTTCACTCAATTCCAATAATCGTTCATATATGGACAGTGTTCTTACATTGTAGGTTAATATGTATACCTTTTCAGGTGTTTCTTGCTTTGGAGGGTGGTGGTCTAATGTCCCACGGGGACCAGCCGGATTGGGACATGTCCAAGTCACTGTTTCTAAGTTCTGATTTAGGTTATTTTTATAATTAATAGTTGTTGTCCGACTTGGGAAAGTGGATTGGTTGTGATTATTTTTGTAATTTATCTGGTTGGTTGTTGTATTCCGGATTCTAGTTTGAGTTGTTAGTCATTGTTTGCTTGTTCCTGGGCTTGAGTTAGCATTTGCGTAGCTCATGAGTCCCAATGGGTTTGTTTTATTTATTTTTGAACGGGCTTTTCCCTCAGTTTTCTCGTCACTATTGTACTGGTTAGGGGAGTCTGTTGGTATCCTTTTCCTCTTCTCAGATTCTTTGGTTGAAGAGGTTTTGTCTTTCACCACCAGCTTATCATATTTAATAAAGGCAATCTTTCCCTTCTTTATTGCTTCTTGTTGTTTAGCTTTCAACTCTTTCCTAAAATTAATAACTTCATTAGGGTAGTCTTCTGTGATGTAGATATTTTCAGGCAGGTTCTTGTTGATACGAAGAAGTTCTTGTTTACGCCAAGCCAGGGTGAGTGAGATTAGAATGGGTCTCGTTTTCTTAGTGTCATACTTTCCCAGTCTCCGGGCACTGCTTATTTCCCATTTGTCCCAGCTCTCAAGTCCCGTTTCCTTATTTACCTTGTTGAGAAATGTAACAACTGAATCTACAAGTTCCTTGCCATGTTTTTCCTTCTCCTCTATCCCATGAATAACGACGTTGTTTTTTCTAACTTCGCGTTCGAGGTTGTACACTCTTTTATTTAGCGCTGTGACCTGGTCCTTCAGTTTGATATTTTCCTCCACCAATGGCTTCAGTTTTTCGTCGATAGACGCTGATAGGTTAGCAAAACTTTCGTTTAATGTTTTAGTGTGTTTATGAAAATCTCTTTGCATTTCGCTCATTTTTTCTAGTAACATTTTTGTGGTATTGTCCATTGCGGTACAGAATCGGTGTAAATCGTAGACCTCGATTTTTAAGGATGGTGTAAATTTTTACGAAATTCGATTTTGTTTACGTTCTTATTTTTGTAATAGTTCAGTTTAAATTTTGTTTATGGCAACATTGGCAACCTAATTCGCTTTCGTAATGACAGCTTGGCACAACACTATTTTAATCATTCATTTAATTTATTTTAATTTATTCATTTAATTTGCCGTGTGGTTGACGGCATAGAATACAAGTGTCACCACCCCCTATCTTCCCGTGGGTGTCGTAAGAGGCGACTAAGGGATAACACGATGCAAATACCATCTTTGCCTAGAGACGGAAAACTCGACATCAAACCCTATACGACTGCCTCGTTGGTCTCGCGGCATAAATGTGCGCGTGGGATCGGGAGGTCCCGGGTTCGATTCCTGGGTCGGGCAGTGTTATTGGGTTTTTCTGTCACGAAATTCTCAGTAGCAGCACGGAGTCTGGAAATGTGCCCGGTACGGCAATAGGCTCGCCCCTTATTACGTGGGACTGAAGTATATCTGGCGAAAAGTGGGTGTAGAAATACACCTCTGCCTACCCCTTCGGGGATAAAAGGCGTGACGTTATGTATGTATGTATGTATTTAATTTAACTCGATTTTTATTTTCCAAATGTAGGTATGTTTAAAAAATGTATGTCAAGAATCACTATTTGTATCGCAATTTTTGGATTAATTTGCCACTCAAATACGAAAACTGAATGTTATTTGATCGCACTATATGTTCATTTGTAGCACAGAACACTTTTTACCACGATAAAGCACTTTTGAACACGAAAATTACACAATTTGTCGGGAGCCAGCGAACGCGATGTTACTCATTTGACAACCGGAACCGGAGACCCTTTTGACATGCAATATCCCGCTGTAAACACCGAATTTCAAATTTGCTTTGACACGTGTTTTGCCTGCACGAAGCATTCTCAGGAACAATCAAGTTTTACATTAACCTAGTGTACGCATAAACATTTTATATCATTACTAGAGGACGCCAGCAGCTACGCCTGCTTTTTTTTTTAATTTACCCGTTTTGGCCGATCCCGTGGGCATTTCGGGAAATCCCTTCTTAGAGCAACCCTACGGTCTCCAAGGAACATACATGCCAAATTTCAGCTTCCTGTGCCCAATATTTTCGGCTGTAGCGTGTCTGTCAGTCAGTAAGTAACGCAAGGATTTTATAAACTAAGATATTTAATATAAATCGATCAATTCAATGTTAGACATCTTACCTAGCAAGAAAGCAGTTTTGTGGGTTCGATTACCACTCGATATAACACTTTGTGTGATCCATTAATTGTTGTTTTGAGTCTGGGTGTTTATTGTGTCCTGTCTGTTGGTTTTATGTCTGTCTCCTCGTTATGAGTCCCCCGCGACACAGGCTTTAATTCTAGTTCGAGTTTGTTTTCTTTTCAAATAAACTAACATTAGACTAAGCTTTAAATAGGGGGTATAATAAAACCTTACAGGAATAATAAAGTACTAATATCTTACCCTTTGCCATAGTTATGAAACACAGGAGTAATAACAGTGAGGTCGGGTAGATGAGAACCGCCCGCTTTAGGATGGTTCGCTAGGAGTACGTCGCCCGGCTTGAGGGTATCGCCTCGCACTTTCATCTAAAATATAATAATATATTGCGTGCAAACGTTAACGTTACATACATTTAATGTGGTTTTGGCTTACAGAAGTCTTTTTAGGAACAAGATAACCGTCACACTAGTCATGTATAGATACTTCAAGAAAAACAATTCAAAAGGCGAGAATCATCATTGCAGTAAAGAGACTCAACAATTTGTATGATATATATTTTGCATAGTCTCTGCCTACCCCAATGGGAGACAGGCGTGACAATATAGATAGATAGATAGTTTTTGCAACGCGAAATAAAATATTATATATCTTTGGTACAAGAAATCAGTACAAGTATGTATTACTTAATACTGTACGGTGGCTTCGATAAGAGTACCCCTTTCGTTTACGTCGGCGATTCACAGTAACTAACGCTACAGACGATTCTAGTACAATAAAGTTTATTATCCCAAAACCCAACAGTGTATATGTACCTGGTACTGCACAGTTTCCTGCATGGCCCCCAAATGCACGGGTATGTGTGGCGCGTTGGACACCAGCCCGCCGTCTGCGCCGAACAATGCACAGGAAAAGTCCAACCGCTCCTTTATGTTGACGGATATTGATGTGCGTTGCAGCACTCTGTGGGAAAATATAATATGGTTAAGTATCCATGCATAAGCGTACCTAAAGCTGGGCACTCACTTAGTAGTGTTGCATGTAACGTATCAGATACTGTATCAACCCGCAAGTGGGTACGGCTCGTACCTAGCTACGTGCTGCCGGATCCGCAGTGCTCGCGACAACGTCACGCCGAGAACATGTCACAAAATAATGGTGGCTATTGCTACGTTCATATTTATGTACAATATTTTAGATAATTACTAGCTGTTTCCCGCAGTTTCACCCGCGTCCTTAGGGAACTACTTATAGCCTAAGTTACGCCTTGGTACATCAGCTACCCGCCAGTGAAAGTCCCGTCAAAATCGGTCCAGCCGTTCCAGAGATTAGCGGAAACAGACGGACAGACAAAAATTGTAAAAAAATGACATTTCTGTACATGTACCGTGTATACATATATATAGTAAAATAAATTACTGTAGATAACTTAAACATAGTCATCCATATCCAAAAGCTGAGACGATTGAAAATATTAATTTAATAATTTAATATCCTACCACATACACACACCATCATCGAGTCCCAAGCTAAGCAAAGCTTGTGTTATGGGCACTAGATAATGGATAAACATACATATATACCTTTTTTGTAAATACATACATAATATTCATAGAAACACCCAGACTAGCCAAACAGCCATGTTCATGCACACAAATGTTTGACTTGACCGGGAATCGAACCCGCTACCTTCGGCGTAGCAGCCGCTAACACTCCCGCTGCGCCAACCAGTCGTCATTTTCACAACGCGGAGATGGCATAATATATTATTGTTCGTTAGTTGATAGATGTTCAGAAGATGGTTACGTTAACTAGCGAAAAGTGGGTGTGTAATACACCTCTGCCTACCCCTTCGGGGATTACAGGCGTGATGTGTATGTTATGTTAGATGGTTAACCCGGATATGGTTTTCCCGATGATGGTTTTCCCGATGATGGTTTGCCCGGAGATGGTTTGCCTGCAGATGGTTGACCCGTAGACTTTTGAACTGGAGATGGTTGCGTCGTAGATTTTTGACCCAGTGATGGTTGACCCGGAGATGATTGACCGGTGGATGGTTGACCCGGTGATGGTTGACCCGGAGATGATTGAGTCGGAGGGGCTTGACACGGAGATGGTTGTCCTACAGACATATATATTTGGGATACCGGTTCCATATGTTTTATGTACTAGGGCCAGTATAGTATCCAACATTGGTTGGTTGGCTGTACGCCTGCATGGAGGTTGGTTGAACTGTAGAATATCCTTGAGACGTTTGTGTCCTATTGCTTGTGTGCTGGTAAGGATATTCATCAAAGTAATGGCAGGCTGCCTTAAAAATTAAGTCACATATGCCTTGTTGCACGATATTTTTTGTGTGCTCAGAATATTTCAGCAATTTACTTCCTACAAAATTCAAAAAAGATTTAATCTCATCATTTTGCGTGTTGATTTGAGGAGGCTAATTTTAAAATTCCAAAAGCTTCTTTCAGCATTTGTAAGTTTGGACCGCGTTTTGCTATTTTACTTGGCGGCCCAGATTGTACTGAGCTATTTGGTGGATCCGGGTGTCCTTCTGTTCCAGATGCATCTTTATTGTCCGCAGGTTCCGTTGTATTGCTTACCTAAAATATGATTAAAGTTTAACTGGTGTGTTATCGCTTGCAGATTCCTCACAAGTTACTGGATTGGGAAAATATATACATACATATACTCACGCCTTTTTCCCGTCGGGATAGGCAGATAAAACAGAACGCCACTTGCTTCCATCCTAACAAACCGCACGAAAATATATCCGATGATTTTAACAATTTATGGAATTTCCCTCACTGCGTCGGAGCAATAGATGGAACGCATGTGTTGCTACAAGCACCATTTAACAGCGGAGCAGAATATTTTAATTATAAGTCGACACACAGCATTGCTCTGTTTACTACGGTGGGTCCAAATTATAACATTCTCTTCGCGGATGCCGGATGCCAAGGGCGAATCTCGGATGGAGGAGTGTTTAAGAATAGCAAACTACATGACATGATTGAAAATAATGTTCTTCATTTGCCCACACCTGTACCTTTGCAAGGCCGAAATAAGCAACTGCCATACTTCATTCTGGGTGATTCTGCCTTTGCATTGAATGAAAATGTGATGAAACCATACCTAAACTTACTGGTCTGCGTGTTTCTATGATAACTATACTATATATATATAAATTTAAATAAGTAGATTTTATTAGACAATAGTAGTAATATATATTGTTTATCCGTTGTCCAGCACCCATAAGACAAGGTTATTATTATTATTCACACAACGCCACCTAGCCCCAATGTAAGCTAAAGAAGATTGTGTTATAGTTGCTAGACAACTGACTACATATGTACATACATACCTACTCTTTTTATGAATGTATAAGTATTTCTTATAATATTTTTTATCTAGTTGATAGATTTACGCGTTACTTGGCGGAACTCCAGAGTAACCTAATGGAAGGAAAGAGAAACCACCACGCACCCTCGGATTGACCACTTCTTCCATTGCAATAGTTGGGGTGGTCAATCCGAGGGTGCGTGGTGGGCTCACCGTGGTAGCCGTTCATAATATCGACAGTCAGTACATGGTCGCTGTATCGAAAACTTTCCATCGACGGGCTAATGTATCGACAGTACCCCAAATCGATGGTACGCTACATCGACAGTACCCTGAATCGTTGGTACGCTTCATCGTTAGTACACTAAAACGACGGTTTGCTACATCGCCAGTAAACCAAATCGATATACTCGCTTGATACCGTATCTGATACATTACATGCTACACTGCTGGTCACTAAGAGCTTACAGAGCTCCACGCGCGAGCGGCTCGCAGCGGGCTCGTGCCTACGTACTCACTTTATACCGTATCTGATACATTACATGCTACACTGCTGGTCACTAAGAGCTTACAGAGCTCCACGCGCGAGCGGCTCGCAGCGGGCTCGTGCCTACGTACTCACTTGATACCGTATCTGATACATTACATGCTACACTGCTGGTCACTAAGAGCTTACAGAGCTCCACGCGCGAGCGGCTCGCAGCGGGCTCGTGCCTACGTACTCACTTGATACCGTATCTGATACATTACATGCTACACTGCTGGTCACTAAGAGCTTACAGAGCTCCACGCGCGAGCGGCTCGCAGCGGGCTCGTGCCTACGTACTCACTTGATACCGTATCTGATACATTACATGCTACACTGCTGGTCACTAAGAGCTTACAGAGCTCCACGCGCGAGCGGCTCGCAGCGGGCTCGTGCCTACGTACTCACTTGATACCGTATCTGATACATTACATGCTACACTGCTGGTCACTAAGAGCTTACAGAGCTCCACGCGCGAGCGGCTCGCAGCGGGCTCGTGCCTACGTACTCACTTGATACCGTATCTGATACATTACATGCTACACTGCTGGTCACTAAGAGCTTACAGACCTCCACGCGCGAGCGGCTCGCAGCGGGCTCGTGCCTACGTACTCACTTGATACCGTATCTGATACATTACATGCTACACTGCTGGTCACTAAGAGCTTACAGAGCTCCACGCGCGAGCGGCTCGCAGCGGGCTCGTGCCTACGTACTCACTTGATACCGTATCTGATACATTACATGCTACACTGCTGGTCACTAAGAGCTTACAGAGCACCACGCGCGAGCGGCTCGCAGCGGGCTCGTGCCTAAGTACTCACTTGATACCGTATCTGATACATTACATGCTACACTGCTGGTCACTAAGAGCTTACAGAGCTCCACGCGCGAGCGGCTCGCAGCGGGCTCGTGCCTACGTACTCACTTGATACCGTATCTGATACATTACATGCTACACTGCTGGTCACTAAGAGCTTACAGACCTCCACGCGCGAGCGGCTGTTTTAGCGATAAGGCCGCCCATAGTACTGTATTTAATATGAGGCCATGAGAACCATAGTGGCCTAACTAAATATATAATTAGATCTTATCTCTTTCCTAGAACTACATATATTTATTGTAGAAGCTATGAATAAATAAACAATTTATTATTATTATTATTATTATAATTCCTTAAGATGTTTTATATAAGTGTACAATAAAGTATAACATAAATAAATAAAAAATACAAACACTGCTAACTGAGTACCCGGCTTAAGGTTATTATTCAGGATGGGCCTGGGCCTTAAAAAAAGCAATGGTGTGAAAGTTCCTGACGTGTACAGCCTAGTATTTCGAATCGGTAATAAAATATCTGTGGTGGACACTAGACCATACCGCGATGGACTCTGCCCACCTAGCCACGTCTATGCTGTCATGACTGTGTATGATCTATGATTCAAAGCAAGTTATTTTCTATTGTTTCTCGCTAAAGCAATAGGGAATATGCATGATTTTTTTATTGTTGTTATCGTTTATTTAGGTTAATATGATACCGTAAAAAAAGTATTAGTCGTGGAGAAGTCAACATTTATTTTAAATTAAATCTTGAAAGTTACAATGACATAACGCTGGTTTAAACACCCCCATTTTTTGTGGTTACGTCATGACGTCAGCGTTCGCAACTCTGTCAAATATCTAGTACTGTTTGGACACTTTTGACATATCCTCTGCGAACCGTGTCGTCACTTTGAGGTCTAGCCAATAGGGTTGCGTTTCGACATTTTAAACGCTCGTACATTTTCCACCTTTTATTAATTAATATTCGCGATTTTAGAGTGTTTTAATGTAAAATAATGTTAGAGGTGTCTTTTTTTACCGATAAAGTATTTCATAAAAATATATTCGCTGATATCTGAATCACACGCATATTCCCTATTGCGTCAAAATAGCGAGCGGACGCCCAGTAGTCGAGATTATGAGATTTTAGCTGAGTGTGTAACTAGGACTCACAATACAGTAGGGTAAAAGTGGCGCCTGGTCGTACAAGACCTCCATGAATGGCGTAAATTGAAAGAGGCCCACTTCCAAAAGATGCTGAAGATAGAGAGAGAAAAAGAAAATCTGGGAATTGAACTTAAGCACCGCCCGAATTTGCAGTCAGGGTCACTAATCCTCAAATTAACAGACCAGTCCAAAATAAATCCAGAATGTGTAATTTCCAATATAAATTCACAGATACTTACCTTCCCATCTGTTCAGCTATTGACATGAACCGATGGCTGAAGATACTCAGTTGTATCGAGTCCAGATCGGTCGTGACTTTCTTTGGCTGACCTGAACCGATCGTTATGCGAATGTCACCGAATTTCGTTATTTCGGCGCAACAATCTGGAAGGTAACATTTTAGAAATTATACTTGATAGAAGACGCCAGCAGCTACGCCTCCATTTTTTTTTAATTTACCCGTTTTGGCCGATCCCGTGGGAATTTCAGGAAATCCCTTCTTAGTGCACCCCTACGATCCCCAAGGAACATACATGCCAAATTTCAGCTTTCTGCGCCCAATAGTTTCGGCTGTAGCGTGTCTGTCAGTCAGTAAGAAACGCAAGGATTTTATATATTAAGAAGATTTGGTTGGTAGAACCAAGATTTACTCCAGTCTCCATGATATTTCGGTAACAAACTCATATAAAGCAGCAATAGTCTGGTGGAGATACAAACAACTATGCAGAGTCAGAAGGGATTGGGCTCAAACTCATGGTACGCGCCACTGACGTTTCCAAGATTTTTGCGTATTCTATAGTTTTTTGATGCCCCGTGCGTCGAAAAGCACGTTAAGCCCTCGGTCCCGGCTATCATGGAAATCTGAGTTGGTCGTTACGAGGAGTCAGTATCTTTGAATATACTGATCACTGTAGATTAGTCATCAAATATCGCTATCTCTTTGGGTTGCCGAAGTCAGACGGCGGTCGCTGTGAGGAAAAGCTAATATTCTGACAAATCTGCTTGGACGAGTAACCTAGTCCCAGGCTCCGAGACGAAAATCTTGGATGTACATAATTGGGACAACGCTTGAACGATGTTGAAATTCAAATGGTTAATCATTGTCAATGGAATTGGCCAGAAGACGAAAGTCTTAGATCGCATTCAAGGCAATGTTAGGAGGATGGTGATGACTGACCTGGCTCAACAAGTATGGTGGACAGGCTATCCATTATGATGGCAGGCCCTATCACCACTTGTTCCGGCTTCAGTTTCTCCAGCAGGTATATCGTGGTGTCCTGGTAGCCACCTTCGAAGTATACCTTCACCGTCTGCAAAACAAAAGCAGAAGTTAGAGCGGATCAATTACTGATAGGCGGTAACATTTTATCATGATTCCATTAAGACTTCTTTTATTTGATGGTTTTAGTAGAACAAAATAGTTGGGAAAATAGCATCAGTCAATCGGCTTACATATTTTGTAACCCTTTTATTTAGTAGTTTTAAAGAATAGCCCGGAATAAATCTTTTGTCAGGTGGGAATTTGCCAAAATCAAGCAATGGACACGAAGAAAACTCATACCCATTCTCAGCCAAACTGTGCCCGTGGTCACCCACATAATTAATTTCTCCCTCTTCTCTGACAGCTTTCCCGCAATGTGGAAAAAGGCACACGTATTACCTTTAGCCAAAATTCCAAATTCTACTTCCTTATCCCATTTCCGCCCAGTATCGATAGTTCCAGTCCTGTCCAAAATCCTTGAGGCTAATGTTCAGAAACAACTGGCTAATTATTTCTCCTCTAATAGCCTGCTAAGTCCATATCAGTCCGGCTTCCGGCCAGGCCATAGTACTGCATCAGCACGCACTTGTTAAAATTACTGATGACATATTACTGGCCATGGAAAATAAGCAACTGACAATACTTGTACTATTGGATTTTAGCAGTGCCTTTAATTCAGTTAATTTTGACGTTCTTCTTGGTATCCTATCCTCACTTAATGTCTCAGCTTCTGCAATTGGTTGGTTAAAATCTTATCTTCACGGACGCTCACAGTCTGTGCGCTCCGAAGAGATAAACTCTGAGTGGTGTGATCTGACTGCGGGTGTTCCCCAAGGTGGCGTGTTATCTCCTTTACTCTTCTTCGTTTTTATAAACGCCATCATCAAAGTTATATCTTCACATTATCATCTTTACGCAGACGACCTGCTGCTATATCGTCATTTCAAAGTTCAGGATGTTTCTGAAGCTATCGATGCCATCAATAATGATCTTGTATGTATTCGTATGTGGGCTGAGTCGTTCGGACTTCTTGTTAACCCTACAAAATCCCAAGCTCTCATTATTGGTGGCCGATATATGCTTAGCCTATTGGATTACCAATTGCTATCGGCGGTTCTATATGATTCTACACCAATTGTTTACTCAAAATGTGTTAAAATCTTGGTGTACTTCTATACTCAAACCTGTCTTGGGAAGCACATATTGCAGAAGTACGCAGAAAAGCGTTTTGCACACTCCATTCTCTCAAACGTCTTCAAAAATTCCTGCCGTTCAATACTAAGGTAACAATTGCGCAATCTCTTCTACTTCCAACACTTGACTATGCAGATGTCGCTTTTCTCGATGCAAAGGAGGAACTTTTAAACAAACTCGAGCGCTTGCAAAATCTATGTATCCGCTTCATATTTGATCTTCGGAAGTACAATCATGTATCGGAATTTCGAGCTAAGTTGAAGTGGTTGCCTATTCGCCGGCGCCGGGATTCTCACATTCTTTCACTTCTTTACTCTATTCTTCACAATCCTACAACTTCACCTACATACCTTCGTGATCGTCGTTTAGCAACCTCTCTTCTCTTACGCACGCCTCCTCATACCTATACTGTATACGACTATTCTTTCTCTGTCTATGCTGTCCGCCTGTAGAATGCTTTGCCACATCACATTCGCGCTAGCCCGTCCTTAGCAGTGTTCAAGATGAATGTTAAGAGGCACTACCTATTAATTATAGATAACACTGTTTCTCATATGTATTAGTAGTATTTTATGTATACTATATATTTATGTTAGTCTATATATATAATATTATTGTATGTAGTTTATTTATTTATATATATTATTGGTATCCTATTTTTATGTAAATATTATTTTGTACACCGCAATTACCCTTACCCTCTCACATCGAATCTCCAGTCTCAAAGGTTTGCTGGTAGAAAACTCAGTGTTGAGTTAAGCTCGCCTTTGTACATCCTAATTTATACGTTTATTTTTTAGTCTTTTCATGTATTTTTTGTGTGTACAATAAAGAATTAAAGAAAGAACACTCAGACTCAAAACAACAATTTATGGATCACACAATGGTTTGTCCTGTGTGGGAATCGAACCCAGAACGCGAGTGAGTCGGTCGGTTGAACCACAACGTCACAACACACGTGCAATTTTTCAATAAAATCAATGGTTTGACTGCTGCAGAATTATAAAATAATTGACGGTAGGGGCAAGTGTTGTACCTATGGACCCCGACCGGTATCGATAGTGTCCACAGGTACAAGGACACTATCGATACCGCCGAAATTAGCGACTCTAAAATTCAAATTTTAACGTGATCGTAAAGGCTTTGGCTACGGTTGACAGATTTGACATGTCTCCATCTTTATTGAACCTTGCCCTTGCCCACGACCTTATGCTAGTATACATATATGGGTATTTCTATGTGTAATATGTATGTATTTACAAAAAAAAAGCATATATGTATGTTTATCTATTATCTAGTACCCATAACACAAGCCCTGCTTAGTTTGGGACTAGATGGTGATGTGTGTATGAGGTAGAATATTATCATTATTCACCACTATTTTTTAATTAGTACAAAAATTTAACAGGGCACTAAGTATCTTTAACTGATCATATTTATGTAGTTAAAAAATAAAAACACTAAGTCCCAAAACTGTCTCAAAACTGTCCACAAAAATACGTGACAATTGGTAAATACATAACTAATACTATGACCGAAGTGCTTACTATCATAGTAAACTGACCCATTGATAAATTCCCTCCCCCCTCCCCTCTGCGCCCTCGCCGCGCCTCGACGATGCGACAAACAGTGCTAAATTGCTAGCGAAAGTGAGCGTATCTAATTTCGTTGCAAAAGTTAATTGTTTGTCTACGTTTACCCGACGCGATGGCCTATCATATCAGTTCACATCACGGGAGTATATAGCTATGCTTCGTGCGTACTTTTTGAGTGGAAAAATTCGCGAGTGCAGCTGTGTACCCATGGACATTTTATTGTGAGTGTACAAAAGTGAACCTTATGGTTACTTTAGTGTCAAACAATTAAAACAGTGCATATTGGACGTTTTTGACGAAGTGAAAAGACAGAAGCGTACTTCTCTCGTTAAAAATTTGTCTGTGTATTGACAACGGTGGTGGACATTTCAAAGGACAATGGAAATACTTGTAAGTTTAGTAAATAAACGTATAATTTACTATGTATGTTTATCCATTATCTAGTACCCATAACACAAGCCCTGCTTAGCTTGGGACTAGGTGGTGATGTGTGTATGTGGTAGAATATTATTATTATTCACCACTATTTTTTAATTAGTACAAAAAATTTAACAGGGCACTAAGTATCTTTAACTGATCATATTTATGTAGTTAAAAAGTAAAAACACTAAGTCCCAAAACTGTCTCAAAACTGTCCACAAAAATACGTGACAATTGGTAAATACATAACTAATACTATCACCGAAGTGCGTACTATCGTAGTAAACTGACCCATTGATAAATTCCCCCCCTCCCCTCTGCGCCCTCGCCGCGCCTCGACGATGCGACAAACAGTGCTGAATTGCTAGCGAAAGTGAGCGTATCTAATTTCGTTGCAAAAGTTAATTGTTTGTCTACGTTTGCCCGACGCGATGGCCTAACATATCAGTTCATATCACGGGAGTATGTAGCTATGCTTCATGCGTACTTTTTGAGTGGGAAAATCGCGAGTGCAGCTGTGTACCCATGGACATCTTATTGTGAGTGTACAAAAGTGAGCCTTATAGTTACTTTAGTGTCAAACAATTAAAACAGTGCATATTGGACGCTTTTGACGAAGTGAAAAGACAGAAGCGTACTTCTCTCGTAAAAAAATTTGACACAACGGTGGTGGACATTTCAAAGGACAATGGAAATACTTGTAAGTTTAGTAAATAATACGTACTTAAGTAAATAATAATTTGATGCGAGCGGCTCAAAATCGGTCTGTGTTCTCCACACACCTTGAGGAAGGCCTATGTCCAGCAGTGGACGTCTCTAGGCTGACATGATGATGATAAAATAATATTTGTAAATAGCAGATGATTCTAACTTCATACATACGCCAAAATTACTCTTTTCTTTTATTACAGAATACCTTCTTTTATTTTGATATGTGTTTGCTTTCTAAATACATACCTCCGTATTTAATTACTTGTAAAACGGTAAATTTTGCCGGTCCTAAGCCCGGATAAAGTATGAAGGAGAGGGTAGAATTTAAAAAAATAAAATGTAACTACCTACACTTATTATTTTGCTTCATTTCATTGTCTAAGGCTACCTACATTGTAAGTGCGACGGAAAGAATGCGTAAGAGTAGGACGGAAAGTAAGTACTATCAATGAAGTAGTGAATGGATTGTAAAATATGTCTATGATTCAGGTGAGATTTTCTACAAAAAACAAATGATTATAACTTTGCTATTTATAGATATTATGAAATTCTTACGTCACATATATGATAATAATGTCTTCGCTAATATGTCCTTAAAGTTTTTGTACTAATAAAAAAAATAGTGGTGTATATTCTTGTACATTATTTAAGGCTACTGCTATGCACCCGTGGCTCATAGCTTGATGTTATATAGCCTATAACCTTCCTCTATAAATGGGCTATCCAACACAAAATAATTATTCAAATAAGACCAGTTATTTTGGATATCAGCGCGTTCAACTATAAGTTTTATTATATTACTATAGTATTTTCGCTGTATGATGATATGCGTGACAGTTCTCATTTTACATGTTACGCATACTACTTTCAACTTATGAAAATAAATTAGCAAAAGAAAAACAATTATTAAAAATAATATCTATTAAAATTACAAAGTAAATTGATACTAGTATGCCTCTCTATATTTTTATAATTATTTTTAACTGTAAATAAATTATTTAATTATAATCCTCAAAATGTCAGATGCATGAAACGGAACCTCTGTCAGTAGAGATTGACACCATTGAATCGACATGAACTCGATGAATAGGTGCGGCCATCTTGTGATCGAAAACGTCAGTACGACCATAGATAAGTATATTGTGAGTACGAGTGCATCTGCCTTGTATGCGGTTTATGTTTCTTTCTGTTTGGCGTGTTATTTTTTATTTTTTTGTTGTGTTATATTTGGTATATACAATGCCGAAAACAACAAAAAAGATAGTTTTAAACTCTCAAAGCCCTGAGTTAGTGCTTCGTTTGAGGACCTTCTTTGAACGAGAGCTATGCAAACGGGGGCCAAAATGTAACCGCAGAAAATTGTAGGATTGTCGTAGAAAAAACACAATCGACAATATTTACCGACTGGGATAAATATGTCCACCTAGACCGAATTCCAGATCAGCAATTAATTATCTCAGTCGGAGAAGATTCCGATTCAGATATGAGCTTTATTTCGAGTGACAGTTACCGGAATAATTAAAAAAGAATTTTAAAATTATGTACTGCGTTTTATTTCTGAAAATGTATTTGCCAAAACACTTTCAATATGAATTTATTTCGAAGATTTAAAATCGGTAACTACGATTCCATGTCCTTTGCCAATTAATTAGATATTTATAAATAATCGATTAAATTTCCTTAGGTTACATCATTATAAAGTAAAACTACCTTTTCAGGCGTGGGAGTGGTACCCTTCCCGGTGGGTGGCTCCACCTCCTCGGGCACGGTGCTCATGCCGACCCCGCGCACTCGCACGTCATCAACTATGACGTCACGATCAGACAACGTGAAGCCGAACTCGTTCTTGTATCTACAAACAAACATAATTACCCCTCAGACCTTGGCTGACCCACTTGGCTGACAAGCCATCCTTTAAAGAAAAATTTTCTTATAGAATACCTTTTTGGTTAGCTTATGGCAAAAAAGCAAATAATTTAGGTATAATAATAAAAAGAGAATAAAAACAGCTTTGTTTTTAATTTAATTATCAATTATAACTTTAAATGATGTAGACAACACTTAGGTATACCCGGATACTCATCAAGCTAGACACCTTCACCTTTGTACCGTTAACCGTAAAAATGTATGGAACTGTCGTGATACGCCTCTGATATGTCACGGGGTGAAAAAGGACGAATAGCTTGTTACTCTGGCAATCAAACAATAGCGATATCAAAATTCAGGCACTACTAACGAGATAAAACAAATCTTTCTCTCCACGAATTCAGCATTTTTCTTTAACAATAGTATTTTAACATACCTGTTAACAAAAGCAGTGTAGAAGTCGCCATGCCTGCAGGCAGTGGGAGAATCTCCCGGTATTGGCTGAACCATTAGCGCACAGTCCGTGCCCTGGTAGCGCAGGTGTAGGTACGGCTCGGTCACTATCTGAGAGTCGGGAATACCCTGGGAACAAATATTTAACTTAATGCTAAACGATTAAAGACAATAAATCAACACATATAAATAAAATAGGTTCATAAGGCGAAATATGTATGTAATATTACATCTTTGCCTTCCTCTTAGGGGATACAGGCGTACCGCTATAAAAAGAAAAAAAAAATTACGTGTCGACTGTGATTTCAAAATACATTTACATGATACCAAGACATAAGCAACGTATTTCTTAGACACTGGCGCCGACGACGCCACTAAAATCATAAAATGGATTACGCAGAATATCAATGTTGCGGCTTAACAACCGCAACGTATACTGAGCGTAGTCCAATTTTTGGCACTAATGAGACACTCACTTCCACTAATTTATAAATAAATTTATAAAATTTTAGATTGTTATCGCTGCTCACTGACACATTTTATTTTATTTGGCCAAAGGCGGCAGACGGCTCTCAATTGGTCAGCTGGGAAGCGTTAGGTTGCCAGTGAGCAGACGTAACAATCTGCTATTTGTTTAAATTATTTCCTTCCCTGTTTTATTTTATGTTTTGTTTTTATTTTCTTATTTATTCTCTTTTTCTACTGTTTTTTTTATATTTTGTTTTATACCTATTTTTGTCAAATATTTTTAGTGTGTGCCATTTGTGGCAAAATAAATATTTCATTTCATTTTTTTATTTTTTTTTATATATTTTTTTCGTCTGTCCGTCTGTATGTATGTCTATCTATATATCTATCTGTCTGTATATCAGCCGGCCTGATTATACTGCCTGTCTATCTATTTGTTTTTCACGATACTCTTTGTAATGATTTTATCATCATCATCATCTACAGCTCGACTGTATTCGTAGAGGAACTTAGGCCTTTCTTTGTTCTTGCCATTTCTTAGGGCGATTTAATTAATATTAATAGAACTTTCACTGCAAGATAGAGGTGTTTGTGAGATACATATAGGCATCCCATATCATCAAATAGTACACACATCTAACTGCTCGTCCAACTTATCGAAGTTATCGCTGCAGTATACCGCGGCGACATGTATTGTCTGTCAATATATCCGTCAGTACCTGTTTCCTCAGCTTGTCTCTGGACACGGCAGCTAGCACATCTAGCTGCTCGTCTAACTGCTCGAAGTTATCGCTGCAGTACACCGCGGCGACATGTATTGTCTGTCAATATATCTGTTAGTACCTGTTTCCTCAGCTTGTCTCTGGACACGGCAGCTAGCACATCTAGCTGCTCGTCTAACTGCTCGAAGTTATCGCTGCAGTACACCGCGGCGACATGTATTGTCTGTCAATATATCTGTTAGTACCTGTTTCCTCAGCTTGTCTCTGGACACGGCGGCTAGCACATCTAGCTGCTCGTCCAACTGCTCGAAGTTATCGCTGCAGTACACCGCGGCGACATGTATTGTCTGTCAATATATCTGTTAGTACCTGTTTCCTCAGCTTGTCTCTGGACACGGCGGCTAGCACATCTAGCTGCTCGTTCAACTTCTCGAAGGTATCGCTGCAGTACACCGCGGCGACATGTATTGTCTGTCAATATATCTGTTAGTACCTGTTTCCTCAGCTTGTCTCTGGACACGGCGGCTAGCACATCTAGCTGCTCGTCCAACTTCTCGAAGTTATTGCTGCAGTACACCGCGGCGGCATGTATTGTCTGTCAATATATCTGTTAGTACCTGTTTCCTCAGCTTGTCTCTGGACACGGCGGCTAGCACATCTAGCTGCTCGTCCAACTTCTCGAAGTTATTGCTGCAGTACACCGCGGCGGCGGGCTGTTGTGCCTCCTGCACTATGTGTGCTAGCGCCATGCCGTATGCTGACAAGATACCTGAAAACATAAGGAAAGTAGTAAGGTTTTTGATTACGAATCATGAAACGTTCGACAAAAAGAAATTGTCGGTGTAGTGTATACTTACCAGCATACTTATGTATGAGCACGGTTGAGATGCCGAGCTGTCGCGCGACGCTACAAGCGTGCTGCCCGCCCGCGCCTCCGAAGCATGCCAGCGCGTGCTGCCTCGCGTCGTAACCACGGGCTGTTGTCAACGCTCTGCAGACAAGACACAAACCTCGCATATATTTTTTTATAGTCTGTCGCCTGTATATCCCCGAAGGGGTAGGCAGAGGTATAATATTACACCCACATTTCGCCATGAATTTTTAGGTCCCAAGTAATAGGGGGCGAGCCTATTGCTACCGGGCAGTTTACCAGACTCCGTGCTGCCACTGAGAATTCGGAAAAACCCAGTAACACTTTTGCCCGACCCGGGAATCGAACCCGGGACCTCCGATCAGCAGTCGCATACGCTATCCACTGGACCACGGAGGCAGTCACATATTACCTACCTCGCATATGTTACAACACCGAAAACCCCCTAATTAGTGGGAAAAACGGCAGAAAATGCGTTCTTATCGTTGTAGAATATCTGCAACGCGTATTTTGTGTTAAGGGCTTCATAAAAAATGCCCTTGATGTGTCATACTGGCCACTACGTAGCAGAATTCGTGTCGTAGCTGTAATTTAGTAACAGTCTCTAGTACTTCAAAATTTTCAAAATGAGTAATATATTTTAAATGGAATCTGGTTAACATATAAATAATTCAATAATAATTATAGTCAGCTATCCTCCGACGACATGACAAAATATCGGCGTCATACACAGATAGGCGATAGACAGATCTCTGACTCGCGACTCGCGAAGTGTGTTCGATAGGCGATCGAGCAGAATAAGGGTTCCAAAGTATTCCAAAGAGATTTATCTATCGGACAGAGTCAGCTGACAAGGCTGAAAACGGAAGATGGCAGACTTATCTCATCTAAACCTCAGCTCCTGGAGGAGATCGAACGGTTCTATGGACAGCTTCACACGACTACACGACCACCTGATACTACTCCAGCCACTGACCGACGTACATTGTAATTGCTGCCGCTGCCGCCCGCCGCCGTAGGGCCGCAACAGCTAATAGAGTAAGATCCCAGGGCCTCCAGACCTTACTTATTTTCTCAGAAACGAAATGTATGGAACAATGTAGTGTTAGTATCTGCTATGAGTGTACGCGTACTTGATAGCTTGGATCGTGGGCCAATTTTTTGTTATGAGGTGCTAAAGGTCCACGGGATGCGCCCCCTAGTGGTCTCTACCGATAACTTGATATTTTGGAAACTTTAAAGCGTCTGGTAAAAATTACCGCCGCCGAAATGAGCGCGAGAGTATTGCTTATAAATTTTTAATAATATTTTCTAAAACATACATAAACATAAGCACTGAGAATTTAAGAAAAGTTAGTACAATTTTCACTTAACTTTAGCACCTTGTGCCCAAAAATAGGCCCACGATTCAAGCTACTGACCGTAAAGCTAAATTGACCCAAAACTATACCGAAAATATACCGGACGACAGCATGCACAACATTAATGTGAAAACAACTCAAAAACCACAAGGCACTGGGTGATGCTGCAATTACGACAGAGCTTCTGAAAGCTGGCGGCGCACCTGCCGTAGAAATGCTTCGGAAGGTATTCAATTCGGTCATACTCGAGGGCAAACCGCCACAGGCATAGCACAGAAGTGTGTGTGGTGGTGCTTTTCTTCAATAAGGGTGACAAAACTCTCATCTCACTTCTGAGCCACGTCTATAAGTTGTTTTCTAGGGTCATCACGAATCGTCTCGCGAGCAAGCTAGTCGACCTGCATCCTCCCGAGCGAGCCGGTCTTCGTAAAGGCTGTAGGTACGGTAGGCCACATACTTACGCTGCGGCAGGTTATACAGAAGTTCAAGGAGTATAACCAGCCTCTATGCTTGGCGTTTGTGGACTATGAGAAAGTCTTTGATTCAATCGAACCCTGGGCAGTGCTGCAGTCTCTCCAACGCTGCCAGATTGACTATCGATACGTCGAAGTTCTCAAGCGTTTGTACGAAATCAACGCCTCCAGGACCAGAGCTAGAAACATATTCGACTATAGCGAGGGGTGAGGCAGGGAGATGTTATATCTCCGAAACTGTGCACCGCTGCGTTGGAAGACGTTTTCTAGACGTGGACTGAGAAGGACTCGGCATCAATATCAACGGCAAGTACACCACTCGCCTTCGATTTTCTGATGATATCGTGGTCATGGCCGAGACAATGCTCTATGGCCTCTGTAGTCTCCCAACAAGAAGGTCTTAAGATGAACATGAACAAGACGAAAATTGTGTCTAACGGTCATGGCGTACCTGCTCCTATTCAGGTTGGGAACTTTACACTCAAAGTTGACTCATCGACAACAGCGACTGACCTCTTTCTCGAAGTTGGACCTACCCAATTGGATCATTAATCACTAAAATTTGTCGATGAGTCAACAACAAGAAAGAGCTCATTCGTCGAATCCACCACGGTTGGACGGTGTTCGGGAAGTTAGGGCGTATCTTCACGTCTGATTGCAGTGTCTCAAGACGAAATTCCTGGATCAATGTGTGCTGCCACTGATGATCTACGGCGCTGAGACGTGATCCCTAACTATGGACCTTGTCTGAAAGCTCAGGGTCATTCAGAGGGCGACAGAGAGATCTATGCTCAAAGTTTCCCTGCGAGATCGTATCAGAAGTGTGGAGATCCGCAGGAGAACCAAAGTCACCGACATAGCTCTCCGAATAGCCAGGCTGAAGTGGCAATGAGAAAGGCACATAGCTCGAAGAACCGAGCAGCAGGGAGGCCTCCGGCAAAGTGAACCGACGATCTGGTTAAGATCGCGGGAAGCGGTTGTCTGTGTGGACAACCTTGGTGGAGGCGTATATCCAGCAGTGGACGTCTCTAGGCTGTGATGATGAAGAAAATTCTCGAAATTTTAGTTATGGGTTACACAAGCGGTAGACAAGTGTAACGTGCCGCACCGCTGTCACCGAGAATTCCGTCGCGGCAAATATAAGGGGTTTGGCTTTATTTTAGAATAATTACGCAATATAAACACTTTACATACATTTTATTAACACTTTTATGTACCTATACAAATTCTGAAGTTTAAAAATATATAGGGTGCATATGGTTCCCACCAAGAACTTAGGGTCCCGCGCCAACCTCACCTGCAAGTGGTGCACCTGCCGATCAACGGACGAGGCTCTGGCAAACAAAATATCCCGATAAGCGGCAATAGGCTCGCCACCTATTACGTGGGATCAAAACACTGGCGAAAAGTGGGCGTTTAAAATGCCTCTGCGATAGGCAGAGGCATTTCCTTCGGGGAAACAGGCGTGAGTCTATGTATGTATGTAAAAATATATACTAACTACTAACCTGATTGGTCTACACATAGCTTCATTGGCGACATTCAAGAAACCCAGTGCTACTTCTTCCATAGTCATCTGAAAAATAAATATACCTATATTCCATAATATTATATTAAGTTACTGTTGTCATGTTATCGTCTTCTCGTGTGTGAGTGGCCAATTCTAGTGTCGGAGTTTGCTGACCGCTCGAAGGCCTCCGACGTGGCCTAGATTACTGTCTCGAGACAAGAAATGGAACCGACTGCTTAACGTGATCGTGTGTGCACGGTAGCGCTCTAATAGAAGTGCCACAACCAGCGGTCATCCATCCAAGTGTTGACCTATGTAAATGTTGCTTAGCTTTGCCGATCTATTATGATCGAAAATAAGATGTTATTGTCTGATCGGTACATCGGAGAGCGCGTTAAGCCGCCGGTTCTAGCTGTAGTAAGGCTCTCAGACGGTCGTTATGGAAAGTACTCTTGACTATACCAAAGAGCTCAGATATTTACATAGAGGCGCATTTCTTATGGGCGCTCTGTAGACAAACTTTCTGTGACCCAAATTGCCGCTTGGCTGCGTGGCAGTCGCGCTGTGACAGCTGTCTCTACGAGAGCAAGAGAGACGGAGAACGACGCCAAAGCCGCCAACGGCGCCAACTACGAACTACACTGGCGACAGTCGCCACTTGGAATCGGCACACGAAAGCCTTAAGAAATCCGCTTCTATGTAAATCTGTATTCAGTGACTTTACTAACACTGGTTTAAGCCATGGAATATCGCTATCCCTTTGGGCTATGGAGAACAGATTTCTGTTCAAAAGTCAAATAGTCTGTAAAATTTAAAAGCGGACATACTCTTGGATGCAACTGTATTTATGCTGAGATGATGATGATGCGGACAAAATAACTATGAATAAAAATTAAGACCAATATAATTTATAACTGCTACAGCCTTTCGTATTCCACTGCTGGACAAAAGCTCTAAGTCCCAAATAGGCTGGTGACTCACCTTACGAAAGGAGAGATATCCGTCTCTACGGAACTACTAATATCTACGTGTATTTTTCTTCGCAATTAAATGTGGTATTGACATTGTGGATTTTAGCAGATACATGGACATTTAGAAATAATTTCTCACCTCTTTGCTACCATCCTGTCGCAAGAACGTGTTGATTTCATTAGTCATCTTCTTGAAGGCTGTAACAGACGCTTCTTTGTCCAAGGGCTCCTTCTCTGAATGACCGAATATCTTCGGGAAATACTCGGGTAGTAAGCGACCTGTAAAATAAAAATACACAACATAAATGGACGCTGCCTTTCTTGCAACTTACCAGTAACGATATACTCGTAATGAGAAATAAAGTAGCGATAGCTCCATAAAGTTCTCGAAAGACATGTGAAGTCTGTCAAACCGCATTTGGCCAGCGTGGTGGACTATGGCCTTACCCTTCTCTTAGTGAGAGAGGCTCGTGCCCAGCAGTGGGACAGTATAAAGGGCTGATGATGATGATGATGAGAAATAAGTAATTATTTATTGTACACAAGTTAGTTCGTATTTAAATGCCACCCAAAGGGCTTTGCAAAAACCTAACAATTAACGATTTTAAACTTTCGCGATAAGTATACATTATACAAGGTTATCCATCATCCATCCAAGTGATGACCTCTGTACAAAAATTGCTTAACATTGGAAAAGGCAAGTCAATTCAGCCTATGGACACTGCTGTAAACTAGAAAAACATAACATAACTTCTGGTAAGCAGGGTTACACACCCACACTACGCACGTTATGTTTCGGTCACAAAGTAATAGGGGGCGAGCCTATTGCCATCTACCGGGCACATCATTAAGCGAGCGATAATGAAATAAATAAACTAGAAATAAAGGAACTTAAATTAGTTAAAAGAAACACAGGACTTTTTACCAGTGTGGCGGCTCGTGGGTCAGAGAGAGTGGTGGTGCACTTTACCAGCACCCTAACGCCCCGTTTAGCCGCCCACGGATAGGAATATCGTAAAACTAAAAAACTAATTTATATGCATATTATACGACAGCGGTGAAACTGGGCCTAAGTTATAAATACCTATTCGATTTCGAAGTAAAAGTAAAACAACATTTTGTCTGTACTAGTTACAAACTAGGAACCTACTTACGTACTTACTTACCTTTATAATTAGGTGCATTCAATTAATATGCAAAATTGTCAAAAAATAGTGCACGAAGAAAATAATAATTTAATGTTAGTAAACAATCAAAACATTTCTTTAATTTCAATCATAAAACATAAAAATGACGCGCTTGACACTGCCAATTTTATACCTATCTTCACGAAGTGGCCTGAAGTATTTGCAATCCCAAATCAAGAAGCTACCACAGTGGCCGATAAGCTGGTGCAAGTCTTTTGTCGGTTCGGGGTGCCGTTGGAAATCCACAATGATCAAGGCCATAACTTCGAATCCGAGGTGTTCAAGGAGACTTGTCGCGTGATGGGTGCACATAAAACCAGGCTTATCATCCGCAATCATATATATATGATATCATATATGATAGCATGGTTGAGCGATTTAACCAATCTCTGGAAAGGTACCTGGCGAAGGTCGTGGAGGGCAAATAAAATGATTGGGACAAGCACATGCAACCGTTTTTCTGTCATATCGCAGTGCGATCCACGAAACCACAGGAATAACACTAGCATTTGCCAATTTCGGAAGAGAACTACGTTTACCTGCAGACCTCATCACCGGTATTCCACGCAATATAACGGATTACGCGACCGATCTGCGCGACAGGATGAATGACGTATACGAGCACATCATGACATCAAGGAGTCAGGACAACAGATGTCTGAAAAAATGAAGACTCGCTACGACCGAAAGGCGAACAACAAAGGCTTCGATGAGGGCTCATTGGTGTGGCTTCATAACCCAGTACGAAGCAAAGGAAAATCGCCTAAGTTACAAGCCAGATGGGACGGGCCATATCACATAATTACCAGGATGAACAACGTCACCTATCGAATTCAGAAGGGGCCACGAGGCGCACCGAAGATAGTCCATGTGGACCGGTTGGCTCGTTAGTATGGGTCCAACGATGTTCGGGACGAACACGTCTAAACGGAAGGCAGTTTTACTAATGTCGATACTTTGAGAATAACGCCATCTATCGGCAAAAGAGAGAATTAGAAGAGAGAGATAGATCGATGGTTTAAAATTGCTCCACCTATTCTCTACTAGATGGCGTTGCTGTTTTTTTACTGGAACAATTGTCTCTGCTTCCGAATTATGCCAGAACGTTCTAGCAATGACTGGTATGCACTAGTGATGTCATCCGACCTATACAAGGTGTTGATTTGCATTTGCAAAATATTTTAGGGATGCATGGGAGCGCAACAACATCTTAGAGCTCCCAGCCAACCTCACCTGCCCGTGGTGCTACCTGCCGACCAACGAACAAGGCTCTGGTGACCGACTAACGGCGGTATAACCGTTACAAATAGGCGTAGCTAAATATAATAGATCGGTGACGGGCAGCAGCGTCACTGGTACGAGAAGTTACGCCCTGCGATCACCAACACGCATGCCCAGCGTGGTTTAGATTTAAGAAGCAGCCTCAAAGGAAGTGGGCGTGGCGAAGCCCCGACACTATGACAAAAAATGAGATAGACTGCATTATGGCGGACAAAAAGCGAATATTTATATGATGTGGATGTCTTCGTGATCACTAGGTTCAGCACTGGAAGTGATCACCGACTTGTACGAGGCACTCTGAATATCAATTATAAGCTTGAACGCGTTCGCCTTATGAAGCCAAAAAATAAATATATGGCCAAATTTCCTCCAATCCGTGGTTGGATCTGAAACATTCCAGCTAAAACTGGAAAACCGGTTCGCTGCCTTGGCAACCGCAATAGACGCTGATACGGACCAGGAACTCGATAAAGTGGTGGATATCCTGCGGAATGAGGGGACGAAGCTCTTTAAGACGCATCACACCGGCAAGAGATCTCAACTTTCGCGGGAATCTCTGCAGCTAATAGAGACGCGACGAGAAAACCCGACAGGCACTTCGTCAGATCTAAATAACAAGATCTTCAAGCTGGTAAGACGCGACCTCTATAGCTCCAATAAACGCTCTATACAAGATGCGATCGAGCGAAATCGGGAGTCGAAAGGTTTTACTCAGCATTTAGGTCGAAGTCGTCTGACGAAGCTGACAACGTCAGACGGGAAAGTCGTCACTTCTAGGCCGGAGATTCTTGCGGAGGTTCAGAGCTTCTACGGCAACCTCTACACCTCAAAAGCGTCCCGTCCCCAACCCGACTCCGAGGATCCAAGAGCCACTTTAACCCGCCACTTCACGGAAGAGTTGCCAGACGTCAGCCAAGACGAAATCGTGGTGGCCCTGAGGCAGCTTAAAAATGGAAAAGCCCCCGGGGAAGATGGAATTACGACGGAGCTGCTAAAAGCAGGTGGGAGACCTATACTGGTACAGCTCCAACGCATATTTAATTCTGTCCTGTTCTCGGAGAGAACTCCAAGGGCGTGAAGCAAGCGCATTGTCGTTTTGTTCTTCAAAAAGGGAGACAAAACTCTTTTGAAGAACTATCGACCTATCTCGCTCTTGAGCCACGTCTATAAGCTGTTTTCCAGGGTCATTACGAACCATTTCGCGCGTAGACTCGACGAGTTGCAGCCGCTCGAACAGGCCGGTTTTCGAGGAGGATACGGCATCATAGACCACATCCACACAGTGCGGCAGATTATACAGAAGACAGAGGAGTATAATCAGCCCCTGTGCTTAGCGTTTGTGGACTATGAGAAGGCCTTTGACTCCATTGAAACCTGCCAACGGTGCCAAATTGATTGGCGATATGTCCAAGTGCTGAGAGGTCTGTATGACGCCGCGACTATGACCGTCCAAGTACAGAACCAGCAGTCTGAACCTATCCACCTGCATCAAGGTGTGAGACAAGGGGATGTTATCTCCCCCAACTTGTTCAAAAATGCAATGGAGGATGTTCAAGACGCTGCACTGAAAAGGACGCGGTATTAACATAAACGTCTAGTACCTCTTAAGATTTGCAGACGATATCGTTATCGTGGCTGAAACCGTGCAAGACTTGCAGTATATGCTGAGCAGCCTGGCTGATTCTTCTGCTCGCATCGGTCTCCGGATGAACTTGGATAAAACCAAGATAATGTTCTTTCAATGAACATGTCTCTCCGGAACCGATTATCCTAAATGGGGTCCCTCTCGAAGTTGTTCTGGAGTAGGTCTACCTTGGGCAAACCTTGCAGTTGGGTAGAAACAACTTCGAGAGGGAGGCTTGCAGAAGTATACAGCTCGGCTGGGCGGCATATAGAAAACTCCGTCGAGTCTTTTCGTCATCCCTACCGCAAAGCCTTAAGACAAAAGTCTTCAACGAGTGCGTCCTTACCGTTATGACTTACGGTGCCGAGACGTGGACACTGACGGTGCGACTAGTCCACCAATTTAAGGTCGCTCAGCGAGCTATGGAGAGGGCTATGCTCGGAGTTTCTCTGAAGGATCGAATTCGTAATGAAGTGATCCGACAGAGGACCAAGGTAATCGACATAGCTCAGAGAATCAGCACGTTGAAGTGGCAGTGGGCTGGCCACATCTGTCGCAGAACCGATAACCGATGGAGTAGTCGTGTTCTAGAGTGGAGACCGCGCCTTGCCAAACGTAGTGTAGGACGCCCTCCGGCAAGGTGGAGTGACGACATACGCAAAGTGGCTGGCAGCGGCTGGACACGAAGAGTCGAAAATCGGGCTCAGTGGCGTGCCACTGGAGAGGCCTATATCTAGCAGTGGACTACGGCAGGCTGATGATGATGATGATAATGAAATATTTTAAGTAGTGAATATACTACTATAACTGAATACAAATACATGAAAACCTTAGTCACTAAAAGTTTAAAAAAATGTTTCGTCATCATACACTTTGAAAATTAACTCGGTGTATTGACCGCCGCCGCCGCTCAGCTGATCACCATTGCAGGTACCTAACACACACATCCCCCCCGTCAGATCTCCACCTTGACGTGGTGGGGGGCTCAGTAACCGTGGTTAGGTCACTCACGGTGAAGCTAAGGGAGATCTCGGGAGGGACAGTTCTTCTGTCCCTCGCTGTCGGTCGCGGGAGGAGAGGCGTGTCGGTGTTGCGTTGCCGCGCGCCCTATCTCCAGCGACCAAATGGGGGCGCACCATTGTTGCGTCGCGGTGGGCCGCAGAGGAAGAGGAGATGCGGTGTTGCGTTGCCGTCCTCCCCATCCTCTGCGGCCGCTGGGTGTTTTGGTGGCAGAGCCCAACATCTTCATCCGCCGCCAGGCCGCCAAGGGGTTTTGTTCGGGGCCCGCCTGACCATCTGGCGGGCCAATACCCGTCGGGGAGTAGCGAGGAATGCTTTGGCGATGCGCGACCCTCCGACACACGGGTACATGAGGAACCCGGGTTGGTTTTTAGTCAGTAAGAGTTTGACAGTCCCCTTCGCCCTTTCCCCAGGGCGGAGGGACGCCATGAGGATTTACCAACACGACACAAAAAAAAGAAAGTTTATTTTGATTTACTATCTAAGTAACATTTAATGAAAATAGGGATTGATATCATTGCACACTGTTTGAAAAAAATTTAGGTGAATAAGTATACTGTCTATACTGTATTATTAAAATATTTTGCAAATGCATATCAACACCCTGTATGATGCGCTCGGATTCGCGGACGGGACAGTTCAGTTGAATAAACCGAGCAATTAACAAAGCGAAAGGGAAACGACTTGGATTTCGTCGTCGTGTTTTGTAGTGTGAATTTAAGGTTTAAATTAATTCTTGTTTAAAGTAAAGTGTGTAAGTAAATAAATTACAGTTTTAGTGGCATAGGAGTTAATTTATCGCCGAACCCCAGCTCGTAACAATACCTAGGTATTTTGTTTATTCATAGACCTTTTAAAATCTGGTAGTTCAGCGCACGAGCGCTCTTAAGTAACAGCCGCACCTGCTTCTTACTGATGATAAAAGGATGGTCTTATCGTCTGTATATAGTCACCTAGCAGTAGGTTGGCGTCGGTGACGGTGAGCGGGCCGCCCTTCCTGTAGCAGGCGGGCCCGGGCTCCGCGCCCGCTGACTCGGGCCCCGCCACCAGCAGCCCTGACCTGAACATCAGCATCGAACCGCCGCCAGCTGCCACTGTGTTTATATCTGTAAACACAAAGAAATATTACAAATATACAAATTATAATATTAATAAAATTACACTCGTTCGTTAGCTCGCAGGGCCGAGCCGCCCCTATATTCCAAATCAAATCAAATCAAAACATCTTTATTCCACACGGAACTGTTAGCTCGTATTTGATACTTATGGAATTGGACAAACGATTAAGTGTTATTGGCACAGCTTTCATTTTTGTCACCCGACACAGTTTTCCTTTTAATTTTCAAGCAGTAATTCATCCCTAGTGAATAAGTGTTGCTATTCGATGAAGCATGCTTATTGTTTGAACCCGAAAGCGTGCGCGAAGTCGTTTGCCTGTTTTCCAGTGACCGAACGTCAGTAATACAATTTATTTAAAGTATCGGGCGACCGAATTCGAGTAACGTCTTTAGTGCCTCCGAATACGGGGTAATACCCAAGACTATCTTATCCGGCCGATGACAGTTCAGTTCAAGTAACAGAGCGATAAACATCTGCGGAGGAGAAACCACTTGGAATATATTTTCTAGTGTGAAATAAAGTACGTGTAACGTATGTCCGGTATTTACCGAATATGAGTCATAATACCGTCCATACGCTTGGCCAATCAGAGAAGGCCATCATCCGTGCTCGTGGAGATTGACCATAATAGGGACGTTTTACCTTACAATAAAACGTTTATTAAACATACTTACCTTCTTCCAAACCTAATTAAACATGAGAGTAGCGCACTTGACTTCCGGTCGGTTAAACACGATTTCCTTCCGTATTGCCTGACATTTTGACTCCTAGGTACGTCACGTCCTCTTTCCAATGGTGGGGAGCATACTTGTGCTGTGATTTGAACGAAGCACTAGGGATCATTGGATCGAATGTTTAATATCACCAGGCAGAGTTAAGAATTATTAGGTTTGGAAGAAGGTAAGTATGTTTAATAAACGTTTTATTGTAAGGTAAAACGTCCCTATTAAACTAACTTGACCGTTCTTCCAAACCTAATTAAACATGAGAGATTTGTTTGGTTTCGCCTGGTGAAAGAGGACGTCAATGTGATTAATTAAGTGTAATGACAAATAAAAATAAATTTGCTTTTAGAGAATATGTATATTTCTTTCCTCTATGAATCATGAGCAAATTTGCATAATATGTACATTATACAAAGCATATAAGTGGCAAATATAAATAGATTAATTAATAATCACGATAGTTTTTAATCAGCTGGTGTGAAGTACCGGGTGATCAATGGCCTTTCGATATCGGATGAATCAGCAATATCTCGTTGATAAAATTTCGCAAATGTATTGGCCGACTTCCAGTTGCCTCTGGATAAGATTTCAGTGAGGGGGACATTTTCAAACCAATTTTTGGAAGCCACGGCAGATCGACAGCTTCCAGGAGATGCATCAATTTTAGCTTCCTTCAGCATGCGTTTTACCCAGCCTGAGATGACAGCTCTTGATGCGGCCTTAGGTTTGCCTGCTGTTGTAAGGAAGAGACTATCATGCTTTGCTTCAAGTCTTCTCTGTTGAGATAGCTTTGTAAGCTTCTGAATCCGGTATACTGGATCTAAAACCTTGTCAGGGTTTCTTGTCAGTTTCCACCCTGACTGCTGATATGTTGCGCAATCGGTTTTTGAACCATTACTAGGTTTGAGAATTACAAATTCATCCGTTACGATGAATTGATCCGGGGATATTTTCAGTAAGGTTAAATCATGTACCCGACGCCCAGAACAAAGGAGAAGGATAGTTGCTGTTTGACATGAAGCTTCGTAAAGACTTTGTGTATCGGGGTTCTTGGTTCCTAGATAGTCAACCAGCTTATTTATATCCCAGATAGGTGGCTTTTTTTTTTTTTTTACAACAAGAAGTTACGGGCTTGCTCAAGGCTATGGCTTTCAAAATCTGCTTGACAAGTGGGTGTGAGCTCAATTTATACCGAATGTTTGGGTCACAAAAGGTAGAAACTACCGATTTGTGAACTAAGATTGTATTAAGGGCAAACTTTTCTTTTTGGTGTAGATCCGTTAAAAATCTTGCTAAGTCAGCACCCGACGGGGCGTGTCTGTTGATGTGGTTGCTTTGAGCCCAATTGGTCCACCTTTTCCATGCAGGGCGATAAGTATTTAGGGTTGACTCTCGCCAGCTAGATGTGAGTAGGGTTTTTTGTTCGTCAGTCCAATCAGGTAAGTACCTCTCCCACCCCCACAACGCCACACTTCGAGGGTCATTGTTGACACTTTGGGTGGAGGGAGACCTGTTGATGTGTCCACTAGTACTCGGTCGAGGTTCTTCACTGTGAACGGTGCTGACAGGGAGCGGCTCTTTAGATCCGGCCGCCAATATACCTTCTCCCACCGTGGTGCTACTACAAGGTAAGTCCCTTGTGCTTGGTTCAGGTGGCCGAGTACTCTTGGTATTAAGTGTGGGGCTGGGAAGACCCAGGCTAAGGGATAATCCCAGGTTACGCTCAGTGCGTCGTAAACACACGCTTTTCCGTCTCTCCTGTTCAGTGTCCCATATGATTCGACTACGTGGGCTTGACTCGAGGCGAAAAGATCTATCACTGGTGTTCCCCATTTCGCAAACACAACCTCGGTGAATGATGGTAGTAGGTGCCATTCTGATAGTTTTTGGTTTCGTGATAGTCTGTCCGCCTGATAGTTGTACTGACCTGGGATGTGGTATATATTGACATGTATGTTGTGCTGATCGAGTAAGGTGAATATTTCCCGTGTTAGTTCCCTCAAGGGCTGCGATTGGGTACCTCCTTCGTTTCTGATGTATGAAACCACTGTCCGGTTGTCGCATTGAATGTGAAGTGCTGTTGAGGCCAGGTTCTGACCTTGGTCGTTGAGGACATTGCGGATTGCCATCATTTCTTTTATATTGGAATGAAGGTGTTGTTCGTTTGGAGACCAGGTCCCAACAAGACTGTCGTTGTTCAGTTTTGCACCCCATCCATGGTTGCTGGCGTCTGTTACTAAATGATGTACAGGAGCATGAATGTGTATCTTGCTGCGTTTTACATAGTTGTGCTGCCACCATTCGAGATCTCTTATAGCACCAATTGTTAGGGGTAGCGTCTTTTGTTGAGCCACCTGCCGAGTCTTGTTTAGTTGTTCTTGAAGATGACGATAGTTCAGGCGTCCCCACTGAACAACGAAACTGGCAAAATTGAGGATACCGATTACTCTCTGCAGTTCTGTTAGGTTTGCTTTTCCCGACTGAAGCGTCTTGGTGATCTGGTCTTTCAGCTTTTTGGCAGATTTTACAGGAAGGTATTTCTCGTTTTGCCAGGGGTCCCAGACAACTCCCAAGAATTCTATAACCTTGCTTGGTTTGGTTACAGACTTTTTTAGGTTCAATACCCAGCCCAGGTATTTCAGGGTACTGACAGCGAGTTGGATATGATCCATGAGCAGCTGCTGACTTTGGTTCACTAAAACAAAGTCGTCCAGGTATACCAGAAGACGTACTCCTCGCTTCCGTAAGTATTCGGCGACAAAGTTTGTCAGACTCGCGAAAGTCTTTGGCGCTGAGCTCAGACCGAATGGTAGGCAGGTCATTTGCTTCAATTTTCCTTTGTACAGCAGTCGGAGGAATTTTCTGTGACCTGCCGCTACAGGTAAATGAAAGTAAGCTTGGTGAATGTCCAACTTTGCCATGTAATCCTGGGGTTGTACAAAATCTGGTACTCGATGTACATTTATCAGTCGGAATTTGTCGACCTGTACATACTTGTTCAGGTGCTGCAAGTTGAAAATTGGTCGCCAGGTTCCGTCCGTCTTTGGTCTCAAAAATATAGGGGAGATGTAGCTCGGTGAGAACGATACGGTTTCCAGAACTCCCTGTTCCAACATTTCTTGTATGACTTGGTCCATTTCCAATGATGGAAGAGTTATTCTGCTTAGTTTGCCTGGCAGGCAAAGAGGCGGTTTGGCAATGAATGGTATGTGATATCCGCTTATTATTTTTAGTATGTATGGCGGCGCTCCCAATTGTTCCCATTTTTTGTAGTATGAGAGGAGGCGTCCCGCACAGAATGTGCTTGGGTTGTCAATAGCATCGTCGCTGCTGACCCCTCCGATCTCGTTGAGATACGGGAGAGTGTGCCCTTCTTTCATCCCGTCGGCTTCGGGTGTGTTTACATGGTTGAAATGATCCCCGATTTGATGGACCTCGCGGGGCGTTGCCCCTGGTAGGACGAGGTCGAGTGGGTATTTTCGTTTTGTCCTTGCAGTAGGGTTCCAATGTGGATGGGCCAGCGTTGGACTCGTTCTGCGGACGAAATTTACGATCCTTATGGTTAGGCCAAAACACATTTTTCAACCCACCAGATCTTTCGAGCACGCTGCTAAATTTGTCAGCGTCGAAAAGGTTGATGTTCGACGGCGGTATCTTGCGAAGCGTGCTTTTGTGATAAGAGTCTTTTACAGACGCCAGAGTAGTTTCTCTTCTGCACTGTATGATTTCTGCTCTGTGACCACAAACCATTTGAAGCGTATCATTGTACACCTTACAATATTCACCGGTGGCGAAAATATTGTTAATTTTTTCATGTACTGCTATATGATAATGATCCTTGTCGTTCTTGAGCCCACGTTAAAAAAAAAATTGTGAAGTCGTTTTGCAAGGTGTTACGTTGTTTGAGCAGTGCATACGGTAAGGGCAGCGAAAGCTTTTTCCAAACTATAGTCCATCCGTGACGGTTCATAAGGCTTCACTTCGTCATTAGCCTGTAAAGAAACGAAGCCCGGCGAGCGTAGGTACTGTTTCTGTACCTCCGAGTAACGAACACTATTCCATTCTTCCATATCAAATCTTTGTATGTTTTTCAACTGCTGTATGTACTCAAGGCTAGCCGCAGGAACCGAAGGTTCCTGAGCTTTTGTGCCTAAAGCTAAAGTGAATTCGACAGGTTTCTCCGTTGGAGGTGTACCCGTTTCGTCATACAGTTCATTACTTGCATTAAGGTTAACGTAGTCAGAATAAGTGTCGTCACTCTGTTCACTTTGGTTTTGGTAATAGGAATGATTAGTACTAGCCAAATGCTTTTTGATTTCTTTAAATTCTTTTAATAAAGTCTCAAACTTACGGTTGCGCCGTTTCCTTTTAGCCTTTGACTTGCGCCTCTGTTTGATGTCGGGAGCACTCGAGCTAGAGCACGATGACGCGCTGTCAGAGTCCGTACTGCTCGAGTCATCCTTGATCTTCCTCTTCCGTTCTGTTCCTGTAGCTTGTGCAGGCAACACGTTCTCATTGGCGGTAGTTTCCATATTAAACTATAAAAAAAATCACTAAAAACGAATGGTAACACCATTTATTTAAAACTCAACATTTACTTGATAAATAATTTCGAATTGGAGGTATGCCGCAAAAGATTTGATCACGGCAATATTTCAGAGTTAGAGAATTTTAGAAACACTTACCAGGGAATATACACTTATTTAAAATAATTAAATCTGTAACTGCCGCCAATAAATACCAATCGATTAGTATTTTATATGTAGAATTAATATATTTCGTAGGTTCGTGAGGCTAACAGTTATTAAGCTCACGACCGTTCCGACCGAAATTCAAAACGCCAATGATCCCTAGTGCTTCGTTCAAATCACAGCACAAGTATGCTCCCCACCATTGGAAAGAGGACGTGACGTACCTAGGAGTCAAAATGTCAGGCAATACGGAAGGAAATCGTGTTTAACCGACCGGAAGTCAAGTGCGCTACTCTCATGTTTAATTAGGTTTGGAAGAACGGTCAAGTTAGTTTAATATATTATTATATGGTAATACACCGACACCAACTCTGATGGAGAGCTCTGGTATATAAAGGGGCCGACAGAGAGGCCGGCACCGCTACTCTATCGTAAGATGCTACTACCTACCTACGATTTACGTACTACGCCTACGTCGTACGTGTATCCTGGTCCAAGCTGTGGGTAAGTTACTACATTTACTGCGTTAGCGTACTGCCCATCTCTCTACCTGCTAGCTGAGGCCGGCTGGCGCCGCCTGACTGACTCTATTGGTTGTGGCTCTCCTAATGCTGCTTTCCTTCAGGTTCCAGGTCCACCTTGAAGCTCCGGGCTACGCTACCCTAGCTCTCTACACTTCCCTGCACCGTCTTCGACGACACCTGTTACGACGAGTCTGGCCCTGCCCTGCTCATCGCACACACACCGCCGGCGCCTGCCAGCTGAAGCCTGCGAGGATCTGCGAGCAGCCAGCCCTGCACACTACCGGAGGGAACAGCGTGGGAGGCTGGAGCCCTAAGTGTTCAGGCCAGTGTCGTGTTGTTGGTCGGTCATACTCGTGCATAGGAAGTTAGGCAATACTCGGCAATAAACGCATAGAACCTCTGCTGCGTTTTTATTCCAGAACCCGTTACATACGGTTTAGTGGCAAAGTGCATTTTATTTATCGCCGAACCCCGGCTCGTAGGTAGTAATATATAGTAAAAAGCCGAGCGCGCAATTATACCCGTGCTATTTAGTACTACTGCTCTGCACCCATCGCTCACGCTATATGTATAGCCTTCCTCGATAAGTGGGATACCCAACACAAAAATAATGATTGAAATCGAACCTTATCGAAAGTTGTCCCCAAGATAAGCGTGTTCGACCACACAAACATGACAAACAAACAAACTCTTCAGCTTTAGGTTTGAGCTACACCTATCAGCACCGCATCGCACTTTCCTATGCTTCTATCCTTTTCTGTCACTTAGGACCATCATTTACTAGAGCGAGAAAGAGAGAGGGAACGCGTCAGCACGCCACGGAATCGATCGTACTGACGCGTTCCCTCTATCTTTCTCGCTCTAGTAAATGACGGTCCTAAGTGACAGAAAAGGATAGAAGCATAGGAAAGTGCGATGCGGTGCTGATAGATGTTGCTCAACCCTTATAATACTAGTATAGATGATTATGTTTATAATATTACCTAGCTGAGGCGCCTGTATGGTGACTCCAGCCGTGGTCGCCTCGTGAACATGTTCCAGAGCACCAGCATACCTGGACACGTCTGTTGACGTGCCGCCCATGTCGAAACCTGTGAACAAAAACCATTCATAATACAGCCTTTCCACTTGCCTGTCCACTGCTGTACATAGACCTTTTCTAATGTGCGTCGCAATGACATTGTGAATGATTTGAACTACTGTAACGTGCTGGGTACACAGGCTGGTGTAAGATTTGATGTCGAGTTTCCGTCTCTGAGTTCTATTTGGTTTAATAAAAGTCTTACTATTTTTACACTTGTGTCTGTAATTTCTATTGCTGAAGACGGTGGATAGCAAGTAGTTTTAACTTCTTGCACTTTGTAATATGGTAGAAACACAAAACATTTTCGTTCGTTCGTTAAATTTCTCAAGTACAAATATTGTGCTTTCATTAAATCCAAGTCAATAAATACGCTCAATGCTTCTTCATTCGTTAACATTTTTGTCTGCCCTGCGTCTTCGTCTTCTATGAGACTCCAGAATAAGGTCTTATTTTCATTGTCAGCAAACCTTAATGTTTCCACAAATTTAGCTTCTGTTCCTTCTCCTATTGAAGGTAACCCTTGAAGACATGCATAACAGACGTGTTCAAATCCATATTCATTAAGTAACATTGTATTTTTTTCTTCTTTTACTGTATTCTGCTGACAAGTCTGGATAAGATACGCACGGTCTCCCACGTTTTCCAGAAGAAGTAGATGGTGTGGAGACGGTTGTAACGTCTTCAGAGTTCGGTAAAGTTACTGAATATTCCGATTCCAACCAATTACTGTTTTTCATTAAAAATATATAATTTTCGCGTGAAACTTCTGTCCATGGTTTATTAAAAGCGGGAATAATATGTCTTTGAAAATCACTGAGGATGAAACATAAGTTGTCTTCAGATACATGATCATTTTCTTTTAAAACTGTTGATTATGCCTCCAATGATTTTCATCTTTCGATATACGAAAGTATTATTTCACGTTTAGAACACTTGAAAGTAGAGATTTTGAAGAGTCAACAAAACACGTAGTTATTTTGCATTCGTAACAATTACACTTCTGTTAATTCACCACTATTTTGTTATTTACAATGAAATGAAACAACTGTTGATATACTATATGAAATATGAGGATAGTGTGCACCTGTTGATTAATATTTTCACTCGCAACTTGAGTGCAAAAAAGATAAACGCCCTAATATCAATCATAAATTGCAAAACTTACCGCAAACTATTGATGTAAACAACAACATTTCAAACCGCGATAGCGGTTTTCCGTTTTCTGACTTTTATCACATTTTTACTAAGTACCTACTTCGAAAACAGCAAATATCCGCAGCTTCTTTTATTTGATTATGTTTATGGATAGCTAGGCTACAAATCATTGAGATAACATTACTACAGGTCTCCCAAAGTGATAATGCGCATAGAAATCTTCGTCACTGTTCGGCAACGGTCGTATTCCCCGAGCGTCGGAAGACGATATGTATATAGAGTTGTTAAGTGCATAATTTAGTAAAATTATGTTTTTTATGCTAAAAAAAATAAATATTGATTTATCAGTAAAGAAATTTGATTCGATAGTTCCATATAAGTAAATAGTGAAGAAAACCACACGATAGCGAATATGCTACAATTTTTGTTGAATTGATTTACTTCGATTATAATACTTTTTAAGTGTCTTGCTGTAGCTGGTGTAATGATGAAAGAAAAGAAGGTTTAAGTAATACAAGGTTTATATTAGACGAAGAAAAATGGTTTTCAAACACAGGTTACATTAAAATCTTAGAAGTCTAATCATAACATCTCAGTTCAAAAGTATTTACAGCAGTGATCATTCCAGAATAATATTACAATTACAAAAAAAATAATCAGAATCAGGGAGGATCTCTATTCCTGACATCGTAGATTCATCAGAACTTTCATTATGCTCTTGTTCATTGACATTTTCCTCACTGCTATCACCTGTGTAAATAATCATTTCATCAGAAAAACTATCGATTCTTGGGTCAAAGTTTCTATATTCATCTTCGCATTTAACAGCATGATCACAAACTTTTTTCCATTCTTCTGGTCCTATATTATTGATTTTTTTCTAATATAGCATCTTTAACTGACGTGACAGTCATTGCAATATTTTTTTTGGCTACGTGTTGCTTTATTTGGGACCAAATATTTTCAATGGGGTTAAAATCGGGATGATATGGTGGCAATCGTATAATTTGATGCCCACGTTCCTCCATTATACGGTCAATGACAAATTCTGTGTATTTCTCTTTATGTCTTTTTATAATTTCATACAAATCGGGTTTCAGTTTCTTAAGGTCATGCGGAATGTTGTGTTGTTGTAACCAAGCTATCATTTGTGGTTTAGGTGTGTTTGAGTTTGGTGATTTCACAGACAGCTTATTATGATATGGGGCGTTGTCAATTACCAACACACTATTAGGAGGCAAGTTAGGAATCAATTGATTGCGTAGCCAAGCTTGATAACGTTCCGCGTTTATTTCTTTATGATAATCACCTTCTGAGTCGACACATTTATGTAACATTAGAGCCCCTGGGACGAAGCCTTTTTCATTGCCTGCGTGTAAAATAATTATTCTCTCTCCTTTGGAAATGGGTTGTTTGATACCTTTTTTGCTGCTATCTTGCCAAGTTTTACCCTTAGTATGTGATGTATGCACGTATGACTCGTCCATAAACAATATATTTCTACCAGAATTCCTCAGCTGTTGTATTTCTCTGAGATATTTGATCCTTTTTAAACGTATATCATGCTTTTCCATAAGTAACTGTCTGTTATTATCAGTTTTCAGAAACCTAAACCCCATTTCTTTCAAGATCAGCCTTAAAGTCTCTGCACAGCCTTTGAAATTAATAGCTTCGATCAACTTTTTTCTCAAATTATTTACAGTTGGGAGTTCTTTGAGCGTCAAGTGAAAATTGTATATCATATTACGAATAACACAGTAGTCGAAATCATCAAGTCCCAGCCGAAATCTACTTTTAGGTTTTCCTTTTTTCGGTATGGAAAATTTCATTGATTGGTTCTGTTTTTTTTTTCGTTTAAAATATTAGTCAAAGTTCGTCGTGAAATTCCTGTAGCTTTTGTAACACGGTCCTGAATTTTTTTTAAATAACCATCATGGTTTTTTTTTAAAACATTGGCTTCATTTAAGAAATAAAGGTACACATTAAATACCGTTTGCCGTGCTTGTGACTTAAGTGGCTTTCCACGTTTAAATTTATCCATTCTGGAAGAATACGTCTGAAAGAAAATGGTATGGGCAGAGTTAGACATATTTTTATTTATTTGTCGTATTATTGCATTATGTACTAATATACTTTATAATATTATTTATTCCTATATCTATTTTTTTATTGTGTGTATCTTTTTAAAATGTTTTTTCTAGTACTTAATATGTATTTAAAGTAGGTATTTTTAATTTTTTAATATTAACAAGCCGTGAAAAATGTTAGTATATTTGCCTATTTTACAAAATAAACTATTTAATTTTGAATAACATAATTAAATTCACCTTTGAAAACAAAACCAAGAAGGGCGTGTAATAGCAGCTCTATATAATTCCACACAGAGAGAACACGTGCAGTCACCACCATTATATAAAGACGACTGACGGACCTTTGACGGACCGGCGACCGCCGCGCGCCACCGACCGCCCGAATTGTTTTCGATTGTGTACACCATGTGTACACATAATATTCCTTCCTATTTCTTTCGAACAAGGTGCAAAATGCAAGTGCATTGTTTAGGGCTCTTACAATTCAATGATTCGGGTGTTTCCGGGAATACGACAAATAACGAAGATCTGCATGCGCATTATTAATTTGGGAGTACTGTACTACAAATCAACATTAAATGTAAAGCAGGCGTAAACATGGGCAACTGTCAAAAGTCTCGACGAACGTTAAAAAAAAATTTCTTTCACCATATTTTATTTTGCAATTATTTTAAGATAAACGTTAACATAATATTCAAAAGACGAGGTTTCCAGAAATATATAATACATTAACGTATAATTATAAAGTCAATTTGAAAGTGATGAAGTGAACGGGCTTAACATGGACGTCGGTCAAAACTATAAAGTTTGTGGTTTTGTAAAAAAATCATTTCATATAATATGTACTTATAATTTTTTGATAGTTTGGTCTAGTTTGGTCCTTAAACTATTGAGAAAATAAAAAAAAGCATGCCAGTAGAGACATTGACAACAAAAATTTCCCTGACCGCATCCGCCAGCGCGATATCATCAGCATACATGAGCAGCCACGGGGGTTGTGAGTATGAGTCTCTGATGCTGTCTGACAGTACGTCTAATATCACACAGCACACTGAATAGGTACGGACTGAGGACGGAACCCTGGTGGACCCCGAGGGTGAGAGGAAAGGTTTTTGTGTCGCCAACAGCAATCCGAAATACGGAATCGGAATTTGCGTACATGTCTCGGATGATGTCAATATATGCTTCTGGTACTCCTTTGGATCGCGGTCGCGGCACACAGTCAAAGGCCTGCATGTCTAGAAACAGAAGATGCAGAGGCGTGTTCTTCGACCTGTACCACTCCATGACGATACTGAGGGCGAAAATTCGGTCCATGATTCCTTGACCAGGGCGAAACCCATATTGACATTCTGAGACTGTGGTCTCCTGTCGGATCCGAGATTCAATTATGCGCTCAGAGCTTTAGGGTATGGGAGATCAGCTTAATACCGCGGTAGCTACTACACTCCTGTACCGATCCTTTGCCTTAGAAGACTGGAGTGTTGATACTCAGTCTCCATTGGTTCAAATTTTTTCCGATAAGGGGTATGCGGTCAAAGAGATTAGTAAGGGTAACCACACCCCGCAGGCCCATTGCCTTCCAGGCCTCAATTCATCATCATTCGGCCTCATTCATCAGGATTCTTCATGTGGCAAACGGGCCTCTTGACTTCTTCAGGCGTTACCGGCGGCACTAGTCCTTGGTTCGGAGGGAGTTCCGGTGGCTGCACCTCTTTGTGCTGCTTGTTAAGCAGCTCGTGGAAGTACGAGCGCCATCTCTCCTTTACCGCGCGGGACGCCCTTAATAGGTTGCCCTCAGGGTCTTTAACACAGCAACACTTGGTAATGTCATGTACCGCTTTGACCCTGGAACTTGCCAACTTGTATAAGAGCTTTTGCCAAGTGGTGTCGTCTGGCTCTGGCTACAGTCCTCTTAGTGGCACGTTTGGCAGGCCTGTATGCGCCGCGGTCTTCAGGAGATTTGGACGCTTGCCACGCTTTAAAGAGGGCTTTCTTCACCCTCGTCTCTCTCTGGACTGTGTCGTTCCACCACCAAGTCTCCTTGACATTTGCGTCCGCCTTTAGACATGCCCAGCACTGCCTTCGCCGCTCCAGTGATGACCGCCTGGATTCTATCCCAGTGGCTCTGAGTTGATTCGCCTTCAGTAGCAGGGCACTTGTCGCCGATAGCTGAGGCGAACTCCAGGGATTTGGCATGCTTGAGCAGCCACCACCGAATTTGACGTTGACAGCGGTCGGCTTGTTTGCCTTTGGGTTTCACGCAGAGGTCCATGACAAGGAGGCGGTGTTGTGCCGTGAGACTCTCACCGGGTATGATCTTGCAGTTGGCTACTTTGCTGATATGGTGTCTCCTGGTAAGTATGGAATCAATCTGGGTCGCGTGCCTCCCGCTCGTGTAGGTGATAAGGTGTTCGGCTTTCTTTTTAAAAAACGTGTTCACAATGGCAAGGTCGGCGGCCGCACAAGTTCGGAGGATGTACTCCCCTCCCTCGTTACGTAGCCAAAGCCACCGTGATCTCCCTCAAACTCCTCACACCTCTCACCCACATGACTGTTCAGATCACCACCCAAAATTATTCCCTGTGAGAGCGGAATTTCACAAAGAACTTCTAACGGTAGAAAGACTCACTTTATTTAATTCAAATCCATTAGTCCATAGAGTACATGCACATTGACAGATACCATAGATTATAGTAATAAACATTTGGCATAGACATAACGATTATAAATCACACTATGGACATGGACATACTTGTTTTATTTGATGTGTATACTATTTATTAATATCATGGTTGTATTCCTTCGTCCCCTGTTACGACACCCTCGATATGAAATGGGACACTCTTTACATTCTTAATTCATCACCACATATATAAAGACTAAATTATTGTTTAATTACAATTAATTTTCTTTTTTTTTTTCTTTTAAAGAAAGACAACCCGACCGCTTTAGGACTAAATCCTTAGGGGGACTTTACAAACATACAACTAACGGACACAATGACCACCCAGACTCAAAACAACAATTTGTGAATCACACAGTGTTGCCTCGTGTGGGGATCGAACCCACAAAACTCGGCGCAGTATCAAGCGGCGAGGCGACCGCGTTAACCACTACGCCAACCGTGCAGTCATCATGAATATTATTATGGGTATTATGTTTTAGACTTCAATTGTATTTCGGCTGCGATACAGATCTTTGCGGTCGTTACAGGAAGTCAGTACTGACAAATATCCTGTCACAAAACTTAACCATAGAATAAAGCTTAAATATGTATGTATAAGAATGTAGTAAATCATACCTATAACAGGTAGTCCAGTTTCCTTATGGTAGGACGTCATCGCGTACCCAACGACGCCGCCTGCTGGTCCCGACAGAATCGCACGAGACCCGTTAAACCTAAAATAAATTAATATAATATCATTATTATTACATTATTTTTATGATATTTACCTATTTTCGTTGTTGCTGACATGGCTTGAGATTTCATATTCTTTAATGTCGTAAAACAAAATAAAAATCTTTCAAGTTTGATAAACATCAGTGAGGAATTAGAAAATACTTTTGCAACAAGGCATTCTTACATAATTTAACCTAATTCTCAATTTCTGAGTAGATAACAACAGTTTCTTTCCAAATATCAAAACATCTCTTGCCAGGGCGTAATACAAAAGAATTACTTCACTTTGCAGGCTGTAGAACTAAAAGCATTCATTTCGTAATCCATATAAATTAGGTTACAAAAACTCACATATTCATCTGAGTGAGTCCACCATCCGACTGCATGAACAACACATTCCCTCCCTTCAGTCCGTCCGTGAACCCAGCCGTGAACCCCCTCACGTACTCCCGGATGTGAGGCGTAAGGTACGCGTCTGCTGACGCCGTGAACCCGCGGGGCACCATACGCACCATGGATGTCACAGCGTGGGAAAGTGATACTTGATTAAATCCTGAAATAGCAAGAAATACATTGTTTATTCGTACAATATTATTAAACGGGTCTTGTCCGCGATATTTAATAAAATTCTATGATAAATACAAATCGCGAATGTTTAAAATCAATTATGCTTGTTTTAAATGGAGTTGCATCTCTGGGAATAATTATTTAATTACATAATGAATTATATTAGCAATGGTTAAGAAAATAATCTTGAACCCATAGCAGCCATTACTCTTAGATATTTTCTAAACGTAATCCAATCGTGTCGAAAATCTAATAGAGAATAATGTTCTCGTTCTGAAATAACCTTCTTTCTTCTTTTAAGAGAAAAAGGGATTTCCTAAAATTCCCACGGGATCGGACATAAACAGACAAATTAAAAACATTGTGCGCGCGTGGCAGCGGACAAGGAGTGAGACAAAATCCTCTAGTCTTTGTATTAATACACGAGTACCAAGATTCCGAAACAATTCATACACTCACACACAACAATTCATCAAAACATTATACTAATTAATAGATAGCATTTACTAACCAATTTCATCAGCGATCCTCCCAATCCTGACTTCATGATCATGATACGTATAACTGTGAGCTAACACAACGGCCACACTCTCAATTCCTTTCTCTTTAAGTTTCCTCAAGTCTCTTCTTATCGCTTCTTCCTCTAAGTCTTTGATCACCAACATCTTCTCTCCTGTGGTGCCGACTACTTCTTTCCAATGCTTTTCCTTCTCCATTTGACAGCGGTCTTCTAACGCTGGAATGACTCGACAGTCTACTTCTACTACATCAGTGTACAGAACTCCTGGTCGTTTTATGTCCTGGAAGCGAGTTAAACTCCGTATAAGAGCGATATAGACACATATTTCTCGTACGCCTGGAGGCTCTTTAATACAAGGGTTTTGGTCAGTAGGTATAGCAATTACCATAATCAATCAATATTCATGCCAAAGATTAAATAATAATTCTCACATGTAACTATTAAAATATTGCGATTTCGGCTTGCTAAACAACCCAGCTATGCAAAACCTGGATCCAGGTAATTCGAAAAGATGGATAGGTATATGCACACTAAAATATAGTACCTTTGTAATTGAGTTTAGAACATTTTGCTCCGAAATGAACAAGGTCAAATATTTATCTGATTTTCTACTGACAACATTAAAATGCATTAGGCATCATTTTTACATTTCTAAAAACAATAATGTTATTTAGCCGAAGTTATGCTATATTGCACAAAGCCTAATTTCCAGTCCCGCTATGAGAGAGCAATACATCTGCTTTTGAAAACCATTTCCTATTTTGCCTACCATTTTGCTTTGGTACGAATATCATACCTTGGGATACACCTACTATCTTAAAACGTTCCAATACAAAAAACTAATACTTACCAACTGGAATATATTTGGCCTGGCCTGGTTGCCTATATACAGGAGGTCTTTGAATCCTTTATTAATAACGAGCGCCATCTTAGCGCCTTTCCTCTCTAGAAGCGCGTTGGTAGCTACAGTGGTGCCCATACGGATTGAATCTATAAGCGATGAATTTACTTTTCCGTCCTTATCTAAGGCATTACCAGTTTCCTGTAAAGTAAAGCATTGTTTCTTATTATACAAGTTTATTAAATCGAAATATAACCCCAACAAAATGTATGAAAAAATCTTATTTTATTTTGCGATTTCGCATTATTGCAAATGAGGACAGGTATAAATAAGACTACATCTGTGGTCTTGCGGCATAAATGTGCGCGTGGGATTGGGAGGTCTCGGGTTCAATTCCCGGGTCGGGCAGTGTTATTGGGTTTTCCGTTAGGAAATTCTCAGTAACAGCACGGAGTCTGGTAATGTGCCCGGTACGGCAATAGGCTCGCTCACTATAACGTGGGCCTAAAAATTCATGGCGAAATGTGGGTGTAATATTTTACACCTCTGCCTAACCCTTCGGGGATACAGGTGTGAGTTTATAAAAAAAGGACAGGTATAACTGTATTATGGTCAACTTGTTACTTCTGAACAATAAAATTTGTTGGTAGTCTGTGAGTCAGGGAGCATGGTCCAAGTTTAGCCACTGCATGTGTCACCTCGATTGATTTTCATCAGTGCCTTTACCACGAGTTCAACCACCGCACGACCTACGTCGATTCGATAGCCGTCCGTCGTTCTGATTAGTATAAGTATAATAATGATGGGATAAGTGCCTTTGTTAAATTGTGCAACATTAATGCGTAGGTACTTTATTTATTACGGAAATACATTATATTTGGTTAGATAGCTATTTTATTGTTTACCTGAACTAGGCTGTAACACCTGTGTTTCAGGAAAAAATCTTAAATAATAACATTATTTCTTAAATAAAAATATAAAAAATGAACTACAAATATGTAATAGAAAGTAGACTTAATATTATGATTTTTTGTAACTTAGCGTAGGTACTTACACACAATTTTATTACTGGTCTACTAAACTGGTATTGGTCTACTACATGCATCTTCGATACACTCAGCACAAGCTAAGCGGTGATGAGAACATTTTATGTAACGTATGGTTGGTAAATGCATGGTAGATTCACAGGTGCGCTACCCGTGGACCTAGAGTCTACAACGAGTGGACGCCTTGCGACATGGCGGTACTGGTCGGATACCGGGTAGCTCTAATGAGCTGTGACCTCTAGACCCCTTACGTAGGCGATGGTTATATCAACATACCTCTTGCAGTATCCTTCTAATAGCCTCCCTGGGCGCATCGTCATAGTTCTGAGGGTCTACGGAGAGCAGCTTCATGACGCGCACCTTGCCGCTGGGGCAGCGCGCAAACACGTCAGTAAACGTGCCGCCGCGGTCTATCGCGAAATCGAATCCTTTCTGAGGTGGCATAGTGAACTGCAGACAATAAAATATTGAATAAATACATGTGTTTTGTTTTAATAAATAATCATTAACTTGGGTTTTAACACTAATATAGAACTCCTGTCATAAATTATCGACTCCAGATAAGAGTAAATAAAACTGCGCAACGACCTCCATTTCCTCCATTTCTCGGGGGCATTTGCGGTCTTATTCTCGGAATAAGACCGCAAATGCCACCGAGGCAATGTTAAGGTTGGTATTTATTTATTTATTTTCTTAGGAAAACCAACAGCTTTACAAACAACAAAGATAGTGATTCATAAAAATGCAGATAGTCATTAATAGGTTTTCGCCAATAGTTACCTACATAATCTACACTTATCTACATCTACACTAATAATATTATAAAGAGGAAAAATTTGTTTTGTTTGTTTGTTTGTAAGGGATAAACTCAAAAATTACAGGACCGATTTTAAAAATTCTTTCATCATTAGAAAGCTACATTATCTGCGAGTAACATAGGCTATATTTTTTGTTAGAAAAAATAGGGGTCCGTAAGATACTTGGGTTTTTCGGGTACGCGAAGTAGTTCCCTCAAAACGCGGGTTAAACCGCGGGAAACGGCTAGTATACATATAAAAATGTAATGAGCATGAGATAAAACAACGCATATCTTTAATTTCTCGGCATACCTCAGCAACTGAATGAAAATGTAGGTAATAATGACACAATGACGAGAAATCTCATCAAGTAGAACTTGACGATTTATGCACTTAGGTACTTACTAAGCAACCGCCTCACCGACGCAACACTAGTGTTTAAAAGGTCTACATTAACATTATTAAGAATTTTGTTGAACCCATGACTCGCCCGCCGAATAAATGCATTCTGCCAGTAATTAGTTAGTATGCGTGCGGAAAGCTTAGTAGTGCTCCCTTTCGAAAGCCCATCATCAGCACCTTCAAAGAAATTAGGGACAGCAATTCTGGACCATCCAATAAACCGCTTGCAACTTTAATTAAAAACAATATATCTGCAATGTTGCGACGTTTGACCAGCGACGGGAGGTGGTGTTTATTGCATATGTCGGTATAACAGTCGTAGTGATATTCAACATTAGTCCTGAAGCATAAGTATCTGACAAATTTGCGCTGGTCTCTCTCAATGCAAGAGATGTATGTCTCGTACCTTGAGTTCCATACTTGCGAGGCGCATTCCAAGTGACTCCGGACAAAAGTACAATACAAGATATTAAGCGTTTTTGCATGGTCGAAGTCCTTGGAGGCTCGCATAATAAACACAAGAGATTTATATGCCCTAGCAACTATAGTGTCAACATGAATGTCAAATAATAATTTAGAGTCGTGAAGGATGCCAAGATCACGTACACATACTCTCTGCAAAACATGACTGTTCAGTGTATAATCGAATTGTAACGTATTGCGTTTTCTCCAGTCAATATAGAGTAACTCATCGTTGATTGAATCAGCTTACTAAAAAAGTAGCGAGTATAAGGGGCTAGGTCCAGGGTCCTCTGACCCTGTATTTCTAAGTAAATAGTTAAAGCTCCGTGATGTCAGTCTATTGGCACCAGCGGTTCATCACTCCTGTCACAGACAGAGTTTTTTTTTTATGTTAATAGGCGGCAAACGAGCAGACGGATTGCCTTATCGTAAGCAATTACCGCCGCCCATGGACACAAGCAACACCACAGGAGTCACAAGTGCGTTGCCGCCCCTTGGGGTTGGGAAAAGGGATAGGATGAGGGAGAAAGAATAGGGGATAGAGCCTCCGGCAAATAAGTACAAACATCACATAAAACTAAATCTAAGATTTTCCCGTATGTATTTAGAATACCGTTATATTGTTTAAGATCAAGGGAATTCATTTCATCTATCAACAAGATCTCGTCTCTAGTGCGATAGTAGTATGGGTGATAAGAATTGTCAAGGTCACTGCTAGGCATCCACAATATTATGTTGCCAAGATTGAAATCACCCACTATCAAAAATATATCGTTCGGCATACTAAAAACAGTAGTCTCCAGACATGTGAGAAAGTTTGATAGTTGCTCAGAAAACGAAAATCTCATTGGACGCCATAGGACGCCAACATGTATTCTGGACCCACAAGTCCTCTGCACTAGAACTGAAGCGGGGCTGATGAGTGGCTGTCAGTTCTCTGCAGGCGGCTAAAAGCCACCGCCATACCTTTGTCCCATAGCACCATAGTTCCTGTCCCGCTTCCAAACCACGAAACGGTCGTCGAACAATTCGGCATCAAACCCACCCTCTAACAATCATGTTTCTGTAATAATTACGACATCGTAGAGCAGCTACTAACGCAAATATTACGGTAAATTGTCGTTGGTTTGGTTCTTACACCACGCGGGTTTTGATAATACACGTTTAGTGTAAAGTTAGGATGTTTATTACCGTAAACAGCCAATTATATTGAGTGAGCTATCACAGAAAATGACACAAAGTTATAATTATGTGACAATGTGTAATTAAATGATATTTAATAGCTGTAGTCAGTATATAACATCCAAACTACAAACGAGGACTATAACAGCGTGCATGACCATAATTATTTACCTACAATTTATGCTTTCTACAATAAAAATAAAATATTGTTGTAACAAAGTCATCAAAAATAGAACCAAAACAAAAAAAAAACATAAAACGATGTTGAACCAAAAAAAGAATACTATATATCAAATATCACTATTGCAAAGATAATAAAAAAGTAACAAATTAATATAAGTATGAAAACTATGCTAAAATATCAAAACAGTGGCGTAGCGTGGGGGGGGCCGGGGGGGCCATGGCCCCGGGCGGCACATTTAAAGGTGGATACAGACATTGCGAGGCATGCGCTACGAACGGCGCACAGCGCATGCCTCGCAAGGTGTGTACCTTTATATTCGTGGCGAGGCATGTGTAGCACATGCCTCGCCACGAATATAAAGGCGGCTTAAGGGGGCGGCAACAGACGCCGCGAAAAATAAAATAAAAAACAGACAAATTTTAAAATACTTGGCGCGCGCACTGACACGATCCCAGAAGGACGGCGCGGGCGCATTAGAAAGAACAATTATCGAAAACAAATCATCCTTATTGTCATTACGTGAAGACTTGCTTGTATCCGTAGGCCGTGTTTATTAGTTCTCAAATCATTGCATCCTGCAATATTCCGGTGATCTGGGAGCCTTTTATAAGTAGGTAACTTATTAATCCATATATCAGGGCCGAACCGCCCTTGTGTGTGATGTGTGCAGCCTATTGCCGTGGCGCCCTGGCGCACATAGGCGCCAGGGCAATAGGGGCGCCGCCTGTCAGATGAAATGCCAGCGTTAATTATTGAAATTATTTTTGATTTGCTTCAAAATAGGTACAACATAATCGTTATAGTTTAATAGGGAAGAAAACAGGTACAGGTCTCCTAAGACAATAGTCACACCTGCGGTTTAAATCTTAATATATAAAATCCTTGCGTTACTGACTGACTGACAGACACGCTACAGCCGAAACTATTGGGCGCAGGAAGCTGAAACTTGGCATGTATGTTCCTTGGGGACCGTAGGGATGCACTAAGAAGGGATTTCCCGAAATTCCCGCGGGTTCGGCCAAAACGGGTAAAATTTAAAAAAAATGCAGACGTAGCTGCTGGCGTCCTCTAGTATACGATAATTGAACTTTGACCCTAATATTTATGATATTTGCGTTAAAAACAAAGCCTGAAACTTACAGATTTCGCCTCTCAACTCCTTATTTTTGCGAGAACAAGGAGTCGGTAAATGCCGTATACTGGTGACGGGCAGCAACGTCACCGGTGCGAGAAGCTACGCCTACGCACACGAACTGCTGCTTTTATCTCTGACTACGGACTGCTATAGATAGACCATAGCAGGCCGTAGTCAGAGATAAAAGCAGCAGTCCCTCCAAAATTAATTGCCATAAAATAAGGCCTTCAGTTCCCGGCAGCTACGTTATTCCTGGCCAAGGATGCGGTTGCGGTAACGGCGATGCATGGGGTCTGTAACATCACCGGGCTACGACAGGCTACCAAAATCAATAATACCTCGCGACCTACAACGAATAAACAGAAGACTTGCCCAGCCCGAGATAGAATTGAGTCTCATACTGGTGTTATCAGAAGATCGACACAGTTAGAAGAACATGGTAACTCTTAGAGTCAGGTGACTTGTTCTACCTTCAGGAAGGCGACCTACACTCTTGGGTTGGGTGGTGTCGGGTTCCTGGCCCGGAGGAAACTTGTCAACAACGTTGTGGCAGTCGGTATATAGTGTGTCGACCCAGGTAGCGTAACTGATGATGATGATGTCCTCCTCGACGTGTCCGTCGACGGCGACCCTAAACATCTTTTCTGGCATGTGCCCGGATGTGGCTGGCAAAGCCAAACTTTGTTGAAAATATGCGGTCACAGATAGTACAGTAAAGCTGGCTATTAAAGTTGTACGTATAATTATAATTAGGCTTCGGTCGAGTCTTCCGTATTTGGCGTTTTGCATCAAGGTCTTCGAGACGCATTTTCTCGTACGAGTCAGCGGCTTTCTTTATTGTTCGCCGCCATTCAGGCCTTTGTAGACACTGTTCATCCCAGGTCTGTACAGGAATATTGTACTGATGTAAGTGCCTCTTAAGAACATCCTTGTAGCGGAGATATTGACCACCAGCTTCACGCTTGCCGCGCTGAAGCTCAGCGTAGAATACCGCTTTAGGCAGCCTCTCATCACCCATCCGTACCAGGTGACCACACCAGCCTAGTTGGCCTTTAATTAGTAGGGATTCAATGCCCGAAATGCCACACCGCCGCAAAACCACAGAATTTGAGATCCGATCTTGCCACTTAATTCGTAAAATAGCCCTGAGGCATTTCATATGGAAGCTGTCTAAGTGCTTGATGTCATTTTTGTAAAGGACCCATGTTTCTGAGGCATATAATAAAATGGGAATGAGTTTGGTCTTCAGGTGTAGCTCATGTGAATTCCAAACTCTGCGGCTCAGAGCGCCAAAAGCTGCAGCTGCTCTTGCGATTCTTGAAGCTATCTCAGTCTCCAGCCGATTGTCGTTACGGATCGTACATCCCAGATATCTAAAAGACGATACTTCCCTTAGTTCCTGTGTGCCCAGCTTAAGAGGAGCAACGTGTGGAGGTAAACCTCGAGCAGGTTGTTTCACTACTTGGGTCTTCGACACACTTATCACTAGGCCAAATTTTCGGCACGAAGTATCCAGATGGTCTAGATAAAGCTGCAGATTTTCCATTGAATCAGCCATAAGACATACGTCATCAGCATACAGGATTTCTAATATCTTCAGCTCTTTAACTTTCCGCTTAGCTCGAAATCGCGAGAGATCAAATACACTTCTATCAGAACGGACATTTAGAGCAATCTGATCGTTGCAGTTCTGAAGAGCGTCATTCATCACGGCAGTAAAATATATGGCAAAGAGTGTGGGAGCTATAACGCATCCCTGTTTTACGCCACTAGTCACCGAAAAGTATTCCGTAAAGTTGTTTTCGTGCTGAACGCAAGCCATCATACCATCATGGAATTGGCGGATAAGTTCGATAAACTTTTCGGGACATCCGACCTTCTGCAGAATCAACCACAGTGCAGTTCTAGGGACACGGTCAAAGGCTTTCTCTAAATCAACGAAGCACATATAGAGGTCACGGTGTTGTTCTAGGCACTTTTCCTGAATTTGTTTCAATACAAAGATTGCATCCACCGTGCCTCTGTTGGGCCGGAAACCACATTGTGTCTCAGGTAAGATTCGTTCGGCTAGAGAGTTGAGGCGTCTGTTGATAATGTGGGATAAAACCTTACCGGCAACACTAAGCAAAGATATGCCTCTGTATGAACCGCAATCTGAGCGATGGCCTTTGCCTTTGTACAGTTTGCATATGGATGCATTTTTCCAGGCCTGAGGTATGACTTCTGATTCCCATATTTTTAAAATTAAATCAAATAGTTTGATGTTTATACTAGGCCCACCGTATTTGTATATTTCTGCGGGCAGACTATCTAACCCTGGTGTTTTGTTATTTTTCAAATTTTGGACTGCGCGATTGAATTCTTCATAAGTTGGACACTCATCAAGCTCGGGTGCGGTAGATAAGGCCTCTAAAGATCTAATGTAGTTGAGGTAAGCCCCTTGATTTGGCGGATTCAATACCTCGGAGAAGTGTTCTGCCCATCTATTAAGAACCTTGTCTGGGTCTGATAAATTTTGAGAGCCATCACGTGTATACACAAGTGCTTCTAACCTTTTTTAGGCCCATACACAGCGCGTAAGTTTTCGAAAAACCTGCCAATTTGATGTGTATCCGCTAGAAGCTGTAGTTGGACAGCTTTTTCACTCCACCAGCGGTTCTTCATTTCGCGAGTTTTTGCTTTCAGTTCTTGATTGATGATCCTGCGCTTTTCAACATCAGCACATCTCAAAGCTTTTCTTGCATTTTCAAAAAGTAATCGCAATTTTTCGTCGCTTTCATCAAACCAATCTTGCTGTTTCCTTTGTGGTTTGCCGAGAACTTTTTTAGCAACATTATAGAGAGTGCTGGAATAATTATGCCATAGTTCATCAATCGATGCCTCTTCCCGTTGGTGAATTTCATATTTAAACTGGGTATCCAGTTCTCCTCTTACATTCTGGCAAGAGATAAGACTGCTCGTAGCCAGCTTTGCTGGGACTTTATGACTGGCTCTACGTGGTGGTTTATATGTGAGTCTCAATTTAGACCGTATAAGTCTATGATCAGTCCAGCCCTCAGCACCTCGCATTGAGCTTGTGATTAGGACGTCTTTTATGTCTTTTCTACGTACTATAATATAATCTAACAAATGCCAATGCTTAGACCGGGGTGCATCCAAGATGTTTTATATTTATTTGGAAGCCTGAAGAAGGTATTGGTGATACTAAGGTTGAATTCAGCGCAGAGCGTGAGAAGTATATGACCATTGTAATTACATTTACCAATACCATGATGACCTAAGACATCACTCCAAGCCCGATACTCAGTGCCAACACGAGGATTAAAGTCTCCCAGCAAGATGAGCTTATCCTTGGTAGAAATATTAGCTAAGACTGAGCGAAGGTCGTCATAAAATTTTGACTTTTCTTCTTCTGCTGATGTGAGGGTATATTTGCCTGGTGCCAATAGTATACGTAATGTTTCTTTGGGTTTCTCTCTGAGTGTTTTGGCGAGTGCGTTTTTTATTGCAAACCCGACTCCGCTGGAAGCTTTTTCAGTCGCAGGCTTACCAACCCAGTAGTATAGCCGCCCAAGTCCTCAACCAGTTCTCCAATATCTGCTAGATGCGTTTCGCTTATGGCAGCTATGTCAACATTGTATCAGGATAGCTCTCTTGCAATAATAGCTGTTTTTCTTTCGGGACATTGATTTTTATAATTGTCTTGAAGAGTTCTAACATTCCAAGAAGCTATATAGAACGCTTTTAGTCGCTTATTCTCGTTGTCTCGACCGCGATTGAATGGTGCCCGATGGTCGTGGTTTACCATAGGGTGAGTTGAGAGACGGACTATGTTTAGGCCACCTTTTCTAGGCCCCTCCCCTGATTGGAGAAAGCAGAGCGATCCTAAAAAGGGCTGCTTTGTCGTCAGATGTGCTGCCGAACCTGTCACCCCGTCCCATTTCGATTTCAGGAGCGACCACTCTCATCTGACCGCCTCCGTGCAGAGAGTCAGCTAGGCCCCAGACTCACCATGCCCAGAAACCTCTCACCAACTCTCCATCGCCGTAGGGCTTGAGATCAATGTCCAGAAAAATTTGCCAAGGGTCATCTGCGCGTGAAAATATTTGAGTGTAAAAGCAGTTGCGCACCTACAGATCCACTCTCTTGTCTTACATCTCATAGTGGCTAGTAGAAGCGAAGCCGATACAACTAGCCAGAGATAAAAGATGCAGTGGTAGGCCATATGCTATTAATAGATCCTAACATACCTACGCCCTTTATGGCTTACCACGGGAGCCATGCTGTATCGCCACAGTGACCGAGAACTATTGCCTTACTGACGGGGATCGCCCACTATACCAATGCAGTCTCCATTTACTAAACGGGGGATCACCCATGAACTCTGCTGAGTGTGCCTCTTCCGCCTGCTCCGCCGTACCGATGCGTCTCATCTCCGCCATTGCAGCCGTTGAGGACTTCACTCGTAACCCTGGGCATGGGTTCCGCGTTATACCCCGCGGGACTGGGTCCCCGCCTGAACTTTGCCACCATCCTACTCCGGCCTACTGAAGTAGGAGGTGCCCACCCCCACGTCGAGGATGCGCCAGACAGGTATTGCCCCAGTGAGAGATAGAGAAGGTAGGCTCTATCTCCCCAGGAGCCGGATTAATGGACTCGTATGATGCCCGAGCCCAAAGGCAAAAGGTAGCGTAACTACCACGTACTTAACTCAGCAATTGGCGTTGCCTAAAGGTGATACACGTAGGTATATGCGCCGACCTCAAATCACCCTGACGAGATATCTGAGGCCATGTAGGAGTGCATTGCTAAGGCAATAGGTACACAGTACGACCAAAGCTCAGTACAATTTGTCATGAGGGACTTGGAATGCCAAAGTGGAAGCAGGACGCAGTGAAACGAAAATACGGTAGAGCATACATACGGTATGTATAAACTGGGATCCAACGAAAATAACTTCACAAGAATCGTAAGAGTCAAATGCTAGTTATTTTCCTTGAAGCAGGCGCTCTTTTTAATTAAATCCTTTTTCAAGAAGAAGGCCTCACAGGCAGAGGACCGAAAACACATATAGACATCTCGGTGATCAATAGGTTAAACATCGGATGCGTTCACCAACTAGTACGAGGCTCTCTAAATATCAAAATTATAACTGAAAAAGCCCAGTCAATGAAGTCTACACTGCAGTTCCAGCTAGAACTGCAGAATCCTTTCAATCATTTAGAAACCACCGACAGCATTAATCAGAAGACAGACACAGTGGTCACGGTACTAGGAGATCAGTCACAAAATGTCCTCCCCCTTCAGAAAATCAAGGAGCGTAAACTTTCCGAGACTCTCGGACTGATGAGGAAAGGACGCGATTTGCCGTCCTGTCAGCTGTCTTCGCCGGATGGGAGGGCCGTAAACCAACAAATACGAAAGCTAATGCGACGTGACTTTCAACACTAACACCCGAACCATGGTGGCTGGGATCGAGGAAAACCGGGGATCATAAGTCTTCGCTCTACGGTTGAGGCAGCCCGATCTAACGAAACTAAGAACTGCGGATGGCCGCATCCTCAACTCAAAGTTCGAGATTATCGAGGAGGTTGAAAGTTTTATCCACAATCGTATGCCTCGTGCGAAAACAGCCCAATTGGGCCTAGTCCTCACGACCACAGAGCCTCACTGATGCACCACAACACCGAAGACATCCCGGATGTCAACCAAAGCGAGGCCAGGCGGGTACATAGGACTTATACATTTCCCTTTGGGGTATATTATTATACCACGAACCTTTGTTTTGAGTAACCGATATTTCGGCACTGCTGCAAGCGCTATGTTCACGGATGTAGGTACCTACTCTACAAACTCTGCAAAAGTATATGGTATATTAGGAATATCCCATAGAAGAATGTAAAAGTACCTAACACAAAGCACTCGGTGATGAATGATGATAGATCTATTTTTTAATTGTTTAAAACCCATACAAATTTTATTTACGAAAATCCTACAAGCCGTCAAAACCTAGACTAAGCTATACATATATTGCAGCCGAGAAACGGCCGCGACCCTGCGCGACATATAAATACCGCGCAGAGCCTCCAGATTTCTCCCTTAAAAATAATAATTATACTCAATGCGTTATGACTATGATATTACAATTGAGATGAATAAAATGATAATTTGTTTAAATCCATCAAGCTGTTTGGAGTGTAAAGCCAAACTAATGAACATACCTACACCCGAAAAACGTGACACTTCTGGCAGATGTAGTGGGGTACCTAAAAGAAGAAGGGGCGGCAAATTTCCGGTCGGCCCCGGGCGGCGAAAACCCACGCTACGCCACTGTATCAAAACGATGTATAAATAAAGCACAACAAATAAATAATGCTAACTACATTAAAAAGGCCAAAAATGCTTGCTCCCCAGCATGGCGCATTATAAAAGAAAACAAAAATAATCCAACATTCAAAAGTGAGATTGAAAGTATCGATCATAACAATTAACTATATTTATTATGACCCGATAAAAATCTGTGAACTATTCAACGAATACTACGTATTACTGTGCAATGTTTCAAGCCCGCCGCACAATAATAACCAAATAAATGTCACTACCATAGCCCAAAATCCTAAAACCATATTTCTCTCTCTAATAGGTGAAATAGACACGTTCAAAATGATTACTTCCTTTAGGAGTACACACTCTACAGGATACGACGAGATAAGCACTGGAGTACTTAAATATTGTGCGGCATGTTTATCCCCTCCACTGACACACATAATAAACTTGTCTTTGATGGAAGGTAAATTTCCTGATCGTCTTAAAATGAGCATTAAGCCACTTTATGAAAAAAGGTTCAAATCTGACTTAAATAACTACCAGCCAATAACATTAATACCGGTGCTATCTAAAGTGTTCGAGAGAGTTATGTAGATACAATAAAATAGAGACATTTTTTAAATCATGCAATATCCTAAAAGTAGAATAGTTTGGATTTAGAAAAGAAAGTTCAACGACCTTGGCATGTTTTAACTTAATAAAGCACATTACTGAAACACTAAACAATAAATCAAAAGTCGCTTGCCTCTTTCTAGACATGACAAAAGCCTTTGACTTCGTATGTCACAAAACATTACTTTCAAAGATCTCCAACTATGGTATACGTGGAATAGCCCTGGAATGGCTTAAAAGTTATCTAGATAAGATATACGGCCAGCAATGTGTGAAAACCACTAAAACTGTAAAAATGGAACAATTACAATGTAGATCACAATTTAAACACAGTCACTATGGCACCCCACAAGCTAGTATTTTAGGTCCAATTTTATTCTTACTATGCATGGTGTAAAAAGACCCTTAACGAATACTGAAATCCCATGTTGTACCAATCACTACGAACATTTTTTACTTCGGCACCATACCTGGGAAATTACTGGTTCAGGAGATATTGAGGCTCAAAGTTAGTATGGAATTTTTCTAATTAGGTACAAAATCGATGCATTTACCCCGCCAATATGTTCCTTATATGACCCCATAGATAAGTAGGTATTTCAAGCATTGCACGCGCGCGTAATAACATGGGTATAATATATATGTATACATACAACGTATACAGCCTATATGTATTATTATAGTTCTATTTGTCAGGTGTTTGGAAAATAAAAGATAGTTGCTATCAATTCTTACTTTCATTTATTCAGTTTGTCACAAGAGTATATTTTAAAATCTAAAGTTCTGATTCTACATTTATATTTAGCGCCACGTTCGCAAAGCAAAGCCATTCTTTTAATAGTTACAATTTTATTATCGTTTATAAAAGCAGTACAATCAATACATATTATTATATCGGATATATATATTATTATGCGGATATATTAGCAAGGTTATGGGTAGTTCAATATTTCAAAAGTAACTATTACCTTAATACAATAGATTAGCATAATTCATTTAGTAATATTCAACACAGATATATTTACTATAGGTGTATTCAATATTTACCACTGAAATATTCACTACATGATGTATATAATAGACACGACTTGTTTCGCAGCATATAATTCTTTTCTATACTATATGATACCCCAAGTTCTGAACTTTGACATCTCACAACTGACGGAACCACCCAGAATATCAATTATACAATTGCTACGCTATATTATTACATTAACTATACATTGTCTGTATTGGCAATACTCTAAATAACACCACAATAGCAATAAAGGATTGTGAAACACATTATTAGTAAAAACACAATATAAAAATACAATAACATAAAAGTCAGAATTAATATCGTACCTTAGTTAGCCGTTGCCGGGGCGGAACTGACCCTGAACAGAGCCTGTTCTCCTTTTATATCCTATTTACACGTTTGACACTGTCAACTGCCAAACGTCAGATCAAATTGTATATTTATTATTGTCAACACTATAAATTTAAAACATACCAACCATCAATACGATATAACCATTTACGATAGGTTTATGCTATACATAATTAATGATACAATATATTTAGTTTTATATTGTTTGATACGTATATGAATAACCCTAAAATCTATCTTCTAGTAACTTAACCTAAAACCTAACCTAAAAGTAACAAGGATGTAAATTCTAGCCAGATTTATAACAGTTTGATATCCGAGCTTTTGCTGGGATTATAAATAGGTACTTACAAAATGAAACACACATATTTTAAATGAACTTATTTTGATATTTTTGTTGATTAATTTTCAAAATATTTCTAATAATCTATCACGCGCTTTTTATTACGGTTTAAAAATGTGAAAACTTAAAAAAAAATCGTTTCGCAGGTTTCATTTTTGGTTAGTATGACTTGGCATAATGTCCACAATAAGTAGACTTCGGCTTAGTGATGGGTCTTGTGATACCCTGTATATCAACGACTTCCTAGGCGCATTTACAAATAGTTCCATATTGTTTGCAGATAATACCACACTAATCATACAAAATAACAAGCAATCTAACTTAGAAAATGACATCAACATAGCTCTAGATAATGCTGGTCATTGGCTAGAACACAACAATCTTAAAATTAATATGACAAAAACAAACATTTGTCAATTTAATACATATGCAGCTAACAAAACCCCTCTTATCATAAAATACAACGGAAATCCGGCAGACTGCGTTGATGAATGCGTATTTTTAGGTATCACCGTCGACAAATATTGTTCCTGGAAATCCTGAACAAAGTTTGTATAAGTCCTAAAAAAACTCCGGCAAACCGTTAATATTAAGACAGCCCTTACAACAAACCACGCATACGTATCTTCCATGATCAGATACGGTATTGTCATATTATTATGGGGCAACTCCGTAGACGCTGATAAAGTCCTTAGAACACAAAAAAAATTAAACGTGCGATATGCGGCGTAGATATTATATTTACGCCACATATAGCACGTATACATTCAGCTGTAAACCCTTATTTATAACAGTTAAAATACGGAACTCTTTATAAAATTCGACGAATCGTCCACACACAAATACAAATTTAAATTGCCTCAAATAAATTTAGAACTGTTCAGAAGAAACGCATAATTACTTAGTAAAATATACTATAGCATGCCTGCAGCTACGCCCACGCATTTTATTTTTATTTACACCTTGCTATAGACGCCGGCAAACTTCTTGAACACTACCATAGACCAAAAGAGCTGCGCAGTAGCAATTTTACGTACAAAAATGTCTCCTGCGCATGCATATTGGTCTATAGTTGTGTTCAAGATGTTTGCCGGCATTTGTACTTGCTTACTTTTCGCAAATCCCTTATTAGTGCACCCCTACGGTCCCCAAGGAACATACATGCCAAATTTCAGCTTTCTGCGCCCAATAGTTTTGGCTGTAACTTGTCTATCAGTCAGTCAGTAACGAAAGGATTTTATATACTATTAAGATTAAGGAATATTTTAAAGACAGATTCATACCTGAATTATTATTGTAAAACTGTATATTTACATACATACATACATACACCCGTATTTATAGACAAGTAAAAGTAATTACTTGAGTAAAAGTAGTTACTTAAGTCATGATTTCTATTCTATAGTTAAGTAATTGCTTAAAAATAGAAATGTCAAAAGTTAGAATTCTTAGCCAAGTAATAGTCGCCATTTTGGTTACTTGAGCAAAAGAATTTGACTATTGAGTTGCATTTTGTCTTAGCAATTGAAAGCATCGAAGCTATTTTTGGCGTTATAGATAATATTGATGTCGATATTCTATAGGAGATTGAAATTGCTGAGCCCAGAAAAGTTTACTTTCGTGATGTGGATCCATTTAATGATTATTCGCAAGATAGTTTTAAAAAGAGATTTCGTTTTTTCCAAAAGTGTTGTGATGAATGTGATTTTTCGGACATAATTATGGTTTATCAAAGAATTTAAATTCAAACAAATCAATAGAATACCTATAGCGATCTTAAACTGACGAAGACAACAAAGGGTGTATAATTAAAAAACATGTGTCAGTAGCTAATTCAAGTGTAAAAAGATACTTTCTAATTTTGTTGGGTTTTGTCATGTCAAACGTTTTGTTTCGCCCAAGATTTACATCTCTATTTTTTTTTTTTAATTAAATCACTTATTAGGATTGGTGGTTCAAACGTAGATTTATTGGAATTAAGAAGAAACATAAAATGTAAGTAATATTTTAGACGTTAAATTAAAGTTATCAACATTTTACGTATATCTTCTAATGAAACAAAACGTAGTAAGTCAATGTTACCAGTCGGAAATAACTCTTAAGAACTGTTACTTACTTGAGCATTTACTCAAATAAGTAACGCACATTACTCAACTATAGAATAAGATTTTTTAATGAAGCATTCTAACGTCAAGTAATTACTTAGTAAAGTAATTACTTAGCACCAAGTAATTACTTGTTTAAAAATACGGGTGATAGACTCACGCCTGTTTCCACGAAGGGGTAGGCAGAGGCATATTAAACGCCCACTTTTCGCCAGTGTTTTGATCCCACGTAATAGGTGGCGAGCCTATTGCCGCTTATTGGGATATTTTGTTTGCCAGAGCCTCGTCCGTTGATCGGCAGGTGCACCACTTGCAGGTGAGGTTGGCTTGGGACCCTAAGTTCTTGGTGGGAACCCTATGCACCCTGTATATTTAAGAATGTATTAATTTTCTTTTGTTATGCCATTATGATATTTTTTTTGTACCATTTGCACAAACACCAGACACAATATGCCATTGCAGAATATGCCGAAAGCAATACTTATTATGTAAATTATGACATACGTACCTAACACCATATTCAAGCAAATAAATAATTTCATTTCATTTAAAATAGTAAAAAGCAAGCATACGTTTATCAAACGCTATAGCGATATACCTACAGGGTGTCACAAGACCCATCACCAAGCCGAAGTCTACTCGTTGTGGACATTATGCCAAGTCATACTAAGCAAAAATAAAACTTGGGAAACGACTTTTTTTTTAAGTATTCACTTTTTTCAAGCCACTATAAAAAATGCGCGCGTGCAATTTTCGAAATACGTACTAATCTATGGGTGCATAGGACATCTATAGAACAGGTTGGCGGGGTAAATGCATCGATTTTGTACCTGATTACAAAAATTCTATAGTAACTTTGAGCCTCAATATCTCCTGAATCAGTAATTTCCCAGGCATGATGCCGAAGCAAAACATGTTCGTAATGATTGGTACAATATGGGGTTTCAGTTTTCGTTAAGGGTCTTTTTACATCCTGTATATAAGTGGGAGGTATTTATTAAAATGTGAACGTTTTTTGCAAAAGGGCCAAGCAGGTAATGCAAATTGCAATAAACAGTGGAGCGGTATAAATGGAGTAAACAACAAAAAAAGGGTCGAGCGAACAAAAGCGGTGCGCTCGCAGGCAGACAAGCAGAGGTTAAAAACATTTTTGTGTGTATGTATTAAAACCCTCCGTCACTGTAGTTTGATAAGCATAATCTGGGAGCCAGCACTTTATTTTGATAACTTAACGAATGAATTTATTTTTGAAGATTAATGTGTAAGGTACACGGTAGTCTCCAAAAATTAATTTGTTCGTTGCCGAACGGCGATTAGTACCTACTTTTACAAAGCAGTTGTGAGCGATCTATTACAAAGGACTTATAAGTACGCCGCCGATTATATCTTGTCTGCATAATCTATTTTCCGCTGAGTCAGAGATCTCTGGCAACAACTTACTACGGAACAAGCCGTACGCATAATTACCACTCAAATGTATTAATTGATTTCAACTACGTTGTTATGAATGATTTGGTGACACACCAATGGGCTGATCACAAGAAGGTCATTGCCAATTCAGAATGGTATTTAAAGTGGATGCTCTACACAATCTACACGACTTTAATCTTGCGCACGTGTACTGTGACTTTCATAAGGCATGATTGCACTATGAAAGTCACGGTATACGTTCGTTGGTGTGATCACCAATACCACATTATTTAAATCGTGCCGGGCGCCGCGTCTACGTAGGTACGTAAAATATTTTGTTTATTTTTTATTTATAGACTCACGCCTGTATCCCCGAAGGGGTAGGCAGAGGTGTCATATTACACCCACATTTCGCCAATTTCAATTTTCAAAGATTTTTTTAGGTCCCACGCATTTGCCGTACCGGGCACATTACCAACCACTGCTGACTCCGTGCTGCTACTGAGAATTGCCTAACGGAAAAATCCAATAACACTTTGCCCGACCCGGGAATCGAACGCGAGACCTCCCAATCCCACGCGCACATTTATGCCGCGAGACCAACAAAAGGCAGTCGACGTAAAATATAGGTACTTAAGTATTGAAAGGCCGCGTGTAGTATAAAATAAAAAACATTAAGTAACCTTCCTTTTGGCTTCGCCGTAGTCGGGTAAAAATAGAACAAAAATATAAACATATGCCGCAATTAAAATAAGGCTCAGAAACCAAATCACATATACAACGACCTTCAAACACTTGTCCTGAACAGACAAAGAACTCCCACAGACAACGAACATTAGACAGCATTTTTTTATGTTAGAGTTACCCCATATAGATAGTACAGCTTACCCTGTTAAAAACGGTAAAAAGTATTAAGTATGTGAATTTATACACATTTATGAATATTTTGTCAACAGTAGACATCAAAGCAATTAGCTATCTACATAAATTAACTGAACTGTGGTTTTCCTTATTATTTTATACCATAGTAAAAAAATGTTTTCCCTAAATGACAAAAGATAATGATTTGTAATTTACAAAGGTCATAACTCATTATGGATCACTCAAGACATGAGTAACAAAGAGCGTAGACTCAAAACAAAAATTTTTGGATTGCACATTTTATCTCATGTAGGGATCAAACCCACAACGTCCAAAGCAGTGCTCAATGGTGACGCAACCACTTAAACTACTAAATCGTCAGCCGACACAGATATTTTTCTTAAAGCTTTTATTTTTCTTATTTTTTCTCAATTTGATGTATTGTGTATTGCGTAACAATTTAAACAGATACATACGACAATCAAATATAATGTTTTCAAATTGCTAATAATGCCTAAAGGATTATTCTCGTTACACCGTGCCGACCGAAATGACCTTAAAAGACTTGTCCTGTACAGTCAAGTGGCGTTCCGTTGTCTCTGCCTACCCCGACGGGAAAAAGGCGTGAGTATAATTATGTACGTATGTACAGACAAGGAACATTAGACATAACATGTCTTTATGGCAACTCTTTATGTTAAAGCTTGCCCTATATAGATATTCATACATACAGCTTACCCGTACGTATAATATTTAATTGCATGAATTTTTAAACAAATCACTTATGAACACTGTCTCAAGCAGTAGGCATCAAAGCAATTAAGTATTATATAAAACTAGAGGACGCCAGCAGCTACGCCTGCACATTTTTTAAAATTTATCTGTTTTGACCGATCCCGTGGGTATTTCGGGAAATCCCTTCTTAGTGCACCCCTACTGTCCCCAAGGAACATACATGCCAAATTTCAGTTTCCTGCGCCCAGTAGTTTTGGCTGTAGCTTGTCTGTCAGTCAGTCAGTAACGCAAGGATTTTATATATTAAGATAACTGTAGTTTTCCTCTTATGTTAGGTATCTGTCCATAAGCACTAATCATTTTGTTTTGTAAATGACAAACAATAGGTAATATGAATTGTAATTTACTTCGGTAGGTATAGCTTCATCATGGATTACTCAGACAAAAGTTACAAAGAGTACTAACAGTCAAAACAATAATTTATCGATCGTAAGTTTTAACCCATATGTATCAAACCCACGTCACCCAAGGCAGTAACCAAAGAGCTCAGATATTTACATAGAGGAGCGTTTTATATGGGCGTTTTGAAGACAAACTTTCTGCGACTCAAATTGCCGCTTGGCGGCGTGGCAATCGCGCTGCGGCAGCTGTCGCTCTCTCCTCCAGTGTATCTTAATTACGAGAGCGAGAGAGACAGAGAACGACGCCAGCGTCCCCAAGGGCACCAACTACGAACTAAACTGGAAACAGTGCCCACTTGGAATCGGCACACGAAATCCTTAAGCACTGCGCTTCTATGTAAATCTGTATTCATTGGCAGTGCCATTTGACACTCAAGTGCTCAAAACTACTATGCTATCTGTGCAGACACACACTGGCACATATATTTTTTTAAGGTTTTAGAATGGTTTACAACACAATACAAAACTAGTTTTATTTATTAACATGATACCACCTTTTATCAGATACATGAAGACACTTGCACACAGATAGCAGATGCTTGCATAACTATTTAAACAGATACATAAGACAATCAAATAAAATGTTATCAAATTGCTAATAATGCCTAATGCCTCAATGCCTAATGTTGTATCTATATCAGTAGGTATATATTTATTTGTAGTTGATTTCTCAAATATATCAAACAAAATGCACACCCAGACTTGAATAAATAATTTGTGGATCGTACAAAGTGTTGTGTCGTTGTGACATGTGGGAATTAAAATACTCTCTTCTTAATTAGTAACATGTTAAGTGGAGGTGCCTCGTGAACACATGATTTTTGCAGGATTTGGATATTATTACGATTTGTTGAATGTAGTTTAACATTATTTATTCCTGATCATATCGTTGTTCACTTGTCACCTTCACAAAATTCTTTCTACATTTGCATTCCTTCACGCGGTCCACTGATTTATGTTCATAATAACGATCTGGAAAATGGAGGTAATTGGCGGTCATGGTCAGTATACCAATAGATTGTTTCTTACTGCCGGTTCGTATACCGTTATCGTCATGCTCACTAAAATGTCATTTCTTGTGGTGGCGTCGTGTGTCGGGTCATCCCTGTCCCTCTAATATGGCGAGAGGGATGATGGCTGGCACATGCGTCATACTCGTGAACGGGTGCTACTTGCGATGACTGGTCGATGATGGTCTTGCGGGCTGGTATTAGATTTTAATATTTAACTGCATCATTTCCATTATGGGTCAGATCACTTTCACGGATTGCCTGCATTATTAGGTATATATAATGTAAGTGGATGCTCCTGTTTCACCATGTCTATTCTGAGGAGACTAACCAAATGAACATCAAAAGTATTATGCTTGAGTATTATTATGTACAGTAAATATATACAAATGATATAGAAGGTGTAACAGTTGCAGCACCTTACAAAATGTAAATTATGTGTATTATGCAAAACCTGGCGAAGAAAAAGAGTGACCGTGAGTTTTATTGCCCGTTCTTTCTCATGGTTCTACCTATTGCTTTGCGAACGTGGCAGTAAATGTAAATGTAGAGTCTTTAAGTAATTATTTTATAAATTTATTATTTTGACGTTCATAAGCGTCACATTGTGACCCAAATGAATAAACGATTTTGAATTTGAATTTGAATTTGAATTTAAAGCTGACACTATTGTCAAAGTGTTGAAATAGGTGACAACCGCTTTTTTTTCAACTTAGGAGCCGAGTTCTTCTTGGTGGAGTCTCTTCCATGTAGCTTATGGCAACTGCTTAAAATACTTTATAGGCAGTCACACTAACGCATATTAATATAGTTGGTTGTGATGTTACAGGACTGCTCTAGGCCTATAGCCTTGCTGTGAAAGGCATTACACACCCGGCCTTTCCCCGGGCACGCGTCCCAAGCAAGGGGACGGACGCGACAGGCACAGCGGAGCAATACAACCACAATTCCCGTTGTACCTGCAAGGCGTCGAGCTACGGAGCCACCATGTGGTTTTTAGTCGGTAACCCAGCCCACGGGTTGGGAATCCGACATACCCCCTTCGACCGCTCCCCGGTCGGAGGGGCATGAGGTAACTCATTTTCCACATGATAAAAAAAAAAGGCCTATAGCCTTATGTAATGAATGTATGGCAAACCAGACTATCAATTATTTAGAATAAATATGCAGTCCAGTAATGTGATAAAATATAAAACTACTTCTTGGATTTATCAAATTATATTATAGCTGTCTAAAATATCTACTGAACATACTATTTACAGTGAGAGAACAGCAAAATTAGTTCATTGATCTAATCAAGATGTTTAATCAACAGATAACAGATGAATGGAAACTGTTATGAAGTTTGCCTAGCAACTTATAGCTCAAAAATAGACCATGATGCATGCAGTTAAGGATACTTTTCCTTAGACAGATAGAAAAATATATTTTTTCTAATTATTTAACTTCTCACATCTGTGACTTGATAAATGACTGACTGGCTACAAAATAAACAGAAAATCGCAAAATTTGAATAAAATCTTACCTTATTATAGAAACATGCGATGAAATATTAAATATTAAGATCGGCTTAGTTTCCAAATAAAGAATTAATATAAGTAAGTATTGTTTTATAATCTAGGGCAACAACAGCATCTGTTATATTTGAAATAGAAAAACTGTAAATTTAGAAAATAAAAAAATAGTTTTGGACATCCTAAATCCACAATGGCGTTATATTGATATCACTATAAACATTTGATAAACTCTGATCTAATAATAATATATAAACCTGAAGAGTTTGTGTGTTTGCTTGAACGCGCTAATCTCAGGAACTACTGGTCCGATTTGAAAAATTTTTTCAGTGTTAGATACCTAGCCCATTTATCGAGTAAGGCTATAGGCATATAACATCACGCTATGAGCCACGGGAGCGGAGCAGTAGCCTTAAATAAGGCAGGTGTAACGGCGAGGTCATCCAGTATTTAATAAAGTTGAATGTTTACAATTAATGCTTTGTTGTTTTTGTAGTTATTTCTACAATTATTAATTCAATATGCACATAAAATAGACTTACAACTTTCTTGGGGTTTTCTTCTTTAATCCGATTTGATACAACAGAAGTCAGTATTGAAAACTTATCAGAAGACTTTATTCAAGTCGAGTTCAAACCAAAGCGGCTAAAGCGCAAAGAGTAAAGTAACTACAAACAACACTGTATTTAATTTCTAAAGCGGCTTAAGTGGCGGCTGTCATAAATACGCAGCAAGAATTATTTTAATTTACTTTATATCTCTCTCGCACTTATGACTTACGATATCGCTATCTTTTTCTAACGTTTTATCAATGACATGTCATCTGTATACAATTTGACACCATTTTGACACTGTTGACACTTGATTGATAAGCATTGTAAGGGTGCGTTCCACTTTACAGCAGTGGATCGTACTCGTACTCAGATTTTTGACGAACGAAACGCAACCGTTTTTCCGTTCCTATACTGAAAACGGTTCCAAAAAGCGGTCATCATCGCAACTGATTTCAGAACGAACGGCGACGGCAACGACAAGAAAGAAGACGGTGACGGTGACAACAACGTTAAAAAAAAGGACGACGACGGAAACAGGCGACAACGACGATAAACATAGATTTAGTATATACTAACGTACGATAAAGGAACGAAAACGGCGATGACAACGCAACGAAACTAGTTTCATGATCAAAGTTCATGATTGAATTTATGCGTTCTCTACTTTACTTTCATAAGGGCAGAGTAGAAAGTCGCATTATGTATTCGATAACCGGTTTGTTACAACGAAGGCTGCTTTAATCGAAGACGAAAAACGGTGTCATAGTCGCAGACTATTAAACGGTCTTTGAAAACGGTGCCTCGCCGCAACGCCCATTCCTAGTCTTCACACATATCAACTCTGCTTTCAGAGTCGCATCGCCTTTTGTCGCGCCATCAAACAGGAGCCAACCTTACGGAAACACGTAACCAAACTGGATCAGCAGCTCCACACACATCAACTCAGTTACAACTGGGTGACCGAACTGGGTAAGCGCGGCTTACGGCTCAGCGAGCGCCAACTGCTAGTTAACCTCTCTGGCAGCCAATTAGTTTAAACTCAAACGTAAAGTGTAGCGGATGGTTATGTGCCTGCTCACAAAATCTGAGAGGTGAGAGGGCAAGTTTGGACGATGAAATGCAAACGTGGCGACAGACAGACGTAAACGCAGTGACAACGAGCCGTAAGCGTGGAGACAACAACCCATAAGGACGGGAACTGTTGGCTGATCAGGATCACGCGTCATGTAGGTACATTATTTCGCCTTTTTCGAGAGGTGTAAAATAATTAACTGTTGGCGTGCCGTTTGCCACTTCCAAGTGCGTTGCCAACCTGGATGGCTAGGGGATTAGCGTTAGGAGTAGAAGTCGGGAGTGTGATGAGGGAGAAAGAAAAAGGAACTCTCACTCACTGAACGAGACGCAACAGTATAGGCAAGTTCTGATACTGATGGTTTACATGGATGTAGTGTGAGAGGGTACCTATGACTTCCTCGGTTGAGCCGGCCCACATATGCTGAAATCAACAAGACACTACTAAGTAGTTACCTATGAATTGTAGTGCTGCGGTGCAGCAATGAAGAACTGTATAGACTTAAAATAATGGAAGAGCTACAGTATTGATCAGACCTAGAGGTTTCATGAATATGAATAAGTAACAGCTCTTTTCTGACATGTCTTGTCTGCAAGTAGACACTTTCGTACGTAGACAGAGAAACTTTCGTATGTTTTCGAATAAGCCATAGGCGCAGTTGCCGACGTAGCACGTCGCGCGTTGTCTCCGTAAGTCCCATATTCCGTATCTCATGGGTGCCCCGTATTTTTAGTTGTCAAGAACTCACGATCGTTTTGACCCACAAAATAATAACTATCTGAGTGATTACATAAAAATGGAAATCCCTTTACTGCCAATGTATTAATAGGCCTAAGTATCACAATTCAAAGTCATTTCGCCGAGCGAGAAAATCCCATCTACCGTGCCTTGAAGTGCCGTTACCTCGAATTTGACGCCTTCGAAGCCGCGGGCCAAAGCTACTTTATCAAAAAATTGTGAACGCGGCGAGGGGCGCGGTGTGGTCCACAAGCGGTAAAAAGAAATCTCCTTAATTTTGAACGTATCCAAAATGATAACCTCACTAACCTCACTTTTTATTGAAACGTCAAGCAAAATCAACAACATTCGATAAAGCATAAAGCATTGAATGCTTACTTATTTTACCCAAACAAGATTCGTATCATTAGGAGCATACTTAAAAAGAATGGGGCGTAGACCGGGCAGAAATCAGGTCAATAGATTCGCTCAGCGAAAAAGAGACAAGAAGGAACAGGTAAATTAATCGAAACTAATGTACTAAGCTAACCTTTCTGTTTACAAGTTCTATAAATTGTTTACGTGTTAATAGGAGAAGAATCCTCAACAAAAGCCGACAGAAGATACAAGGAAACACTACGAAGATATTGTAAGAGAGAATGTGCTTTTCGAAGAATATTATAAGGTATTTTTTTATTCTCTACTTTTTTTTTATAAGAGTGGTTAAAGAGTTCTATTTTCTAATTACCAAATAAAGTAAATTAAATATCTATATATTATTTATTGGTTTAGTTGCAGAAAGTATGTCCGGAAGAAGAATGGGATACATTCATGAAGGCTCTCAAAGAAAACCTACCAACTGCATTCCGTATAACGGGGTCCAAGTGTGAAGCAGCTGCGTTAATGAAAATCGTACAGAGTCAGTACTTCTCCGAGATTCTGAACATGAAGCTACATGCTGATGATAATGAAGATGGAGAGGAGATTAAGCCTATTAATTTGTCTTGGTATGTTGAGTCATGGTTTATTAAATTATTGTGGTAATGTCTTAGCCCCACGGCATCATTCAGTACTTTATTTCAAAATATAATTCAATTGAACATTCAGGGTGTGTTGGTTTGGTCAACCACAGAATCACACTGTACTGAGTCTTGTGAGTTTAGTCCACAAACAGCTTCTGTGTTTTGTGTTCTTTGTTACCACTCATTTTATGTGCAATTAAATGTCACTTAAGATAGAGGAATTATGTTTATTTCAAGAGGTGTTTTCTTTTGAAGAAATTAAAAAGACAGTTTCTACATCAATACACTATTCTTCTCTAACTTTCAGGTACCCTGGTGGTTTTGCTTGGCAACTCCGTCTTTCCCGCACAGACATCAGACGTAATGAAGCTCTGTATCGCCTGCACAACTTCTTAGTAGCAGAGACAGCTGCTGGTGGAGTGTCTCGACAGGAAACCGTGTCTATGATACCACCAGTTGTATTAGATGTGAAGCCACATCATAAGGTAAGAGTATACGTCATATAATGCCACTTGAAACAGCTTCCTTGTTTAAGTTTTAAAGTTGTTGATTTGATTTTTATCATATTAAACTGCGTCCATGTGGTGACGGATTAGGAATATGGATTGTCACTACCCCATATCATAATTATCATACCATGGGTGTGGTAAGAGCCGACAGAGGGAGCATATTATGCATAGAACAGCACTGTAAAAGAAGGAAAACTTGATACAAATCCTATACCTACCCGTTTGGCCAGCATTGTATAGTAGGCCAATTCCTCCTTTCAAAGGAGAGGCCTAGTCCAGCAGTGGACTGTTAAAGGCTGATGATGAGATGATATTAAACATGATGTGTTGACAATTCAGCAGTGCGATGTAATGTTAGTGCAAAATATCTTGTTGCTAAATACCCTACAGTGATTGCTCATTACTTTGATACTATATCATTGATTTCGAAATGCCTACAGTTCCGAGACATTTAATTAATCACCTTATTTTGCTAGTTTCGTTTTTTCTTTAGTTTAGATTTAGTTCCTAATTTTGGTAAATCCCTTCTTAGTGCACCCCTACGGTCCCCAAGGGACATACATGCCAAATTTCAGCTTCCTGCGCCCAATAGTTTCGGCTGTAGCGTGTCTATCAGTCAGTCAGTAATGCAAGGATTTTATATATTAAGATAATGTACAATCTCTATAGTATTTTCGCTGTATAATGATATGCATGACAGTTCATGACTGACAATTATAGTGATGTAACCTAAGGAAATTTAAGCGATTATTTATAAATAACGAATTAATTGGCAAACAACATGCAATCGTAGGTAGTTACCGATTTAACATCTTCGAAATAAAATTCATTTTAAAAGTGCTTTGGCAAATATATTCACAAATAAAATGCAGTAATTTTAAAATATTTTTTTTATTATTAGTCACTGTCACTCGAACTAAAACCTCATATCTGAATCTTCTCCAACAGAGATAATTATTTGCTGATCTCAAATTCGGTCGAGGTGGAAATATTTATCCCAGTCTGTAAATATTGTCGGGTTGGGTTTCGAAACGAGTCGCCCGAATTTGAGGGTATTGGTGGTGTAGGGGGCTTATGGGAGTTAGTCTTAATCCCCTAAAAGTAATTTGGGCTGCTGGAGTTGCGTCAAAATATTTTAAAACAATTTCCAAAAATTCTTCATTCAAATATGCAAAACGGAACGTAATTTTAGGTCTTATGTGAAAGTAACTAAATAGGTTGTGTTAGGTTCTCTTTTGACCCTTAATCACAGTCAACCTCACTTTATTAAACTAGTGGAATCAATAAAAGCGATATTTAGGTTTTATGTGAAAAAACGTGATACGAAACGCAACCGCCATCTTGTGTGAATGATATTGACAGGTAACGTCAAATTTGTGCGTCATTGCATGGTCATTGCCGTCATTGCTTTCGAGTACCTTTTTTTTTTTTTTTTTTTTTGGTGTCGGGTTGGAAAATCCTCATGGAGTCCCTCCGCCCCGGGGGAAGGACGAAGGGGACTGTCAGACTCTTACTGACTAAAAACCAACCCGTGTTCCTCATGTACCCGTGTGTCGGAGGGTAGGGATTCGCATAAGCATTCATCGCAACCCCCCGACGGGTATTGGCCCGCCAGATGGTCAGGCGGGCCCCGCACAAAACCCCCTTGGCGGCGGATTAAGGTGTTGGGCTCCGCCGCCAAAACACTCAGCGGCCGCAGAGGATAGGGAGGACGGCAACGCAACACCGCATCTCCTCTTCCTCTGCGGCCCCACCGCGACGCATCGTATGGTGCGCCCCCATTTGGTCGCGGGAGATAGGGCGCGCGGCAACGCAACACCGACACGCCTCTCCTCCCACGACCGCACCCGACTGCGAGGGACAGACAGAACTGTCCCCCGCACCCGCACCATTGGACGCATCCTGCGCAGGCCCCGTCAAGCCCACGCGGAGCGTCCCCTCCTGGATCCCTCTTAGCTTCACCGCGGGACACCAATCCACGGTTACTGAGCCCCCCCACCACGACAAGGTGGAGATCCCACGGGGGGGCTTTCGAGTACCTAGGGCTCTGTAATAAGTAACTAAATAGGTTATAGTAGGTTTTCTTTTGACCCTTAACCCGAAAATAGGAGCCCTTTTTTTTTTTTTTTTTTTTGTTCACTACGGTGGTAAAACTCTCCTTATGAGTCATCTCAACTCCGCCAACCCAGCCATTAGAACGGCTAGGCTTGGGACTGGCGGAGGAGGTATGTGGAGGCTCTCCCCTACAGGCGTTCGGGGCATACCCACTAAAAACCACCGCGGTGTCCCTACGGGTCCCGTGTGTTGGTGGGGTCACGCGATTCGCGGTTAGCATACTTTCTCGCGACCCCGCCCGGGATTGGCCCGCCGTTTGTGTTGGCGGGCCCCGTCTCGTTATGATCTCGCAATCATCCATCAAACTTCTTGCATCCATCAAACTTCTTGCATCCATCACCTCACAAAGCTACTTGGGAGGCGGCGAGGACACGCGCCGCCTCCCGCCTTTTGGCGGACAGGGAGCAGCCCTAGCGCTCACCGTCCGCAGGCACTGAATTTAGGGTGGTCGGAGGTCGTCTCTTGTGCGACGTCCCCGACGCCCGGACCTACGGTTGGGGAGAGGGCGGTGTATTTCCCTCTCCCGCTCCGCCGCCTCCTTGCTCAGCATGACTGCTTCGCAGAAGGAGGCGACGGCGTTCCAAGACCTCTCACTCCGGACCATAGACAGAACTACGGCCGGGAGCGAGAGGACAACCGTATTCAGAGCCGCGACCAGATCACGGCGCTGCGATGCCCAGGCTGGGCATTCCGCCAAAGTATGCAACGCCGTGTCTTCGACAGGGTCGCGGCTGCTGCCACAATGGTGGCATCCGGGCGTTTCCTCCCGGCCTATCCTCCACAAATACCTGCCAAAACAACCATGGCCGGTAAGGATTTGAGTTAACCGGAAGGTGAGGACGCCGTGACGTCTCTCCGACCACTCTTCAACCACGGGACTTACCGCCACTATCGTGGCGTGCCCGGCGCTGGGGTGCACAAGTCGTGCCTTCCACTCCGCCACTAGGACCTGGCGGAGCTCCGACCGACGCGCCTCGATGTCACGGTGCGCCGGTCTCTCGCCCTGCTCCAGGTCTTGCTGGCGCCATGTATAGAGTGACGCCAGCAGCCCAGCTTCCAGATCCCAGGGCGGTGATCCGGCTAGGAGGCTCACTGTCTCGAAGGAGACCGTGCGGTAGCCTCGTATTAACCTGACGGCCATGGCGCGCTGCGGTGCGCGAAGCGCCGTGATATTGTGGGCCGTCAGGTCGTGCGCCCATATCGGGGCCCCATATAGGGCCATGGACCGCACGACTCCTTCGTAGAGCCTCCGGCAGGAGGCGGTTGGTCCCCCAAGATTGGGCAGCAGTCTTGATAATCCTGCTGCTGCCCCTAGAAGTTTGGGGGCCAAGCGTCTAAAGTGCTCACGGAAATCCCATCGGCTATCGAGTACGAGCCCCAGATATTTTAGGCTCGTCCCGATGCCGATGCGGACCCCTCCTACCATAATGTGTGCCCCTGCGGGTGGCCGTTTCCGAGACCCGTGGAAACAAATGGCCTCGGATTTAGAGAGGGCCACCTCTAGGCCCAAACGCCGGATCCTTCCAACGACTTGTGCGACCCCAGCGGTCGCCCTTATAGCCGCCGCCCGGTACGTCTTATCACTCGCAGTGACGAGGGTGTCGTCGGCGTAGCAAGTGACACCCACGCCAGGGAGGAGCGTACCGCGCAGCACCCAGTCGTAGCTGATGTTCCACAGAAGGGGGCCGAGGACCGACCCCTGTGGAACACCGCATGACATAACTCGCCGACTAATACCGAGATGACTCGGGTAGATGATGTTTCTTTCACTTAGATAATCCCCGACTATACGGCGGAGGTATGGAGGCACTCGATGGTAATTGAGTGCCTCTCGAATACAACTCCAGGGCAGGGTGTTGAAAGCGTTGGTGATGTCAAGAGACACCGCCAGAACCACCCCGCCCCGGGAAACCTCTTCCTCCGCCAGACTCCTCACTGATGTTATTGCGTCGATTGTTGAGCGCCCTCGGCGGAAACCAAACTGCGCGTCCGCCAAATCCGGGCCCACCGTGGTAAAGTGGTGGACGAGGCGCTCCGCGATGATATGTTCAAAGATCTTCGCGACCTCGTCCAACAACACTATGGGCCGGTAGGCGGACGGGCTGTCCGCCGGGCGCCCTGCCTTTCTGATGAGGACCAGTTTCCCCGTCTTCCAGGCTCGTGGAAACTGGCCCCCCTCAAGGCACGCTGTGAGGAGTCTCCCCAGTCGGGGTCCGAGCTCCTCCATTGCCAGGACCCACGCTCGGCCAGGAATGCCGTCGGATCCTGGAGCGGTGTTTTTAATCCTCAACACCGCCGCTCGGAGTTCTACCCGAGTCACCTCGGGAACGTCGTCTATGTCCGCGTTGGCTGCCTCGGAAGGCGGCGCCGTCATGGGCGGAGGGATGTGTTCCGCCCGCGACGGGAACAGAGCGGCCACAACATCTTCGACCATCTCTGGCCGGAGACTTTCCGTTAGAGGGGGCGCCCAGGAACGTAACTTGTTCCTGACCATCAAATATGGGCGCCCCCACGGATATCGGTTGAGGGTCTCCAGCAATTCCTGGCGGGCGTCTTGCTTGGCCCGCCAGATGGCCTCTTTCAAGTTGTTCTTGGCCGCTCTGTACTCCTCGTACAATGCCGCCTCCCGGACAGTAAAATCGGGAGGGCGGCGACGCCTCCTGCGAAACCGGGCGTACTGGCGGCGCGCTGCGACGCAAATCTTGCGCAGACGCGCGATGGTGTCGCTCCACCAGTACACCCGGCGTGGCCCAGATGTTCTACGGACTCTAGGCATCGCCGCGTCACAAACTTGTGTCATTGCCCCCCTGAACCAATCGGCCTCCATATTGATATCGTCAGGCCTGGTAGGTGTTGAAACCCAGGCCTGAACTATGGAGGCTTCCAGGAGGGCCTTCCGATTCAGCCTTTTCAAGGCCCAACGCGGACCGCCCTCAATCGGGCCCCTTCGGACCGGGGCGTCGGAGCTGACTGTTTCGGCGGAGACGTCGAACCGAATATAACGATGGTCCGACAACGTCTCCACTTCCTCGACGACGCGCCAGTCTCGGATACGGCGTGCTAATGCGGGGCTCGCAAAAGAAACGTCCACAATGGAACCGCCCCGCTGACGCACGCACGTATGTACCGACCCACGATTGAGGACGAGCAGGCCGTTCTCAACGACCCACTGCTCCAGCAGCGCGCCTCTAGCGTCTGTGGCCGGAGAACCCCAAGCCGTAGACTTGGCATTGAGGTCCCCGGCGAAGAGCACGACGCGAGGACGGCTGCGAGCGACGACGACGTTCAATTCGAGGAGATACTCCTCGAAGTCGGCGAGGGAACGGTTGGGTGAGAAGTAGCCACCCACCACAACTGTATCCTTTATGAGTGCTGCGACGCAGCCCCGCCCTCGGTAGATGTTCTCGAAGGGCGGGGTGCGGGCAGCGGCTAGCGAAATTAACGCCACCGAGCCGCTAAGGTCCCCCACCCAATCATCACGGGGGGGGACAAAATACGGCTCGGCGACGAGGGCGACGTTGATTGACCACTGCGCCATGCTCTGGAGAAGAAGATCCTGAGCCCTGGCGCAGTGGTTAAAATTCGCCTGTAGAAGGCGTAATGGAGCCATTAGTCCTGCTCCATATTGCCCGGCGCTTTACTGGCCACGGGAGTGGCGCCCTTGTTGGCCGATTGGCCGTCCTTTGCACCCTTTTGCATTTTGGGTGCAGCGCAACTCTTTGTGCCGGCCCTGTGATCGGCCGGCTTGCCCGCCGCCGCACACAAAACGCAGTGCGGCGGGGCCTCACAACTGCCGGCCAAATGGCCGGGCTGGCCGCATCTGAAGCAGCGGCCGCTGCAGTCCACCGCAGAGGTGCACTTGACACCAACGTGGCCACCGCTCAGACAGCGGAAGCACCTCTGCGGTTTCGGCTCCAGGAGCCGCACTTGCGCTGACACCCAACCAATCAAAATTCGACGGCCATTGGCCAACTTTTTGGCAATCGCCACGGGACAATTAATAATTGCCGTACCCATACCGGCACGGCCCGGACGAATTGGGCCGCAACGGATCTGGTCCGGGGGACACTCCCCGGCCTTGGCGACGGCGGCAACAACTTCCTCAACCTCTATTGAGTCATCCAGGCCCCCGATTCGCACCTCGGCGCACTTTTGGGGCCTGGAGATACGTACGTCCTCCGCTGGAAGGAGGTCGCGGAGGCTCGAGGCCAAGGCGTCGGCCTGCTGGGCGCTACCGGCCCCAGGCACCTCGATGAGGCGGGCGCCGGTCTGGGTGATCTTACACCGCAGACCCGCCGTAATGCCAAGCTGGCTGGGGTCGATAGCCCCACGCGCCTTCTTTAGAAGCTCCGCGTAGGTGGTCCCCCGCTCCAACGCTGCTGGTTGCAGCGTTAGTACCACTGCAGTGGAGCTGGGGGTGCGGAGCTTCTTGGTCGCCTTTTTTGCCGCCTTCTTGGCCTTTTGGTTGGCCTTTCGTTTTGCCTTCGCCGCCTTTTCTTTTGCGCCAACCGTCTCCCAGCCATCCTTCTTGGGCGCGGAGGCTGCAGGAGCAGGGCTGGGTTGGGCCTTCATCTGGCCCCTCTTCCTGCCCCTAGAGGCCTGATTTGCCACGGCTTTATTGGGCGCCGTGGTCGTGGCCTGTCGTGGTGCAGCCGCTGCAGCCGCGTAGGATGTTGACGGCTGCGGGGTCGGCTGCGGGGGCGGCTGCGGTTGATGCGGCGCTGCTTGCCGGCTCGCGATTGGAGGCCTTATTAATAATTTGCCCTCCAGGGCGGAGAGGCTCTGCCTCATCTGGGCCATCTCTTGTCGGAGGGCAGTTAAGTCCTCCGTGGCCTTGTCCGGCGCGTTAACCTCCGTGCGCCTCTGAAAAGCGACACGGAGCTCCTCCTGTTCGCGCCTGAGTACCGCGATTTCGGTGGCGAGGCGGGCATTCTCGGCCTGGAGCTTCTTTGTCTACTCAGACGCTGTGCGGCTGAGGAGAACATCCGCAATTTCGGCTATGGCCGCCACTGACTCCTTAAGGGACTTTTGGCAAGTCCCTTTGAGTCCCTTGGACTTCTTGGAGACCATCGTAATGGCCTCCAACGCCATTTTGAGACGCGACCGCAATGTGGTGGCGGTAGCCTCCTCCGGCTCTTCCTCAGAGACCGAAGTCTCTGAGAGGCGCGAGCTTCTTGAAGCGGACACCTTTTTTGTGGCCGCTTCGATGCGCCGCTCCTCCTCAGCATCGCGCTCGAGGAGCTTTGCTCGCAGTTTGGCGGCTGCGAGCTCCGCCCGAGCTCTGCCCAGGCCCACAAAGTGCCCGTGGGTGGGCGGTCTGCCACGCGTCTTGAAACCCCTCACTTTCGAAACTTTCGGCGTGGGGGTCCCTTCTTCGCTCGAGCCCGAGCCTGGCTCCGAGCGTGTGCGCTTGCTCGCCCGACTTGGGCTTTCTGCGCTGCGCACGCTTATCATTGAAACTGTGGAGCTGTCCGACTCGGACAGCTCCAACTCTTGCTCCTTCAGCGAACCCGCAGGACTGGGCGTGCGGGTTGATTCGTCAATCGACTTCGGTGTGGTGGTTTTTTTAGGCTTAGTATTCATATTAAGACCCACGAGTGCGGGAGAAATAAAAAGTCCACCCGGGCAGAGATCCCGCTATACCCGGGTAAGCCTAATACCTCAAGGGCGGCGGCTGGTGCCCTGAGGGGGCCGCACTAGGAACTGACCTCCCTGTCAGCCATGCATCCTCTCGCCGTGCGGCAGCAACTTAGGATTAGGGGATTTTTATAGTGCTTACCTTGCACGCGGTCCGGGCGGTTAAGCCAAGACCCTCGGTCCCGTGGACAGCCGCGAGACGTGACCACAGACACTGCAAACTACGGGATTACGAGATTGGGGTGACGGTGGCAACGGGGCAGGGGGAAGAAGAACGAAGGAAGAGAAAAGAGAGAAAAACAAAAAAATGTTAAATAAAACAAAAACAGAAGGTAAAATAAAAGGTATAAAAGTAAAAATAAAAAAAACAAAAAATAAAACGTAAAGTAAACAAAACAAAAAACAAAACGAAACAAAAACAAAAAGTTAAAAATAAAAAGGCGTCCGAAGACGGATGAAGAAAGACAACCCCGCTGTCTGCTTGGCGGTAGGGTGAGTACACACCAAGCCCGTCAATGTCCCGTCCCGTGTCCCCTCTGATGACCAGAGGAGTACCGGGAGGGACGTAAAGGCAGTGCCCAACAGGGACACTGCAAAAGAGCGGCGCCGCAAAAGGCGACACCGCCCGCCGACAGTCCCCACGGGTGGAGTCCCGCGGAGACAAGCAGCGCAAGCGCCACTCTTTGGTAACTTTTTAGTGAGGTTTCCTCCCTCTTAGTCCGAAGACCCGCGGGCAGGAGGCCAAAAAGCCCCCTGCTAACGCGTTGACCGGACGGTGGCCGGAGTTCGACCATGCCCGCAACCCACAAAAGGCGCAGGAAGCGAGCCCGCCCGCCCAAGTGTCCCCGCAAGACCCCAAAAGGAGCCGTACGGGAACGGGGTGGAAGCGGGGTCCCGAAGGACCCCCAATTCTGGGTGATTTTTTAGTGAGCTTGTCTTGCTCGCAGCCCGAAGACCCGCGGGCAGGAGGCCAAAAAGCCCCCTGCTAACGCGTTGACCGGACGGTGGTCGGAGTTCGACCATGCCCGCAACCCACAAAAGGCGCAGGAAGCGAGCCCGCCCGCCCAAGTGTCCCCGCAAGACCCCAAAAGGAGCCGTACGGGAACGGGGTGGAAGCGGGGCCCCGAAGGACCCCCAATTCCGGGTAATTTTTTAGAGAGCTTGTCTTGCTCGCAGCCCGAAGACCCGCGGTCCCGAGAGAGTCGGGATTACGCGTTGGTAACCGGACGGTAGTCGGAGTTCGACCCACCGTCCGCCCACTGTCAGAATTAGCCGCGAGTAGCAACTTGCTACTCACGTTGCCCGGGGTGCACCACGCGGAGGTTTCTGACACGCACCCCGCGAAGCAGGGCTCCGTCAACCTTAGTTTATTAGACTAGTGTGAATAATGTGCAAGTTGGCAGTGCCATACACACCGATGTTTGGAGATTTTTTCTTTTTCAGAGGAAACCAAGTATTTCCAGCAAGTGAAAATGGTGAGGAGGGGTTCCGAGACCTACCCTCCTCCCCTCCCAATCACTTACAACCCCTAAAAACGGCGACGTATTTCGAAACCTTTACCATATTGTCGATTGTGTTATTTCTACGACTGATTAATTTTATCAGTGTAGGGATTTCGTATTGCCACCACATTGGAACTATCTATGTCAGTTATTGAAGCTTTACGCTCACGTTTCTTCGGAGTGGACAGCTTCTTGTCTTCAAAACTAGTTTCTCCAAATTTTTCATTGGATATTCGAGAAACTGAAGCCTCACCGATGTCCAGAGCAGAGCTGCCGCAACTCTGTAATCAACATTGTCGATCGGTATTACCGGGCCCCCGCTTGCACGCAAAGAAGATCCTCAAAGGAAGCACTAAGTCAGGGCTTTGAGAGTTTAAAACTATCTTTTTTGTTATTTTTGGCATTGTACCTACCAAATAAAACACAACAAAAAAATAAAAATAACACGCTAAACAGACAGAATAACAAACCGCATAGGTACAAGGCGCTCGTACTGAAGTATTCGATCATAAGATGGCCGCTCCTATTCATCGATTTCATGCCGATTCAATGGTGTCAATCTCTACTGACAGAGGGTTCGTTTCATGCATCTGACATTTTGAGGATTATATTTTATTATATTTAAATAATTTATTTACAGTTAATAATAATGATAAAAGTAGAGAGAGACATACTAGTATCAATTTATTTTGTAATTTTTTTAATATATATTTTTTTAACAATTGTTTTTTTTTGGCAATTTATTTTCATAAGTTGAAAGTAGTATGCGTGATACGTAAAATGAGAACTGTCATGCATATCATCATACAGCGAAAATACTATAGTTTATTATTTACATCACTGCACTACCTGTGCAGTATACAATATCTATCAATAACTTAATAACAAAAATTGGGCAAGTGCGAGTCGGACTCGCGCACGAATGGTTCCGTACCATCATCTATAAAAGAAAATCACGTTCGTTGTATGTATACTAAAATACTTTTGAAGTTTCTACCTGTTTATTAAGATCAAGTAACAAATTGCTTAAAAACTACGTTTGTTGTATGGGAGCCCCTCTTTATTATTTACTTTTTTTAAATTTAATTATTTATTTTGAAAGGTAATATACAACTACATATTCTGTGAAAATATAAAGGGTCTACCTGTTACAGTTAGTAATTTTGAGCAAAAAATACAAAAAAAACACGTTTTTTGTATGGGACCCCCCTTAATATTTTATTTGTTTTTTAATTTTTAGTATTTGTTATTTTAGCGGCAACCAAAATACATGATTTACGAAAATTTCAGCTTTCTAGCTATCACGGTTTATGAGATACAGCATGATAACAGACAGACAGATAGACGGACAGACAGACAGACAGACAGACGGACAGACAGACAGCGGAGGCTTAGTAATAGGGTTCCGTTTTTTACCTTTTAGGTACCGAACCCTAAAAAGCATGTAACACTGACATTCATTTGTAAAATATTTTATTGTTTACAGGTATTAGATATGTGTGCTGCGCCTGGGTCTAAAACAGCTCAGTTGATAGAGTTCCTACATGCAGATGAAGACCAAATGCCTACAGGTAATCATTTAAATCTAATTTAAATTATTTTCAATAAAAAGTAAACCATTAAGACAGAATAGGCTTTAATGCCGTACAATGTAACTTATCCTAGTTAAGTCATGTTTCGAATATGTGTTACAAAAGAAAAAATACAATTTAGACTTAACTTAATAAAATGAATATAATTACATATTAAGTATTTGAATAGATGAGCCCGCAGTTACACTCACTTGGGTCATAGTGTGATGTTATGTAGCTTATTGCCTTTCTCAATAAATAGACTTATTCAAATTAGATCCCTTGTTTCTGAGATTAAGAAATCAGTGCAAACAAATCCGTGCGTCTAGAGTATAGTTGTAAACGAGCGACTCGTGAGCCGGTAGTAACTAAAACTAGCGGCTAGAAACGAATAACGAGCTGCTTTATACCGGGGAGATACGCGATTTGAGCATCGAAAAAAATAATATTTTTATTACATTTTCTATTGTTAATATCTAATTTTTTTATACAGTAGCACTTATTTTGTTTTGCTATTTTTGTTTATTTAAATAAACATCGAAGGTATCCTTTAATACTTACCTACTAATTTACTTAATTTAGAGACGAAAGGAAACTATGAAACAAACAAAGTTTGTGTTTAGTTATACTAGTAGTTATTCTGTGGTATACGTATCTACTGATATTTATAAACCAAACGCGGAAATCTCTCGTCGCGCGGCAGGATAGATGCGGGAGTGGTGTGCGCGTAGGTAACTGGTCACACATGGATAAACACCTATTTCCAAAACATCTCTTCAAATAAATTATAAAAATTTGACCCAAACAAATAAACAGGTCAAGCTAAATAAAACCGTTTAAAAATAGTCCTATTCCACTGCTGTGTCACATTTTGTATGAGAATTTTGAGTTTTTAACACTTATTAAATCAAAAAAATCAAAATCATTTATTCATCTAGGTCACCAAGTGACGCTTATGAACGTCAATTTTAAAATTAAATTACTTAATGCTTCTACATTTACATTTACTGCCTCGTTCGCAAAGCAATAGGTAGAGCCACGAGAAAGAACGGGCAATAAAACTCGAGGCCACTCTTTTAAATCGCCAATATTATGGTACATATTTTCATTTTTTAGCTGCAACTGTTACACATTGTACTAAATTACTTGTAAATAGTAATTAGTTACAGACATAATACTTAAGCAATTAATGTAGTTACTAAATGATGTGTTTTAGTTAGCCTTCCAATGCGAATATTGTGTAACAGGAGCATCCACTTACGACTTATAATGTATACAACTCGTGACCATGTTCAGAACTATGGTGGAAATGTATGTTACAGCAGTGACGGTATATGAATACACAAAATTACAAAAACTATAGATCACAGACCATGATAACGAGTTATTTTCATCTTACAGTATGTACAGGAAATTTAAAAAAATATAGTGGAACAATAATACAAATGTAGTAAGTAGAATGTCCTAATTATGATAAACGAATAATAATTTAAAAGAACTAGAAATGTTATATAATGATAAACTGAAAAATGCTAAGTATCTATATAAATTCTAAATAAGTAGTAGATCATGAGTTGTCTAGTGTAAGTGACCATCTATTCTTGTCACTGAAATAATCATTAATAGTATAATAACCTTTCTTAATAAGGCAGTCTTTTATTTTAGCTTTAAATGTACTAAATGGTAATTCTAAAAGACTAATTGGTTTACATTACAGATGTAATGTCATTGTTTATGTCTATTTATGTTCAACGTATCCTTTAGTAAATGTATCAAGAGAAACAACAAAAACAACAAACTAAATCATGTGAATATATCAATGAAATGTAATGAGCCGTTTCGAGCCGCTAGTTATCGCTAGAAATGATAATGAGCCAAATAAGCCGTTTCTAGCCGCTAAGCTAGAAATGTTAGTAACCAGCTTCACATCTATAGTCTAGAGACTCACAATTGGTACCAGGTACAAGTGTTTACAGAGGCATTATGTCTAAATATATTTCTTTAATTGTGTTAAAATATCTATTAACAATGTGTGTCATTATCTTAGGTTTCGTGATGGCGAACGACGTGGACAACAACAGATGCTACATGCTGGTGCACCAGGCCAAGAGACTCAACTCACCGTGCATACTCATCACTAACCACGACTCCGCGCAATTGCCAAATTTAGTCGTCAGTGATACACAGGTTAGACATACCTACTAGTTTATTGTCTTTAGTGAACATCCAGCCTATGTTTTGTACTTACGACGATTAGCTATAAGCATGCTTTTGTTGTTGAATCTCTATCTAAAAAATATAAAAATATAATGGTAAACTGAAAGGGCGCCGTAATCTTAAATTTTAGAATTTTATCAACCGTTTTGCTTGGTGTGAAGGTGACCAAAAAATGCAGGTAGAAAAGTAGAACTTGTTTGGAAAGTGACAACTCTGGCAGTCGTGGCAAGGCCGTAAAAAGCCAACATTTTCTTATAATTTTGTTATTACCATGTGCATTTATTTTCAGAACCCTGGTAGCACTAAGCAGCTAAAGTTCGATCGTATACTTTGTGACGTACCCTGCTCAGGAGACGCGACCCTGAGGAAGAATCCAGACATATGGCTTAAGTGGTCAACAGGCAACGGAAACAACTTGCATGGGTAAGTCACACATTCACACTGATGATGATACCATGTTCTCCTATTAATTCAACTAAAGCGAGCAGATAATTTAAGGAGGGGGGGCTCCCTAAAGTATCTAAGGACAAATTAATTCTTAGTTAGTACTTCCCTTGATAAAACTTTCATTCATAAGGTTCACCTACCATTCCAAAATTAGTCCCCTCCATAACATCCATACATCTTATTGTACACTCATTACAGCATCCAATACCGCATTGTAAAGCGTGGGGGCGCGCTCCTGGAGGTAGGAGGACGTCTGGTATACTCGACGTGTTCGTTCAACCCGGTGGAGAACGAGGCGGTGGTGCATCGAGTGCTGGCCGAGAGCGAGGGAGCCCTGCAGCTAGTGGATGTGGCCGATATGCTTCCCGGACTCAAGTTTCATAAAGGTGAGGTATATACCTATCTTTTTTATTTAATAGGCAGCAAATGAGCAGATGGACCGTCTGATGGTAAGCGATTACCGCCGCCCATGTACAAGCAACACCGCAGGAGTCACATGCGTTGTCGCCCTTTGTACTGGGAAAAGAGATAGGAGGAGTGATATGAAGGAGAGGGAATAGGAGATGTGGCCTCCGGTACTCTCTCTCACCGAACGAAACACTACAGTATAGGTACTGTTACTTTCATGCTGAAGTCAGCAAGGTTCTACTACCTATGAGTCTATTATTTTCTTACCATTATGAGGTCTTATATCTCCTCATAGCTCCCACTATCGAGCCTCAAGTCCAACATCAATTAAGAGCTGCACAACCGGAACCTCAGGAAGACTATCTTATATCGGAATAATCAGATTTTGAATTCGACGATTCTGATATTGAAAATTAGTTTTTAATAATAGTTACTTTAATAATTTTTATATTTATTATTTGATTTGAATTGATTATTATTTTTTATACATATGTCAGTTAATAATTTTTGTATAAATATGTCAGTTTGTAATTTTTTTATATGTCACTTTATAATTTTTGTATAAATATGTTAATCTAAGGTTGTAGATAGGTATATAATAAGCGTTGATATCATGTAGCGATTAAAATGAATTTATTCTTTTTTTTACTATGTTGTAATCGTGATCAAATGAAATAAAATGTATATTTAAAATTCCTATGGATTTTCTTGCAAAAATATATCATAATACTATATTATTAAATAAATTATTGATATGTTTCCAAAACCATGAAAATACATTTTTGTCCACCTGGCTTGTTCTACGCCGAACACTGTGCGCCGACTTGATGGGTAGTTTCGGGAAGCTGGAGTTTAGTGGGTACACTTAAATATTAAAAATGTATTGTATTTTAGATTATTTAAAAAATGTGTCATAAAAGGTTATATATTCAACAATTTTACGCGCACATGCACTGAATAACGAAACCGTATTTTAGCTCATGCATTTGTGTAATATTCTATCAAATAAATAAACTTCTACATTACATTCCGTTTGGTTCCAGGCATGACATACTGGCGGCCGGGGTCCAAAGACATGGTGCTATACGAGAACTACGAGGACGTCCCCGAGAAGTGGCAGACTGTGGTGCGACCGCAGATGTTCCCGCCAAGCCCAGAGGATCTGCCTAAATATCATTTGGACAGATGGTATGTAAGCTTGTATTGTAAATTTCAGAGTTTTATCAAAGAGCATAGCTGTGCTGTACTAGTACGGAAACTGCCTTAAAAGAAACAAGTAGAATGTACTATGTGATCAACGTAGCAGAAAACTAAATTAACAAAACCATAAGCTAACCAAACTGTACTGGTGGTAAGGTAAAAAATTACGTTGCGTAAGTACTTAAAAATTTAGTAACATTAACAACAACTTCCTCCCTACAGTATCAGAATCCTTCCCCACCATCAAGACACGGGCGGTTTCTTCGTAGCAGTATTCGAGAAGACGGGCCTCGTCCCCTGGGAGCAGGACGTCAAACAGAAAGAGACGGAGACAGTGGCCAGCACGCCGGTCAAGGAACCACCCCAGAAACGAAGGAGGATGGGTGGCTACAGGGAAGATCCGTTTGTGTTTTTCTCAGGTACATTTAATGATTTAAGTTTTAATTTTAGATGGCGGTGCTCTTTTTGTGTGAGTTCTTACTTTTTGTAGATCACACAAAGTGTTGTCTCGTGTCGGAATCGAACCCACGACACGCGGCGCAGTACCAAGCGGCGAGGCGACCGCTTAAACTACTACGCCAACCGTGCAGTCATATATTCATAAAGTCCTTCACAGCCCACTGCTGGGCTTGGGCTTTTCTAATTTGTTATTTAATAGCATCGCGAATCAATAGGAGTATTTGGTTTACAATACCAGTCTGCAAAGACGGTTTGGTCAATGAATACAGATTTACATAGAAGCGTATTCTTAAGGATTTCGTGTGCCTATTCCAAGTGGGGACTATCTCCAGTTTAGTTCGTAGTTGGCGCCGTTAGCGGCGCTGGCATCGTTCTCCGTCTCTATTGCTCTTGTAGTTAAGATTCATAGGAGGAACGTTCGTCTCTCTTGCACTCGTAGAGACAGCTGTCACAGCCACAGCGCGACTGCCAGGCCGCCAAGCGGCAATTTGGGTCACAGAAAGTTTGTCTTCAGAGCGCCCATAAGAAATGTGCCTCTATGTAAATATCTGAGCTCCTTGGTTTGGTATAGGATTTCATGTTGAGTTTTCCTTCTCCAAATGCACTATTTGCTTAGTGTATTTTTCTTTAGTCGCCTCTTACTACACCTGTACCTTATTACATAGAATAGAATGAAAAGGGGTTGTGTCTTTCCTTTTGTTTCCACACACTAAGGGTGCTTCTACACGGCCCATGTAGCTTGAGCATGTTGAGACACTTGCGCGGGTTACATGCACCGTAAACATATCGTTTAAAAACAATGTGCGGGTCCAGCGACTCGAGCATGTACCAATGCGAGCCACCCGCGCAAGTAACTTGCGTGCTCTGCAGCGCGCGCGGGTCACTCGCGCATGTTACTTGTTAAAATTACATTTTTAACATATGATTTTAAATAATTTTCGTTCATCGAGATATTTTGACGCGATTCAAGTCATAAAGCTACCGCGCGAATAGCATGCACATATACCTAGCTCTTGACCACGAACAAATAACTTGTACACACAGCTTGCGCAAGTAGCCCGCGTCTTTACTTGCTCCAGTTATTTGCACCATGTACAAGTACAAGCGAGTAACTGGAACAAGTAGCTTGCGCATATTACTCACGCGTGTAACCCGCTCCAGCTACATGCTCCAGTTACATGCACCGTGTAGAAGCACCCTAAGACAAAAGTAAAAAAATACCGATATTTAAAGTAAGCCTTTTCTGTTGTACTTGCAGGTGAAGCCGAAGACGTGTATCCCTCAATAAAAGAGTTCTACGACCTGTGCGAGTCGTTCGACCCGACTTGTTTACTGACTCGATGCCACGTGGGCAAGAAGAAGAACATCTACCTAGTGTCACCCATAGTCAAAGACGTTGTTGCTAGGAACGAGAAGAACATCAAGATTATCAACACGGGAGTCAAGACGTTTGTGAGATGTGATAATAAGAATATGGTGTGTCCGTTTAGGTGAGTTTTGTTTTTGTGTATATTTTTGAGAGCAGCAGCGAACGCCGAGTGGAGAGACCGACGGACTGCTACGCATTCTCGGGTTCGAATCCACGGCACGCACCAATGACTTTTCGAAGTTAAGTGCATATTAAATTGGTAATTATCGCTTGCTTATCGGTGAAGGAAAACATCGTGAGGAAACCTGCATGTCTGAGAATTCTCCATAATGTTCTCGAAAGACATGTGAAGTCTGCCAACCCGCACTTGGCCAGCGTGGTGGACTATGGACTTACCCTTCTCATAGTGAGATGAGGCCCGTGCCTAGCAGTGGGACAGTATAAAGGGCTGATGATGAGTATATTTTTGAATTGGTTTTGGGTGAGGCTTCGTATGTGTTTGTCCGTAAAATATACTGTATGGACAACAAGATTAAAAACTGGGTGTGCCATTTTTATACAAATCTTTGTCCCTTACGTTACAGTCGCTTAGTAGTTGGCTTTTATCTGTCTTTAATTTTATTATGTTCGATTTTTATTTCTATTCTGTTTTTATTCGAACGAATTTTAGAGAGATAAAAATATCAACATATTACTACTTTTATTTTTACAAATAATGTTGGACTAAATATCTTACTAATAATCAATAAGTATAAATCTTCTTTCTTTATATTAATTTAATATTCTTCTTCGAACTATGTATGTGTCGAGTTCCCATCTTTCATGCTAAATTTGCATTTGAAATCTACCCTACTCTTCCCGGTCCCAATTCGATTAAATATCCACTCTCTTACATTTGAACATTCTTCCGATTACAGACTATCACAAGAAGGTTTGCAAAGTATAACAAAGTTCATCGGAGCGAAGCGTCGCCTGCGTATACTGAAGGAGGACCTGATCCTAGTGTTGCAGTGTGACAACCCGAGCAAGCCGCCCAGTGTCACGCAGTTCTCTGAACAAACGCAACAACTAGTTAAAGACTTTGGTAAGTGGCCTACTTGCTTTTTTTGTTTTCTTTTTTTGTGTGAATGTTGTAAGGCCGTACTGTCAGCATGAATGGGCCGGCTTGACCGGGGAGCGTATTTACAAAGCCCATTAGAGTGAAAGTGCAAACTGAACTGGCTTAGCTTTTGTTTGACAAAAACTTGACGAAACCCTAGTCTATTCTAGTACAGAAATTAACTGAAATCGCGTAGACTTTGTAAGATAAATTCATTCTAACATTGCAGCAACAAATGCTATTCAATTTGGGACTAGGTTTAGGACCACAATGTGCCTAGTGCCTAGTTGGTTAGGTGCGACTGTATGTAATTCAAGTAACTAAATAGGTTATGTTAGGTTATCTTTTAACCCTTAACCCAAAAATAGGAGCCCTGCGAAGCAGGGCTCCGTCAACTTAGTTCCTATTTTTGGGTTAAGGGTCAAAAGAGAACCTAACATAACCTATTTAGTTACGTGAATTACGTACAGTCGCACCTAACAAACCAAAACCATGTTTGAAAATATCTCGACAAAGGCTTATCTATTTGAGTGAATATGAATCATACTGTACTAGGTTTTGTACGTTTATTTTCTTTGAAAATATCAAGGCAAAAAGCTAATCCATTTGAGTCAATTTTTTTACTGAGATAGATTAGGTATTGTCGAGTAATATGCATAAACAAAAGCTCTTTTATTAGAGTCTGACTCGTGACTCAAATAGTATAGGCTTTGTAAATACGCGACCGGGGAAGTACTAGCCTCTCACAGAGTATCGACAAAAAGACATCATCGTCCTAGCGATGTCCTAGTCTTCTACACCTTGGAGCCCGAGGTCCGCCTACTAGTTTAACCAGATATGACAGGATATCTGCTTTTCTACACAGCGACTGCTGTATGACCTCGTCACCTAAAGGGCTAGCGATATTCCATGGTTTAGAGCAGTATCAGTTTACTTGAAGGTACTGACTCCCCGTAACGATTGTCACGGGACCGACGTTTTAACTTGCTATCTGAAAGACTGAGCAAGCGATAATTACCAACTTAATACTTACATAAGTTGCGCGCCGTGATGTCGAACAAGATACCTTCAGCGTGGCAGTCTGTTGGGTTTGAGCGGTCGCCTCGCCGCTTGGTATTGCGCCGCGTGTCGTGGGTTCGATTCCCACACGGGACAACACTTTGTGTGATCTACAAATTGTTGTCTCGAGTCTGGGTGTTCATTGTGTCCGTTGGTTGTATGTTTGTAAAGTCCTAGAATGGAATTTCTTCCTAGTGCGAGAGTTGACAAAAAAAATTACCCCTTGGTAACATTACAATATTACACCCACAATTGCCATGTTGAATGAATGAATGAATTTGTAGATGCCACGTAATAGGGAGCGAGCTTATTGCCGTTACCGGTAACACTTTTGCTCGACCCGGAGATCGAACCTGAGATCTTCCGATCACCAGACACATACGCTATTCGTTGAGGCAATCCTTACTATCAACAATTACTAATATATCATATTATCTCTCCAGCGACAGGCAGCTGCGTACTAGAATACAAAGAAGAAGGCGGGGAATCGAACCTGGAGCTGACGCTGGTGGGGTGGCGGGGCGTCAACTCTCTGCGCGCGTACACCGCGACCCCTGACACCGTACACTACCTGCGACTGCTGGGAGCCGACTATAGCAAATATGGTGAGACACTCATGGATATTGTTACGATTGTCATCATCAGCCTTTAACAGTCCACTGCTGGACTAGACCTCTCCTTTGAAAGGAGGAATTGGCCTACTATGCCACGCTGGCCAAACGGGTTGGGATAGGGTTTGTATCAAGTTTTCCTTCTCTTACAGTGCTGTTCTATGCATAATATGCTCCCTCTATCGGCTCTTACGACACCCATGGGATGATAAGGGTTGGTGACAATCCGTATTCTTAATCCGTCTCCACACGGACAATTTGTTTTGTTATGATTACTTGTACTACTATCCTCTCTTTTGTTTGTGTACACTCACAACTAGGACTAGTTTTTGGCCGCTTATGGCTATTACGCGGGCTATGGATGAGCTGAGAAGGCTCCCAGCCCGTTGAACTATCCGCTGCATACGTCTTTATATACTAGCGGCATACGACTCTAGAAATGTCCAGAACGTGACAGAATGCCATATAGACTACAGGCCCATATCCAAAATGGATGGGTCATATGAACCACCAGGTGCCGTATATAGGACGATATAAGAGCATAAAATAATAAGATTCAGCACTATGCCGTCACTTGTAAGCTGTCCAACTGAGTGCTGGTGAGGATTCAAAAGTGCAGGTAGAGTGAGTACGCATTTCGGTCATATATTTTTGTACGGCATTTTTAACATCGATAGATCCATGAAAAATAATAAGACAGCGCGCAGTGCCGTAAAAAAATGGTGCTCTACAAAGTCGGTATTTTTTTTTATTTTCTGACAATTTCCTTTCATTCATAGTCGATGTAGTTAGTAGTGTAAAGATAACACCTTCGAGTTCGGATAGATGGCTCTGTTCTTAGTAGCCACGAGTAGACCAGTCACCTTGTGATGACGAATAAACCCGTGAATAGGGTAAAAAAATTATAAAATTGAGTAATCCATGCTGAAACGCCATGGCAAATAGTTCAAAATTCACGTAATTATTTTTTTTACTAATATAGAATAACTTTGGTCTCAAATAAGTACGTAAATATATGTGCTTTTGCATCACGTGGTTAAAAAAATATGTACTGAACATAACCTCTGTGCCTTTCCAGACGTTAATAAATTCAAGAAAGCATCAGACGTGCCCGATACTTCAGAAACACCAGAAGCCGACGGCGAAGCCAATGGCGCGCCAATGGACGGCGTGACAGAATCCACAACCGCTACCGTTGCCGCTGAGGGAAACGGCGTAGACGCCGATAAAACGTAGCTACACTATTTGTGTAGATTATAAGTGATATGATATTGTATTTTATATAATAAAATCTTTATATGACTATCTCAGTTATGTGTATTTGTTGCACTTCCTTGAGACCATTCCATGACCACACGGGTTGTTCCACTGCCAAGGATAGGTTTTGTACGGTGTGGTACGGCTGAAAATATTATTATGTACTTCTATCAGTCATTTAATTAATTTAGGATACAAAATCAAAATAATCAAAACACTAAAATAATCTAAACTGCCTTCCAAAATGTGATTGCACCATCAACATCATGACTTACCTTGATGACGACGTCGGCTTACAAACAATGTTAGTAAAACACACGTATAATGTTAAGAAACCCTTTATTCCTTCTTTCGCCCCATTTCATTCGCATTACCAGCGATAACAACCCTTATTTTCATATGTATTAAAGCCCATCTTTGTGTAACACATTGGGGTCAATACATTTCTTTTAACAAAACATTAATAAACTATAAACAAATCAAACAATTTTATTTGATGGCCATTTTTAAGAAACTTATATAAAATGAAGTCGGTTTATAATATCAGCTTATAGTTAAAATATTGCACGAAAGTATATAATATTCTAAAGATTGTATACACGGGCCGACATACTTTACATTCCTTATCAATTGACACTCCCCGAATTGAAGCAACCACTATCTATAACTGCCTTAAACAGGACAGTAGAAAGTTTAAAACATTAGAATCTATTGAGATCGACAGACATCTAAACAGTACAAAAGTAAGTCACCTATTTGTCATGTCTGTCCAAGTTTTAGGTGTATAATTCACGAGGGCAGAGCCAAAGAGCTCAGATATTTACATAGAGGCGCATTACCTATGGGCGCTCTGAAGACAAACCTTTCTGTGACCCAAATTGCCGCGTAGAAGTCGCGCTGAGACAGCTGTCTCTACGAGAGCAAGAGATACGAACTTTCCTCCAGTGTATCTTAACTACGAGAGCAAGAGAGATGGCGAACGACGCCAGCGCCGCCATCGACGCCAACTACGAACTAAACTGGAGACAGTCGCCACTTGGAATCGGCACACGAAATCCTTAAGAACTGCGCTTCTATGTCAAATCTGTATTCATTGGCGGAGCCGCGGGTAAGTCTATTATATAAATCTGCATGTCTGAGAGTTGTCTATAATATTATGTACAATTTAATAGATATCTAATATTATTTTTAAATAAACAGAATGAATGTCAGTCGATCACAACTTGGAAATTTACAAGTTACTAACTGCTGACTAGACTAGGTACCTATGCGTTAAATTGAAATATTAGCACTATTAGCAGAAAAATTATTCGTATCGCATTTTTTTTATAATCAGTCCAATTAGTTACAATAATACTTAATTTTTAAATACCTTCTTTTAGAACATTGGCAATAGTATCTTTCTAATTTTTTGTGCGTGAAATGATTTTGAAATATCTAGCTTTGATATTTTAGGTAAATACTTAGTACTTACAAGCAGGAAAATATAGAGTATTAAACAAAAATGCATCTTAAAGGAAGGTAGCTAGAAAACTACTCATACATATTCAATCTCTTATACCTTCACAATCAGGTTTTCTTTGCATCTAACAGAACAATATTAGGTATATCTTGTTTCTACAAATATTTTCGATATTTTACCTTTCGAAAACATTTATTCGGACCTTTCTATGCAAGCTTTAGCCGTGATAAAATAAAGTACAAAAATGTGGTTTACAAACTCAATGTAAAGTTATCGTAAAATAACGCCTGTTATAACGCAAATTATATTTAAGCATGTTATGTAAAGTGATTTCTGGTATAAAACGTTTAAATAAAACTAGTGAAAATCCTATGATTATTATTTGTCACGTGACTATTAAATGTCTTATGATACGACAAGTACAACAAAATATTTCAATTGTGGAATTTCCTAGTGTGATAGTATTTTGGTAATTAGCACTTAACTATAGTGATTTTACTGAAACAATACCAAAAATGTGGATTTCTTAGGTATGTTCTCGAAGACATGTTCAATCATTACAAGTGCTTTAAATGCTATTATGGTTGATAGGTAGTTATGATTTGTCAGTGCATTACATTTATCAAAATTACACTCATAGATAAATACATCCACAAAGAGTTATCATTAGTCAAATGGATTTGTAAAAATATACAAAATTCTTATTAAATATCAGAATATTAGGAACAACATAACATGGTATTTTAATTTTCCCTGTACTTCAAATATAATTAGGTACTGTAAACTAGGTATTTATTAAGTTTCGACATTAGTTTAAATATTATCCTAATTATATTACGAAGCATTTACACGCTATGAACGAATTTTGCTACGGAACCTGCCAAATATAGCATCTATGGCCGAAGTGTAGGCACGGACAACAAGTGTTCTATCGTGTATGTGTATGTCCTTCTCTGTAGCCAGAGATTATAGGCCAACCGAAGGCTTCCCATATGGCCTAGGACAACAATTGAGAGGCCGACCGTTGTACTCACGATAAGAACGATAACGCTCTAGTGAAAATAACGCTAAAGCGACGATCAAGTAGTAATAATTTTAGAATCTTTTCACCGTTTTGGTTAAACTTTTCCGGTTAGCTTAATTTGTATATGAAAATTATTTAACATGTGTATTTGGACGACATATTATGTATCTTTGAAGTCACTATTGGAATATTGATATTACCGATTATAAGAAACGTTGGAGGTACAACAATTATGGCAAGGGACAGGGTTTTACTTAAAATTAGCTTACATCATGCACTGATCCATATTCTTACATGTTTTATTACGCCTACGTACCTAGGGCTGTAAGAGGCTAAGTGCAGCATAAAAGACTAGTACATATTACAATATCTTTCAATCAACGATTATAATCAGATAGAGTCAACGTATATTAGTTCCCTCTAAAATTAATAAATTGAGTTAAAGTAAAGAATTTTATTTTAGTAGTTTTAGTAAATAGTAATGTTGTAGGTACACAGATTAAACTAAATGATTTTGATAGAAAAACTTGCATTAAATGTACCTACCAAAAGAAATATTCAGAATTCATCATGACTTAACTGGATCAAAACATGTTCAAATAATGATCAGCACACTACGCTAAGGTTACTTAAAATTACGTTACATCTATACCAACAACTGAGAACCCACGCGGTATACCATTATCATTGCAACTCTTTCCATTATTATCACAGTGGGTGATGTGGTTTGTTGAAGCTAAAGCTAGTATTAAGCTAATTATTCTAACATAGAAGGACAGTAGAAACATAAAAATATAATACATAATCTATTTAGAATCTGAGACTTAAGCTTTCTCCTTAAACGCTTCGTGTGGCTTAACATATGTTGACTTTTGAAAATGTCTGAACCCCCATACAGAAGGTAGATAGCAAAACGAAAATGTTTTGTGAAGACTAAAAATATCTTAACGATATTTATTTAATATAGTTTAAGAGCCTTTTGAAATTCCATATGATCCAGTTAGTTGAAAATAGCGTGTAAGGGTCAGTCTATGTGTCCAGTGATCTAAGGCATTTATTTGGCTTGATATTGCTCTAGGTATGTTTAGTGACTTTAAGTCCTGTTCATCATTTTTACTATCAGCGGATATAAATAGCTTAACACTTCAAAATTAATATCGACAAGTCTATCGATAGATAATATATGAGTTATGGCAAATAGGAATTATTAATAGTTATTAAAGAAATTGGCATTATATATGGTTAGACGACTGCCTCGTTGGTCTCGCGGCATAAATGTGCGCGTGGGATCGGGAGGTCCCGGGTTCGATTCCTGGGTCGGGCAGTGTTATTGGGTTTTTCTGTCACGAAATTCTCAGTAGCAGCACGGAGTCTGGAAATGTGCCCGGTACGGCAATAGGCTCGCCCCTTATTACGTGGGACTAAAGTATATCTGGCGAAAAGTGGGTGTAGAAATACACCTCTGCCTACCCCTTCGGGGATAAAAGGCGTGACATTATGTATGTATGTATGGTTAGTGATAGGTTTAAATTGTGTTGCAAATAGTCTGTATCGTATATAAGGCAACGTCTAAGTTGCTGGTTTGAATCTCATAAAATAATGATACAAACAAAATGAAGACGTTGATTAGTAGATGCCGAAATGATACACTATTAAACAGAATTTCTTATTATATAATTACTAAGCTACTGCTATCTCTAATTTACTAAACTAGACATGTACTTAAAACAAACTAAAAGCTACTACTAAATCCATTTGACTATCACTCTTTCTACAATAAAATAATACAATAAATATAATTATATGATTCTATAACGCGTTATATTTATATAGCAGTTTATCAATCGCTACCAAAACTTCTATATATTTTGTTAAATGGTGAAATTATAACTAATACTGTTAACAAAATTACAAATAAAGCGCACTTAATATTTTATAACAACAAAATAATAATAATTATATATTATCATCAAATTGTATCATAGTTGTGAGATCATTACAATTTTTATAGTCGTGTTATTGATAAATTATAATATCTACAGTTATTTCCCATAATTTCCTCCAACAGACTATTAATACATCTAAAAATTATTGCACAAATAAGTCGAGACGAATAACGATACAGAATATGATCTTTTTCTCCACATACTGACAAACAATTACAAATTTTATGAATGCAGAAACTTCGTTGAGGCAGCAATGAAGAAGTGTAATACTAATTAAATACTTAATCGTTGTAAATAATATGCTTTAATTATTTCGAGAAATTAACAAATAAGTTCTGTATTTTGAAAAAATAACATGAGTGCTGTTCACCGTGTCTAGAATAATACACTGTGGGTCCACATGAAAGTACATAATGCGTGCAATATATTTTGTAATACATGCATCAATTTAAAATATTCTATGTTGGCAGTATGTGATGACAATGACATTACGGTGGTGGTATTATATAAAATAAATGAGCAGACTAAGACGGAATATATACTTCTGGACGGTAGTGTCGGACTAAGAAGCAGTGCTTTCTTAACATTAGTGGAAAGTATCAGTGAATTGACGGATGCTTTATGTTATACAGTTAGATTAAATCATAACGTTAATAAGTAGTACTATTCTATAATTTTGATTTACAATAGTTTATGCTTAAAATGATCAATCGATATAGTGACAATTTCATAGATATAATATGCTATATTTATAAAGCACTTTCGACGATAAAAATAGTCTGCTAAGCAGTTGAGTTCACTTGCTGACATGAACACAGCTAAGATTATAATTATTATTTAAGTCTCAGATCCGACTGCCCTGGATGTGCCTATAGTCAGCTGCAGAAGTCTATATACATTTACGTACCTAATTTTGAACGGTTATATAGTCCCAAATAATTAATTCTCAATATTTCGTATGATTTTTAGTCAAAGAGAACTTACCTTCTAATGTACGCAGGGACTTATTTAAAATAGCTATGTTTACGTTGCCCTTTAATTGCCGAAATAGACTATTATGAAAACAGGCTTTTAATTCATAGGTAATGTTTAAGATCAATGTGACTTAGAATATGTCTATGAAAAAAATAAAATTACAGAATAATTAAATAAGATTTTTCAAGTATTAGGTCATAAATGTAACAATTTGAAGAAAGTGCTTATACGATTTACAGAATGATATTAGAAACATTTATCGATATTTCTAAATTTAATTTGATTCTTGAGCCAATTTTCAAAATATTGTTTTAAATTCGTCAAAAAATAAATAAGTTATGCTTGAGCTTTTCAAAATTTAATCAAAATGCTTTGTTCGTTTTTCTATGATGCAAGATTCTGCGTGGGTATAGTTTAGAAAACTGAAATATTTTTATATTTTTTTTGTTAGCCAGACTGAGTAAGCTGCTAAAAAGTCAACAATTTTATTATGTAAAGGTTCTCATTTTAATGACAATATATATTTTATAAATATTAAAATACTATAAGCCATCATAGCTGCGCATAAGTACTGCAAATACAACGCATTTTTCAGAAGATAATATCGCGAAATATCCGAAAACGGCAGATAGATAAGAAGAACAAGAGGAAAATTTTCACACTGTGGCTAAGAGGGTCCATTTCTGTAATAGTAGATGTACTTAGTACTAATATAATTAGGTGTCAGGTCAATATGCGTCGAGGCCTAAATCATATTCGAGAATAAAAACAACACTTCTTCCAAATAGTATTTGGATACGAATAACTATGTCAAAAGCATATACCTACCTAATCACTTTCTCTTTTACTCTTTCCAATCCTGGCAGGCTGTGGTAATATTGTGCTTAAATTACCACATCGAATATAAAAAAAATATAAGAAAATAGGTACCTAATCATTGTTATCGATATACGGGTTTCATTTTTGTTACTGATTTGGCTAGGACGGTAGCTTTTGTACATAGCGTTTGATAGGTAATTCTTGAAGCTGGAGGAAAAATGTCTGTGAGACTAGGTACTTATTTACCGCATGCTTTTTTGTTTCTATCAGGCAGTTTGGTTAGTTTACAAAGGCTATTTTTCTGTCAAAAGGGTTTTAGCTTCGCACTTTAATTTATTGTTTGTCATGCTTTGAGCACAAATGTTTGGCAATAGAATATATATCATTTCTATCATTTATCAAAAACGGAACAAAAGATTGCTGAAATAAATTTTGTTCAAAATCTCATCCAAATTGCCCAATATTAGCAAAATATTACCACATACATAAATCAAAGAAGGCTTTGAGACACCTCGACTTGGTCAGACCCTCTTCGCTCCAGTACTATGAGGACTGCGTGATCCTTGGGTTCCGGGGACATTGCATCAGGTGACGCTGCCAAGGGAGGTCCCGTGCGAGGACGTTCGTGAAGCAGTAGGGGCACTTCCATTCGTCCATGCCAAGAGCTGGAAGATAAAGTTGAGTTTTAAATATGGCGTAGTAACATGGTTGTTTCGATTGAATGCTCGGATGCGTCTTTAACCTGCTGACGAGCAAATGAAGCACATTTACATGAATGTATTTTGTTCTCTAGTGTCTAAGTAATACTGAAGTAATGGGAATAAAATACCTTCAAACTGCTGAAAGTACCTAAGGCGAGGGTAGAGCAGAAAGTAGCACAAAAGTGAATGGAGTATGGATTGAGCCACCGCCATACTCAGCCTCCGAATGAAACGCACCAGTGTAGATATAAATACTTAACACGGGTATTATGTGAGAGGGTAGTACTTCACCGATGAAGCCAGTGGCTGAATCTTGCTGAACATAGAAGGCTCTGCTAGTCATGGTGTTATATGCATAAAGGCAATAGATCTGTGTGTATGTATATGAAAAATATATCGAGATGCAATGTATAGGACAAATCATGGACTGTGGCTGCAGTCTTGCACAAGCTGTTTTGTCCAACCTTACATGAACTTACAGCTGAGTGCAATCATCGGTTTCCTACTAATACTATAAATGTGAAAGTTTGTGAAGATGTATGTATGGATGGATGTTTGTTACTTTTTCACGCAAAGACTACTGAACGGATTTGGATGAAACTTTACAGTAATGTAGTTTATACATCAGAATAACACATAGGCTACAATTTATAACGATTTTGTATAATGTTGCCATAAGATAAGGAAAAGTACCTATCAACTAACTCGGCAAAAATCCTGCGTGCGTTGGCTAAACCGTTAAAGTTACTTGAAGATAATGAACGGTGATATTGTTCATCATAAAAAGTTCTAAACAAAAGTCCGCGGCAGCATTTATTTATTTGTTTGGGTCAAATTTAGTAGGTAATTGGAATTTTACCCCCTTCCTGATGATAAATTGATCTGACATTTGGTAAACACTCTTAATCTTGATGACAATACAAGATAATTATTTATATGATTGTAAATCCAAGATGGCCGCCGATACAAAATGGCGAATCACATATTACTACACAACAACCTCAATATGGGTATCAAATGAAAGGGCTTGATTAGTAGAATAGAGTTCACTATGAAAAATCCAAGATGGCCGCCGCCACAAAATGGCGGATCACTTATTTTCCACAAATACCTCAATATGGGTATCAAATGAGAGGGCTTGATTCGTAGAATAAAGCTCACTAAAAAAATACAAGATGTCTGTCGCAGCAAAATGGCTGATTACATTTTTGCCATTCATACCTCAATATGGGTATCGAATGAAAGAGTTTGATTGGTAGGATAGGGCTCACTTTGAAAAATCCAAGATGTCTGCCGCCACAAAATAGCTGATTACATATTTTCCACAAATACCTCAATATGGGTATCGAATGACAGGTCTTGATTGGTAGAAAAGGGCTCACTATGTAAATAGAATGAAAAGTATCAACTAACAACAAAACTAAAAACATGAAAATAAAATAAACTTCAAAAAACATTTATTTTAATTTTGGGCGTAGCGTATCCAGAACAAACATTATGATAGAAATTTCACTTGCCCAACGATTTTATTTTTTATTTGTCTGTTAAATACCCCAGATTTATGAGAAGATTGGTGCGGTCTGTTAGCTAGGACTCACCGAATTACTTTTTAGCTTTTAGTACATAACCTAACTACATGATTATTATTGTAATAAAACAGTATGAAATAAAAAAAATATATGTCTTTTACAATGCTCATTCTAGAGTAGTTATCAAATGTTTTCAAAATTGATAGATTTATTGCCTTTAGTATTTAATGTAGATGAACTTTTTTTTTACAGTAAGTAGTTTGGACAAATAAGTAGTTTAAAAGTTCATCATCATCATCATATCAGCCAAACGACGTCCACTGCTGGACATAGGCCTCCCCCAAGGTTCTCCACACAGACCGGTCTTGAGCCGCCCGCATCCTACCTCCTCCCGCGATCTTGACAAGATCGTCGGTCCACCTTGCGGGGGGCCTACCTCTGCTGCGTCGTCCGGTACGTGGCCGCCACTCCAGAACCTTTCTGCCCCAACGGCCATCGGTTCTTCGAGCTATGTGCCCCGCCCACTGCCACTTCAGCTTGGCTATCCGGAGAGCTATGTCGGCGACTTTGGTTCTACTGCGGATCTCCTCATTTCTGATTCGATCTCGCAGGGAAACTCCAAGCATAGCTCTCTCCATCGCCCTCTGAGTGACCTTGAGCCTTCTGATAAGGCCCATAGTGAGCGACCACGTCTCTGATCCGTAAGTCATCACTGGCAACACACACTGGTCAAAGACTTTCGTCTTGAGACACTGCGGGATATCGGACGAGAAGATATGTCGTAGCTTCCCGAACGCTGCCCAACCGAGTTGGATTCGACGATTGACCTCCTTCTCGAAGTTGGACCTACCTAATTGGACTACTTGTCCCAGGTAGATATACTTGTCGACAACTTCGAGCGTAGAGTTCCCAACCTGAATAGGAGCAGGTACAACATGGACGTTCGACATGATTTTCGTCTTGTCCATGTTCATCTTAAGACCTACTTGTTGGGAGACTCTACAGAGGCCATCGAGCATTGTGCCTAGGTCTTCCATGGTCTCAGCCATGACTACGATATCGTCTGCGAATCGAAGGTGAGTGATGTACTCGCCGTTGATGTTGATGCCGAGTCCATTCCAGTCCAGAAGCTTGAAAACATCCTCCAGCGCAGTGGTAAACAGTTTCGGGGATATGACATCCCCCTGTCTCACCCCTCGCTGGAGTTGAATAGGTTTCGAACTCTGGTCCTGGAGGCGGACTGACATAGTGGCGTTTTCATACAAACACTTCAGCACTTCGATATATCGGTAGTCAATCCGGCACCGTTGGAGAGACTGTAGCACCGCCCAGGTTTCGATCGAATCGAAGGCTTTCTCATAGTCCACAAACGCCAAGCATAGGGGCTGGGACATTCTCCAATGTTGAGGATAAAACGATTCTAGCCGTAGTATCCTGACAAATAAAACTACAATAAGGGGAAAACCGAATGATTTCCGATACTTTCATCCTAATGCTACTATCCATTGACAAAAAACAAATATAGAAATTATTTTAATTACATTTATATGCAAAAATTTGCTAGAAACGTCATTAACTCCTGTGTCCCACACGCCTGTCTCCGGCTATTTGGTAACATAAAATATTCAAATACAAATAAAAATATTTGTTTTAAATGTGAAGTTGACTTCAAAGATCTAATATCTTCAATCCTAATTAATTTTAACTTTTCACTTAATAAATAAATTAAAAAATCAGCCTGTTAAAAGTTGATACAAAAAAATCATCATTATTAAAACAAAATATGTTTGCAATTTATCTCCGTCCCGAAAACTCAAACAAAGTCAGTTCAATGCCTACGGGCTTCCCCTCGGCGCCCTTAAGTTGAGCCACACACTTTCACTGGACTGCACGTGTCGGATTTCTCTGAAAGGTAAGTTTAAATTTGATTCTCCAAAATGTGTTTTTTTAAAGTCATTATGCTTTTTTAGCATAACGTAGCAATTAACTATTGTGCTCATCATAATTTCTGCTTTCATTATATATAGTTAAAGGGTTTAAATCCCTCTTGAGGTGTTTTAAGCATAATCGTTTCATTTCAAAAAAGTTACGACACGTTTTCTTGTGATCGTCATTATTAATAATATCATTATCCTGAAAAAGTATGTAAAGTATAATGACGAATGCGTTAGGTTAATGACGTCCGTGTTTTTAACAATGACAACTTATCAGATTAATGACCCGGAGTATTGATATTGTTGTAAACATCATAATTTAGTATGAACATTGGTCAGGTACTATCTCGTACACTAAATATAGACGTAAAATACCAAAATGTGACTATATTTCACGGATTTTTTACATGACTTGCTTTGCGTACTTACCTGTTTCAGCTCTTCTTTACATATTTTTTATGCTTTATTAAAATTAATTTTTATATTTTTAGATAAGACATCGACATGCCTAGGAAGAAGCAATCTGAAGAAAGTCATGAGGCACCAGCTATTAGGGCTCATTTGGTGCCCATAATACATCACGTTCTTAAAAAAAAACCCTTTATTGACACGTTACACTTCTTATCCGATTCTACGTCGTCCCAATACAGGAACAAATACATGTTTTTTATAATAAGTCATATACGTAAGGATTTTCCTCAAATCGTTAAAATAACATGGAAATATCCCGAACCTGGACATGGAAAGGGTGCTCCGGATGGCGTGGGAGCAGTCCTTAAAAGGACTGCCGACCGCATGGTTCTTTATGGTCAAGATGATGCTTTTATGACAGGACTAGAATACGCCAGCAGCTACGCCTGCATGTTTTTTAAATTTACTCTATTTGGCCGATCCCGTGGGAATTTCGGGAAATCCCTTCTTAGTGGACCCCTACAGTCCCCAAGGAACATGCATCCCAATTTCAGCTTCCTGCGCCCAATAGTTTCGGCTGTCGCGTGTCTGTCAGTCAGTCAGTAACGCAAGGGTTTTATATATTAAGATAATAAACACAGTTGAAAATATTACTATTAAAAAGTGGATGAAAGTGAGATTATAACAAAAAAAAGCTTGATTCTAACTAACTTAAAACCATATAAGGGCACCCTTTCCGTGAATCAGGTCCTTTGGGATGTAACAGTGCAACAAACAGTTTTAAGAACAGTAAGTTGCTTTGATTGTAATGCTGATAAAAAATGTATTCATGGGTATGATTTAGGTCGTATCACAAATAATAATCATGAATATGTTGAAATTATTGATCCTGATTATGATGCTCCGATGTCCAGGGCCAATCATCACACTTATATTCCAATAAAAACATCCTTTCTGATGTACCTAACAATAAAACACGGTAACACTAGCGGGTGAGAAAAATATATTAATAATGGTCTTTTGACACCTTTGGGCCCATAACGTTCAAAGCGCAAAATGGTAAGCACTCGCAAAATGGTAAAAGAGCAAAATGGTAAAAGCGCACAAAGTTAAAAGAGCAAATTGGTAAAAGTGCAGAATGATAAAAAAAGTCAGTGGCCTCGCTTATTAGGCTTGTCTATTGTTTACCCGAAGATCCAGATTTTCCCGAAAGTTAATTTGCCCAAAAGTTTAAAATCCCGAAAAATAAATTAAATATTATTATCAACAGCTAGTGCCTAGGGTTAGGTGCGACCAACTCAAAAAATAGGTTATGTTAGGTTCTCTTTTGACCCTTAACCCAAAAATAGGAGCCCTGCGAAGCAGGGCTACGTCAACTTCAGTTTATTAGACTAGTGTGAAGAATGTGGACTAAGTTGACCGAGCCTTGCTTCAGGGCTCCTATTTTTGAGTTAAGGGTCAAAAGAGAACCTAACATAACCTATTTAGTTACTGGTAACTGATTTTTTTATCATTTTGCGCTTTTAAAATTTTGCTCTTAACTTTGTGCGCTTTTACCATTTTGCTCCTTAAACATTTTGCTCTTTTACCATTTTGCGAGTGCTTACCATTTTGCGCTTTGAACGTTATGCACCAAAAGGCTTTTGACATGTGTATCTACATACAATTTATATCAAACTATCTAAATTTGGACATACTTACATAAAATGTATTAGGCTGACATATATATCAAACGACCATTGTTCAATTTTGTACAATAAGTGAAGTATAAAAAATGATAAGTAATATAGGTTTATGTATAAAAAGTTATGTGGATCAAACATTGGATATAATTGAATTAACTGTGATTTTACTATTAAATTATGTTGATTGTTAATTTTGTGTTTGATTTATTTATTTGGACGTTTTTTACCCCACAATTAACATTAAAAGTCATTGTTCATAACATTAGTCATTTATCCTCATTGTATTGTCATTTTCATCAACATATGGTCATTATTCGCAACAGGCATTTTTGAAAAACCTTGATATAATCCCAAAATAATAACATTACAATAGTGCTTCTTACATAGATTTACTTATTATGAATCAAGTAATGATGCTAGCACAAAACAACTGCTTTGCCAACGGGTTTATTAGCTTTCGTCTAAAACCTGCCAAAATATATTCCGGTCAAAGAATGACACGGCTGGTTATACTCCTCGGACTTCTGTATAACCTGCCGCAGCGTATGTATGTATGTGGTCTATGGTACTATAGCCTTTACGGAAACCGGCTTGTTCGGGAGGCTGGAAGTCGTCTAGCTTGCTCTCGAGACGATTCGTGATGACCCTCGAAAACAGCTTGTAGACGTGGCTCAGAAGTGTGATGGGTCTGTAGTTCTTCAAGAGGGTTTTATCCCCTTTCTTAAAGAAAAGCACCACCACACCTCTGTGCCACGCCTGTGGCGTTTTACCCTCGAGAATGACGGAATTAAATAGCTTCCGGAGGGCTTCTCTAGCGGGTGCACCGCCGGCCTTCAGAAGCTCACTCGTAATTCCGTCATCACCCGGCGCCTTGTTGTTTTTAAGCTGTTTGAGAGCCACACTAATCTCGTGCATGCTGACGTCCGGGATATCTTCGGTATAGTGTCGGGTCAATCCAGCTCTAGGGTCTGACGCTGGAGTGCTTGCGGGTTGTTGCGTTGTCGTGTATAGCTGTCCATAGAACCTTTCGATCTCCTCCAAGAGCTCAGGCTTGGACGATACGATTCTGCCATCCTCCGTCTTCAGCTTTGTCAGCTGACTCTGCCCAACAGACAGATCCCTTTGGAACACTTTGGATCCCTTATTCCGCTCGATCGCCTCACGAACACATTTTGTGTTGTATTGGCGAAGATCGCGAGTCAGAGACTTAGAGATCTGTCTGTTGAGGTGCCGATATTTCGGCATGTCGTCGGAGGATAGCAGAACCATCTTGCGCCTTTCCTCAAACAGCTCGAGGGTCGGATCCGAGATCTTTTTGGTTCTCTGGCTTTTCTGGGGCTTAAAAAATTTAGCCCCTGTTGTATGGACAGCATCCACGAACCCGTTACTGTACACGTCCACATCTACGCATTCACCCAGGCATTCGAAACGGTTCTTGAGTTCGAGCTGAAAGCTCTCGGGGTTTTGGATATGAACTGGTGCCGGTCGGAGCGTGGACTTTATCAACCTCGACCGTTCGAGGCTTGTACAGATATTCAATGTGCCTCTTACCATTCGGTGATCGCTCCCCACTTTAAGTGAATTGATCACGGAGACATCATTGAATATCTGCCTCTTCGTCGACATGATAAAGTCGATCTCATTTTTGGTTGCACCGTCTGGACTTACCCAGGTCCACTTGCGGCATTCTCGCTTCTTGAAGAAGGAATTCATCATATAGAGTCCTTCCTTCTCCATAAAGCTAGCCAGCAAGTGACCCCGGGAATTCCGATGCCCATAACCAAATGGCCCCACTCTCAGCTCATCACCGTCGCGTTTGCCCAGTTTCGCGTTAAAATCTCCCATGACCACGGTGTAATGGGTTTTGTAGCCATGTATAGCCCGAGATATGTCCTCGTACATGGCTTCCACCTCCTCATCGGGGTGCGACGAGGTCGGAGCGTATACCTGTATGACCTTCAGCGAATACCGCTTGGATATTCTGAGTATAAGGTACGCTACCCTGCTCGACACACTCCCGATATTTACCACGTTGGTCACGAGAGATTTGTGGACGATGAACCCGACACCACCTTGGGACTGTTGGTCGCCCTCCCGGTAGAAGAGCAAGTTACCGGAATTGAGAACTATCGAGTCTTCCCCCTGTCTTCGGACTTCAGATAGGCCTATGATATCCCATCGCAACTTGCTCAATTCTTCTTCCAGCTCGACAATCTTCTCGTCGGTCCGCAGTGTGCGCGTGTTCAGTGTTGCCAGGGCCAATTGTCGTTGGTGGTGGTAGCCCGATCTCTTCCGGAGATTTTTCGCACCCCTTGCCCCGCCGTTACCATGGCCGCTACCATAACCAGGACTAGCGGGGCTGCCGGGGACTAGGGGCCGGTTTTTAATGGTGTGATTCATAATTGGGGGGATATGCCATAATCGCCACGCTTGGCAGGCGTATTGGCGATCGCAGTGGCGAAAGTTCTTAGTGCTGGACGCTGCTGCCCATCTAGCATCTCGGGATTTCCTTCCGCCAGGTTCGGATGGTTTGACCGCCATCTTTCGGTTGACTGCTTGCGCTGGGGGAGATATTATGACGAGTATCTACTCGTCAGAGTAACTCCCCCAGTGGGCGGTGGGGTCGTCACGTCCCGACGCCATAGTTTAAAAGTTATCACGATATAATTGACCTAAGCGCAGCCTCATTAAAAGCGCTTTCTATTACTTAGTTGGCGCGCTTAAGCACCGCGGGGCGGCAGGGCGGTCTGATATGTTGTACTTTGTGGTAATGCTTTCAGTTTTTATTTTTGCTGCTGTTATATTCAGTAGGTATATAAGCTCTTCATAACTTCAATAATATATCTGCATACTAATCGTTACTTGAAGTTCGACGATTATGAAAACAAAATTTAAGTATTATCTGTTAATACATTTATGTAGGTATGCTACACGGCTAATCTGCAGAGCCGTATGTGATGAAATTTGACATGGATAGTCTGAAACCCGGGGAAGTACATAGGCTACTCTTTATTAAAATTTCATGCTGGCGAAGCCGCGGGTGAAAGCTAGTCTGTCATAAGTACCTAGATACAGTGGCGTAGCGTGGGTTTCTGCCGCCCGGGGCCGTTCGGCAATTTGTCGCCCCCTTTTTACCCCATGTTTCTGCAGAAGTGTAACGTTTTTCGGGTTTTGCTATGTTTGTATGTTTAAAAGTATGTCCTTTAGTTTGGCATTCCACCTTAAACGGCTTAAAGAATAAAAAAAAATCATTTGATTCGTCTCAATTGTACGAATATCATAGAGCATAGGGTACATAATAATTTTACCGCAGAACGCGGCAGCGCTCAGCGGTGTTAATGAGTCGTGCACGGTAGCGGCCGTTTCTCTGCTGCAATATATAGCTTAGTCAAATCCTAGATGGCTTTTTATAGGATAAGGATTTTAATAATTTAAATTTCGATGGATTTCCGTCATCACTAGGTGCTTTGCGAGGTAAACAAGAGTCTTATAAAACCTTTCAAGGTCTTCAAGAATCTCGAACTTCGAGTTCACCGTGCGGCCATCTGCCATCGTACTGTCGTTTGATTGTGTCGCCTCAGCTGCAGAACGAAGACTTATGATCCCCGGGGTGTTCTCGATCGCAGCCTCGATGGCTCGAGTGTCAGAGTGTCGGAGGTCTCGTCGCGTAAGCTTTCGTATTTCTCGTTTTACGGCCCGTCCTTCCGGCGAAGACAGACAACGGGATGGCATCTAGCGTCTTTTCCTCATCAGTTCGAGAGTCTCGGCTGGCAGTTTAGACTCCTTGTTTTTCCATACATGTTGGTTGTATTGACTCTATGCGGTGCAGATATTTCGAGACGAATCTTCTAGTATCCACTGTGACCGTCTTTTACTGTCGGTAGGAGGGGCAATGTAGGTCTGAGAGTAGGCTTCATTGACTTGACCCTTTCAGTCTGAGGTTTATATTAAGAGAGCCTCGTACTTGTCGGTGATCTTTTCAGGTGTTTATCGCATTGATCACCGTTTCTAAATGTGTGCTTTCGGTCTATCGATATGTAGTCTTTGACCTTGTTTGACACATTATCGCGGTTTAACCAAATTCACTGCCTGTGAGGCTTCTTCGTACAAAAGGAGTTCATTAAGAAAATCCACTATGCTGCGAGGAAGAGGAGTTAACTAGCATTTGGTACCATGATTCTCCTGACCCACGCCGTGGGCTCCGATTTTCGTTTCGCCGCGTTCTTGTACTTCCACTTTCGCATTGAAGTACTGAGCTTTAGTCTTACCTACTAGATATTGCCTTAACAGTGTCCTGGTACATGGCCTCAGCCATCTCGTCAGGGTGAGTTGAGTTCGGCGCATATAATTTTATCATCGCCTAAGGCCGCCCCTATTGGCGAGTTTAAGTACGAGGTACGCTACCCGGGTCGACACACTACCGACTTCCACAAATTGTTCCTCCTGACCAGGAAACCGACGCCACCCCAAGACTAGGTCGCCTTCTTGATGGTAGCAAAACTCACCTAACTCTAGAGTTACCATGTCCTCCTCCTGTCTTCGGACTTCTGATCTGATAGATTACGTTCGTTGTAGGTCGTAAGGTATACCGTATTTGATTTTGGTAGCCTGCCGAAGCCCGGTATTCTTGATGAAGGGCGCAGGGCTCGCACCGGTGACGTAGCTGCCCGTTACTGGTTAATAGCATTTACTTAATTTCAGATTTCACCTCTCAACTCCTTATTTTCGCAAAAATAAGGAGTTGAGAGGCGAAATCTGTAAGTTTATGGAACCCGCGTCACATCCCACGTGGTTGCGTCCACAAATTCGCAGAAGGAGTTTGTAATATGTGAAATAGGAGTCCGAATTCAAGTGCTTAGCATAAATTTAAACCGCAGGTGTGACTTCTGTCTCGGGAGACTTGTACATGCCTTCTTCCCTATTCAACAATAAATATTGCGAAGTAGTTAGAAACAAATCAAAAATAATTTCAATAATTAATGCTGGCATTTCTTCGGCACGCGGCGGCCTTATTTCTTTGGCGCCTGTCTACGCCGCACACATCGCACACAGGGGTGGCTCGGCCCTGATATGGATTAAAAATTACTCTTAATACGCTCGCAGATCACCGGTATATTATCCATTAAAGAATTGATAAACAAAAATACGGAATACCGTGACAAAATTAAAAAAAACACACCCATGTCTTCATGTAATGAAAGTGACGATGATTTTGTTTTCGATTGTTGTTCTGCTGGGGAAAGCTCGGTGCTTGCTAACTTCGACAGGACTCTCTTTACCCTGCCCCTGCCTAGTTCCTACAGCGCCCGCGCTGCGGAGCACTCCTGAGTCCTCCCCGAATCGAGTCAGTGCGCGCGGATAGTACATATATTTTTTTTATTTATGCGGCCTCTTTTGCCGCCCCCTTAAATGTGCCGCCCGGGGCTATGGCCCCCCCGGCCCCCCCCACGCTACGCCACTGCCTAGATACTTACGTATGCAGTTGACGTGGTAGTCGGAGTCGTCTGCTCGAAGTGCGGCTCCGCACTTGTGACACGCCTTCCAACTACCCTCGCTCATCGAACACTCTTCTGCAAGTAGAAAATACACAAATTAAGATAGAAATCTCACTATCTTAAAATTGGTTGTCTTACATTTTTATTGACATTATTGAACTTCATTGTTGGAGGACTGGTAGGTATTATGCAGGCTTACTTGATAATCAAGGGGTCGCCGAAAAATGATTTCACTCCAACCGAAATCTGAGCTTGAGATTGCACTGCTCGGAACTGGCAGTCCGTTCTTGTTCGTCAAGGTTTGTTTGTATGCGTGTATGAGTGTATACGTACCCAGTAGGTGCGCGTGCAGCATGCGTGCCTCGAGCGCGACGCGGCAGTGCGGGCAGCGCGCGAGCAGCACGCAGCGCCGCCAGTAGTGCGACTCCATCGCGTCCGCGCGCACGCGCCGTCCGCACCACGTGCATGTCGTACTAAGAACGAAACACAACATTCGTTAAAGGTCAAAGGCTTAGCACGCACTGGCGGCCAGGCCGCAAGCACGGTAATATAATCTAACAGTATTGTAACTCGGCCGTCTTCGTGAGTTATATACCTACCAGACGCGCCGCATGCGAGCTGCGGTACGATAGCGGCTGCGGGTACTGTAGGTACAGTCCGCCCAGTTAATGGGTACTCTGCTCGCGGCGCGTAGGTATAACTCGAGTTTCGTGCGTTTGTATGGAGTTACAATACTGTTAGATTTTATTACCGTGCCGCAAGTGTCGCGACCAAGCATGCAGCCAGAACTGCGGCCAAAATTGTCAGTACCTATCGAGTAGAGAGTAATTCGAAATGGACGTAAAGGAAGTAGCTGTGTTAGTTTATCTTGCAAGTAAGAAGCCAAAAAACAAGAAGAAAAGCTTCTGGATTCATCCATTACTGTGTAAGAGATTATTTCAGAGCGACTTTACTGACCTTAAACAACATAATGACAAGTTTTTCAATTATTTAAGAATGAGCAACACCTCGTTTGACGCACTTTTACAAAAATAAGTTTTTTCACAATATCCTGTTTATGTCTCGGTTTCGGTTGGAATAGTCGTCGCACGACATGTCTCACAACGCCCTTCTAGTCTCGATCTAGCAAATAAACCTTTTCGTATCAAAAGACATCACGAAATCACGATTAATTTTGAAACTCTATAAACAAGTGACTCGTCTGCCCTCCGCGGCCAGTGCGCTCACACTGATATATTATCCTTTCCTTATTCGTCGAATCGTAGTGGCCGCAGCGGCCAGCGACCAACACAGGTCGCAAATAACGTCGCAGCAACGAATACAAATTTTATTAAATATCTATGCTCTATGGTCGCAGTGATCTCATTGGCTGCAGCGGCTGCTGGCCGTTTGCGGCCATGTGCGCGCACTGATGCATATTTCCTTGCATGTATTTCGCTGGCCGCCGCGACCTGGCCGCGGAAACCTGGGCACCAGTGCGCGCCTGGGCTAACGGGACACGATACTTTTCGGTAATACCAAGTTCATCAAATTTATGTCCTTTTGGATTCCGATGTAGAATTTATCTTTAAAGAAGAGTGAGTGCCGCAAACTAAACGATCTCTGCGATTGGCACAAATGACTATGGAGTTGATGAACTTGTGTTACTTGTTCTCCCACTAGAGCACATTTAATCGTACAGCCTAAGTCGTATCCATTACGCCGTGACGTCACTATTTTTTACGAAACTCCAGGGTATCGTTTGGCAAAGCAGATCTTTGTGCTGTAAATGCGGGGGCGGAGCTTGCCTGCCACCTTACTGCAATTATCCCCTTACTTATTAATTTTCGTAGGCCCATTGCGAAGTTTTTAGATTGATATTGAAAATGACTTTTTTATGATACTACAAAAAAGACAAGAAAAAAGACAATAAATACTTTTTTTCTTTTTTTATAGTAATAGCCCCACTAACAATTTAACGTCGTTCAAAAGTTTAGTAAACGTTATCTTAATACCTTCGATCGTAATACCTAAGTTGCACTAACGTTATAATAACAATTACTAAACGCCAAAATGGCCCCACTTATACGACCAACATTGTCGTATAATGGACATACAAAAGTCACAAGCTGACTTCGTTAACGTCATTCAAAAGTCGTATGAACGTAATGGAATTACCACTTTCGTCGCGCTGAAGTCGCATCATAACTTTACAACGACTCGTCTGTTGTATTGTCGTCATACAGGTGTTTTTGAATGAATAAAACATTTTATTTGAGTCAAGGAACAACACCTGTAAGACTTATTAATTTTTCTTGTTAGTGACATACGTGTTTGTGGTTTTGTTTCGAGATTTGAGAGCAAAATAAATAATAACAAGGAAATTAAAGATGAATATTATTTTATTTATTTATCTCGCTAATAACTGTATCTGTCTCTCATGCCGTTTAGTTCGACTGGGTATTAAAGTTTTATGATAATATACCTATGTGTATTTGGTTCAGATTTTTATGCCCCCTCGCAATTTTGTGATTAAATGATTATATTTTTATTATTAAAGATATATTTATTTCTAAAAATGGATGACATGTTGCTTTTGTCACAAACTTACCTCTTTACGACGTTGTAAAGACATAAAGTCGTACTAGGGTTATTTCAAGACCATGCAATACGCCATGACAGCTAAGCGCTAGCTATTAGGGTTCCTCATAAATTTAAAGCTCTTTCATATTGGTCACAATAAAAGTGCAGTGCAGATTTAAAAATATTGTAACATTCAAGGAAATTTTATCGGAAAATATGATCATTCAATACTTAGATATAGATAAATTTCCAACGAGAGCAGATTTGAGACTTCATAATAGGTTGATTTGGCCATGGGAAAGCACTCATTTTATAGTATCGGAAAAGTGCTATGGTTGCCACAGTATCATTGAATTTCATACACTGCGGCCATTTCATTTCATTACAACTAATAAAAACAAAATTGGAGATTTATTGCATTTTAAAGATTTTGGTGGTCTTATCATTGAGTTGAAAAACATGTTGTCCCATACTTTGATAATTCGTCACGGACGATTCTCCCACTGTTTGTTTAAGTTTGTATTCGCAAATCTATTCATAAACATAACATGACGCCTTATTTCCCCGAAGAGTTGGCCAGAGATATACCTACCGTACGTTTTCTGGCAAAATGCGGATACATTTTGGCAGAAAACGAAAATTAAATACACTTTTTTTATGTGATAACACTACAAATAATTAATTTTCAGTCTTTTTCCTTTACTTGTGTTGTGAGACCTTGCTTCTTAACAAATTTCATGATTCTAGGTCAACGGGAAGTACCCTTAGGTACTGATTTACTTGCGAGTATCAAAATATGTTGCATAAATGGCCGTATTTCTTTTTGTTCACTCATAAGCTTGATTTTTTAAAGAAACCTAAAGAACTATAGACTTATTATATTAATTTCAACTTGATAAGACAACGCGTTCCTGAGAAAAAGATCCTCCTGACAGATGACATACTTAATTTTTTTTGTGATAAGGTTATAAATTTACAATTTTCAGACTTTTTCCATAAATTGTGCTGTAAAACCTTGCTTCTTACACAATTTCATGATTCTAGGACTACCCGAAGTACCCTATAGGTTTTGATTTACTTGCAAGCATCAAAATATGTCCCTTCATGCGACATAATATTTTGATCAGACAGACAAACAGACAGACAGACGGACAATGAAGTGATCCTATAAGGGTTAGCGCAGCCAGAACGGAGCACAGCGGAGAGGATTTTATTAACGCACTTGAAAATAAACAAAAATAAAATATTTTCAAGTGCGTTTATAAAATCCTCTCCGCTGCGCTCTGTTCTGTCCGCGCTGACCCTAAGGGTTCCGTTTTTCTTTTGAGGTACGGAACCCTAAAAATCATTTTTTTATAAGTTTTGCTGCCAAATTTTTTTACATCCTGTAAAGATAAATAATTTTAAAATTTAATGATTAAAAACGAATTAATCACCACTACATTTACTGATAAATAACAAATTCTATATCGGAAAAATCACACACAATATTTTTACTTATAGAAATAAAATAAATATTGATACTGAAACCTTTTGTTGTTCATGTGTTGTACACTTTTCTTCTTCAACACTTGTTATTAATGCGACGGTTATTGGCGTTGTACAATTTTAATAAAAGGAATTCTCGATTTGTTTTCCTCTTGAAAGTTCCACTACGTTATGTCTTCTCCCCCAATTTTTTGCTTCCATTTCTCGTATTAAATTTAATCAACGTTCCGTAAATATGACGGCCTAGACGTTTAAAAGTCAAAACCCGACTTAAATGCGACTACAAGCCAAGTTTGATTAAAGTCAGGGCATGACATTAAACAGAGAGCATGTAATATATAGGTTATATTCGAGTATTAAATAAACAACCAAGTCATTTGAGTCTCCAATTGACCGCTGTAAAACAGGATAGTGATCGTTATTTAAACGTCTTTGTGAAAACGTCTATACAACTGCTACATTATATAAATGTCATATAAAGGTTTTTCGAACAGATAATTAGGTCAGTTCAAAACGTTTAATGGACTATAACGTTAGTATGACTATTGCGTTGCCGTACAAACGTTTTAGCTAAGACTTTAATATAACGTCGTTTAATTTAGTCTTACCAAAGTTGCTAAGACCAGCTTATTATGACATATTCGTCGCACGACAAATAAGTTAAATTAAAGACGTCTAAAGGACCTAGTAGTCATCTCACTATCATTATAAGACTGCTATCCAACTTTAAGTCGTATGCGTCAAGACTTATATGACGTTTGTTGGGAGGCGGCATTGCGGCAAACGAGCAGACGGATTGCCTGATGGTAAGCAATTAACGCCGCCCATGGACACAAGCAAAACCACAGGAGTCACAAGTGCGTTGCCGCCCCTTGAGGTTGGGAAAAGGGATAGTAGGATAAGGAGTGGGAAGAGGGAGAAGGAATTGGGGATAGGGCCTCCGGCACTCTCACTCACCAAACGAAACGCAAAAGTTTAGGTACTATTACTTTACGTCGATTTTCTGTGAGAGGGTAGGTTAGAGGACTTCCCCGGTCGAGCCGGCGCATTCATGCTGAAATCAGCAAGGCTCTACTACCGTAAAAAACATTTTATGCATGGATGGAATTTCCGCTGAAAATAAAGAAAACATACTGCAGACTGATAGGATCCGGTATGTTGTCAGCTGCATCCCCTCCTCCAACATCATATCCGTCATAGTGCCTCTCCTCGTTGCCTGCAGCTTGGTGTCTTCTGCCTGGAATTCATAGATAAGTCGATATAGGGATAATGTATCCATTCGACGACCGGTTGGCGCAGCGGGAGTGTAAGCGACTGCTACGCCGAAGGTCGCGGGTTCGATTCCCGCGCAAGTCAAACATTTGTGTGCATGAACATGGATGTTTGTCTTGGTCTGGGTGTTTCTATGTATAATATGTATGTATTTACAAAAAAAAGTAAATATGTATGTATATCCGATATCTAGTACCTATAGTACAAGCTCTGCTTAGTTTGGGACTAGATGGTGTTGTGTGAATGTAGTTAGTTAGAATACTGATAGAATGTATATGCAGGATCAGATGTATAACGGCTACTACCGAGAACAGTGGCGGCGCTAGACCACATGTGGGCGTCGGCGACATCAAGTTCGCGAGGCCCTTTAACTCGATGGCGAGGCCCCGTTTACTTTATAGTAAAAAAACGTTTAAAATTAAGTGAGCCAAATTATAAAATAATGTATGAATAAATAAATGACAATTCAATCAGTTTCACCCAACACAGATCCTGTCACGCACGTGTTCGAAAATAATTAAAGTCATTATCATCTGCTTAGCTTTTTCCCGAATTGTTCGGTGTCGGCTACCTGAGCCAGGATGATTGGCGAAACGAAATTAAGTATGTAACTTGTAAAACTTTTTGCGAGGCCCCCTCAGGCGCGAGGCCGTCGGCGGTCGCCGACGTCGCCGACGCCTAGCGCCGCCACTGACCGAGAAAATAGTTTCTATATAGAATTTAAACTTGATCTGAATCTCACCTGGACTATAATACCCGCTCTCATCCATCTGACTATGCTCATCAAGGTGCAGATTCCTCAGCCCAGCGACCAGCCTTGGGGACTCCAGCACTCCTTCCCTGAAGTAATCCGCTTTCACCTTCGGGGAGTCCAGACTTCTACAGTCAGAGTCACACCTTAAATCATTTCTCGACATCTGTGGGGAATCCATTGGTAAGGAGTCCATACTTCTGAGGTCATTTTTGGACGTTTTTGGAGACCCTAGGGTTGGAGAATCTCGGTAGTCGATGTGCAAAGGTTCGTAGACTGTGACTGGTCGTTCTTTGAGCTGGGGTTTCGAAGGTTCGTGGTCGTAATGGATCATGGAGTGACGGTTTTCACTGTTACGGTTCGTGCGGCGGAACACCACTTGTTCTTGGGATTGGGACTGGCTTTGGGCTTCTTGGAAGTGTACCTGAAGTTAAATATTTTGAATATTAGGGTAATATAATAGGTAACTATTTTGTATTCATACTACGCTTCTCTCATAACTATCAAGTTCCTATTCCAAGTGATTGTATTTGTAGTTTTGTAGTGACACTTGGGAAGTTGGGATGGCTATTCTATAAGAATTAAATTTTACGTTTGGTCATGCGTCATTCCATATCAGCAGCAGACTACGTAGGTAGTTTAAAGAACGTTACATACACTTACTTTCTCAGCTCCAGAGGAGACAGATCTCGGCGAGTGCTTCGGGCTGACAGCGCTATCCAACCTGAGTTTATTATAACCCGGATAATTCGAAAAGTCCTTCGCCGTCCTACTTGGAGTATAACGTTTAGTAGGTGACTTCTTTAGGCTGCTTTTAGTCTTCGACGTGGTGTAACTGCCGCTCATGCTTGAAGGGGCTAGGGTCCCTCCGCTGGTGTTCGACGTCATAGATTTAAGGCTGTATGATGACGTAGCGCCGATGGATGACGTCATGCCTAAGGAGGCTGTCATGCCACTGACGGTGGTTCCGCTGCGAGTGGACTGTGAGACGCTGGCCGTCTCGTGGGAAGTATCTGCCATTGATTGGTCGGTGCCGTTTAGTAGTTGCTCTTCTGTTGGTGCTTGGTTCAGAATTTTCTGAAAATACAAAAGTAACGTGATTTTCAACGGATCACTTTATTTGATTGTACGTAAATGCTTCTTAGTTAGGCGATCAGTGGAATTTTATATAATTGTTGCCAGTTAGTACCTACTACTTTAAAATAATTCCATTAATGTCGGTATGTATTGTATGTTTATCCTATATCTTTGATTATATACCTTGATTAGTATCAAACATATATTTTTGATAACTAAACTACTTAATGCGCGCATATGAAGCTAGTCGAAGAAATCTGTGCTTACGGTTACTTCTAGTCAGCACTTGATTAGGTACTCTATCAGGCGTGTACTATAAGCGGTCGACTTGGTAAAGAAAGTATCTAATTTTGACCTGCATAGATGTCTTTATAAAAAGGTTTCTCCTAGTGACAGCGTCATCTAGCGGCAGCTATGCTCGCAGTAGGTACTCTCTGGGACCAGGCGTAAGCAGCTAGCAGTACCTCTATACATAGTTTCAGTGGTAGAACGCATCGATCCTATTCGTCTTTAGAGGAACACTGTTCCTTTTGCCTTTAGATGTCACAAAATAACAACGTGATACTGACCTGCATATCGATCCTGTCGAACTGCTGGAACAGATGCCTGTATATCAGGTTCCTCCTAGTCACAGCGTCGTCTGGCGGCAGCTGTGCCCGCACTACCCTCGGAGACCTGGCGTACGCCGCCAGCAGTATCCTCTCGGCGGCAGCTCGCACCGAGCCGGCAGCGTGCTGCGCGCCTGCTGCACCGCATTCCGCTAGACGACGGACTGTTAGACCGCTGGAAGACGATAATATCTCTGCTAAGTTTCAGACTAGATGGTGTTGTATGCATGTGATAGAATATTCCTTCATCAGCCTTTAACAGTCCACTGCTGGACTAGGCCTCTCCTTTGAAAGGAGGAATTGGCCTACTATATCACGCTGGCCAAACGGGTTGGTATAGGGTTTGTATCAAGGTTTCCTCCTCTTACAGTGCTGTTCTCTGCATAATATGCTCCCTCTGTCGGCTCTTACGACACTCATTGGATGATATGGGGTGGTGACATTTCGTATTCTTAATCCGTCACCACACGGACAATATTATTACTAAGATTCTCTTTTCCAAGGGTATTATTGTATTGTGTCGTTAGAACAATACCTGGGTATTGGGAGGCTTACTCGGAGACAAAGGTCCAAAGTACAGAGGCCCTAAGAGAGTTTTAATATAAAATGGGATGGGACACATGCTGCTTCGCATTATCAATATCGCTATTTTTGTTACATAACTATATTAGGAAATCCCGGTTTAACAACAAGTTGTTATGAATTTATTATAGATCCGAGAGTCGAACACGGCAATTCAAGACCGTCTATAATCTTGTTGAGCGCAATTTTATGTCACAGGGTCAATTAGCTAATCAATCGTAATCATATAACATTAAAAACTATGAATCATTTATTTTATTCACAGCCATAGCAATACTGTGATATTTAATCATTTCTCAATATCAACTATTCTGCCCACACGTATAAGGCATGTGTGCATGTGTGTGTGTAATATCACATTAAAATTATAAACCTAAAACAAATGAGTCATCTACTAGATTGCGGTGCATTATTTGAATAGTTCTATCAGTCGGGGATATAGCTCAGTGGTAGAGCAATCGACTGCAGATCGATAGGTCCCTGGTTCAAGTCCGGGTGTCCCCTAGGGAGTAGCCCTTACTTTTTAAAACATCAGAAATTTATTTTTATAGTGAACCAGGATATCCTACTACGGCAGAACATTTTATTTCAACCGTATCTGCCCGATCCCGTGGGATTTTCGGGTAATCCCTTCCCCTACGGTTCCCAAGGAACATTCAGGCAAAATGTCAGCTAGTTGCGCCCAATAGGTAGCTGTGCTTTGTCAGGCAGTAACGCAAAAATTTTATATAATTTTTTTTACAGACAGGAGATATACGTGATTGAACCTGCTGATGAATGAGCTGGAAAACAATAATGCTGAGTTGTTATTACCCGATGTTTTATGCCTTAATGTGGCATATCAACGTTATTTGAATGCGTGCATCCAAAATGGTCCTATTGTCATTTGTTGGTAGCCACGTTGGGTTCAATAGGTTAAAATTTGGCATTTGCGTCGCCGCGAAACTATTATAATAATAATATTCTACCACATTCACACAACACCATCTAATCCCAAACTGAGCAGAAGCTTGTACTATGGGTACTAGATAATGGATAAACATACATATATACTTTTTTTTTTGTAAATACATACATATTATACATAGAAACACCCAGACCAAGACAAACATCCATGTTCATGCACACAAATGTTTGACTTGAGCGGGAATCGAACCCGCGACCTTCGGCGCATCAGTCGCTTACACTCCCGCGGCGCCAACCGGTCGTTACATTGTGTTAATTCTAAAGTATCCTACCTATGGAGGCAAGGTAAACTGCTGCATTTTAATTCGCAATCGCAAGCTACTTTAAATTTACACTAGCGTCTATTGAAATTAGAAGTACCCTCAATAGCACAATGATAAATTATGAAATATGATGATTTGCCTCATTATTTTGGATAAATGGATTTAAATACACATTATACAGAACATGTTAATTAATATCATATTGATAAAATTCTCAACATTTTATCTATAGGAAACTGGTTTCCCTTGTTCAGTACTGTTTGCGATTATGTCTGCGGAAAGGTTTCGAGATTTTTTGGCATTTCGTGCAAAGTAATGTTATTATAATAAGTAATTCATGTAGAGTATTGTAGAGGAAGCGTGTACGGTTTGTAGAAGCAAGTGGCCTTCTGTTGGCTCTGTTGTCGCTTGTCGCTGCCTTCCTAGACGATTTTCTAATTATTCGATTTTTTTCTAATTATAAGTTAATTTGGACCCCTATTATTACATACATTGAAATTACATCGGACTAAATGAAACAGTGATAGATAGCATCTTAATATTCCATCGATAATAATCAATTTTAAAATATCATGATAGTATATCCACACGCTTATCAACGTGAGCACTTGGTAACTTACCTTTTCGCCGCATAGTTTTCAAAACAAATAATTAAGAAAATTTAGTAACCACCTACTTTTCAATGTATGACTGGTATGAATTACTACAATTTATAAATTGAATCAAAGATTGTCAGCTTTTGAACAAAGAAAATAATTGATCCAATCTTATGGAGTTGCGATGCCACAAACAGAGACATAATACCTATATGTAATTACAGCTTTGTGATTAAAGCGGTTATCTCGCTATTTGGCACTGCGTCGGTGTTGTGGGTTCGATCCCGATTCGATCGATTACTTAATTATTCCTATCGATGATCCCCATACGCGACGACACTGTGTGACCGACAAATTTCTGTCTTGAGGCCGGGTGCCTAATATTCATTCAACAAACAAATAATAATAAATATTCTACCACATTCAGACTGTACGGCTTGTACTATGGGTACTAGACAATGGATAAACATACATATGTTTATACTTCTTTTTTGTAAATACATACATATTATACATAAAAACAGCCAGACCAAGACAAACATCCATGTTCACGCACACAAATGTTTGACTAGAGCGGAAATCGAACCCGCGACCTTCGGCGTAGCCGTCGCTTACACTCCCGCGGCGCCAACCGGTCGTCAAGACCCCCGCGACATAGGATTTATTACAGGTACGGGCTTAGTCTTTTAAAAATATCAAGATCTCTCCTGAAAAGAGTCAGTGTTTAAATATAACAATTTACTTCATAATCGAGTACCTGTTTTTGTCAGTAGAGATGCCGTGACTGAGTATGAGTTGTTCCAACATCTGTAGTCGTGAGAGGGCGAGTCGGGGATGCATCGATGCTGCGACTGGTCGCACTAGTTGTTGTGGTATCACGTGAAGGGCTCTGAAATTGATCAGGTTATTTTATATTAGGTAGTATTGGACCTTCTCCACGGCTCCGTCCTCCATTCCTCAGGCATCACATGTCTAATGGGGAAGATTCTGACAAAATCCGTTCAATAGATTTGAGTTTATCTTGTTCATTCAGGCAGACAGGAAAAGAAGGGGACTTCAATTCCAATATAGATACAGAAAAATGTAGCCAACGACGTTTTACGTACCTACCGCTTAAAGGCCATAGCCTCGCGATCCTTGCACTAAGGCAAGAAATGCGAATTACGGCTGTACGCACCCGATGAAGTACCGTTGCGCTTCGATCGAAATGCCTTAGCAAGCGGTGACCCTTCCAAGCGGTGAGCTCTGCCAGCGATGCTTAACTTCATTTTTTATACGTTATTAAGAAGTTTTTAGTTCAACGGGTTTATGCAGACATAATTATATTACCTATATGTGTGGATCATCATATCAGCCAAACGACGTCCACTGCTGGACATAGGCCTCCCCTAAGGTTCTCCACACAGACCGGTCTTGAGCCGCCCGCATCCAAGTCACATGTATGGATAAATAAGTATAAATATAGCCTGTACCAACGTAGTCAGGTTTTTTGTATTGATATAGAACTGATTATTTTGCCATTACCGGACTTGTGGACAATCAGCTACAGTGAGGACAGTGTGCTGCGCAGTGGAGTGCACCCGAGGCGCGGGGTCTCCGCACGCACGTAACAGTTCTGGTAACAGCTTCTCTATGCAGCGACCCACTTCTGCTCCACAAACCCTGGAAGTAGAAAAGGTTTTTGTTTTATACTCCTGTCTTCGGACCTTCAAATCCTTATATTTTTATTCTCGTAGTGTTTGTGCTTTTGATTAGATATAATTATAAGACAAAGCAGAAAACTGCATTCACTCTCTCTACTATTGTAGGAGAAGAGGGAAGGCCCATTCTTTTGTGTTCAAATTCCTCCAATTTTTTTATACCTAAGGGCCACGACTTAAGTACAGCCCTAACTATATTCAGGGCTGTCTAAAGCTGTGTCGGGGTACTGCAAATAATAAGTCAATAAGTTTATGAAATTGTAGCTGATGTAGATATTTCTTTCTCAAATTAATCTGCGTGGAATACTGCTCTCATCTCTGGAACGGCTCCGCTCAGTACCTGCTAGACGCCCTTGATAGGTTGCAGCGGCGTGCTGTCCGTATCATAGGTGACCTTGAGGCTACTAAGACCCTTGAATCTCTGCAATTACGCAGGGACGTAGCTTCAATGGCTGTCTTTTACCGATTGTAGCAAAGTGCTCAGAAGAACTCTTTCAACTCATCCCACCCTCTCCTTTCCTATCCCGAACAACACGTGCCGGGTTAAAGTGCCACGCTTACACGGTAGAACAGATACCGTCACGTACGAAAAGGTTCGGTACATCTTATCTTTGCCGTAGATGTGGAACTCACTGCCAGCTCACGTGTTTCCTTCCTCCCTTGATCCTGGGTCCTTTGAGCGGGGCGTGAAAAAGCATCTCTCAAGGCCGTCAAAGTGAGAGCCGCCATGTCACATTGCTTAACCAGCAATTGGGGATGGTGGCCTTCGCAATAGGACTTCACTGTCAGCTTACCATCAGGCAGCGTGAAGTCAATTTGACAGGTTTTTTAATAAAAAAAAAATACAAAAATTAGGATATTGAGACGCTGATTTTAACCATTTATTTACCTATCTGGCAAACATATTGACAGTTTGATAACTTAATAACAGAGAGCCTTCTGCAACACTATGTCAGTGGCCACCTGTCTTTTTCGAAGATGTCTTAGAGTTGTCATTGGATAAGAACGACGACGTCGACATTCTGGCACCAGACCAGAGTTTGATGATGTTATCCTACGTAACAAGTAAAGTTAACTTGCCTATCCGGCACAAACTCCTTAAACAGCACCTTGACGACCTCATTAGCCTGGCTGTACACGGAGAACACCTTGTCCCTCAGGGCCCTCTGCAGCAATATGGCGGCCGCTCTGGCCGTTTTGTTCGGAGAGGTCTTGGTGCTGCCGTTGGATGGGGACGTCAGTTCGGCGCGCAGACGGGACAGACCCTCCTCTTTGTCTAGGTAATTCTTTGAGAAGAATTTTTCAACCTAAAAGATAATTTCAAATAATTATAAAATTGTTGGACTGCCTCCGTGGTCCAGTGGATAGTGTATGCGACTGCTGATCGGAGGTCCCGGGTTCAATTACCAGGTCAGGGAAAAGTGTTACTGGGTTTTTCCGAATACTCAGTAGCAGCCCGGAGTCTGGTGATGTGCCCGGTAACGGCAATAGGCTCGCCCCCTATTACGTGGGATCTAAAAATTCATGGCGAAATGTGGGTGTAATATTTACACCTCTGCCTACCCCTTCGGGGATACAGGCGTGAGACTATGAGATGATTATAAAATTGTTTCTGGCAATGGATATTTTAACGAAAGATGTGATGATGATGTTTTGTTTACGTTTTATTATGTTTTATGTCACTTAGCGCTACTTGAGTGAGATTTAAAAATATTATAGAAAGTAAACATTTAAACAATTGCCATGATGATTGTTTTCTGAAGGCATTTAAAATGTTAGCCACTCTCTCTTTATAATATGCTCATTTAGTAAGTTGGAGTACCTAATAAGTAGATCATGGAATGTTCTCGCATAATCAATCGAATACCTTATTAAACGAACAATTCTTGTATATAAGTACCTCTAGTATACATGGGGATTCGGGGACGATAAATCGATCTAGCCGGGAAAACAGACTTACCAAAAATCCTTGGTGATCCAGGCAGGTAGGTACCTACTACATTTTAATGAACGATACGCAGGCTATGTCCATTATCTAATTTCTGTCCCTCTCACGCCTGATAACTAAAGCTTAAATTCAAGTTGTACCTACTCACTAAAGGATAACCAAATATAAGTATGGGCAGCGCGGCGTGCTTTCTCTCCCGCTCGTTGAGTTTGTGCGGCTGCGTGGAGCGCGAGTGAGACGTCGCCGCGCTGCCGCCGCTCGCCTCCTCCTCACGAGTCTCCCGACCCTCGCGGAGGTACTCGTTTGTGTGCGAACTGAGAGCAGAATAAATAATTTTTAATTTATATTTGAGGTTATTTTTGTGTAGGTATTCTTTTCTACTAATATCATCGTCGTCCTTGAGTTATCCCGGTTGCATCCAAGTCTAGTAGTAGTAGTCTAGAAATGACAGAATATCAGCTTTACCACAGAGCGACCGCAGTCTGACCTCCGCAACCCAAAAAGATAACGATATTCTATGGTTTAGACCAGTATCGGTTTGTTTGAGGGTACCTACTGACTGCCCATTACGAGTGTCAACGATCCTCATGACAGCCGGGTTTGACGGTTTAACGTGCTTTGACGGTTTGACAATTTAATACATAACTTGGAAAAGTCAGTGGTGCGCGCCGTGGATTCGAACCCGATGCCCTCTGCATGGCAGTCGTTGGTATCTTCACTAGGCTATCGCTGCCTACTGTCTTTTCTACTAATATATCATCCAGTAATCATCGTCAAATTAGGTAATCAGCATCAGGTTTGGATAAGATTATTAAATCGGTTGAATTATTTGGTTAACACTTGATTGCTAGCATTTATTGACATTATAATATATGTATACCTAAGACAAAGAGGATAGCTGTTACACCATACATTGTTACATTTCTAATGGTTTAGTAGATAGAACATACTTAGCACAAGTATAAAAGATAACTAATAAGTGTAACTCACTGTCTCAAAGCAGGCAGTAGGCGTTCTTCGTACGCTTCGAACGTTGATCTCGGACCAGCGCTCTTGTTTCTACGACGTACTACGGAACCTGCAACATAACCTACATTTTAAGTCTAACTAGTTTAAGATCACTTGATAGGACGAATTGCTGGCGGGGTTACATATGCCATACTGCACTGGGGTAGTTTCGTGTGATCCCGGCTGCTGGAGTCTGGAAGGAGGCAGGAAGTGGTCCTCCACTTCCACTTACCACGATGATTTTTGTAGGTATTCACAAGCTACTAACGAAACCTTTCTCTTGAACCTTATTTTGAATTGAACGCAAGTGATAAAGGGTTTTCTTTACATTGCGACATCGAAGATACAAAAACTAGTTTACTGCCTCCCTCAACATCGATGTTTCACGAAGCCCTTCGGCGCAAATAATAGGATGCATAGGTAATTATATTCTGCAGACTCCGCTGATATGATATGAATAAAATTATGTAATTTTTATTTGTGTCTGGCCAATTTCTGTATACCCTTTCTTTGAAACGAATAACACGTGGTCAAGTTGGGATCTAAAGGGTGAAATAGCAGCTATTTTTGTAATATTACTGGTGGATCCCGCAGCTACGCTTTTGGGAAAGCTGTTCTTAGTGCGCCACTGCGGTCTCCAAAGAAATAGCAAGCAAAATTTCAGCTTCTTGTGCCTAATAGTTTTGGCAAGAGGCAAGAACAGACAGATAGTAATGAAGTCAGTTTTCGCCTCACCATTGGCAGCATTAGGTGTTATACTCCGTCGCGGACTATCAGTCTCTTTCCTCAGCTCTTCTTCTTCGATCTTCTTCTGTGCTTCCAATCTTTCTCTCTCTTTCTCCTCCTGCATTAGTTGCGCTTGGACGGCTTGAACTGGCTCAGGGTGAGGGTATGTTGGTCGCACGGCTTGCACTGGCTCAGGGTGAGGGTATGTTGGTCGCACGACTTGCACTGGCTCAGAGTGAGGGTATGTTTGTGGTACTTCTTCTTGCAGTGTTGGCTCGGGTGACTGAAATGAAAAATGACAATTTGAAATACTTATATATTCGTATTCGTAAGTCTGCATAAGGTCTAACATATTTATCTGTAGGAATTCATAGTCCTACCATCTAAGCTGGTGAAAAGCTAAGCATATGCACTTATAATTCGCCAATTCGTTAAAACTTATTATGATACCATATCGATATAATTTAACCGTCTGTTCCCGATCCTGTGGAAATTTCGAAAAATCTTTTTTCAGTGCACCTCTCTGCTGTGCGTTGTCTGTCAGTTAGTCAGTAATCATCATCATCAGCCTTTAACAGTTCACTGCTGGACTAGGCCTCTCCTTTGAAAGGAGGAATTGGCCTTCTATATCAAGCTGGCCAAACGGGTTGGTATAGGATTTGTATCAAGTTTTCCTTCTCTTACAGTGCTGTTCTATGCATAATATGCTTCCTCTTTCGGCTCTTACGACACCCATAGGATGATATGGGGTGGTGACAATCCGTATTCTTAATCCGTCACCACGAATATTACCTAGCGAAACTCCCTTTATGTTATTAAATAGGGTAGCACTCACTGGAGGCATATTATTAACTTCCTCTTCCTCTCCATTGACGTATTCCGGTTCTTGTTCAGGCTCGGCGTCTATAGGAGGCACGGGTGATGGGATGTCCAGGCTCAGAGAGCCGGCCACCACGGACGGAGACAGGTGGTGCGAGAAGTCGTACTCCTGCGGCATCGACGAGTCGTTGCGGTGGTCCGGCTGGGAACAATCGAACCAACAATATATGATATAATCTATAGAACAAACGGCAGCTCGTTGATTACGTTTGACTGAAGCCTATTCGTTTGTGTGACTGTAATGATGCGACGTGGTTTTTATTTTAAAGCCTTTGATGGCATGAAGAACAGCATTAGTAATTATACTCAGTGGATTTGACTCGAAAATCAGATTTTGATGATGCCGATGTTTTGATGTTAACTAGTGTTCATTCAGTGGACATACTATAATATTAAAATTTTTGTTGGAGCCCACGATGTTAAATTCGGATTTACTCGAGCGTCATAGAGACCTAGTGGGTTACAAAACTTAGATGATAAAAAGATAAAAATGCAAATAATGTAAAATTTTTCATCGTTGGGGGATTAAATTTTTCATCATAGACTTTCAAAATTTTAAAAAGAGCTGTTGCCTTAATCCCTGCAGATAATCTTCAGATTAAGAGAAAACACGACTAGAACTAGGATAAGGCATATATATCTTAATCTGACGCACTTGAGAATTTCAAAACGGCGAATTCACTCATTAACATTTGCAGCTTTCTAATAATAGCCACGAGTTTGCGTGACACCTAAATCGTCAGATTAGTCAATGAGAGCCTTTTTTTTAGGTTCACTTAACATCACCATAGAAAATCTGACACGCCCGATTAATTCCTTTATATCTTGTATTTTGAAATCTTACCTCCCCAATGCAAACGATCAGATTAACATTCCTACTTTATAAAAAAATACGTAGCACATGGATGCTTTCAATATCTGAGGCGCTTGAGTAAATCCCGAAATCCCTTCATGGGCTCCCCTACTAAATGGCTGCGTATTTCGCAAACATGAGAAGGAGATTGGGAAAAATAATAACGACTTCCCGTCATTCATACCAAGTTCAAAATTAAACGTGGCGTACTAGCCTTTTGTGTCAGCTCTACTAGATATCCCCCCCCCTTCCTAAACAGCCTAAACAGCGCGGGATCCTCCTTAACCCCTAATAGTGCGTCAGCGATCCTGTCCCCATCCCCACAACACTCACCCCATCCTCCTCAAACAGTCTGCACAGCGCGGGATCCTCCTTCACTCCGCATAGTGCGTCAGCGATCCTGTCCCCATCCACACAACACTCACCCCATCCTCCTCAAACAGTCTGCACAGCGCGGGCTCCGCATAGTGCGTCAGCGATCCTGTCCCCATCCACACAACACTCACCCCATCCTCCTCAAACAGTCTGCACAGCGCGGGATCCTCCTTCACTCCACACAGTGCGTCAGCGATCCTGTCCCGCATGCGCCTTGCCAGCTCGAAGTCATCACGCGCCGCCGCAGTCCGCTTGCGCAGACGCCATCGACCGATGCGGATACCAGCCGAGGCGAGCGCTGCGCCCGCCGATTTCAAGCGACGAGCGTACTCGAAGCGTTCCTCTAGAAATTATATTTAAAAATCATTATAAAAATTATCCTAGGATATTCTCCAACATAGATATCAAACCCCTCATCAGAAACTGCAAATTGCCAGCTGTGTTTAGGTTCCCTAAGAGATTGAAAGCTTTCGAAGAGATTTGTATGTAAAGAAAGCAATATACTTTAGAATTTCAGAAGTAGTGTCATCAATAAGCAGCATAACTAGGCATGTAAGAGAAAAGATCGAATTCAAACAAACTTCTCTGTGGATATCTTACCAAATGCGATAAAAACATCAAAGTATTTGATTCTGCTCTGTTCTTATAGGCTGCTTACAGCTTAGTCAGATTGGGTTTTAATTTTAGCATCATCATCAGCCCTGTTTATAAACTGATTGCTGGTCACGAGCCACTTCTTATTATGAAAAGGTTTAAATCTAATCAGGGTTCGAACGAGTAGAAACCAAAAAGATAATCTCATAACAAAAAAGAATTCTGAACATCATTAGTTATTTGTCGACTGACCTTGAACAGCATTCTTCTTCTTCTCGTCGAGCGTGCGCACCAAGTCGGCGATATCGTTGTCGACGTACATGATGAAGGCGAGGTCGTCGTACGGCGAGTACGCGGGCTCCTTGCTGGCCGTCGGCGTGTGCTCCGTCTCCTCAGCCTCCTCGCCGAGCACATTTACTGCCATCAGGGCTACCTGGTGGAGGAAGATTTATATTGACTTAATTATTTGCTGGTTTTAAAATGGATGGGTTTGTTAGTCCGGCATGCACCATCGACAATTTCGGCATAAGGTAGATGTATCCATACTGCTTCCTCGTTTTTCATCAACATAATTTTTTTAAAATAGCTATACGTATAACTTCGTCCGTGTGGTGACGGATTAAGAATACGAATTGTCACCACTCCATATCATCCCATGGGTGTCGTAAGAGCCGAGAGGGAGCATATAATGTAGAGAACAGCACTGTAAGAGAAGGAAAACTTGATACAAACCCTATACCAACCCGCTTGGCCAGCGTGGTATAGTAGGCCAATTCCTCCTTGCAAAGGAGAGGCCTAGTCCAGTAGTGGACTATTAAAGGCTAATGATGATGATGATGATACGTATAACTAGCTATTTTATAGAAGTCTACTACGTTTCGGAAGCACTTAAGTACGCGCATATTTTTGAGATCCAAATTGGGCCACCAAAATTGCAAGTACATTGTTCACTGCTGTATCATTGCACATTCCAGAACTCATTAGTCCACTTAGATACTTTTGTAAGTAGAAATGGACAGTAAAGCCGTTTACCTGATCATCTTCTTTAGCAGGTGGGTGAGGTCCGGACAGTCTGAGTTTGACGAAGCGTGCTACTGTTGGCTCGGGGAGGGCAGCAGATCTGGAATTGTATCACCATGACATATTAAACTACTGAAATAGTATCCATATTGATGTTTACCACGTTCACTGCGGAACAGGCCGATTTCGGCCTGCCGCTGTACGTACAGCTGGTGCGGACGAAGAAAACTATGTCCCTCTCACTGGTGCGGAACGATTATTTTAGGTGTTTTTAAGGTTTTGACAGAGACAAATATATATTTCGGCTTATAGTCAAAATTGTAGGTATTCCCCACAAAAACATCACGGCAGGTCTTTTTCGACCTACCACGCACTAGCGGTGAAATATATCCGCTCAGTGCGGCAGTGGGTCTATTTCAGCCCGCCAACCCAACAGGCCGCCGGCGACCTGATGCCGCACAGAGCGCACGCGCCGCCAGTTACTGTTGTGTTCTGTCGATAAAATTGACGATGGCAAACAATAAAATAATAATACAAATTTTGGCAGGTTTTTATTCGCCCTGCAATTATAACTGATAGTGACAGTAGTGATAAAATATTTCCAATTAAGAAAAATAAAAAGTATTTAGGAACTAAACATCATGGAAAACCGAGTAAAAGCGGTAAGTTTTGCTTACTACCTACACGTATATTTATAGTAGTACTTATAATATTTGGAAATGTACGGTTACCTGCGAAAGTGCAGTGATATTCCCTTTTTAAATCTCGACGCAAACAGAGCGGTGCTAAAACGATTTCAATCTAGTTTTTTTGCATGAAAGGTGATTTAAAAGCTTCGATAAAATATACAATAGATACACGATCGCGGCTCGAAAAACGGCACCAATCAAGCTGTGCTTAATTACAATTTTTAGCACAGCTTACCTACTCTCAGACGCTTCACGACCGCGCTAGCAGTGTGACGTACCCATTTTCAAATGTTCACGATGCTGATGATGATGAATTTTATAACATTTTTATGGAATTTACTATGTAATAAAAACATATTAATTAAGTATAGATTCCCAGTTTTTTAATAATTTTGTTTCTTTTCAATTGTATGAAATTGTGCAGGGTGCTATGAGAGATTGCGGCCAACCTTCAGTAGCGACAAAGCAAAAAAAAGAAAGAGTGAAAAGAGGATTAAAAAATATTCCAGGCAATGCAACATGAATCTTTGCATGTCATGTTTTCAAAACAGCCACAATTAAATAAAAATCTTCATTTTCTTTATGTACGATACTTCTGTTTTATTTTCGATATTCCTTTATTTTGGTATGTCCCATCACTATTAAAAATACCTTCTAGTGCGGTTCAGGTCGATATCGGCCTGCCACTTTTCCTGGTTTATATCTCATTTCCTATTTGGTAGATTCCGGGGCAAATCAAACCTAAGGAATATAATTATGTTCAAGGTTATTCTAACAGAATAAAAAAATATATATACACCATGTTTTCGCAAAGTTATAGCATTTTAAGCTACCCTAATGCTGGTAGGTCGAAAAAGACCTGCCACGCACTGGAGGAAAAATCGTTGGGGGCACATTTCGACCTGCCGCCGCACCAGATGAAGGTTTATGATTTTACTTGCCGCAGCCAACGTGTTAAGGAGAACATATTCTGAACACATGGATATCTCTGCGGTTTTATGTTACATATGTATTCCGTTTACACCAAGCGTATCAGAAGGCAGTGTGCTCATTTTACTCACAAGTTTATTATTAAAGGTTCACCATGGGGAAAGCCATAAACAAAACTAATTGAAAAGGAAACCATACCACAATTCTAAATAAAAGGGGAAGAACAGTGCGGTCAATATTTGACGTACCTGAGTTCTCTAGTCCTAGCCTGCGGCGCGGGCCTGGCCAGCGTGACGCGCCCCACGCTGGTGTAGGTGGCGCCGCATGGAGTGGCCGCGCCCTCCGATACCAGACCACCAGACACCAGGACCTCCACGCATGACGCTGAGGAAAGAAAAAAAACCTCATCAACATAAGATCATTTTATTTACAATTCTATTTTGGATCATTCTATTTACTGCACAACACAAGTACTAATTAGGAAAATTACAGCAAGGTGCAATACTTTGCAATGTTTTGAGTCCTTTGTAGTAAGTATATACCGGTGAATTGTATCCAGAAGAATAAATAGACCTTTGAATAGCGTTTAAGCTGCATGAATCTTGTGATAGACAAAGCACAGAAAAACCTCTGCTACGGAAAGCGGCGATGGACGACGGTAGCAGTGACTTCTATGTTTATGCCACGGTCTACTGCGATAGAGCTTATGTCACGTCAGAGTAGACATAAGCATGGATATCGAAATCGTTGCCAATCTCGCCCATCGCCTCTTTTCGTTGCTGGACCGTAAGCTATGTTGAAATACTAACGTATAAGCTGATGGTGCGCCAGTAGCTGCAGCTTGTGCACGGAGGTGACCCTGGCCAGGCGCACCAGCAGCTCGTGAGGGGGGGCGCCCGCGCTGCGCCAGCCCCGCGCAGCCGGGCCCTGCGCGTTCAGCTCGCATGCTGGGTACGAACTGTCCTCGCCTACAACAATACCACGGAACTCATATTTTAATGAGTTGCTGAGCCCAGAGTTGAGTACAGAGTCGCAGAAATCGTTACATGACCAGCTGAGCGCGAATTATTTCGACCCATCATTCAAGGATGTGTTGTTTCTTGGGCGGTTATTGAATGGGCATGGTTCTCTCCCAACTCCGACTTTCGATGTCAAGTGGGGGACGGATTTTTGCGATGTCTCAAAACGAAAGTTGTTTTATTACGAGTAAGCGCAAGCAGTGATGGAAGAGCTTTGGAAGTAAGGTTACAATATTTGAACCCTGAACTAATTTAGTCTTTCAATTCCCATCTGCCTTGATGACTTGAATAGACTGGCTGGATGATAATGCTGTAAGTTAACCTTTTACCAGTGCATTTTGATCACTAACTGTAAGAACGACACCCTTCCTTCCTCTATCTACTTCTGATGTCACAAAACGAAAGTTGTTTTATTACGAGTAAGCGCAAGCAGTGATCGAAGAGCTTTGGAAGTAAGGATACAACATTTGAACCCTGAATTATTTTAGTTTTTCAAATTCCATATGCCTTGATATCTTGAATAGACTGGCTGGATGATAATGCTGTAAGCTAACCTTTTACCAGTGCATTCTGATCACTAACTGTAAGAACGACACCCTTCCTTCCTCTATCTACTTCTGTTGTAAAGTCCTCAAACCGTTCGTCTGAACACAAGTCAAACTCAATAAAAGGCACACAAGTAGAGCTAACCTACACTCAAGTCTAATTAAAGTGCTCGACATTCCGACTCACGTAGCTAGTGAGTCGACAAGTACACTACCTAATTAGGACATTGTACACAAGCTTACGTTATATATACTCGTATTAAATGTCATGTATACACATATCTACGTGTTTGTAATGACTTTCATAGCTCGTACTGTGAAATTACGTTGAGCTACAGACGGTATGTTTACTATTTTAATTGCTACTCGTAGTACTGGCTTAGTAGGTTAAATATGTTTTTTTTTTATCGTAAATGTAGTGCTTTATCAGTTGTCATTATTATAGTCATTATGAGTCCGGGATCTGAGTTATTAATAAAAAATGTTGTCTTTACTGACCTGTTTCCCATGCACTGCGCATTAATAACAGGTCAGTGAAGACTCTTAAGCATTTTTTCCAGACTCGTAGATGCTTTTTATCAAGCTTTCTAACAGACAAGATGGAGATATCTTTTTTTTAAGTTCAGCTAGTTTTCGTCCTTTAGAAATCGTTTATCTTGCAAGATGTACAATCGCCAGATGAACCGATTTGCTCAAAAAACCTGTCAAGACTTATTCTATATGGACACGACCCTTCTTGAGCGGCTTTTTACGTGAATATGACGTGCTATATACGTTAAATTATATATTATTTATAGTTTGAGCCTACCACGCAATTATTTCACAGGCATATCAAATCTACGCTAGGCAAATATTTTGTGTACCGAGGGACTCTATAAACAATAAATCAACGGCATAAAGAATTTTTTCCCAGATTCGAAACAAAAATCTGTGGATCACATAAAGTGTTATCCCGTGTGGGGTTTGAACCTACAACACTCGATGCAGTTTTAACTAATACGTGCACCTATAAGTCTCTAACGAATACTCTCCATACGTGCACCTATAAGTCTCTAACGAATAACCCCACGAACAAATACATGTCATATCCAAAACATACGTCATCAATCGATAGCCACTTTAAATGTTTAATGAAACAGTCCAGCCACCGGCGGAGAATATTAAAGTAGCTGAACAAAACAATGCGCCGCATGAAGACTTATAAGAATTAATAACTGACAGCCCGATCGATCAAGGGTAAAAGGTTATAGCGAATGACTATTTAGGTTGTATTTTATTTTTGTCTGCCTCGCTGTGACTTTTAGTTTTTCGAAGACAGTCGTGATGTCACGGACTTCGTGGCTCGAAGTCGGCTTGTGCGAAGTCATGTTGGTTTATTTTTTATTAGGGCTACTCTAGTATGTGACTAGAATGGTGCCTGCACATTGTATTCGACAATTGATAATGCCGTGAAGACACAAGTACGCCCATTGGAATTTGGAGGCAAATATAACTAAAAGCACTTTTGACGCCCATCAATGGACAATAACATTTTTATCGAGAGCGTTATGATCGTCGACGCCGAAATTGTCAGAAAAGTCTTATGTTATTTATTTTGGAGATAAAGTCAAATTGGAGATATTGGGTGATACACATAAGCTCCTTTTTGTAAATCCCCCTTCTTACTCTTGAATATATCCAAGTGGAACTTTAAAGGTTCAAGCTAAAAGCTGGCCATTTACGCGATAAAGATCCCTTTAATACTTTTGTATATTCCATTGACATACAATGTGTATTTCTGCGGATTTTATGGTCATGTCAAATGCTCTGAAAAGCTGTTTAACTTGAGGGCCTCATCTTAGCCCTGTCATCGCATTTATGTGAATGTCCTTTATGCTCAAGTTCTTATACACAAACTGCCTATTGGAAATGTATAATAATAACTAAATTGAAGATATATAAAAAAATAAGAATAGTTTTTATGGATATAACACCCGTATCAACTATGGTGGGTTGATTTGTGGAAAATCTTAAAATTGTTAATAAAAAAAATGTTAACTATCGCCCGCTTAACATATTGTGCCCGGTAGATGTCAATAGGCTCGCCCCCTATTACATTGGGATCGAAACATAACTGGCGAAGTGTGGGTGTGTAACACACCTCTGCCAACCCCATCGGGGATAAAGGCGTGAAGTTATGTTATTATGTTAAAATTTTTCTGGTAATACAATTTACATAGCTCGTTTATAGGTAGCCCTTGATTGATGTACATCGATAGGTATCATCAGGAAAAGTGCGCGGCGCACACAGACGCCAGGGTATGAGGGGCGCCGCGGGCCAGGATATGCGTTAATTATTAACATTTTGAAAAAGTGCGACATAAAGGCGCTTCATAGATTTCGCACACAGGCGCTGGATTGGGTCGGCGCGGCCCTGGGTATCATATACAACAAATCGATTAACCGTATATCAAACCGTCCCTCGACAACTAGTCATTATAGAAAACTAAACAACAAAAATACACATACTCATGCTCATAATTGCTTTGTAGACTACCATTATTAGAATATAATGGCCAGTCATCGGCTGACATATTGACAGGTAGCAACTATTTACGACGTGTTCAACACATTCAGTGTGATTGATGAAATAACAGTTCATCGAAAAGTCACATTTTAAGTTGCCTTTGTCAGAATGAATAATTTTACCATTGTCCCGTTCACGTGGGAATGTAGGGAAATCGGCTCTTAGTGAACTAATCACGGTCACCAACGAATATACATGTCAAATTTTTGCTTCTTGCGCCTTGTAGTTTCGGCTGTGCCTTGTCTGTCAGTCAGTCAGAAACGCATTAATTTTATCATCATCATCATCAGCCTTTAACAGTCCAGGAATTGGCGCACTACTTATACCACGCTGGCTAAACGGGTTGGTATAGGGTTTGTATTAAAGTTTTCCTTCTCTTACAGTGCTGTTCTCTGTATAATATGCTCCCTCTGTCGGCTCTTACGATACCCATTAGATGATATGGGGTGGTGACATTCCGTATTCTTAATCCTAATATTTTTATATCAATAAACATATTGTTTTTAACGCCTATCTATATTAATGCACCAATTTGATCTGGATAAAGATCTTTAACGTTTGTTAACCTGTTTATTGACGAAAGTTAAAGGCAATAAAACCCTACTGTGCCAATATGGCGCCGCAGTAAATAAATTTTCATGCAAATGGTGTAGGCTATGTCTCATCGTAAACCAGAATGAAGAATGTACAAATCAAATTGCACGCGGGTGAAATTACGAGAAAATGGTAAAATATTTTTTCAACCGCCGAGCGACGTGACTGACTGTTTTTTAGTTTATCGCTTTTTAACAGCGTAATCGTTCATATTTTGGAAAATACTTCAAAGCATGGCTTATGTCCATGATTTGATCTACACTGCTTTCTTTTTGGGTTAAAGAAGTTTTCTCTCTCCCTTGCCATTATTTTTAGCCCTTCAAATTTTTTGCCGTTCACCGCGTCATATCTCGCAAATTATCATAGTTACTAGAACTTTGGGATTTCATAAAATACATCTACGACAGATCGAATGGTGTCGTAACTTCAGTGACAATATCACAGTACCTTCTGTTACTTTTTTTTACCCATCATCATCAGACCTGTATAATAATATAAACTACACCCTCTCTCCCACTGCTTGGCACGAGCCTGTTCTAAGTACGAGAAGGATAAGGCCACCACGCTGGTTAAGTGCGCGTTGGACTTCTTATGTCTTTCGAGAAGTTTATCGATATCTCAGACCTGCATGTGACCTGTTTTCTCACGATGTTTTCCTTATTGTTTATCAAGCGATAATTCATAAATTTATACGCACATAACTTTGAAAAGCATTGGTGCGCGCTGTGTATTCGAACCCGAATCCTTTTATAGAGACCGAGTATATTATAGATTAAAGCGATAGAATCGATAGAGATAGCCTAGTGGTAAAACCTACAGGTCAGATTATAAGATACTGGACTTCGCGGTTTTTTTTCGGTAAACTAGATATATTTTTAAAAACGAATAAGTAGGTAGGTACACGTTATTAGTAAACTGGTGTAACTTCAAAACGTAACGCAATAGTACCTTGTATTTAAACTGTGGAACCCTAAAAACGTTTATGAAACTTTTCTCTAGGTAGGTTAAAGCGATAAAAATGTATTTACTTATGAAGCCTTACGAATCATCTTTACAGGTTTAGCCCGTTTAGATAATACGATAGTGTGGCTAATAGTAACATTTTATATTTAAGTATTTTTATTCACATTATACCTACTCTGTTATGTAACTCTCACCACAGGGAGACCCGTACTGTACATCGAAATTCAACTGGTCATCATAGTGCTAATAGGGAATCGAGGGAACCATTTTCCATTCGTTATCTGATCGAAGAAAAAATACATCCCTGAACGATTGAGATTGACCGATTTAACCACCGATCACTTTATAACATTCAGTACCTACATTAGGAATGATAATAATCATAAGCATCATCATCAGCCCTGAATATAAACTGTCCCACTGCTGGGCAGGGGCCTCTTCTCACGAAGAGAATAATATTTACGCCTAATTAGTGTACTAAACTATAATCCTATTTCGCAGGTCTCTTATTATTGGGTGCAGACTGCAGAATCAGAAGAACACCTAACATAACCAATTATGATAGATAAATGGAAAGATAATGCTTTATTGTACATTACATACACACCAAATACACAATTTACATATAAGGACTGGCAAACATTAAGCTACCCGAGAGGACGAGAATTAATTTGGCCAGTCACCAAAAAAATGTTGAGAAAAAGCTGTTATCTCGTTCGGCAGTTAGTCGACCAATAGAATTTCGATACCCAGTGCTGGACAACACCACAGGCCATCATTATTATTAACGTGGCAGTAGTCTTTGATAAAACGTGAAAATATATGCCCTTACTGTTGTATTCCAAGGCAGCGATAGCCTAGTGGAGATACCAACAAACTGCCATGCAGAGTATCAGGTTCGAATCCTCGGCGTGCACCAATGACTTTTTGGAGTTATGTGCGTATTGAATTGTTAATTATCGCTTGTCCCGTGCCTCGGAGAGCGTTAAGCCGTCGGTCCCGGTTGTCATGAAGATCTTTGACAGTTTTTTTTTTTTTTTTTTTTTTTTTTTTTTTAAAGACAACTCCCGCACTAGGACTAAATCCTGTGTCGCGGGGGACTTTACAAACATACAACGAACGGACACAATGAACACCCAGACTCGAAACAACAATTTATGAATCACACAAGGTGTTGTCTCGTGTGGGAATCGAACCCACAACACGCGCGCAGTGTCAAGCGGCGAGGTGGCCGCTTAAACCACTACGCCAACCGTGCAGTCCTCAGTCGTTAGGTATAGGGCGTCAGTACCTTCTAAATAAACTGACACTAGTCTAAACCATGGAATATCGCTATCCCTTCGGGTTGCGGAGGGCAGACAGGCAGTCGCTCCGTGGAAAAGCTAATATTCAGCCAAATTCGGTTAGACTAGTGAGCGGACCCCAGATTGAAACTGGGATAACGCTAAGAGGATGATGATGTTGTATTCCATAACACTGAGCTCTTATATGTCTAAAAGTGCTTATAGGTAATAGCAGTCCAGCAAATACACACTGTTTTAAAGTTCCACTAGTAATTTTTTTACAAATTACTGTTTTGTCACTTGCCTCTCCAACTAAATGTAATGCTTATTTAGTATGTCACTTGAACAATAGGTAACTAGGATTAGAACCCAAGACACACGACGTTCCAATCATGAAACGAATGCCTCATTAATTGGGTTATCGTAGTAGCCTTAATATAATTTATAAAACATTCAAATTAATTGCTGAAGGTGACATACCTACTAATAAACCAGTAAATATTTCAGACTTTACCAGGCCCTTGCAATCATTTAAATTTAATCACTAACTTATCTATGATCAGCTAGACACAACAGAAACTACGTTATTATTAAAATACAATTTCAGTTATTGCGTCCCTGACAACTTGTAAATGACCTGAATACGATCCCACTTTTTTATGCTTTTAACCCCATCGGTATTATAATGGATTTATATAGGGTGCTCCCTTATAGGGATGTAACAAAGCAATCGTTTGTCAATGTCACTTCGTGGGAACTAGCACAATAAGAATAGATACAAATAATTCGCATTACCATTCGACGTGGCAATTCTGCCAGTCGTAAAGCTAAGTCAGCAATGGGCACGAACGCAGTGAAATTTTAAGACACCTATAAAGATATCGTTATAGGAAATACAGACGGAATTCTTAATGCATTCTGTGAAAGAAGCAAGATTTGTATAAGTCTAGCTAAAAAGTCACGCAATTTTTATTTTGCGGAAGATACAAATTTCTTATTTTACTGAAAGCGTTCTTAAGAGTATTGCAAGATAGTAATTTTAATGTATATTTTCTATTCAATACACGAAAGTTGAATCGTGTAATTAAACTTCGAGGTTCCTAATCTCGTTGAATTCGTATTTTACGATTTCAAGAAATTGTCACCGCCGGCACTAAAGATCTAATTAGAAGTCTAAGTTCACGACCTTTGCATGTATTCTGAATGAAGACGGCACTTAAATGTTAAGGAATATACAAAATTACAAAGATTTTAATTGACTAATCGTACTTAAAACTAAAATAAATCTCTAACGCGAAGAACATAACATAACATTAGTAAAAAATGTCCGATAAAAGGTAATTAAATAATTAATTACTTACTTGTTGCGTACACGACGTGAAATGGAATGCGTTTGGGCATTCTAAAATAATAAAATTACTATCTCTTTACTTTTAAACAAAAACTAATATTCACTTCCATTGCTACTATTTTTTATTCACTTAAAACTGGGAGGCGCGATATCAAATATTTTGGAAACGGATAAATTTTATTAGAATCATATTTTTTGGAAATCACATATTACCGGTAAATAAATAGTTATTATTATAAATAATAAGTTGTGCTGTGTTGCAGAATAGAGTAAGAAGCGAACTGAGTGAAGTTGTCCCGGGAGGGTGGCGGTAAATTAATCAATATTTGCTGGGCCAAACTCATTGGTGGACCATTCCGAAGCACCGCGCAGGCGGCATTGATCGTAACGCCATCTAGCAGGATATGTTTTGACATTTGGAAAGTGAATTTGGTTGTTTTCCATCGTTTTAAGGGCAAATTTAACGCCATCTGCAACGGACCAATGATACTGCCTTGGGGTACACCTTAATATGTACCCAAAATATGTACTAGTTCCGAGCAGTAAATATTCTGAATGTATTATAGGTGTTTGTGATAATAGCTGTTATTTGTTTAAGGAATTAAAAAAAGCTTTATGTTAGTATATTTTTAGTATGTGTGTTTAGTATATTTTTTTCTAATAGATGTTAAGCGTTGCTGTTGAAAGTATATCGGAATCATCTATAACTTGATACGGCTATAGCAAAGTATAGAGATACTATGACATCTATACTTGTAGGACCAACTGCATTTGGCGAAAAAAAAATATATGCTCTTCGTTATTATTCAAGAAATTGACTAAAATACTATATCTTTAAAATTACTCTATTGAGAAGTATTGTTTTCTACTAAAATACTTACATAAAAAAGTTATTCTATCGGCACCATAGGTAAAACGTAGCTTAAAAGGCATAAATTAGCACTAAACCCCATGTTTAAGTCCCATAGGGTCCCACAGGGTACAATAGTGTGCCACTTAATAGGAAATAAGTAAATGAACATTTGCTGTTAAATAGATAGCTTTGAAATTTCTATTCAGATATAAGTTATCACAATCAACAACATTTATCTGCTCCCTGATAATAATCAGGCGTTTTAGTTATCGAATGATACCATAATTAGGTATTTTATTCACGAGACACAATGTCTCGTATCGCACTGATTCTTTGCTTAATGATCACACTAGTCCGGGTATTTAAGATTTTACATCTCTCATGTTCGGTAAGTAGGTTCTTATTACCTCCAAATGGGGCTTGTAGGTGACTAATTATCGCTCTAGGGTAATAATGTAGCTAGAAAAGCCCTAGGGCGGTAAGTAATTAAAAAAAAAAAAAAACATTTCTTTCTTTCAAAAAGTTCGCGTACATCTAACCATCATACTGGCTATAGACATCATGCATTCAGCCCAATGACCAAAGCGGTCGCTTTGCTATTCAGCCTTGTCTTCGTGTGAGTATTCAATTTCGTTCTTGAAAAAAGAAAGTTCTTTACTTGATTCTTTTTCATGAATAAAGGCGGGAATAGAAAACTTTTACTTTAAATATTGTTTGTTTCAGGGATTTTTTTACAATTACGTGCTAATTAGGAAAAAACATGAGTTCTTCAAGTGATGAAGATATAAGCTGCACTCCCGATTCAATGAAAATGGAAGCTGAAGCAGCAATTAACAATTAAAATCTTTTATTCTTGTAATGCCAGTTTTTTTCTACTTACCTCACAATCGAGATGTAAAGCAGAATAGTTAGCTCGGGTGTAAGCACCAATTGCACCCTCGAACTATGGGCGCCCTCGCTGCGCTCGGGCGCCTAAATATCTCGGGCTGCAATTGATGCCTTACAGCCCTTGGCTACTAATCTACTATACCCTGTCTTGTTATTATAAAATGACTTGCAATCTCATTAGCTTTGAACAGATAACAAAAATAAATATAATGTTTAAAGATCGTACATCCGAATATTACTCAAGAAATTCTACACCCAGCAAAGTTTTGATGCTGTATCAGCCATTAATGACATAGTTTATTCTCGCGAGTTGAATAAGAACCCTACTTATTAAACTCGCGGGCACATGATCTGAGCGTATGATTATATTAGCAGCGATTTCTGATTTACCAGACGATTTAGATAGGGTATTACGTGGGCCGATCCCGGCGGCACTGCAATGCCGGGCCGACCCGTGACGGGAGTGGAGCGAGCCCCGAACATCCCGTCGATTTACAAAAATCAGTTTAATATACTGGTCCCTCAGTGAGGGAACTTTCAGATATTAAGCTGAAAAGAACAGATACTACACTTTGATCTTAGCCAAAAGGCCGAGAAGCGATGCCGAACGATACGTTTCCGAGGGAGGTCATTCAGTCGCGGAGAATCTTAACATCGCCATTCAGAAAGTGACGTCGTAAGCACAGTGACATCTAGTGTTTATTTATAGCATTAAACGAGCGCCATCTTGTTACACACATGAGTAATGACTCAAACTGTAGGTATTCAACGCGTAGGTATTATGTGTTGATAGCGATACAAACCAACGCGTTATCTTATCGCGTTTATTCCAAGCGCCGTTCCTTGCATTGATGTGGCAGAACGAGAACATGGGATAAACATTGCTAACCAAAGTTTGTAGGAAGATAGTAGAAGCTATGAACAATATTATTATTGATAATACAAACAATGGAGATGAAATTTGATATGATGTTGAAGAAAGTAATAATAACGACAAAAAGTTTTATCCATTAGGGGATTAGGGCAGCTATAAACTTACAAAAATATCATCATAACATATTAACAAGGCCTCATCCAAAGAAGAACATTCCATTGAAAACAGAAAAATCCTAGCACTTTAGTAAAGGATAAATTAAATTCAAAGGATAATATAAATTCAATCAGATACTAATCATTGTTTTAATGTGATTAATCTGGCTGCAAATCTTAAAAACAAACTTAGATTTTGGACGTAGGGGCTGAACAAGCCTAAATCAGTTCACTTCACAGACGGACAATTAAAGAATTTATTAAAATTTGTTGGTTAGATCATGATAAGAATGAACTGAATAAAATACATATGTAAGATAAAAAGGCCATTCCAAATAAATATTTATTGGGGAATCTAAATAACAATATGTCAATAATGATGAAAATAGCTGTCTGAAATGATATAATGTATTAGATTGCTTAACAATTACAGTACTAAAGTTAGCGTAATCTAACAAGGATAAAACTTAAATTAAGAATAAACAATAGAAAAATATTTTGCAAATATATTCGATAAACAGATTCAAGAAAGTCATACCCGAAATGTGGCTACTTTTTATCAATTGACATGTTTACTAATGTTGCATTGCATTAAGTTTATTTATTGTTTGCTCTATACTAACTATACTAACGATTGGTTAGTTTTGACAATATTTTGCACCAATACAAATTTATTATAACAATCTACCCTACTATCGATATTTATATTTACTGTATCACCCTCTTCATGTTCAATGATTTTATTAATATGCGTATGTATTATTTAAAACATTTCTGTTTCTAATATAAAAACTAACAAAGATACAAGCACGGTGTAAGTAGTTTAAAAATAAAGTTCGATTATCCACATAAACGGAATGTGGCTAAAGTGTAAGTTTGTTGCCATAATTTATCTAGTCTCTCTAATGTTATATATATATGGTTGAATTGAATATAAAACAGTCCTGTATACTTCTTGATCGCTTTACAGATAACTTGGCTGATTCTTAATCAGTCTAAAATATAAGCATAAAACATTTCAAGCATCATCATCATCCTCTTAGTGTTATCCCAGTTTTCAACTTGGGGTCCGCTTCCTAGTCTAACCGGATTTGGCTGAATATTAGCTTTCCACAGAGCGACTGCCTGCCTGACCTCCGCAACCCGAAGTGATAGCGATATTCCATGGTTTAGACTAGTGTCAGTTTATTTAGAAGGTACTGACGCCCTGTAACGACTGTCAAAGATCTTCATGACAACCGGGACCGACGGCTTAACGTGCTCTCCGAGGCTCGGGACAAGCGATTAACAATTTAATACGCACATAACTCCGAAAAGTCATTGCTGCGCGCCGTGGATTCGAACCCGATACCCTCTGCATGGCAGTCTGTCGGTATCTCCACTAGGCTATCGCTGCCTTCAAAACATTTCAAGCATATTAATTGATAAAAATCCTAACAAATATTTTTCGCTCAAATTCTATGTAGACAGATTGATTAATGTGGTTTGATTTTATAACGCGTGCAATAGCAACATGAAGATAGAATTGCAAAAGGTTGATTTCATCTTTATAGCTTGTTCGATTCAACCCTTATATTGTAAATTGTAATAAGCTATCAACTTTGTGATAGTCTAACACTGAATTCAGATGAAAATATGTTCACGCGCGATATCCTACAGAGTCAGGAACTCACGACGAAAGTTTTTGTTTAGTGTGTGTTGCTAATTGTGATATCCGCTTCAGAGATTTGATCACTCATTCTAGACTTTATTAGCAGGCTCAAGGTCTTTCAGATGGCGATCCAGAAACCTATGATCGGAGTTTGTCTGCGGGATCGTGTCATATATGAGGAAATCCGTAGAAGAAGCAAGTTCACCGACAAAGTTCACCGAATAGTCAAGCTAAAGTGGTAGTGGGTAGAACCCATAGTTCAAAGAAAGGCCGATGGCGTAGCAAGGTTCTGGAGTGGTGAGCATGCACCGGACGAGTCAGCAGAGGTAGGATCTTCGCATGGTGGACCTACGATGTTAGGATAGTGGAAGTGGTTAGATATGAGATGCTCAATATACAGGCTGTAAACTGAAACCCCATATTGTACTAATCATTACGAACATTTTTTGCTTCGGCATCATACCTGAGAAATTACTGGTTCAGGAGATATTGAGGCTCAAAGTTACTATGGAATTTTTGTAATTAGGTACAAAATCGATGCATTTACACCGCCAACCTGTTCTATAGATGTTTTATGCACCCATAGATTAGTAGGAACAGTACTCGCCAATCTTTATGGCCGCTCTGAATGTAGCCATCGGTACGAACTTGCGCATCGTACAGTCCGGTGGACATGTCATAACCAAGAAAATATATTTGTAATTATTGAAAATTAAAATCTTCAGTTACGTTGTTAGATTAGCTATATTATATTGTTTAATTACATATTCAATAAAATTCGAGTAATGTAAGTTCAGTTAGGTGAAGGGACTTTTAAGCCTAGACTTCTTTCCTTCGTCATAAACGTTACTACGTCATACACTATTTTCCGTGTTTGGCGACGTAATACATTAAAACGACCGCAAGGCATGATCAATGACAATGGTAACTAGGTATATCAGTACAAATAACAACAAGAAACAACGATAGCAACGAGAAACAATAAAGAAGTAACACTACGAAACTATTTTAAACGCGACGATACTGTCAGAGCTCAGCGATTATGTGAGTCGTGTACGAACGTAGCACACTTACACTAACACGCGGGAGGCGAGGACGCCAGCGGGTGGAAGACAGCGCGCGCGGGCGTGCCCTGCCTCCACGCCCCGCGTACGTCCCGCTGATACCTGATTTTGTGTTCTGCGCAGCGCCATAGATAAATATAATACTTTACAGTAGCAGCGCAATGCGGCTAGGTTCGGAGCGGCTATAAAGTTTGGCGAGTACTGTATATCGAAAATTGCACGCGCGCATTTTTATAGCGGCTTGAAAAAAGTGAATACTTAAAAAAATGTCGTTTCCCAGGTTTTATTTTTACTTAGCATGACTTGACATGATGTCCAAAACGCGTAGACTTCGGCTTGGTGATGGGTCTTGTGACACCCTGTATATGTCTGGAGAAACTTTGGAAAGGAGGCTTAAGTTCAGCAGTGAACTGCTTTTGGCTGTAAAGGTAGTAAATAATTCATTCGGCAGGTATCTTTGCTTTCTTGCAAATGTGTAATGTAAGTGGTATTAGGTAATCAGTTATTCTTATTGTTACATTAGCCATTCATTTCAATTGTTTTACACATATCTGAAGTCATTCTATTATTATGATTGCATGATTTATTGTAAACTGTTTCTGGGCATCATTCGACGTCTGTGTTTTTTCTAATACTGTTGTCCAAAACGCATAATAGAATTAAGTGAAAGATTTACTTTCGAAAAATAGTTTCATAGTGTCAAGTTTAGATCATTCGACGTCTCTGTTTTTTTCTAATACTGTTGGCTAAAACGCATAATAGAATCAAGTAGAAGATTTACTTTGAAAATATAGTTATTTATATATTCATATAGTGTTTTATATATGTGTCAAGTTTGTATATCATTAGTAATTTCGGTGGTCCTGTGGTCTGCCTTGCCTCGTGTCGTGTTATGCTTTAAGATTTAAAGAAAGGGCACCGGAAGATTTATGGATTATTCTGAAATCGACTATCTTCATAAGCCGTTATAGCTGCTGTGTTCTACCTCGGACACGTTTAATCATAATTAGATTATTACCGGAAAAATATATTTTTTGAGTAAACAAATAATAGGTACTTCTGTTTTCTATCTGAGTATGATATTTAGGTACATTGCCAGCGCAGTCACCAGAATACGTTGAGCATCCTGGTGACTTCCGCTATCTCGTATCAAATTAACCCGAGATTTCCATCTTTTATTTCAGAATGGTTTTAACCACGGTACTGATATTAATACTGGTGCACTTGATGCCAGTTCAGCTGTGGCACTATACTCCTATGGGAAAGTGTAATTATAAGTACAAGGTAAGTGTCCTTAGATTTTATACATTAGGATACCTCTAATTCAATTAAGGTGAAAAGTGTCCTCAAAGTTTTCTTTTGATACCTTAAGGCTGAAAAATTCAAAAAGCTTTCTTTACGGTATTTTCATTTATTAAATACATTAGTGAAATTAATATTTTATTTTTGCTTTATACATTCATCTTTCTTAAGTACAGGACTAACAATTTTGTACAATCGAGATAGAATGTCTTCAGGTTACATTAACCTAATAGTTTTTCTTCTTCAGTTGAAGGTGGGTCAAGTGGTGGCTGTGAACAACCCCCACTGGCCGGGCATGTACCGGGCCGGAGACACGTGTCGATGGACCTTCGACTGTCCCTTAGGCTACTTCTGCCATCTAAGGTGTTACTACATCAGCATTCCATATGTAAGACTTGTTGTTCACTTACAATTTTACATTTATACCCGGAAGACATACCTTTTCTAGATTTGGTTTGTCATTCGTAATAGGTAGTGCTTATAGCGTGACTTAGCTTGTTGTTCGTAATAGGTCGGCAAAGTTAAGCAACGCTTGCACAGGTCGCCACTTGGATGGGGTCACCCATCCAAGTGGCGACCTGTGCAATTACCGTGCTTTGCAGGGCACTTAAAGCTGCCAGTCCCGGTTGTTATTTCCAGTTATCCCGGTTGTTATAACAAAATCCAACACCAGAGTTGGTCACATACACGAAAACGACGATACCATAGATTCCACACATAACTTTTTTTTTACTTTCAGTCACCTGGTTGCACCAGAGATAGGCTGCTGGTGTCCACAACGGGTGATATGGAGTTCAGGGACGCCCAGCTGTATTGTGGCCGATCGTACATTAAAACCAAGTCAATCAGTTCGAGGATCGTTTTAGGTAAGGTTATTTTTTCATTGCTATAACTTCAGTGTTGTCTCGCACTACTTTTCGCTAGTGATTCGTGTGTCAGTCATAATCATGATAATGCAGGTTTGAAGAACTGATTTTGGACTAAGTATTGATCTGCAATTATTTGTAATTCTCCGCTGCATGAAAATAATCGGCTGCTATAACTTTCTCAAGTTTGACATCTGACGACAAGTGATGCCAGGTTTAGTATACAAACGAAGATTTCAAAAACAATAAAGACAAAATATTTAAATTTGGTCAAATGGGAATATATTTTACGATGAAAATATTTATTTCTTAACACTGAAGATATTGTAATTTGATTCCAAATATAATATGACAGCGGGTTGTGCGGGCGCTGCTGCTGCTTCAGCGGTGACTCTCAAAAGGCGCAAATACATAAATCTAGTAGGGGATTATGTATTTGAGCCGTTTGGAGTTGAAACGTTGGGACCATGGGGTCCAAGTTCTAAATCTCTTTTTAGAGATCTTTCAAAGAGACTTGTTGACGCCTCGCGTGACCAGAATGCTGGCCTGTATTTGGCACAAAAGATCAGCATTGCCATACAACGTGGCAATGCTGCCAGCATTCTGGGCACGCTTCCAATTGATGGCGATGTGGAGGATTTTCATGACGCCCTTTAAATTTTGCTTTTACTTTTTTATCTATTGCCTTTTATTTGTTAGTTATTTAAGTATAGGAATAATTATTTTAATTTATGTGTAAATAGCCACTTATAGTTAGTTTTAATTCAATTGTATTTAACCTTACACGAAAATAAATATTTGCCAGATAAAAAAAAAAATATGACACTCTTTTTAATTTAACCTGTTCTGCCCAATCCCGAGGGAATTTCATGAAATCCTTTCTTAATGCACCCTTACGGTCCTCAAGGAACACAAAAAGCTATAGCTTATCTGTCAGTCAGTCAGTAAAACACACACACTACAAACTCATATTTTCTTCTTCCAGGATTATCAACAAACGAATTTAGCAGTGGAGGCAGTTTTAAATGCGCAGTGAGGACAGAAGCAATCGTCCACATAGACACGTTTATAAACGCCTTAGGAATTAAAACAGACTTCAAAACGCTCAACAGACTGAGAGGACACAAACTGAATGTGATAGATCTTTATAAGGCATCATCACTCATGCCATTGACAGAACTCGAGCAAAGCACCAGATATAAGTTAGCTTTTATCAAGGAACAGTTGCCAGATACGACCACTGAAGCTTCTGTTTTGGATGACATTATGCAAGCTATTGGTTAGTGACAGTTCTGATTTTTAAATAACTCGCGTTTGGAATACAGCCTGCAATGTCAAAATAAATTTTATATCCATATTCGAATGGATAGTAGTGCTATAAGAAGAACCTGAAAGAAACTCATGCCACTGTTTTAACTTACCAAATTGAAACTGATCCGCGTGGTCGGCATAACGGCCGAGGGCCTAGAGTAATATCCTTACCAGTTTGTCTTATCCGAGGACTCCTGTAATATGTACTTACCATTATCTAAAAACTGACAGTGGTAGGTACATAATAAGGGATAGCACAATGACATACATACACTGTCCGTGTGGTGACGGATTAAGAATACAAAATGTCACCATCCCATATCATCCCATGGGTGTCGTAAGAGCCGACAGAGGGACCATACTATGCAGAAAACAGCACTGTAAGAGAAGGAAAACTTGAAATAAACCCTATACCAACCCGTTTGGCCAGCGTGGTATAGTAGGCCAATTCCTCCTTTCAAAGGAGAGGCTTAGTCCAGCAGTGGAATGTAAAGGGCTGATGATGATGAAATGACATACAGTGAAACAATCTTACATAACAAGACTAACTTTATTTTTTATTACTTTAAAATTTGTTTCCTTTCCAGGATTGAAATCAACCAAGCGAAATCCGATGGGAAGAGCAATAGCCACCACGAAATCAATGAAGCCTCTAGACAGGCTCATACATTCCTTAGGACTAAACGTGGTCAGAACAACTACTACGGCGAAATCGACAACAAAAACAACTACTCTGCCGCATAAACGAGCAAACAGGACAAAATATCATTTTAGTAATATTGAACTTATGCCGTCTATATCCATATTTGATGCTATTATCGATGCTATAGGAAAATGATGTACTTGACCGTCTAACAAGAGATTTAGCAAATTATACTAACATTTTAGTAAATTGCGTAACGGTGCTGATTCACTGGCTCATTCACGGGTAATGAGCATTTGCGAATGTTACATAACAGAAAAACAAACTAGAGCGTTTCAGCGAGCAATCTATCAAGAGTTCTGGTGAGCATTCTAGCGGATGAACAGTAAATTTGCTTCGAGCTTATTGCAGACTAGAGGACGCCAGCATCTACGCCTGCATTTTTTTTAAATTTACCCGTTTTGGCCGATCCCGTGAGAATTTCGGGAAATCACTTCTTAGTGCACCCCTACTGTCCCCAAGGAACATACATGCCAAATTTCAGCTTCCTGCGCCCAATACTTTCGGCTGTAGCGTGTCTGTCAGTCAGTCAGTAACGCAAGGATTTTATATATTAAGAAGATTAGAGCTTTAGCTAGAAATATAGTAAAGAATTTCCTAGCGATGTTCTCTGTTTGTTGTTCAGTTTGACTTAATTAAAAACGGCGAATACTTGATGTTCTGTCACTAGTGTATGCTAAAGTCTGTCAGCAGCTTTACGAAGCGTTAAATAAATTAGTTCATGTTCAAAGAGCTTCGTACAACTTCAAAGTGCCTATGGTTCACTTCAGTTTGAAGCCCTTTATGTAACATATTTACTTTCGATTCGTACGCTTTTCTTTCAATAGCCATGTGAGAGCATTTATGCAAGCGAGTCTAATATCTTCTACCAAGTCCACCAACTGCATAGTTACTATTGTTTTGTAGTTTGTAGTGGTTGGCAGTGATAGTGACTTTACAATAAGGAACCTATCTTAATTAGCCAATAATTTTACCTGAAATACAGATGCATTTTGGACACTTGTACATAAATGTAAATAAATTAAAATCTTAAATAAAAATAAGATTGTGTATTTATTTCTCATTATTTTCCCTTCAGTTTTAGTTTATGATAAACATGTTTAATTCATGTTACCAGAAAATACATAGGTACATACAGTTTATACTAAAATAGTAAAAATACAGTATCGTCTGCTTGCAAAACGGGTACATACTTTAACCGATTTTAGCTTTGGCGTTAATATTTAAAATTATTTGCTTTTGTTATTGACTTATTAACAGATTTATAAACGGAGCCGGTTCTCAATCGGTTGTATGTTCTTATATATGTTTGTTTGTAACCACAAAACTGCGTCCATTATTAACTTATTTAAAATTTATTTTATGTATAAAATAGCTGAAATTCCGTTTGATGCGATCCAAGACTGAGGAATGAAAGTTGACTGTTTTTATTTTGCTAGATTCTTTTATCTTGTCCAATTACTTCGTTTATTGTACAACGCAATATCCAGCACCGGGTGTGTTCGCCTGGATCCATGGGAGCACAGTATCGATCCTGGTGTTGACGGCTGGGTACCCTGAGGCACAGGACTGGCCGTAGCTGATGATGCCCACGCTGAACAGACGCTGGGTAGCTGTGTCCGTGAACAAGACAGGGCCGCCGGAGTCGTACTAAAAAAAATAGATGAAAGGATTGATGTAGGTATTTAACTCATCAATAGATATTGTAAAACGAAGTCCTCTTCTCTTTCCCTCATGTCTGTATAAAAGCGATAAAGTCAAAGTCAAAATCATGTATTCATTTAGACCACAAAGTGACGCTTATGAACGTCAAAAATTAAAGTTAATTACTAGATGATTCTACATTTACATTTACTGCCACGTTCGCAATGCAAACCACGAGAAAGAACGGCCAATATATACTATAACGGGCAAGATAAACATAAGAACGCCCTAACGGATACTTGTACGGATTTCATCAATAGGGAGTGTGGTTCACGAGAAAGATTTGGTTATATACCTAATTTATGCGGGGAATGTGTTAAACCGCCACCAGAAAATTGCTGAGATGGAGTTGATATTGCTATTTTCGTAAAGGTTGGATCATTCTTGTAGAAATTGTTCAGTCTAGCATATATTCTGACTTCAAGTCTAAAATTGACATCATATATCTTTGTTTAAAAGATAACGCCCGCACTAGTAATCAATCTTGAGTCGCAGGGGACCTAACAAACATACAACCAGCCGACATAATGAATACTTACCCATTGTCAATTACGAGTAGTAGATAATATAATTAAACACTATTTTGCTTACCTGGCAAGAATCTTTTCCAGGAGTGTATGTACACATTTGTCTATCAGTAAGCTGTGGCACCATGGACCGACAGTACTGTTGGTTAATCACGTCTACCTCAACCTTCTGTAGCGTGTTGGAAGTTGGGCCTCCGGGGAATAGCGTGCCCCAACCTGGAAATATCAAAAATATAGAAGTAAGCATGAATTAGCTTTTAAGCATAACTTCGTGCCAAATCTGGTAAGGCGTGAAATTAAAGAAGTGGTAGGATGCCCTTCATTTACTACGGAATCCAATATTCGAAATATAGATAGATCTGTAGATTTTAGATTCGTTTTTGACAGTTTTTGACATCTGCTCCATACAAAATATGTCAAACACGAATCTAAAATTTACAGATCTATCTATAGTTCGAATATTGAAAATGGCCGAAGAACGCCGGCTATCAGCAGTAGGTGTCTTTTGTTTAAAATTATGCATGTAAAATGAGTTTAAACTATACATTATTAAAAGAAGTCGTCCTTTCGTCCTGTCTGTCTGTATGAACGCGATAGAATCCCAAACTATTGAATGATTTTTTGTACGATTTTCACCATTAGATAGTTCGACGGATCTTCCTGAGGAAGATTTAGGAGCATAATTCATGCGGGCAGAGCAACTGGTAAAATCTAGTAAATTATATTTATGGTGGCTCGTTCATACCAAGCATTGTAACTTTTGCTCCAGTGAAGTCAGCATTCTGGTACTTGAAGGGTAAGCAGGCGGGTCCCACGCGTTCACTGAACGTAATGATGCTCGACACAAACACTATTGAGATGTCGTAGTCAAAGTTCGATCTGCAAAATACAAAATAATTATAATTATTATTATTTCTGTATTTTTTATTTATAGACTCACGCCTGTATCCCCGAAGGGTTAGGCAGAGGTGTAATATTACACCCACACTTCGTGCTGCTACTGACAATTCGGAAAAACCCAGTAACACTTTTGCCCGACCCGGGAATTGAAGCCGGGACCTCCGATCAGCAGTCGCATACGCTATCCACTGGACCACGGAGGCAGACCAATAATAATTATAATAGTTAAATAAAAGTATAAATTGTTTCAGGGCAAATTAATCTAAAATTTATCGCAGATATTATTAGGTAAGTAGATCACTCACTCTATTATACAGGATGTTGATGCACAATATTTTCAGGGGTTAATATATCTACTACTGTAACTGAATACAAATACATGAAAAATAACTCATTAAAACTTAATTTTCTTTTTTAGTGTTCATGTATTTTAAAGAGCATCTCGGTCACGGTAATAATATCTAACAGTATTGTAACTCCATACAAACGCACGAAACTCGAGTTATACCTACGCGCCTCGAGCAGAGTACCCATTAGACTGGGCGGACTGTGCCTTCAGTACCCGCAGCCGCTATCGTGCCGCAGCTCGCATGCGGCGCGTCTGGTAGGTATATAACTCACGAAGACGGCCGAGTTACACTACTGTTAGATTATATTACCGTGTCTCGGTGTAATTGACCGCTGCCGTCGCTCAGCTGATAGCCGCGAGCTCGCATTGCAGTTACCTAACACATACAAGCACACGTACCTGCCATGCAGTCTTATTCTACGCCTTTCATTCAGTTTATTCTGATTTTCTATCGAAGTAGCATGAAAATAGGTTCCTATATTATCGGACACTGTTTGAAATAATTTTAGGTAAATATGTATAATGCCTATATTGTATTACTAAAATATTTTGCAAATGCAGATCAACACATCGTATAGTTTCGGTTTATTTCCTTTGGTTGTAATCTTAATAGTGGGATGGATCTCAGACTCCAAACACCAAATTGAATTAAAGTGAAAAATGGTGCAAAGAAAAGGGTTTCATATACTATAACAGAGCTCATACGACAATATTAGTTGTACTTACTCTGTGTACCACGGATGAGTCTGGAAGGCGGATATCCTATATGCCTGTGTAGCCGGTGAATCACCTGCAAAATTATGAAAAAAAAAATCATGTACCCATGAGGAATACCATGTCTGAGGGCCTTTGATTTGGACGCACAGCACACACTACAGATACTACGCAGATAGATGCTATTAGGTAGGTACATGTCGCCTAGAAGAATGTCCCTGTCTGCTTTTGGTTAAAATAAATAACATGTGCGGAAGTTGCCTGAAAGAGCATGATAAGACTCACGCCTGTATCCTCGAAGGGGTAGGCAGACGTGTAATATTACACCCACATTTCGCCATGAATTTTTAGGCCCCACGTAATAGGGGGCGAGCCTATTGCCGTACCGGGCACCTTACCAGACTCCGTGTTGCTACTGAGAATTTCCTTACGGAAAAACGCAATAAAACTTTGCCCGACCTGCGAATACCCGCGAAACCCACGAAACCCGAGACCTCCCAATCCCACGCGCACATTAATGCCGCGAGACCAAGGAGGCAGTCCTGTGTCTTTGTTTTACACTTTCGTACCTACATGTTCAAGCTCATGGCGTGAATACACTTGTTAGGTCTGTAAGATGGACCCGCAATTGTGCCGCTTGCCATACTATACTGCACACTGGTAGATTCGAGTAAGTAAGTTTTTTGTCACTAAAAACTAATGGTTGGATAAATAGAAAGCCACTATCAGATTATTAGACGTTGATGTTCGGGCCAGATAAATTTTGCAGCTGATTATATCAACTGCTTCTTGAACCTAGGTATCTTATCATTTGACATACTATGTGGACCTCATATAATCTAATTAAATAATAATGAATCACCGATATGTTTGTACGCACATAAATTTCAAATGACTGTACCAAATTGGATAAATCTTTCTTTTATCAGTTCGTTATTGTCAGGAGAAGGTTTGTATAAAAAATACTTATTCAAAAATATTATTTTTCTATTTTTTAGTATAGGTAGGCAGAGGTGTAATATTACACCCTCATTTCGTCATGAATTTTTAGGTCCCACGAAATAGGGGGCGAGCCTATTGCCGTTACTGGGCACATCACGAGACTCAGTGCTGCTACTGAGACTTCGCCAAAACTCAGTAACACTTTTGCTGGACCCGGGAATCGAACCCGGGACCTCCGATCAGCAGTCGCATACGCTATCCACTGGACCACGGAGCCATTTAAAATAATATAAAATATAGCGTACGATTCGCCGGGTCAGCTAGTTTTGAATTAAGCATTTGCATGACATCATAGGTGACGTGAAGTTTATCTCCCCTTACCAACAGTGACATCATGCTCGCCCACAATAACAGCGTAGTTAGCCGCCGACTGCCCCGCCACGCAGTGCGCCGCCGTCAGCAGATGCCACTGCGAGATGATGGTCGCGCCGCACATGATCTGCGATACACGCACGTCGGCGATACCCGCCATGCTCGGGAACTCGTTCACGCCTGTCTCTACGCCTCCTACGATGCGAGTCTAGAAAATAACAGTAAACTTTCTTGCGTTGAGGTTGTGGTACAAGATATTCGAATTATAAGCAGATTAGCTCCGGATTCGAGTCAAGAGATAAAATGCTCCTACTCTTATATTTTGTATTATTACTTTTTTTGACAGAATAAATGATGTGTCGCGGGAGACAAACTAAAATCAACCGACACAAGGGATCATGTCTGTCAGTCTCGGACCAAATCGGTCAATCAACGGACACAAACGATATTCAGACTCAAAACAACAATTTGTGGATCGCAAAAGGGAAAGTCTCTTGTGGGAATCAAACCTATATCACTCAACTGAGTGTCAAGCGAAGAGGCGACCGATTAAACCACTACGTCATCCGTGCTGTCAAGATATTATGTCCAAAATGCGTGTAAATAATTGGACGAACCGCTCTTCTGTCACCACAGCGGCAGCTGGGCGTCGGAGTGGCCGCCTCAGCCGTCAGCTGGCACGTGAACCTGCCACCTGAACTCCTCGTACTAGCGGATAGTCCTGAAATTGTCCATTACTTCTTAGTGTTGAACAGCAGCGTTTATAGTGGGACATTGTGTGGGCTTATAGTGCGGTGAAGCAGCGCTTATAGTGGGACTTTTCCTGGGCTTATAGAGCTGTGATATATTGATTTTGACTGACAAGAGACTTAAGAGTACTTTTTTTTAATAGTTCTATAGCAATGAATACAGATTATGTCTATAGGGAGCTTCTATAATAATATCATGGGCTGAGTACATAATTATCTACATAATTATCACGATGTATAGGTATGCATGGTGTAGGCCAAATCCTCTCATTAACTCACAATATAATTGTGACTCAAAATAATAAAGGTTTATGAATACAACTGCACAACTTGCCGATTAACGATTAGAGTTCAAATTCGAAATATAGGTGGACTTTGCCAGCTTTACTCACCCAAGCTGATTCTGGTGCTGGTAGACAGAACGTTGAGAGTTCCACTTCCGCAGTAGATCTGTGCATTATTGAGCTGAGTGTCTCCACTCAAAGATACCAGGAGACGGTCCAGCGAACACGAAGTTGACTAAAAATGTAAAAAGTAGCAATGATAACGTTGAAATGATAATAAAAACATTCACTGATCCGTAGTGTTTTGTAAAATTGCACATTTAAGATTGTACAATTTTTCAGCTTTCCATAATGTTCCCGAATGACATGTGAATTATGCCAACACGCACTTAACCTAACCGTTCTCGTTGTGAGAAGAGGCCATTGCCCTGTGGTTTGACATTTTAAACAGGGCTGATGATGATGATGTAAGGAGAAAGGGGAAGCATGTGCTTTGTAGTGGCATCTTACGGCGTAAAATAATAAATTAACTAGAGAATGCTCCCAGCCTCACCTTGTCTGCATCTCTGCCTACATCTTCGGGGATACAGGCGTCAGATACAAAAAAAAACGCCCGCAGCTACAACTACACATTTTGTTATAACTAAACCCTTTCTGCCCTATACCGTGGCAATTTCGAAAAACTCCGTACGTAGAGCACCCCTACTCTGCTCCTGAATGAACATCCATGGCATATATCAGCTTTCACGCCCAATAGTTTCGGTTGTGCGTTGTCTGTCAGTCAGTCAGTAACGCCAGAATTTTATATATACAGAAGAGTAGTGGCTCACCTGCGGCAACGATATCTCGGGACATGACAGCCGGCAGCGGTAGCCCGAGGGACAGTCGGCTATCCAGCGGCATGTCGCGCCGGGCCTGTACGAGTTGGGCCAGTTCGGACTGTTGATCGTGTACGTTCTGCCCACTTGGATCTGAAAGGATACGGCCAGATTAATGATCGCTTTTTACACTAGTTGTATAGAAATTAAATATTAACGGCCCCTTTCAATATTTCGTATATACATGGATATTTTGAACCTTAGTTCAAATATGTACCTCGTGTATGCAAATCTGTGGATAGATCAAATATCGGGATCAACGAACTTGATCAGAAGTTATATTGGAGGATTCAGAAAATAAAGATCGGGAGACAAGCAACGAAGAGATATAATGATGAGAAGATACGCACCACGGATATGAGCATTAAATTGTAGCTTACCTGTTGATAATAGTCACAAGTGTTATCCTGGGCAAAGGCTAGCTGTGTTACAGCAAGAACTATCGCAGCACCCACAAACATTTCTGTAATAAACACAGTACTGTATACAAAACACGTAACAGACTTTTGCCATTATCACTGATATATTTCGACAATGCACAAACCAAAATCAACGAAATCAATTTAATATTTAGTAGATACTTAGATTAAAATTAAAGTACCTTTAATATCATTAATTCAATATAATCCAAATAAACTGCAATTTAATTAAACTTTATTTGCGTGAATTACAAATATTAAATTTAACCAATTTTTACGATAAACTTCTGTAAATCGGTAACAGTTTTGAATTGGCTTGTGATGAAAACATCGTCGTGTATTTTCCCCGTGCTACTTTGTTTATCAAACTAGCTCTTCATTTATCATTCATGAACTATTTTTTTAAATCCCTAGATAAGTATATTTTCATACATAGTAGTGTTTCACTATTTGTGGTATCTAGTGCAATGTCGCAATCATTAGCAACATAAAACACTCTTACAATAAAGATAAAATTATGCATGGTTTGATAATAAACGTTAATTCAAACAAGAGTACAGGTATCTCAAATTGAGATATCTTTCTCGACTCCCAGCACAAAGTATAAATTCTATATCGTTGTAGACTACTATCACGCTCACGCTCAGAACAATTAATTATATTGTCCTGTGTGGATTGAACCCAAGACGTGCGTCGCACTGGCCTGGAGGAGGCGACCAGTCGACCACTTAACCTATTACGTATCTATATGTGCATAATTATATAATTACCTGCTAGCCTGCTTTGTGACACCGCTTCAAATCAAAACTGTCAGTGGATATATAATAATTAACAAATTGTTTTATCTGAAAACGTGATTATCAAATTGATAACGTTGCTTTAGATATGTATGATTAAGTAGAAAGAATACGTGGCTAATTATCGCAATTAAATCTTCAATTTGTCATTAGGTATAGTTTGTTTTGTTATTTACATTTCTTGTTACAAGTGACTGCCGATAGCAAAGTGCCGTGTCATATCAGCTGAAAGATAGTTTTGAGTATTGTATCACTATAACATATAAGAGAAAATGAATGAATAAATGTGGGCTCTGAATCTCGCCTATTTCTTTTAGGGTAGGATATAATATGACCATAGCCACAAGATACTTCTATCTTCTAAGTATTATTGGTCAGAACTTAGAACTAATCATTCCACATTTATCTATAACAAAAGGAACTAACTTATGTTGCCAAATGTTATGGAATTGCATACAGATTTTGTCTAGTACCAAAATACGCATCAAGACCAATCGAACGAACTAAAACTTGATGACGTTGTGTCTTTTTATTGCGGAGTACGTACCGTAACTAAGTAGGTATGTGCTAGCGGTGCCTAGACACAGGGCGTAAGCGCAAAAGAGACCAATTTTGATTTCGATATTTATTTTTTAGATAAAATTAAGTTTTCAAGTGTGTAGTTCTTGAAGCCTTCATTTTGCCGGTACTACCTATCGCAAAGCTAAATTATGTAGGTATCTTGCATTGCACACGAATACGAACAGTGAAGGAGCTATCTTCGTTTAAAAATTAATAGCCACCTTTCTTTTGCGTCAGGGTAAATTATTACCCCAGAAATTGCCTTGAAGGTATTACTGTAAAAAGTACAAAAACATCTAACTTTTAGATAATATACTTTATTATATAAATTAACTTAAAACGTTTAATAATAACAATTAGAATTAATTAACAAATTAACAATACAATATTGCAACAATCTTAAACTACAAATTATTGAAGTAATTAATGCACATTATTTATTATTCAGTTTCGTACAGAAAAGGAGAAAACATTTTTTATCTGTCATCATATCATTTCATATCATTTTTAGGTCCCACTTTCTGTCCCCAGCCCATCAACATACCTATTCTTTAATATTAAATCCCCAGGAAATATGCTTATAATCTAAGCCCGAGTAGGTTTCGCGTTGAACGCAATTTCAATCGAACTTTGATAGTAGGAGATCCATGGAAGAGCGACTTTTACTAATTTGTTGAACGAATGAAAATTTTAGGTATAGAAAATTTTGCATGTTAAAAAATTTTTCGCGAATGGTTATGATGAAATATAATTATGGCAAGATTCATAAACCTCGCCAAGCGCCTTTCCTGCTAGGTTTTTATGCAGAAAACACTTTTCACAATTGAAACGCCAAAAAATAGAGAACTCTACATTTACGCACTCTTTAGGGTTGAAACGTTCGGTTCGTATGAAATCGAAAATATTTTTTTTATCTAACGCATTCGCGATAGGTACATGCTAATTTTCAAATTTTGATATGAAATTTTTTTTATCCATTAAACAGATGGGTGAAGGTCTTTCTTCAACGGATCTTAAGACTATGATTGCTTGTGTAATAATTAACGTGTATTTTGTAGTCCGAAAGCGCAAAATGTAATAACATATAACCTAAAAATACAATTACACTATAAACATTACACGGGCTTGGGAACTGACGAACTTTTGATTAATGATTCATCGAACGATGATTATTATATCCAGTTGGTTTATTAGCAACCATGACATTTTTCTCTTGCAGTGGACTGCAAGTAATACCAACTACCTAAACGACTCAGCCAGAACATTCTTAGGCAGAGGAAGGTCTTCATCATACGCCGAGTTGTCAACCTGAGGTGCAGCAGTTGTAGTCGTCGTCGTCGGCGGTTTGATGCCGGGTAGTCTATTTAGCGAACTCACGTTAGTTTTCCCTTCAACAAATTCTTTGAACGATTCCAGACGGGTCGCTGGTTCGATTCTGATCGCACAACTGAACCTGCCTGCTGGGCTATCAGCGCTTGATATTAGACCTGCAACAAAATAAGTTTAATCGCTGGCTGAGCCCGCGGGCACGGTGACTAGGGTAATGTTAAGTCTTTCTAGATTAATGGATCAGGATTATCCATCACAAAGATAATTACTGAAGTCGGTCCGGTAGCTCTTGAAATACTATATCTTTAAGATCATCTTAATAATCCACTATCGTCAGTAATACATTTCGTTTTCATATAATAACAACCCATGGAATAGCTCCAGGAGTAAAAATGGACCGAAGGGAACAGTAGATTCAAGCCGCCGCGCCGCCGCGTCGGCATCCGATTCATATTAAAAATTTGAAACAAAGGCTTTCGCAACAATTGATATTGATTTTACTACACGTTTTTGATTCGTATCCGTTTACTGAAATGCAATTTTAAATAGTATTTATTTAAATGTAGCGTTTTGGTCGTCTCTATAGTCTGATATTTTTTTTATTAGTAGTAATTTTTATTTCTTCTGTACCTATCAATAGGTTTCTTATATTATGAGGGGCTTGTTATACCTACCTACTTAAAAGCATATTCACCGCCCTATGAAACAGATCCTTTTTTATATAAAGACAACTCTCGCACTAGGAAGAAATTCCTGTATCGCGGGGGACTTTACAAACATTCAATCAACGGACACACAGAACACCCAGACTCGACACAACAATTTTTAGATCACACAAAGTGTTGTCTCGTGTGGGAATCGAACCCATGACATGCGGTGCAGTACCAAGCGGCGAGGCGACCGCTTAAACCACTACGCCAACCGTGGAGTCGAAATTCGATTTTATAAAGAGTCCATAATAAAATTATTCTTACCGAGAGCCAGCTTGGTGCGATTGGACCTGGTGTTAATGACCTTTTGACCACAATATGCCTTAGCTCGTCTGAACTTGGCGTCACCTGTTTTTGATATCAACAGCTTGTCTAAGCCGCAACTTGGTGTCTGAAATACATACAACAATAATCGTTATATGTTTAGCGCACAAAGATATTTAAAGATGTTAGTACTACATTGTAGATTCTTCTTTCTTCTTTTGTTTAGGTTAGGCAAATGCGCGAAACAGTATGTGCATACTGTTTCGCACATTTGCATATTTTTTTAGCGATGAAATGCAATGCAGTGTAATGCTGTATCAACTTAACATATTTTACCAGATTTGCACCATTTTGACGCAAAAGAATTTTGGAGCAACCAATAACTTCACATCATTCTCATCATTCTCCTAGTTTTATCCCAGTTTCAACCTGACCTGGCTTAATAGTCTAACCGGATTTGGCTGAATATTAGCTTTTCCACAGAGTGACTGCCTGTCTAACCTCCGCAACCCGAAGGGATAGCCATATTCCATGGTTTGGACTAGTGTCAGTTTATTTAGAAGGTACTGACACCCTATAACGACTGTCAAAGATCTTCATGACAACCGGGACCGACGGCTTAACGTGCTCTCCAAGGCACGGGGCAAGCGATTATTTATAATTCAATACGCACTTTACTCCGAAAATTCATTGGTGCGCGCCGTGGATTCGAACCCGATACCCTCTGCATGGCAGTCTGTTGCTATCTCCACTTGGCTATCGCTGCCTTAACCAATAACTTCACATATATTTTTTTATACAGTTTTCATCAAAAGATTAAAATGAATTGAAAGACTTACATGAGGTAGCGCCATGAAGTCACATCGTATTCGGCAGACATGTCCCCTGGGGCCATAAAACATCCATCTGCACGTCTGTCCTGCACTGTACGGAGCCGGCCAGTGGGGGTTCTGTATGTGGCAAACTTCACCAACAGACAACTGAAATGGTAAATACAAGTTATTGACAAAGATTTCTCTCTATACAAGTTTATTTATTTTATTTATAGACTCATGCCTGTATCCCCGAAGGGGTAGGCAGAGGTTTACATTACACCCACATTTCGCCATGAATTTTTAGGTCCCACGTAATAGGGAGCGAGCCTATTGCCGTACCGGGCACATTACCAGACTCCGTGCTGCTACTGAGAATTTCCTAACAGAAAAACCCAATAATACTTTGTCCGACCCGGGAATCGAACCCGAGACCTCCCAATCCCATGCGCACATTTATGCCGCGAGACCAACGAGGCAAACTATACAAGTAGGTAATAGATAAAATATGGATATGTGTATCTCGCTCGTACTCAAAATAATTTTGCCTTCGCCACATAGTAAGTACGAAACTGCCTTTTGCTATCGAATATCTCCAGGCTGCTTTTGCTATCGCGATTTGACATTATAAAACATTGTAGAAAACTGTACCTACTCAGTTTTGGATAGATAACCACTTTACGCTTTTACATAACGTATGGTTTTAGGCTTTCGGAAATTCGGCACTATAACAGTAATTAAGTCTTTTTTTATGTATTTAACGCCGTGTCTCTCAAACATACAGACAGTTGTCGACTTCTGGTCTAGGAGTTTAAAATTAATACATAGCAATATTTGAACTGATTTAGAATAACTTACGTGTGTATTAATTAATAATAAAAGTTGACAATCCGAATAATTTCAGTCAGAGAGTTGAAACGAACAGAATGTGAGAAATATAATGACTAAAGTACCTAATAATGTTGTTGTAGTAATGTTGTACAATTTTTTTACATTTCCAGTAACAATTGACAACATTTCGTACTTGTAAATGTAAAAAGAACCATATTTACAAGTTGGTATCCTCACAACGAAGAAACTTGCCACTAAAGGCTTCACATTTTAAATTAAAAATCGCCACTCGAATCGAATCTCACTCCGTCAGTGGCGATTTAAGTTTTTTATTTTTATTTATTCGGTTCGTTAAAATTTTTCGCAATGTTAGCCATCGTACTAGCGCTATCCCGCGGTTAGGTACATCCAAGACGCTTGAAGCCTAACCAGCTTTGACAGAGTATTAAGTTATTAACTTTGCCTCAGAGCGAATGCTGTGCTGAGTTGTGCTGTGTTCCTGGACCTAAAGGGCGATATATCATAGCTTAGACCAGTGTCAATATTTTTTTTTATTATTATTGTTTTATCGACTCACGCCTGTATCCCCGAAGGCGTAGGCAGATGTGTAATATTACACCCACATTTCGCCATGAATTTTTAGGTCCTACGTAATAGGGGGCGAGCCTATTGTCGTACCGGGCACATTACCAGACTCCGTGCTTGCTACTGAGAATTTCCTAACGGAAAAACCCAATAACACTGCGCGACCCGGGAATCGAACCCGAGAATCGAACCCAATCCCACGCGCACATTCATGCCGCGAGACGCGTTTTTTATTTTTATTTATCAAACTTCATACATACACTATAATGATATATGTATAGGCGGACTTAATGGTAGACTGCCTTAGGCATTCTCTACCAGTCTACCTTTTAGGTAGTGCACAGATTGAACAAAGTAGGTTGGGTGGAGTTATGTGTCGGACAGAGAAAAAGTAGATTGAAGAACGTAGCGTTCTGTCGTAGTTGGAATATCAATACTTAAAATAAGGGGTTAAATAGGTAGGTGGGTTTGGACACATGAGGATAGAGTAAAGTGTTGTGAGGGCACGCATACTACGGCGTTGATGGTAACCATTTCAAACGGGAGCGATAAGTAGACACATGGTCATACTTCACATACTTGCGAAGATTAAAGACGAATCGACTGCAGTTATTGTGAAGACGGTCAAGTTTATTGAGAAGGTCTGCATTCAGGGTCGAAATAACACACATCACCATAGTCGATTATGGGGAAAACTAAGGTATGCACAAGCATTGTCTTGGTTGGTTGATAGACAATTTTTCAGGCTATAAAAAGCACGTAGGGTACCGGTGTATTTTGACTAACGTGAGTCACCTGAGCACGCCAATTTAGAGTAGAGTACTACATGTAGGCCCAGGTCCCTAATTACTGGACAATATTCGATAACTGATCCATTGAACATGATCGATGGTAGTGCGGTCATATCAAGTCTACTCTAAATTCTTTGACTGCCCACAACTATTGCTTGACACTTACTGGGATTTACTGACAGACCGAAAGATTTAGACCAACAATGCAGATATTCAAGATCCCTGTTCACACGGGCTACAGCAAAAGATATGTTCTCAATACTTGGTTGAGCGTAAAGCTGCGGTCATCGGCATACAGATGATAGGCGCATTGAAGATTCTGGGTTAGGAGATTGATCAAAATTGAAAATAGAAGTGGGGAAAGTGTACCAACTCCTTATAACGACTGTGAAAGATATTCATGACACCTGAGACCGACGATTTAACGTGAACTCTCAAGCACGGGGCAAAACGCACATCATTTTTATAAGTCATTTTTGAATCTGATGCCCTCTGCATGGCTTCTCCATCCAGCTATGGGTGCCTACAATCCAAGTAGTATTAAGGATCGAAAGATTTGAAAGAGAACAGACTGGAACACAAGTCTCCGGTTACTCTTCAAAGTTATGTGCCTATCAATTGTTGATTTTGGCTTACTATGTGCCTTGAAGACCACGTTCAGTCGTCAGTGTCGGCTGTCATGAAGATCTATAACTTTGTCAGTACCCTAATATAATACCGTAGGCTAATATGCTATCAAAACTTATACGCAGAAGAAAAACACAGACTCCAAGGTGTAAAGTCTTGGAGGCAAGCAGGATAACACTGGTATGATACTGATCAATGCTAGTATTTTTGTTAACATTCCCATACCAAAGAGCTCCGATATTTACATAGATGTGCATTTCCTATGGGCGCTCTGAAGACAAACTTTCTGTGACCCAAATTGCCGCTTGACGGCGTGGCAGTCATGCTGTGACAGTTGTCTCTACGAAAACAAGAGAGACGGAGAACGACGCCAGCACCGCCAACGGCGCCAACTACGAACTAAATTGGAGACAGTCTCCACTTGGAATCGGCACACGAAATCCTTAAGAACTGCGCTTCTATGTAAATCTGTATTCATCGCCCTTACTAAGTGATGCAGTTAATTTAAAACATGTTTGATACTAAGTGTAGACGAATAACATAACATACACATACAATCTAGACGTGCTGTCAACTATGTTCTTATATTGAACCAAGGTAATTAGCTTATTAGGCTTGTTTAAAAAAAAAATATGCTTTTAACTGTCAAATTGTTAATCGCCTCCATACCATTTCGGCATTATAAACCTACGTATTGTGTTGAATATTAATTTGACATAGAAATAACTGCTCTGAATCTGCTAATAATTTTACTAAAATATAACTTGTTGTCCGTGTGGTGACGGATTAAGAATACAAATGTCACCACCCCATATCATCCCATGGGTGTCGTAAGAGCCGACAGAGGGAGCATATTATGCAGAGAACAACACTGTAAGAGAAGGAAAACTTGATACAAACCCTATACCAACCCGTTTGGCCAGCGTGGTAATAGTAGGCCAATTCCTCCTTTCAAAGGAGAGGCCTAGTCCAGCAGTGGACTGCTAAAGGCTGATGATAACTTGTACAACAGAATCGACAGCAAGCAAAGAATTTCAACCAATAGGTATGCTACACAAGGGATTGTAGACAGAAAAAAACATTGATGAAAAACAATAATATTTTATTTAAAAAAATATACAAATGTAGATATATTAAAATACGCCGCCGACTTTGTTGTACAGGTTATAGTAGAATAGATAATTATACTATATCTGGTACAAAGACAATAACATACATAATTATAATAAATACCTAATGTTACGTTTTACGAAATTGTTTATCACATTGCATTAAAAGCAGGACTAAATTTAATTAGAACATATTAACTTTTCATTTTAATTCCACATACATTAAACTGTATCGGGCGACAACAACCTAATGATGAAAGCGGTTTAAACAAATTCGGCACTATTGCAAATAGAAATGTTCTACTTCTTCCACATGTGCAGATAAATAGCAAATATTCGCAGTATCGCGGTACATAGGTCGTATCAAACTCTATACTCCTTCCGAATACAATTAGTATTCCTAAATGGTCTCTACGCAAGTTGGCAATCTACTTAAGGCCGGTCCCAATATTTGATACCTCTAGTAGCCGAATCCACAAATTATACCTCTATATCCAAATCCAAGCCTAGTTCAAATATTGGGACTGGCCATTAATAAGTTTCAGAGCGAAAGCATGACAAGACAAGCAAGGGTACTACTGCTAATTAATCTAAGCATTAAGGAAGAAGTCTAATATTACATGTAAATCTAAAGACTAAACTAAATTAGTTTACATCCCAGGTTCGGATGATACCAGACACCTAAATCTACCTCCAGGGCTTTTGGTGCTGGATATTAGTCCTGAAAACATAAATAAACGGATTAAAAATGGACACATTCGAGTAATAATTGAATAAACTTTTTGGGCTTTGGTGTTGGGCTTGCCATTGTCACAAGGTACAGATCTGGGCGTTGCAGAAAACAGTGTCATCATCCCAGTATCATATCAATAGTTATGGCACCTTGCTTGCCTAGAGTAGAGGTTTTTCACGCCTTGCAAAAAGGACCCTGGATCAAAGTAGGAAAAGACCAAGTGGACAAGTTTTTAGTTACTGTTCCAAACATGTCCAAAATCGCATAAAATCGGATGCTTTTTAATGCGATTTTGCCTCGTAGCCACTTTATGGCATTAAGTTGAATGCGACGATCACACACAGCTCAAACAATGCAAGTTTACCCATAGTAATCCTGTAGTTAATAGACTTCGTGTCGATGGTGGTTCGTCCGCAATACTTGTTGGCTCCCACCAGCCAGTTGCTACCCAGAGGAGATACCAGCAGCTTGTCCTCAGAGCAATCCGCTGACTGGGAACATTTCGAAGAATTACTTGGATAGAATAATAGCTGCTTATTATTACACGTTCACTGCAGTAACAGTAATGACTGATGCTAGTATGTAAACAATGGGCGATATCTTCGGGACCATGTAGGCTTCATAATGCTCTGAGACATAATTTTATTCAATCTTCTTTCTCTTAGCGTTATCCCAGTTTCAGTCTGGGGTCCGCTTTCTAGTCTAACCGGATTTGGCTGAATATTAGCTTTTCCACGGAGCGACTGCCTGTCTGACCTCCGCAACCCGAAGGGATAGCGATATTCCATGGTTTAGACTAGAGTCAGTTTATTTAGAAGGTACTGACGCCCTGTAACGACTGTCAAAGATCTTCATGACAACCGGGACCGACGGCTTAACGTGCTCTCCGAGGCACGGGACAAGCGATAATTAACAATTAAATACGCACATAACCCCGAAAAGTCATTGGTGCGCGCCGTGGATTCGAACCTGATACCCTCTGCATGGCAGTCTGTAGGTATATCCACTCGGCTATCGCTGCCTTCCATAATTTTATTCAATATGTGATTTTAAGAGGTTTTCACATAATTAAAAATAAAAAAGTCACCGCACAGAGAGCACAAGCATGCATGATTGGAAATCTCGATTGTATTTGAAAATATTGAGTTATCTATCCTCGTTAGTAGATAATTGAATGTTTATTTACGCTTACTTAAGGATATAAACGAAAATACCTGAATGTCAAGGGCACATCTTCTCATGTTGCATTTTTCTCTCATATTCTTCTTCTTAATTTAGCTGTGACGCCAGATCATTGATACAAAATCTTAAATCTTACATTCTTCAACGATGCGATGATCCGCTGAGTGTATCATATCAGTTAAAATACGTCCACTGACGGACATAGGCCTCCCCCAAGGCTCTCCATGTAGACCATTCTTGAGCCACCCGCATCCACCTGCTACCCAAGATCTCAACAAGATCGTCTGTCCACCTTTCAGGACCTACCTCTACGACGTCCGGTGCGTGGCCGCCCCATCGGCACCTTTCGCCTCCAGCGGCCATCGGGGCTTCTGACTAAGCTGATGTAACTTCTTAGAATTCCTTCTGGAAGCTTCTCTTAAGTACAATCCTCACCTGAGGTAGCGCCACATGGCTGCATTTCAAGTGACAAATGTGACCACCGGGGCAGTCTATAATCCAACGACATATTTTGTTCTGCCGGTAAACGCTCGGCCAGTTTGGGTTGCTAACATCTAGCTTCTGACCTAGTCGAACCTAGAAATATCAATGCGCACAAAAACGCGTAAACATGTTAGTTAGTAGATGAAATAAAGAGCAAGTAATTGATTACGAAGGAAATAAATCGCTGAAAGTATGCGACTTTTTGATTTAGGAATTTCACGCTGTGCGCATGTGCGAAGGGGGCATTAGTTTTCTTTTATCATAACCATCTTCTTTGTCCATTGCATCTTGACAGATGATTGATGGAGTACTACTATACACATAATAAATGATATCAAAATACATAATTCATCAGATGTCTCTTATTTTTCAGTTATAATAAGTATAATTGTAATCTAGCAACATAAAAAACTAAAGGGAATTTGCAAATACAAAACTTTTTTTGTAAAATAAGAGCAATACACTTTTTTAAGGTAAGGTAATATTTTCACTGCACAAATCTTGTTGATACGTCTAAAATAAATGTTAGTTAGGTATATCATACATCCCCCCCGTGGGATCTCTACCTTGTAGTGGTGGGGGGGCTCAGTAACCGTGGATTAGTCACCCGCGGTGAAGCTAAGAGGGATCCAGGAGGGGACGCTCCACGTGGGCTTGGAGGGGCCTGCGCAGGATGCGTCCAACGGTGCGGGTGCGGGGGACAGTTCTGTCTGTCCCTCGCAGTCGGGTGCGGTCGCGGGAGGAGAGGCGTGTCGGTGTTGCGTTGCCGCGCGCCCTATCTCCCGCGACCAAATGGGGGCGCACCATTCGATGCGTCGCGGTGGGGCCGCAGAGGAAGAGGAGATGCGGTGTTGCGTTGCCGTCCTCCCTATCCTCTGCGGCCGCTGGGTGTTTTGGTGGCGGAGCCCAACACCTTAATCCGCCGCCAAGGGGGTTTTGTTCGGGGCCCGCCTAACCATCTGGCGGGCCAATGCCCGTTGGAGGGTGGCGACGAATGCCTTGGCGATGCCCTACCCTCCGACACAGGGGTACATGAGAATTTCGAGGTGGTTTTTAGTGGAAACACCACATACTCCGCCTCTTATTTCCCCCAAGAGTCGGAGATCCGAAGGGATTTTCCACCTCGTAAAACAAAAAAAAAAAGGTATATCGTACATCGATTTATGTTATAATAATTAAAAGGTCGTTCCAATATAAGAGACAACGTGTCGTTATTTACGGTCAAAATTATGTTGTTACCTACTGAATAAAATGTTTAAATTAATAAAAATTTAAAAAGAAATCAGTCATAGGTACTGGAACAGCTTTTTAAGGTTTTTCATTAATACAGCTCCATAAAGAGCATGGTAAATCTTGCATAAATTGCAATCAGTTATAAATATCACAGTTTCTTTTATGTGAAAAACTGTTGAAACATTTAATGGTGACGCTATTGAAAAGTCTACCAGTTTAGTAAAAATAAGTATCAGCAACAGAGATTTAGCAACTGAATTAATATCTACGATTTTTGTTTCGACAAATAAATGACGACTAGGGGATGCTCGCAGCTACGTCCGCACATTTATTTTTACTTTTATCCTCTCTTTGATGTATGGATTGCCCGAAATTCCCAAGACATCTGACATGACTTGGGAATATCGGGTAATGCCGTTGGAGTGCATCCATACGGTCCCCGACGAAAATAATTATATTTAATAATCATCTATCTGTTATGATGTACCTATGAACCAAGGAAAAAGGTAAAACGCATTAAATACACAGTGCAGAAATGTCAAAAGGCCATAAACAAAAGTAAAAATAAATATAATATAAAAGTATGGAGAAAATTTAATAATATACATAGGCTCGCCCCCTATTACGTAGGACCTAAAAATTCATAGCGAAACGTGGATGTAATATTACACGTCTGCCTACCCCTTACTGACAACCCAGATACTAAACAGTCTGCTAATAATATTATTATGTCTAGCATGGATTGGCTGAGTTAAAAATATACGTGTAATAAAAAAAAATACGCCCATATCATCCGTCCGTAGCATTTAGTCGTAGAACCAAAAATAACTTTGTTATTTTCTACCGCTAAGTATAAGTTTGCTATCTTCAGTTCTACAACTTAGTGCTACGGAATTAACGAAATCAAACTTGTAGAGAATTTAATTTGCAGCTAATCATAGTTTGCAAATTACCTGTGCGGCCAATACTTTTCCAGATAAACCAAAAAAAATCATTTCTACCACTCTTTTCAAGATGGCGGCTGCGGTACAAGTGTTGCGACTCCACAAACATGGATTTCAATCTACACTAAACCCCGCTTGACATTTATCAAATAAAACCTATCGCGATTGGGACCCGCTAAATTAACTTGTAATGCAAAGGTAATGTCGTATACTAGCCCAAGATCGAAATATATGGCGTACACTCTATTGAGAATAGTGATGTTCCGGATATCCGTATCCGTATCCGCGGATATCCGAGGAAGAAAGATCCGTATCCGTTACTTTTCTCGCGGATCTTTCACCTTATTATTTTCAATTGATAGGATGGAATGCTATAGGTGATTAGGTAGAATTACAAACTATTAAATTCCATTCAGAGCATTTTTAATTTCAATATCTATACATATAATAAAATGGTAGGAAAGTCAAAACTGTACATTGAATATTTTTTTGAAGAATAATTGGGGTGTGATCTACTATCGATACCGGGGCCAAAGATATAGTTTTTAGAATTTTTGTCTGTTTGTCTGTTTATCTGTTTGTCCTTATATCCGGGATAAAGTAAAAAAGTACTGCATGGATTTACTTCAAATTTGGCACAAATATTATCAAAAAGTCGGGTCACCACATAGGCTACATATTATCACGCTATGACCTACAGGGAACGAGCAGAGAACCTTTATTTCTTCAACGCATTCTGTAACAACGTGTAATGTAACAATGCATATTTGAATGTTGTTATTATGTTAACTATGCTATAAGCTAGCTTCACACTATAAAAAACACGCAATATAAGTAACTTAGGCTGATAAACGTAATTAATTGAATAAATAGAATCAAGACAATTTTAATGCAGCGCCATCTAAGAGAGTTCAAAAATATCAAGTCGAATTACATGTGTAAGCCCTTTTTGGATATAAATAATTTAAATTTGAACATGTTGGCGACGTTAATAGTTGTTTTCAAAAGTCATAAATGGAGTTGTACATTTTCTTCTTAAAAATTGTATTTTTAATTCGTTTCAGAGATGAGCAAGACTATTAGTTGAAGTTATTTAATTAATTAACTACACCATCGCCACACTTGATTGCTTACTTCATTTCTGTCAGAATAAATAGTAATAGAGTTAGTACAAAATAAACATTTTGGTCACGTTGGTATAATGATTGCTTCTTAATTAATATGTTTTCATGTCGCATGTAAACTTGCTTTAAATTGTCTTCCGGGATATACATATAGCACGTACCTTTGTTTGGATTAACTGTAGGTATAGAAACATTAGTGAGATGTGGAACTAGCTAGATTATTTTTACTCACACACAGCCATTTATTTATTGTTACGTCTGAAGCGGTTTGGCGGATACTGGTGTTCTCTAGATACATGAGAAGCATCCTACCGTAATGCATTTACACGACCACCTAGAGAACGGCCAGCGCATATATTTTGATCCCGACAGCGTTGCTGAGCACTTGGAAAATCCGCGTCAAACAAATCTCTTGGCATTTTTCAGGCTCTGTAAAATCGATCAGTTTGGGAGGTCCCTTACGTATGACGAGATGCCTTCATATTACACGTACGACAAGCAAAAGGGTGTATTTAACCGACGTTGACAAGCAGGTGCTGTGGAAGGTTTTCCAGGAAGTTTCAAGGACACCGCATTTTCTAGAGTTTATACCGTACTTTTATACTATTTGTGTAATAATGTCGAATGCTATTTTCTGCGGTTGTTACTTCACACGGTCCGAGGCCCAACGTCTTTCGCCTTTCTGAGGACATTTGATGGCTTGGAGTATCCCACTTACCGCACAGTCTGCGTAGTACGTCACTTTCTCGACGGTGACCAATACTGGGATGACAACCTCGCGGAGGCGAGCGTCAGTGACAGTCCCAGCCGCATGCGTCATCTGTTTGACGTCATCTTGGTGTTTTGTGGAGTCGCGAACGCGGTAGCTTTCTGGGGGAAGTATCGCCATCATCAGTCTGAAGATTTTCTACGAGCTTTGAGGCGTGTTACTAGAGATGAAGTCGAAGTAACTGAGGACCGCGTGCTGAACACCTGTCTCAGTTCACTTCAAGACGTGGTAATTTCTATCAGCGGCAATCCACTGGTCAAATATTTGTTACCAGCTTCCCAATCATCACCGCATCAAGACCGTGAAAATTGGGAGTATAACGCTGAGACAATTTGAAATGACATCTTACGAATTTTACAACACCGTCCTTGAAAGCGTTGGGCAAAGCCAGGCTAAAATCTTTTTCTTGGATGCTCCTGGTGGAACAGGAAAAACATTTGTGGCAAACTGGCATACTTGCAGAGGTCAGGAGGCAAGGCCAAATTGTCATTGCTGTAGCGTCGCCGGCAATCGCTGCCACACTGCTTCTGGGTGGCAAGACAGCACATACCATGTTTAAATTTCCCATCGATTAAGAGAGCGCCGTAACACCCGTTTGTGGTGTGTCACGTAACAGTGATAAGGGACACGTGCTCAAAGATTGCTCTCTGATCGTATAGGATGAGCATACGATGGCCAATAGGAAGGCAGTTCAGGCCATGGACAGAACCCTGCAGGACATCCGCAGGGACGAGCATTTAATGGGTGGTCAAAGTTCTGTTCAGTGACGATTCCCGACAAACGCTTCCCGTGGTGACACGGGGTTCGAGGGTTGACGAGGTGAGTCATCATCATCATCATCATCAGCCTTTAACAGTCCACTGCTAGACTAGGCCTCTCCTTTGAAAGGAGGAATTGGCCTACTATACTACGCTGGCCAAACGGGTTGGTATAGGGTAAGGTGAGTGCTTCGTTTAAATTATCTTTGTTGTGGTCACGAGTTCGTATGCTGCGCTTGACCATAAATATGAGAGCTCAGCTTGGCGTCAATGCACGTGCTCAAAAATTCTAAGATGTCTTTCTAAGTCTTGGCGAAGACACTCTACCAGAGGAGAGAGGTGGACAGGTGGTGCTTCCAGAGTCTCTCAGTAGAGTTGTATCCAGCTAAGAATTAGGTATACAGCTGTATACCGTAATAGCAGAATTCGTGAGTGTGTGAGTGGCCTACTTTGACGCCCAAAAATGATCAGGCTGTAGCAATTACCGAATGCATTCTCTCGGAAATTGAGAGGAATGAAGTGGTCTACACCTCTATAAACACTGTCGTCGAGCAAGAAACGCCACACATTATTCCGTGGAATTTCTGAACTCCCAGTCAGCAAGTGAACTTCCAGTGCATAGCATCAAGCTGAAGGTCGGTGTCCCGATTATGCTTCTTCGGAACCTATCTCCTCCGAAGTTGTGTAACGTGACCCGCCTGAAAGTCATCTCGCTCCACAGACACACCATTTAGGAAATTCTTACGGGTTGTGGCGTCAGCGAGGCAGTATTTATACCACGCATTCCTCCCATACCTCATAATTCAAGCGCATACAGTTCCCCGTGAGTGTTTGTTCGCGATGACCATCAATAAGTCGCAGAGGCAGACATTGAGGGCAGCGGGTGTCCTGTATGTAGCTTGCCCCTGCGTCACCAGTCCTGACTCTCTTTACATTTTGGCTGCGGAGAGCCAAACCACTAATGTTGTATATCGAGAAGTCCTATAAGTATGTATTTTACCCTGTTATTTATTCCTTATTTTCTCCATCTGCTTCAGTCACAACTTATGACTTAATTCAGCAGAATCGCCATAAAGTCATTTATTCAAAGCGGGCTGAAAATCAGCACTTTTTGAAGGTCAATTTTACAAAAGACAGTCTCCCTCTGTTACTACACTTTCTGCAGGTATGAAATATAAAGAAGAAACGGGTAAATAAATGTTATTTTAAAAGGTATATCTTCTCTTATCTTCACGCCTTTTATCCCCGAAGGGGTAGGCAGAGGTGTATTACACACCCACACTTCGCCAGATATGTTTCGGTCCCAATGTAATAGGGGGCGAGCCTATTGCCGTCTACCGGGCACATTGTTAAGCGAGCGATAATTAATTAATATTTTTTAATACACACATAACTTCAAAAAGTCATATGTCATTGTGTGTGCCAGGGGTAGCTGGGGATCGAACCCAAGCCCATCGTCTCGGCAGTCCGTTACATACACCACTGGGCTATCGCCGCCGCGTATTTTTTAAAAGGTATTTATCGTAGGTGTTTATTTAATAGTTAGGTGCTGTATAGCGTTCACGCAGACGACGTCGCGGGCAGCAGCTAGTTCTCAATATAAGTCGAAAAATTATCTGTGTATTGTTCCGCCGGGCGTGCGTGACGTCAACTATCGTTTCAAGGTCGCGCGCACCGACATCGATTCAGTAAGAAAATAAAGATCCGTATCCGCGGATCTTGACACCAAATATCCGTATTCCGATCCGTATCCATTACATTTTTAACAATCCGGCACATCACTAACTGAGAAAAGCAACGCCTTTAAATTGAAAAGAGAAAAATAAAAAGAAATGAACTTTTATAATGTATACAAATCGCGAAAGCTTAAAATCGTTGAAACATTTTTTATAAAAAGGTATAAACAAGTACATAATTAGACCAGAAGCCGACCACCGCATAATAATGTTACTGGAGATAAGTACTTTCTCTTAAGCACTGCTTGATAATTTTATCCTTACACTACTAGCACTTATCTACGAATGCGTAGATAGCGCATTGGTTTAAGTGACCATTTACTGCCAGTATACCACCAGCTGTAAGCTTGATTCTACCAGCACAACATTTTGTGTGATCCACAAATGTTTGGTCCGAGACTGGGCGTTCATTATGTCCAGTGTTCGAATAAAGTAAGTATGAGCTTGTGGTGCAGTAGAAGCTGAAGATAACACCCAGAGTCTGCCAGTTAACCCTTAAGTGGACAACCTGAAAGGAATCTCGACTTTTGGTACGTTCCCCTTTCGACCACGTCGCCGAAATGTATTCCTTCTACTTGCAGCCTGAAGTGATAGCAGAATTGCAGCACTGAATGTCCTGTGACAGTTTAAAGTTGCTGTGTGGCAAATTGGCAATTGTCTTTTAAGCAAGCTAATATCAATTTCAAAATTAAACAAATGAGTACAGGTACCTGTCAATGTAAAACGTTATACTCACTGTGTGCCGAAAATCGCATTCTGGGTCAGGCCGTGGAATGATTTGGGCAACAGCCTGGTTTAAAGCTACTATGAGAAACGTTGTGCCAAACAACATTCTGTAAGTAAAAATATATAATATTTTAATTATTTATTTAAAAAACAACAGGATACATATAAGGCTTTTTTAAAACTAGTTTATCGTTATATTTTTATATGACTAAAATTCGCCTTGGATGGATTGGATTAGATGAAGACTATGAACGAAAACCGGTGTCTGCCCTAAGAACGCTTATTGTACTTCGAAAATGCTCGTGCTCATCAAGTCACTAATCCGCCCTCTCTAAGTAGCCACCAAGGTACTCCCTATCTCTCCTATCCTGACTCTCTACTCTAAACACAGTTTGCCATAAATGCAGCCAGTGGGCAACATTGATATGAGTGGCTACGGGTGTCAAGCGGTGCGGCACCGATTTCTCCATCGCGGCGTGACAACGGATATCTGAAGGGGGTATCCCACGGGGATACCCCCTTCAGATATCCGTTGTCGTGTTGATGTGTGTAATTACGGAATTACGCACTTGAAAATGACACTTTCACCCTTGAGCAGGGGGCTCTTGTGACTTCCCTCCGGCCAGTAGACCAAGGCAAGCCAGAGTTAAGAATCCTGCGGGTGCTCTTGGAATTCCATTCCACTAGCTAATGAAGGCAAGTCGGAGACGAGTCTCTGACAGACTCCTTGAACGGTCAGCACACACATTCAGCTGATCACAAAGCTGCTCTGCGGTTTGTAAGCCTTCTTTTCATTTTGTAATATATTTTTGTTCATATAGTGAGATGAAATTGAAAAACTGTTACTCTACCCTCGGAGATTTAATAGCATTACGACTGCCCCCAGAGGGGATTTACACTAAAATATATTTTAAGAGATTTTCTGAGCGTAGTAATAGATAAGTACTCATACTTACTTGTTATTATATTTAATCATGTTTGATTATTTTTTATATACTGCTTCCAATCTTTTTCATAATAACACAAAGCTATCTCATCAATTCCACTGTTACGAATTGACTACGAATTGTTCACTTTCACATAATTTCTACCAGTCACTTATGACGACCACTTCTCAAAACCTTAATAAAAAATACTGAAAATGGTCCGCGAAAATTTGTAGTATTTTTCACCTGACACTATTTGTCTAGGAATATCTATTTAGATTTTATAAATTCAAATGAATATTCTTCCTTCATCAAGGTTTTCATAATTTTAACTTCACTTTTCACTGATCAAACCCGCACCAAGTATAATCCGCAAAACTGTCCACTGGATTGAATAAATACGTTAGAGTGCATGGCTATTTAACCTAAAGTTAAATGTAAATAAGATCTACGATAGTTATTGTTATAAAAACACCTCACAATAACATGCACGTTAATGCATAACAAACCAAAGTACTTAAATGAAAGACCTTATTCTTTCACACGCAGTTTGTCCATGCTTTTATAGAAAACAATAACAACTGGCCTATTCTTCTGCTGGCATTTTATCTCATAACTAAGATATTCTGGAGTGTGCTATACTTATACATAGACTAGAGGATACCTGCAACTCCGGCCGCACATTTTTTTAAGCAACCGTTTCTGCCTGCTCCCTTGAGTCATCATCATCATCGCCCTAGCGTTATCCCGGATTCCTCCAAGACTTACACGCCTTGGAGCCCGAGGTCCGCTTACTAGCCTAATCAGATATGACAGAATATCAACTTTTCCATAGACCGACTGCCGTTTGACCTCCGCTCCCCAAAGGGATTGCGATATTCCATGGTTTAGACCAGTATCAGTTTATTTGAGGTTACTGACTCCCCGTAAAGACTGTCAAAGATCTTCATGACAGCCGGGAATGACGGAAGAATTTTATATAAGTTGCTAAAATAAGTACACATACAAGTAGTTGTATGTCTTTTATTCTTATGATAGAAGTGGTAGCACTTCTATCATAAGAATAAAAGCTGCATCTGAAAGTTGTTTAGCAGACATCTCTTTCAGCAACAAGGGCGCCCGCCCTTTATAAATGTTGATATTGGTGTAAAATGAAGTTTACAAATATACCATATTACAGCTAAATTATGTATAATAGAAGATACCTGATCAACTTGCTTAGTCCCATCGCTCCTCAGGATGCCTCGTGCGAGGCGAAACAAGTGACGGAACATTGTCAAAGCATACAGCGGAATACTGCAAGTTCTAGGATACCATACCGTTCGTATATATCCCTTATCCTCTTTCATCAGATGAGTTCGGTATTGTCAACCATTTTCTATTGAAATAGTTGGGGTGCTCAATCGGAGGTACCGTGGTGGGTTTCTCTTTCTTAGACATCAATAGTATACAATGGAGTGCCGCCAAGTAACGCCTGATTCAATCAACTAGGTATAGATATTTTAATCTATATTATCTTCAACACATGCCCATTACATATTACATGTATCAAATCAAATCAAATCAAATCAAATCAAATCAAATCAAATCATTTATTTGTTAAACATAGGTAAAATTAAAGGTGTTACATTTGTTACAGTGCACTATGTTTTGTCTTTAGGACATACAAACATTTGAAAAAGATAGAATAAAATTTTGAGTAACAATTATCTATCATTATTATAAAAATCAACAAGAAAAATAATATATGTATGCCCATATATGAAATAAAGAGATTGTAAATCATTCTATTTTTTTGTCCGTGATTTATTTCATCTTGTCCGAGATAAATCAGAGGTCAAAACCTGTAGGCACTGCACTAGAAGCAATTTTCCAGTTTTAAGAGATTCTACAAAAATGTTGCATTTCGTCAGGGTAACTAAGGTCAGCCCGACGCACCACATCGGCTGTCAAAAATATTCGTTACAGCTGTGAAGGCCAGTCAATGTGCTGTTCAAAGCATAGTCGAATAGCAATGACTGCACTATTGACGAAGTGGTCAAGCGGTCGCTTCGTCGCTTGACACTGCCTCGAATGCTGTGGGTTCGATTCCCATACGAGACAACAATTTGTGCGATCCATAAATTGTTGTTTCGAGTTTGGTTGTTCATTGTGACTGTTAGTTGTATGCGTGTAAAGTCATCGTGACACAAGTTTTAATCGTAACTTATAATAGTTGTCTTATCTATATCTATACATATAATAAAATGGTAGGAAAGTCAAAACTGTACATTGAATATTTTTTTAAAGAATAATTGGGGTGTGATCTACTATCGATACCGAGGCCAAAAATGTAGTTTTTAGAATTTTTGTCTGTTTGTCTGTTTGTCTGTTTATCTGTTTATCTGTTTGTCCTTATATCCGGGATAAAGTAAAAAAGTACTGCATGGATTTACTTCAAATTTGGCACAAATATTATTAAAAAGTCGGGTCACCACATAGGCTACATATTATCAAGCTATGATCTACAGGGAACGAGCAGAGAACCTTTATTTCTTCAACGCATTCTGTAACAACGTGTAATGTAACAATGCATATTTGAATGTTGTTATTATGTTAACTGTGCTATAAGCTAGCTTCACACTATAAAAATCACGCAATATAAGTAACTTAGGCTGATAAACATAATTAATTGAATATATAGAATCAAGACAATTTTAATGCAGCGCCATCTAAGAGAGTTCAAAAACATCAAGTCGAATTACATGTGTAAGCCCTTTTTGGATATAAATAATTTAAATTTGAACATGTTGGCGACGTTAATAGTAAAGTTGTTTTCAAAAGTCATAGATGGAGTTGTACATTTTCTTCTTAAAAAATGTATTTTTAATTCGTTTCAGAGATGAGCAAGACTATTAGTTGAAGTTATTTAATTAATTAACTACACCATCGCCACACTTGATTGCTTACATCATTTCTGTCAGAATAAATAGTAATAGAGTTAGTACAAAATAAACATTTTGGTCACATTGGTGTAATTATTGCTTCTTAATTAATATATTTTCATGTCGCATGTAAACTTGCTTTAAATTGTCTTCCGGGATATACATATAGCACGTACCTTTGTTTGGATTAACTGTATATAAACATTAGTGAGATGTGGAACTAGCTAGATTATTTTTACTCACACACAGCCATTTATTTATTGTTACGTCTGAAGCGGTTTGGCGGATACTGGTGTTCTCTAGATACATGAGAAGCATCCTACCGTAATGCATTTACACGACCACCTAGAGAACGGCCAGCGCATATATTTTGATCCCGACAGCGTTGCTGAGCACTTGAAAAATCTGCGTCAAACAACTCTCTTGGCATTTTTCAGGCTCTGTAAAATCGATCAGTTTGGGAGGTCCCTTACGTATGACGAGATGCCTTCATATTACACGTACGACAAGCAAAAGGGTGTATTTAACCGACGTTGACGAGCAGGTGCTGTGGAAGGTTTTCCGGGAAGTTTCAAGGACACCGCATTTTGTAGAGTTTATACCGTACTTTTATATTATTTGTGTAATAATGTCGAATGCTATTTTCTGCGGTTGTTACTTCACACGGTCCGAGGCCCAACGACTTTCGCCTTTCTGAGGACATTTGATGGCTTGGAGTATCCCACTTACCGCACAGTCTGCGTAGTACGTCACTTTCCCGACGGTGACCAATACTGGGATGACAACCTCGCGGAGGCGAGCGTCAGTGACAGTCCCAGCCGCATGCGTCATCTGTTTGACGTCATCTTGGTGTTTTGTGGAGTCGCGAACGCGGTAGCTTTCTGGGAGAAGTATCGTCATCATCTGTCTGAAGATTTTCTACGAGCTTTGAGGCGTGTTACTAGAGATGAAGTCGAAGTAACTGATGACCGCGTGCTGAACACCTGTCTGTTGTGTAACGCCCCCTGACAGTCATCTCGCTCCACAGACACACCATTTAGGAAATCCTTACGGGTTGTGGTCTCAGCGAGGCAGTATTTATACCACGCATTCCTCCCATACCACATAATTCAAGCGCATACAGTTCTCCGTGAGTGTTTGCTTCGCGATGACCATCAATAAGTCGCAGAGGCAGACATTGAGGGCAGCGGGTGTCCTGTATGTCGCTTGCTCCTGCGTCACCAGTCCTGACTCTCTTTACATTTTGGCTGCGGAGAGCCAAACCACTAATGTTGTATATCGAGAAGTCCTATAAGTATGTATTTTACCCTGTTATGTAATCCTTATTTTCTCCATCTGCTTCAGTCACAACTTATGACTTAATTCAGCAGAATCGCCATTAAGTCATTTATTCAGAGCAGGCTGAAAATCAGCACTTTTTGAAGGTCAATTTTACAAAAGACAGTCTCCCTCTGTTACTACACTTTCTGCAGGTATGAAATATAAAGAAGAAACGGGTAAATGAATGTTATTTTAAAAGGTATATCTTCTCTTATCTTCACGCCTTTTATCCCCGAAGGGGTAGGCAGAGGTGTATTACACACCCACACTTCGCCAGATATGTTTTGGTCCCAATGTAATAGGGGGCGAGCCTATTGCCGTCTACCGGGCACATTGTTAAGCGAGCGATAATTAATTAATATCTTTTAATACACACATAACTTCGAAAACTCATAGGTGTGTGCCAGGGGTAGCTGGGGATCGAACCCAAGACCATCGTCTCGGCAGTCCGTTACATACACCACTGGGCTATCGCCGCCGCGTATTTTTTAAAAGGTATAATCGTAGGTATTTATTTAATAGTTAGGTGCTGTATAGCGTTCACGCAGACGACGTCGCGGGCAGCAGCTAGTATTAAATAAAATAACTTTGTTGTGACAGGTCACCCATCTGTAAGTCTGACACTGACGAGCTCGTTTAACCTCACGAATGGATCATCCGCTCGTGATTGAAACGGAACGAGTACCTACTTATATATAGTTCATGGCAATTTATGTCAAATCAATACAAGTATCTCGGCATATAAGATCGTAATTCAAATTTAATCATAGCGAGGTCTTCCATGTGGGTCAAGTGAAGAATAGATCTTCTCACAACGTATCGTGAAATATATAACATCAACGCTTGTTTTTTTTGTTGGTTTATCTGAAGGTGACATGATAACAAAACCAAATATGACATAGAAAAGAAGCAATTTGCTCAAAAACTTCAACTGATTACCGCTGATGCGCTGACCTAAAATATAAGGCAGCGATAGCCTAAAAGGGATTTCAACAGACTGCCATGGCGAGAGTATCGGGTTTAACGACTAATCTTTGGAATAAGTAATTTGTAATAATCGATTATCCTGTACATCTTACAACGTGTACTCCACATGTCAAGGCGTCGGTCCCCGCTGTCATAAAGATATTTGGCTGCCATTATAGGGAGTCAACACCATAGAATATACTGATACTCCTACACTGGTCGAAACAATGAAATATTGGTATCGCCTTTGGGTTGCAGAGAACAGGCGATAGGCACTGTGCAAAATCGAATAGTCTGTCAAATCTGGTTAGACTAATAAGTGTGTCCCGGTGCCCCGGCCCAGGCGGAAGACTTTGGTGAAACCGGAATGACACTTGGACGATGTTGATCAATGAAGCTCTATTAGATAACTGTGTCCATACTTAAAACATGTACACGTTTAACATCTTCAACTCAGAGCCAAGTTTGTCGCAACTGTGAGCGTGTAAGCACCAGCGACTGGTCGCAATGCGTTGCGGCTGACGCAGTATATAGGTACGTCGAAATGATATAAAAATCTAAATGCAATCTGCCACATATGGCGTGCTCCATTGTTCAGGCTCATAACATGATTAACCTCCAAGAGGAATTAGAACAACGTTATCAGTAAAAGCCTTCAGAGTCTCTCTGTGTTATCAGTTTATTTACATATTTGTGTTTACGTCTAAACAATAATAGTAACACATACAAATTCTTGTCTAATTGTAGTTCGCCTATATATATTACAACGGTGCCCTTAAATATTGATTGTTGTAAATATTCTGTGGAGGTGAAGTGTTTGTGGAAAGTGCGCCATCGTCTATCGATGTTGAATGTTATTCGTACTGTCGTAAATTGATTATAGTGCCAAGCCTTTTTCTGAGTAGGTGTAGGCAGTGGTTTAATTTGCTTACTTTGAGGTACGTACAAGATTTATTTATTTTTTTTGTATAGGTACTTACGTAGGTAAGTACCTATACAAAAAATTATTCAAATAAAATTCTAAATGATGGTAGCATCATTTAGAATTTTATTTGAATAATTTTCACAGTAACATTATACCAGGTTATTAATTTTAACTATATACATTGCTATCTTACATAATCATAATATCTAAACATATATATAAATAAACATGAATCTAAAAATAAAAAGTGAAAGTATGTACAGGTGTGTTTAGGCGTCGTAGAATGCCTCCGCATCAATATCATCGGGTAACGTGCCCAGAAGGCTGGCAGCATTGCCACGCTGGATGGCAATGCTGATTCTTTGAGCAAAGAATAAACCAGCCCTCTGGTCACGTGAGACGTCGATTAACCGTTTATGGGCCTACCACACGCACAAGCTTCACCACAGTTTTGCCTGCGCAAGCCGGTTTGTACACGGAACACCGTGCGTGCGGTTGGTAAAACTGTATCACGCGCAAACCCCACAGCGCGGCTTGCGCATTTTTCGACTTGCTTGAAATTTTGCCTGCGCAAGCCCGGCCTGCGCGTACTTGCCTGTGTGTGTGGTTGGGCGTTCAGTGCTCAAGCCGCAGTTCGCGGCAAGTTGTCGTTCTGTGAGGTACATATACGTGGACGTCCGTCACTCAAAAATAGCAGATTTACTAATGTACAATCGCGACTTTTAAGTGAATTTATAAGTCTTTATAAATCTCTGCCTGCATTATGGCAAATTAAATCAAAAGATTATTCCGACCGAAATAAAAAGAATTACACTTATGAAAAAATGATAAATAAAATGAAAGAGATAAGAACTTTAATATTTGATTAAATTACCTATTAAATTGTGTATGAGGAAAGGTTCCACAATCCTTTAAATTCATTTTTACCCGACTACGGCAAAGCCGAAAGGTAATGATTTTCGTAGGTAGTCTATACAGTGTGGTCTTAATTGTTTATCAGAATCTGGAATCTTTCACTATGATTGATAAAAGCGAGTAATAGGTAGGTACTTAGCTACCTATTACTTGCTTATACCTAACAATCTTTACCCGACTGCGGTAGGGTAATGTCATAGTAAAAAAAGAATAGTAGGATAGCTTCATTCATCATCACTAGCAAACACTTGAAAAATAGTAGCAGAAACAATAATTCTTCACTGGGAAACATTGTTGTTTCCACGCCGACGATTTCGACAAGAATGTGGCCTGCGCGTACTTAACTGTGCCGTGTGGTAATGCCGTCCGTGTACAGTTTTTTCATGCGAGAAGCTTGCGCAGGCAAAACTGTGGTGAAGCTTGTGCGTGTGGTAGGCCCATTAGAGTCCGAGATATATCTCGGAATAAAGAGCGAGCGCTCGGACCCCATGAGCCTAGCGTTTCCACCCCAAACGGCTCAAATACATAATTAGCTACTAGATTACTGTATTTGCGCCGTTTGAGGGTTTCCGCAGATGCAGCAGCAGCGCCAGCATGGCCTCCCGTGCTTGGAACATGGGATGGCGCGAGGGTGTCTACGCAGGTTGCGTCCCACACCAAAGGCCTACCCATTTTCCATGACATACTGTCAGGTCTCTTCCCATCGTCGCGTACCAAACTATTTGGTTCAAGTACAGCTGGTACGCCAGACGTGACAAGAGCACAACGGATTATGTCATTTAGGTTAGCATGACGAGGAATTCTACCAGCGCTTCTACTGCAAGACAGCCCATGGTGTCCGAGGCTATCGACGTCTTCTCCACAATGACATCGATGCGGAGAGACACACGGAACACCTAAACGAAGACAAGTGGCGATGCGGAACGTCTCATCGTTCAACATGGTTCCTGTGTTGGACGATGGTAGTGCTTGAAGCCATAGACCGGATTCCCATTCCCTCACAGCCAGCAAGCGAGCTCGCTCTGTAACATCAAAAGATGTATCCAAAAGATTTTTTCTCACAATGTTACAAAGCGGTGCGTCCCACTGTCTTTGGGAGAATAGGTTGGTGGGCAAATCAGTGTTTGGATAAGCCATTTTCCAGGCGTTTATAGCTTCGGTTTTGCACAGCACTTCTGAGTTAACTAGTGTAGGTAGTAATATTTTCCTAGTTAACTCTTCCGTGCTGTGAACCGAAGATAGGAACGCCGGTAAACTGACACTGGAAATTTTGCGAACGCTGAGCCCACCCAGACGTATGGGTAAAGATGCTTGTAGCCAGGCTCGGTCGTCCAAGTCCACATTTAATATTTTTTTTTAAGTTATTTGTATAATTTGATCATTTTTTTCTAATAGTGTTATTTTTTTCCAAAGCTGCGATGATCTTAAGGCATGAGTAAATTTTGGGACGAAAAGACAATATCGAATAATAGTATAGGCCGAATGTACATTAATTTTGAATAGGCGATCTGAAATATCACAAAAATTTTGAATTTTTTCCTCTACGAAAGAATCGAAAGATTCTTCAAATACTGGAGAACCTAGGAGGCGAAGAGAACTCTTATCAACAATTTTGATGTCTGAAGCCAAATGATTAAATTTAGATATTATCGAATGTTTTTTTGAAGAGTCTGTTGTATTTATAAACAGCTCACATTTACTATAATTTAGTTCCAAACCAATAGATGCGAATTTATTTTTAAGATAGGTCAAATCTTGCAATACTATGTCTGTTTCTCCTCCCAGGGTCCCCTCGTCCAAAAACCATACATTAAATTTAGAATTTATTTGCCGAATAATGGGTTGTATAGCTAAGCTAAAAATGACTGGTCCAAGAGGGTCACCTTGTTGGCATCCAACTGCAGATTCCAAAAGATTGTCCTGATATAGTAATTTTGTGGGATACCTGTAACATTGCCAAAGATATTTGTAAATTTTAGGGGTTTCTCATTTTGCCTGTGCCAACAAAGTATCTCTATTCACTGAATTGAAGGCGTTATTCAAGTCAACCTTCAGAATGACCTCGCCATCACCACTTCCAAGATACAAATAAAGAGCATGTATAGCAGCCTCACAACCTCCCTTGGAACTAAAACCTAGTTGGAGAGGTTGGAATTTATCAGATAGCTCCCTGCTGTAAAATTTACAGTATATCTTAGCTGCTATACGCCGATATGTGCAACCCACGGCAATGGGACGAATGCCACCATCTCTCTTGTTAAGGGCGCACAGGTTCGCCCCATACAAGATATCAATGATAGCACCGTCCATATTACCGGAGAGCATCATATTTACTAGCGCAGTCAACTCCTTCAGAAGTGTGTCGCCAGCCACCCCAGCACTTGCACACACAAGATCTTTTAGATGTTGTGGTGTTAAGGCATCGAGACCGCCTGCCGAGCCACTTCGGAAGGAGCAAACTGCTGCTAACACGTCCTTGGCCGTGGTGATCAGATATTCTGATTCACTGTCGGGAGCTTCAGGAAAGGAGAGATCATTAATTGGCGCTGGATGCTTGCTCTTCAGACCCGCAAGCGTATCTGGAGAGCAAGGCGAACCACATCACTGCTAAATAAAAGTCTAGACGCGCCCCGTATGTCGCCTTCCCTTAATTTGGATTCTACATATTGATACAGAGAATTACGTTTATTTGAACTGAATTTAGGGTCTAAAGTGTAGTCCGAAATTTGACAATTATATTTAATTTGATTTGTTAAAGAATTTTTACCTGCCTGATTTTTATCAACATGTAGAATCCTATAAGGGAAAGTCAATAATTGCTCCCAGGCCGCTTTTGAGTTCTCCCTTACGACAAGACCAATGCATTCAGCCAATTTTTTTGACACAGATGGTTTTGCCCCACGGGGAACTCTTTTAACTATCGGAACCGAATGTTTTCAATTTAGATAGAGTTTGCCAAAAAGGAATTTGGTTGTAGTCTCCTGATATTGGAGGTGAAGATATTGAAGGGCCAGAAAGTACATTTTGAGATTTATGTACTTTTCCAAAATGTACCTTCAGGACCCGCTTGCCTTTGAAAAAACGGTCCTGGGAACAGTCCGGACAGCGCACCAGACCAGTCAGCGATGTGGTAGGTTGACTGACACCAATTGCCGCATCGCCAGTTTTTTTTTTTTTTTTTTTATTGTATAAAATACCTAAACGATATTTTACTTATATTACAATCTAGCCTTTGGAGCTAATGAGTAATTTTAATTTAACCTAAATTGATACATAACATTATTATCTAAGAATTGTCCAATAACATAATTTCTTAGTTTACGTTAAGGCGAAGACACTTTGTTCATGTGTTCTTTTTCATAGTGCACTTAACACTACACTCTTATTTTAACGTCACTATACTATACTAACTCAAATGGTTTTGTCCGTTTCAGTCTTCTCACTAATTCAGTGTTATCGAGGAGCTGAATCGCCTCGACATTCACGTGATGATGAAGACGCCGTTCGTGTGCATCTGCATATTTCTGTATAACTTTATCGACGTAGTCCATATTGAGGTCCCGATGGAGATCGTTATTGCGAATATACCAGGGCGCATTGACAATATCCCTCAGCACTTTATTCTGGAATCTTTGGATGATTTGCCGATTGCTCTTACTGGCACACCCCCATAGCTGGATGCCGTATGTCCACACTGGCATGAGTATTTGCTTATATAATAGAATTTTATTATATACTGACAATGAAGAATGTCGACCCATCAGCCAGTACATTTTTTTATACCGTATACCAAGCTCTTCTCTTTTCTTTTTGACATGTGCTTTCCAGCGTAGCTTTGTGTCAAGTGTCATACCAAGATACTTGGCAGTGTTCGCGTATGATATCGGTTGACCGTTTATGGTTACAGGATGGTACTGGCCTTTTTTGTTGGTGAAGTCAATTTGAGTCGACTTGCTTTCATTAAGTTTGATTCGCCATTTCTTTGTCCAATTTAATACTTCATTGACAGCTACCTGAACATTTTTAACGGCTTCATCATGGGCTTTTCCTATTGCCATAATAGCAGTGTCATCCGCAAAGGTCGCTATGAAATTATTATTAGTAACTGGGATATCACAGGTATACAGTAGGTATAGGACCGGCCCTAAGACACTACCTTGTGGCACACCAGCTTTTATTGGCCTTATTTCAGAGTAAGCATCTTCTTGTCTTATTCGAAAGACTCGGTCTAAAATATATGACTCGAGAATATCCGAAAATTGTTGTGGCAGCATCATTTTTAACTTATATATTAGGCCCTCATGCCAGACTTTGTCAAATGCTTGAGCAACGTCGAGAAATACCGTGGAACACACTTTTTTTTCCTCTAGTGTTTTTTCAATTATGTTGGTTATTCGGTGCACTTGATCGATCGTAGAGTGCTTTTCTCTAAAGCCAAATTGGTGGTCCGGTAAAAGATTGCTATTTTCTTTGACTGGTGTGAGTCTCTTCAATAGTAGCTTCTCAAATAATTTAGACATTACTGGAAGCAAAGAAATTGGTCTATATGATGTAGGTTCATGAGGTGGTTTTCCTGGTTTTGGAACCATGATAACTTCGGCTACTTTCCACAAGCTCGGTACATATTTCAAACGAAATGCGGCATTGATGAGAGTGGTAAGTTTACGATCGCTTTGCGTGGTAGGTTGCTCATAATCTCTCCCGTGATTAAATCGTACCCGGGCGCTTTCTTTTTGCTTAAATTATGTTTGATTTCCTGTAAGACTTCTTTAGGACTAACTAATTTTATTTCTAAGTTTTCTTGATCTAAGCTAGCTGTTTCTATTTGGTAATTGGTGCATTCTAAATTGGATTGGAAAGTGTTTTCTAGGTGCTGGGCAAACAGCATAGCTTTTTGCTTATTGTCTATGGCCCAGCTTCCATTTTCTTTTCTTATTGGAGGAATCTGATTGATGGGCTTCTGCATATTTTTAGTCATTTTCCATAGTGAATAGCCGGTCTGGCTGTCATTAGTAAGTTTGCTTAAATAGTTACTTGCTAGAGTGTCAGTGTGAGCAAGTATTGCCTTTTTAAGCCGCTTTGTCATATTGTTCAGCAATCTTTTATCTTGAGGACACCTAGTCTGGTGCCATTTTCTTCTCTGCGTACGTTTATCCGCTATGAGTTTCCGTATCTCGGAAGGATAAACAGGCCCTTTCATTTTCCTTAATTTACTGGGAGTGTTATTCCACGATGTCTGTTGTATATTATCTATAAATATTTTTACTTCTAAATCTAGTTGCTCTGAAGTTTTAAGCGGAACTCTAAAGTCAATTCTATTTTCTAGATCTATTCTAAAACTTTCCCAATCTGTGTGATTATTAACTAGAGTCGGACTATTCTCTTTGTAAAGAATCTTTTCACTTAGTGTCAAGACTATAGGAGTATGATCCGAGTTCATATCATAACTCTCATCTATTATACAGTAATTTGTACATATATTCTTGCATACAAAGAAGTCTATAAGGTCAGGAATTTTATGAGGGTCAGTAGGCCAGTATGTTGGTTTTCCTGTAGAGACTACTTCACATTTTACTTCCCGTACAGCACTTAGCAATTCTTTGCCTTTGGTAGTAGTAAGCCTGGAACCCCAGTGTATATTTTTGGCATTAAAGTCCCCTCCCAAAATGAATTTACGTCCAAAACGCTCAAGAAAGCTCACATATTCATCTTTTCGGATGTTGTGTCGTGGTGGAGAATACAACGCGGCCATAGTAAAGGGATATAAATTACCTTTCACTCTAATTGCCACTGCTTGTATTTCTTGTGTTTCGTATTTAATATCCTCACAATGAGAAATATTTTCCTTCACTATTATGGCGCTGCCTCCCCTGTCACAATTGTTAGGATGTAGTGCATGATAAGCTTTGTATCCTTGTAGTCTGATGTAAGATTGTTTCGTGAAGTGAGTTTCTGAAATCAGGCACACGTCAATGTTTTCTTTGTTTAAGACTACTTGAAGCTCAGGTTGATGTTTAAGTAGTCCATTAGCATTCCATGCCATAATTTTGAGCACTTTATTCATTTTTGGGATTTCTTTTTAGAGGCTACTTTGCCACCAATAATTTTTTCAAGCGACTGTCAAAAGCCGACATTAATTTAATAATTTCATCCAGTTTACCGTCCACATCACTGCGTGGCGTCACCGGCGTCTTCGCTATAGTAACGATGGTTTGATTTGTTTCCGCAGCCGCTTGAGCGTAGGTGCGTCGTTGGTCACCACTGGTATGAGTTGGGCGGTGGTTAACTTGCTGACGTTTCGCGTCAGACGTCTTCTTGATAGTATTATTTTTAAGTTTTTGCATCTCCTTGGCTACTACACATCCTCTGTAGTTGGCTGGATGCGCTTCACCACAATGCACACATTTTGGCTTCTCGGTAGCTGGTCTTTTGCATTCATGGGTAAGGTGCTTACCTGTGCACTTCACACACCTCGGCTCTTTGGAGCAATACTTTTGTGTATGCCCATACGCGTGGCACCTTTTGCATTGAGGAACAAGACGTGAGGTTTTTATGGGATGTATCTCCACTTTACATCCTAATATAGATTTAATGTTATAAATTTTATTTATGTCCTCATCGTTCTTGAATGTTAACATAAACATATTTAAGGGGCTTTTATTCCTCCAACTCAATTTGTTGGCCGCATCCTCTATTCCGTAACCTTTCTTTTGCAAATCGTCTATAATTCTATCAGGCTCGCATGTATAATGCAGATTTTTAGCCATAACTCTTATTGGTCTCTCTTGTTTGTTCTCATAAGAGTGCCATGAGTAGTCAGTCTCGGATAGCACCTTTGAAAGGCACTTATACGATACCTCATTAAGTGTATTAATTTTTAGGGACTTACCATGGTTCATGATTTTTGTCGTGAATGTTTCAGCCGACTGTTTACCGGATAGCATGTCGAAGAGGGCTTGGTAGTTTTCAACGCCATCAACGATTATTGGTGGAGGAGATGGAACCTTTTTCGATTTCGGGTTTGTGGTTTGGCTGTTTTCAGTCTCACAAGTTTGTGCTGTTTGAGTGGGTGAGTTGCTCATTTTTCTTTTTTTGTTTCTTTTAGCCTTTACTCGTATCCACTCAGTTTCTTTCGCTAGTTCTTCTTCATCCGTGATGTACTCATTGGGTTCAGAAGAACTTTGCTTAGGAGTAGCCTCGATATTGTTTTCAGGCACTTCTTTTGGCTGTGTGAGATTACTCACTTGTTTCTGCAGTTCGTCTATCTGAGTCTGCATTTTCTTAATTATATGCTTTAGATTTTCATTTTCAGACTTCTCTGCCATAAAAGCTTTATACAGAAAATGTTCTGTTTCGGTTTTTAACTGGATTGTACTTTGTGTAGCCATATTTGTAGCGAGTTGATAACTTCGCCTTAACAAATTATACGAATTTAGTCAGTCAGCACAATACGTGTGCGTCATCGCGACGAACGCTCGGCCGACGCGCGAGGTTTGCTGCGTCTGCACTTAACACTATTAATTAGAACACGCGGCGACGCGACTGATCGCAATGATAATCGATTGCGAATGTGCATCGCCAGTGTCATTGAAATCTTGCATACACACAATATTCACAAAAATAACGCCATAAAAATATACACAAACATTATATCATAAATTATATGTACAAACTGTCAATGTCACTGAAATTTCTTTTAAAAGTCCTATAAACAATAATAATTTGTCCAACAACTTCTTTGTAGTTTTAACCCGGATTGTCTGCTATGTTCTCACTTCGGTCGGTACCGGGGCCAAATCACACTCAGCCATCTGCGACAGTGGACCTGACGAAGTATCCATCGTGGATGGTTTGCTGTTTTTATTTGCAGAAACAGTCCTTATTTGTAGGCAATATGCATCGATCCAATATGTGTTATATTTTATAGAACGTTGACAGCGGGTGTTTCTTAGGTGCTTGGGTTTTATAGAATCATGATGGAATTATGTTTACTGCTTGTTAAGCAAACTGTGTTAAATATTTAAATTAAATTGAATTTTATAGAATTTTAAACTTAATACACTATATCAACTAGAAGTTGGATCTTTCTTAACGCTAGACACAAAACACTGACTTAATTAAAACTACAAAAACATTCCCTCCACAAGTTAATTTCACTAATAATTTATACTGTAACACATAGTTTCAATTGCAATGTCAGAAAATTCACTACTGAAACTATAGTGTGTTTCAGTATTTCACCAGTGAGTTTCAACATCTCGATTCTCCGAAATACACCAAACGACTATCATGTAAATCCATCCTCGCGTGTTAATTTGAAACTTACAAACCCATCACACAGATTTCTGCTCACCTGGATAAGTCGAGCGGCAATCAGTGCGATGATTTTATGACACAGAAAGATAAGCAGGGACCTTGTACATCATCTATGTTGTACGGCACTATCACCTCTCCACTTTTATGAAACCGTCTCAATTTTCGGACTAAACTTTTTAGTTGCCTCTATGACATCACCTTCACACCGGTCTGTGTTGTCTGACAGTTATTCATATAACAATCCTTTGCAATTTTAACGTACACGATATATTATGTAAAGGATATTTATATTAACAGGTAATAAAGTGACAGTAAGAGTAAACTCATCTCCTGAGTAATCTACTATTGATTTGTAAAATACTAAAAGCGTCCACTAAGATTTTGAGTTAGCTTCTTCTTCTTCTTTCAGTGCCTCTCCAACTAGTGGAGGTTGGCCTTTAGCTCCATGTACTTCTCCTTGTCTTTAGCTAGCTACGGACATTTTAATATTGCTTTTTAGACACAGATGGCCATGGCAGACTATAACTTCACTTCTTCGTATCTTCATATTTTATGCGGGCTGTCACATGTACATACATCATACATCATCAGCCTTTAACAGTCCACTGCTGGACTAGGCCTCTCCTTTGAAAGGAGGAATTGGCCTACTATACCACGTTGGCCAAACGGGTTGGTATAGGGTTTGTATCAAGTTTTCCTTCTCTTACAGTGCTGTTCTCTGCATAATATGCTCCCTCTGTCGGCTCTTACGACACCCATGGGATGATATGGGGTGGTGACATTCCGTTTTCTTAATCCGTCACCACACGGAGTCACATGTGCTTTCTGATATATCCTCAAAACCATTTTCGGTATGCAAGAAAGGATGAAAAGATACTGGTTCTAATATTTTACGCCTACATATTTTAGCCAGTTATTTTAGAGGACTACTTTAGGTAGGTTAAAGGGACGAAAAGGGAAAGTGCATACTCCAAGAAAGATTTTTGGACTGTGTGAGGTAAATAATTGGCTGACGCGCGAAAGAGAAATATGGTAGTGAGGGACGTATTGTGTCGAACTGCTGACTCCAAATAAATATGGACCAGGAGGATAGGAAGTCTTAAATTAAAATTCACTAATATTAAATACACATATCATTCAATTATTTCGAAAGTACTTATTCTGTCTACTTGTCTGCTATCCTATTACAAAAAGTGCTAAAACTAGTCACTCAGTTTACCGGTACGTAATGTTATAATCTCCTTGCTGAAACTTCATTCCAACCTTATTAACTTAACTTTGGTTTTAATCAAAACAACTTAATACAAAAAAAAATGTCGTTCAGGTTAACATTAGCGCTGCAGCGATGCAATAAATTAACACATTTTTTAATTATACCTATTGCAGATATTGCGTTTAGAATCGATCTTCTGCATGATCTGGAACCCCTATGTTAATTCTTATTGCTGAACTAGAATTTAAATAGAGGCCGGAGGCAGAACGAGTTAAATTTTATCCGTATATTATTATAAATATAACATTCTTGCAGTACAACAATGTTCCCGGTAGATGGCAATATGCTCGCTCCCTATTACATTGGGACCGAAACATAACTGGCGAAGTGTGGGTGTGTAATACACCTCTGCCTACCCTTTCGGGAATAAAAGGCATGAAGTTATGTTATGTTATGTAACATTCTTGCGTTAGTGACTGATAGCGCATAGCCAAAACTACTGGGCGCAAGAAGCTGAAATTTTGCATGTACATACCTACTATATATTTCTTGGGAAGTGCAATCGAGCACTAAGAATGGACTGCCAGAAATTTTCAGGGGACGGGCATTTCATCATCATCATCATCATGTCAGCCTTGAGAAGTCCACTACTGGACATAAGCCTCCCTCAAGGTTCTCCAATAGATCGATCTTGAGCCACCCGCATTTGCTACCCGCGATAACCAGATCTTAACCAGATCGTCAGTCCACCTTGCGTGAGGCCTAGCCCTGCTGCGTCGTCCGGTACGTGGTCGCCACCCTAGAACCTTGCTGCCCCAACGGTCATCGGTTCATCGAGCTATGTGCCTTGCCAATTGCCACTCCAGACTGGCTATTCGGAGAGCTATGTCGGCGACCATACAGATATACTGGTATCGGCGACTTTGGTACTCACGGGACCTTTGAAACTGACCCTTGGACACGGATCACACTAAGGAAGGTTTTTATATTTACCACTAGGGAATTAAAATTAAAGTTACAAAGCTTTAGTGCAGACGAGCAGACGAGCTACAGGCGGCTGCTAGTATAAGATACCCATTCATGATCAGCCCTTTTTACTGTCCCACTGCTGGGCACAGGCCTCTTCTCACTATGTGAAGGGTAAGGCCATAGTCCATCACGCTGGCCAAGTGCGGGTTGGCAGACTTCACATGTCTTTCGAGAACATTATGGAGAACTCTCAGATATGAACAAACAATAAAATTCAATACGCACTTAACTCCGAAAAGTCACTAGTGCGTGCCGTGGATTCGAACCCGAGACGCTCTGCGTAGCAGTCTGTCGGTCTCTCCATTCAGCTATCGCTGCCATTCCAGGATATCCATTATGTAACTAAAATCTAAACAGTTTATAATATTCAGTGATTGTGCCATTTTCTATCGCTTAAAAGTTATGAAACTAAAAAAAATATTTGTTTCAGATGAGTATTAAATGGGCTGCGTATCTTTGCTTTCTGCAAGCAGTTACAGCCAGCTGCGATTATTATCAAAAGGTAAGTATTGATGGTCTAACCAATCCTTGTGTTTACGACAGCTGATCACGAGCTCTCGAATTCGGCTGCTGGTTTAGACCTAGCCAAAGTATAAAGACGTTTCGACAACAATTTTTTGATTAGCTATTTATGTAGGTAAGTATTTTTTTTGTATACTTACCCTATTATATCGATATCTTAACACTCTTTTAAGAGTGACATGCCATTACATATCATGAGAACTGGTTTAACCTCAGAATGCAGACATTTTTAATTCTCGTTAACATGAGAAATTGGTGATATCAATTTTTGTTATTGTTTCTTCTCATGACGTCATTCACGCTACATTGGAATGAAATAGAATCAAAAACTGTTTAACTTTTTAAATATGGTCATATTTTTTTTAGGTGTCTGCTACAGAAACCTACTCTATTTATAACCCAGAGTATCCGAAAAAATACCGGGGTAAAAATAATTGTCGTTGGATAGCTGATTGTCCTACTGGTTATAATTGTCGACTCGACTGTGACATATCTATACCACAGGTAATATATTGACACAGTGAATATTATTAAATTATTTATTTTGTAATACGAAGACGTAAGTAAAATTATGTTATGACGACTTATATCTCGATGTACTACATTGTATTTTAAAAATACTTACCTTATTTTTTCTTGTTATTATCCCATTTTCAGGCTGACAGTTGAATAGTAGGTTTAATGTACTTATTTATGATGTAGTTCAACCACTAAAGACGGATTTAAATTCCACCTCTACGGTGATTAAATAGAAGAAAGAATCAAAGTTCGATCCGTTCGTTGTTGGTTGCTGAAAACCACTGCCGATGTTCTGCTACAACCCATAAAGGTCCACCAATTCTATATTTTATATAGCTATCGATTATTTTCGATGGAGTGGTCTATACCATTGCTCAATTTTATTCTTTCATATATTAATCGGTTCCATATATTTTTTGTTAGAAGAATGAAAAAGCGCCATGTGTTAGCCCCACGTTGGGCGCCAAAACCAACAAGTAAAACTTACTCTGATGAGTATAATATGTGTATGTGTTCGCAGTCAGCGAATTGCAAGTTTGACTCGCTGCTGATATCAAGGAGTGGTGACAAGGAGTTGAAGGACGCGGAGAGTTACTGTGGTCGAGGAATTTTGACTGTCACATCTACAGGCCAAAGCATAAGTGTCGGTAAGGCCTAAAGCAGTTTCATAACCTTTTTACTATCATAAATCTCTTGTTATATTTTAAGGATCATTCAGACCTCTTCATATAAAGTCATGTAGTACGCTGCTTTATCTTTGTTATTCGGTATGTAAGTAAGTGTGTGAGTCATAAGTCGCCAGTGAGTCGTCTCTAGATGCAAGCAAGATTATCAATTTTTTTTTTACTGATCTCGGGCAATACTTTTACAGTACCTAATAAAGTAAAATTTCTGAAAAACTCCTACTTAAGCAATTATAACAATATTTTAATCTTAACAGCCTCCTGCATACTGAACAGTACGCATTTACTATGGGTCGTTCTACGACTGATGCAGGAGTAGCTTTACTTAAGCATATGTACAATGCTTGGGAACAGTCGCAAAATGCTATCGGTATCTTCTGTGACCTTTCTAAGGCGTTTGATTGCGTAAATCATGATGCACTTTTACGGAAACTAAAACATTACGGTATCGAAGATTTGGCACTTAGTGTCTTTGATTCTTATCTTAAAGGTAGAGAACAACATGTAGATGTAAATGGAGCTCATTCTTCCGGGTTACCAGTGCAATTAAGTGTTCCCCAGGGGTCCATTCTGGGACCCTTTTTGTTCCTAATTTATATAAATGATTAGCCTTACTACATGAATAACTTGTGTGACGTTGTTCTTTTTGCAGATGACACGTCTTTAATTTTCAAGGTTGATAGAAATAAGGAAAACTTTGACGAAGTAAATCGAGCCCTCACTAAAGTCACACACTAGTTTACAACTAATAACTTAGTTTTAAATTCTAAGAAAACTAAATGTGTTAAATTTGTATTGCCAAACGTAAAGAATCTGGGACCTAACTTAGCACTTAACGAGGAGATTAAAGAACCAGTAAATAACACTGTTTTCCTAGGTATAACAGTAAATAATAAATTGCAATGGGGAGCACACTCTTACTGGGAAACTTAGCTCGGCTGCATACGCTATTAGAAAAATTAGGCAGTTAACCGACGTCGATACGGCTCGTCTAGTTTATTTTAGTTACTTTCATAGTATTATGTCCTACAGTATTCTTTTATGGGGAAAAGCTGCTGATATTGACAGTGTATTTATTTTGCAAAAAAGGGCAGACAATAGCATAAATAGCACATTTATCAGTTAGGGCTGAGGGTTTCACTTAGGGATCGATTTAAAGAAATTGGAGTCCTGACTGTACCTTCCCAATATATATTTGCCAATTTAATGTACATTAAACAAAATATTGAGTCGTATAGTAAAAATAGTAATGTCCATAGTATAAACACTAGAAATAAACATAAATTGTGCGTGCCTCATCTTCGGTTACATAGAGTTCATAATACATTCATGGGGCTAGGTGTACGTATGTATAATAAATTACCAACTCGTTTTTGTCAGTTACCTTTAAATTCCTTTAAAACAGAAGTTAAAACTTGTTTGTTAACACGTTGGCTGCGGCAAGTAAAATCATAAACCTTCATCTGGTGCGGCGGCAGGTCGAAATGTGCCCCCTACGATATTTCCGCCAGTGCGTGGCAGGTCTTTTTCGACCCACCAGCACAAGGGTAGCTTAAAATGCTATAACTTTGTGAAAATATGATGTATACATTTTAAATTTATTTTGTTCTGTTAGAATAACCTTGAATCCAGCTTCCTTAGGTTTGACTCGCCCTGGAATCTACCAAATAGGAAATGAGATATAAACCAGGAAAAGCGGCAGGCCGATATCGACCTGAACCGCACTAGAAGGTATTTTTAGCAGTGATGGGACATACCAAAATAAAGGAATATCGAAAATACAGAATTGTCGTATATTAAAGGAATGCAGATTTTTATTTAATTGTGCCTGTTTTGAAAACATGACACGCAAAGATTCATGTTGCATTGCCTGCAATATTTTTGATTTTTTCACTCATTTTTTTTGCTTCGTCGCTACTGAAGGTTCTCCGCAGTCTCTCGTAGCACCCTGCACAATTTCACACGATTGAAAAGAAACAAAATTATTTAAAAACGGGACTTTATACTTAATTAATATGTTTTTATTACATAGTGAATTCCATAAAAATATTATAAAAGCTGAGAGTATGATACTTCACCTATTAAACACCTATTTTCATCATCATCATCAGCATCGTGAACATTTGAAATAGGTACGTCACACTGCTAGCGCGGTCGTGAAGCGGCTGAGAGTAGGTAAGCTGTGCTAAAAATTGTAATTAAGTACAGTTTGATTGGTGCCTTTTTCGAGCTGCGATCGTGCATCTATTGTATATTTGATCGAAGCTTTTAAATCACCTCTCAAGCAAAAAAAACTAGATCGAAATCGTTTGCGTCTCGCTCTGTTTGCGTCGAGGGTAAAAAAGCGCATATCACTGCACTTTCGCAGGTAAGTACATTTCCAAATATTACAAGTACAACTATAAATATACGTGTAGTTAGTAAGCAAAACTTACCGCTTTTACTTGGTTTTCCATGATGTTTTGTTCCTAAACTCTTTTTATTTTTCTTAATTGGAAATATTTCATCACTATCAGTTATAATTGCAGGGCGAATCACTCTATCTTCCTAATTTTTTTTTCTTTTATTGCTTGCCATCGTCAATTTTATCGACAGACCACCCGTCAGATAAGCTAGATAGCACAACACTAACTGGCGGCGCGTGCGCTCTGTGCGGTATCGGGTCGCCAGCGGCCTGTTGGGTTGGCGGGCTGAAATGAACCCACTGCCGCACTGAGCGGATATATTTCACCGCTAGTGCGTGGTAGGCCGAAAAAGGCCTGCCGTGATGTTTTTATGGGGAATACCTACAATTTTGACTATAAGCCGAAATATATATTTGTCTCTGTCAAAACCTTAAAAACACCTAAAATAATCGTTCCGCACCAGCGAAAGGGACATAGTTTTCTTCGTCCGCACCAGCTGTACGTTCCGGCCTGTTCCGCAGTAAACGCGTTAAAAAAAGCATATTACTCAATAGATGATTAAGAAGAAGGACAAGAATGCTTGGTAGACAAGTTCATTACTTACTGTTCCAGTTTTTGTGTGCAGCTTTATATTTAATTGTTTTTATATACATACTGTTTGACATGTTTGAATATCTTTATTTTTGACATGAGTTTCTCTGTTTGACATGTATGTTTATCTATGATTGTTTGCGTCATTATTTTTATTTGACATTTAATTTTTATATACACTTTGACATCTTTTAATTCAATTATACGTTTATTTGTTGACGTTCTGCTCTTTTAAATATGTTATAGTGCATTAATAATGACCGATAGATTTATTTTAGTCTAATGTAAGTTCGAATGGCTTGTCTTGAAAAGTAGGTTCGTCATGCTCCCTGTACTGTCACCGCAGGCGGTAGCGTCGGTGGTCGGGTCACCCACTTCCCTCTAACCATAGATAAGTATATTGTGGGTGATAGCTGATCATTGCGTTATACTCGTGAACGGGTGCTGCCTGTGGTGCCTGGTCGACCTACTGGACAGGATACAGCTTTTGACTTATGCTGATTTATGTGTTTATTTGCAATTTGTTCCAATTGTTTTGGGGTCATTCATGCATTGTAACGTGTTTTGATTGAGCAGCGATTACATAACAACATGATATTTAACATGTGTGCGGTTACTTCCAACTTGTCATTTTGTTTTGGAGGCTTAGGTATTAGTCATCAATTTCAATTTTTAAGTATTAAGTAGGTACGTAACTAAATAAATAAATGGCAATAGGTTGTGTGATAGCTATCATGTTAATTGAAATGTGATATTTTTTTTGTAATAATGTATAACTTCATATTTAACTATGCAGACAGTACTGTGTTGCTGGGGAGTTTGTTGCGCTGCTTCTTCTTCCTAGCGAAAACACATAGGAAGCGGTGAAGGGTTGGGCTTTTTGGGGGACTGTCTATTGTAAAATTAAACGTTCAGAAAGAGTTCTTTTCCAGCCAATGATTTCAAGTAATATATAAGTCAATGTTACCAGCCAATTTTGAATTAAAGATTTTTGACTTTGACTTTGAATAATTCTATAGACTGGCAGCGACTTCAACCACGGACCCCTCAAAGGACCTCAGCCATGTACCACAGGTTGTGAACGCCCTGGGTTATAGCATAAACATATATATTTTTTTTTTATGGTAATAGGCGGCAAACGAGTAGACGGATTGCCTGATGGTAAGCAATTACCGCCGCCCATGGACACAAGCAACACCACAGGAGTCACAAGTGCGTTGTCGCCCCTTGGGGTTGGGAAAAGGGATAGGATGAGGAGTGGGATCAGGGAGAAGGGATAGGGGATAAGGCCTCCGGCACTCTCACTCACCGAACGAAACGCAACAGTTTAGGTACTGTTACTTTACGTCAATTTTCTGTGAGAGGGTAGTACTTCCCCGGTCGAGCCGGCCCATTCATGCTGAAATCAGCAAGGCTCTACTACCTTGTACATATTTATCATCAGCATATTTTATACATATTAGGTCTCTCGAAAGGTCAATGTAGCATTTGTATTTGAACACATGGCACCCTGGCAACAAATAACAGCGTCGATATTATGAGTGTGAACAAGTCAGATGACTTTAAAATGAAACACAGATGTGTAAAGTAAAATGTAAGCTTAAGTAGAATTCACAAACTACAGATTTGACTGCTTACATGGCGTGTCGGTTTAAGCAACCACCTTACCGACTAGCTCTGAGCGAATGTCTTAGATTTGATTTCCAAACGCGAGAACTCTGTGTGATCTACAAATTGTTGTTTAGAGTCTATGTGTCCGTTAATTGAATGTTACTGAATATTTGACTGCCTCGTTGGTCTCGCAGCATAAATGTGCGCTTGGGATTGGGAGGTCTCGGGTTCGATCCCCGGGTCGGGTAAAGTGTTATTGGGTTTTTCCGTTAGGAAATTCTCAGTAGCAGCTCGGCGTCTGGTAATGTGCCCGGTACGGCAATAGGCTCGCCCCCTATTACGTGGGACTAAAATAAATCTGGCGAAAAGTGGGTGTAGCAATATACCTCTGCCGGTAGGTTTCACGCCTATATCCACGAAGAGGTATCTTCGGGGATATAGGCGTGAAACTATGTATGTATGAATATTTGGAATAAGGCATAGTATCCTATAGTATCCTCCTATTTCCTCATAATTATCTTGCGTGTTCAAGTATTATTTTAATGTTTTAGCGCTAATAACGAACAAATATACCTACGGCGGTAGATTCATATGTCAACTGAGAGCTCAGCCGATTGCCTGCAGCTGCGGATGGAGGAGACAGGTTTGTATTTAAATATTCGCAAGTATTTTTTTTTTTCATTCATCTACATTCTACACAATATGCAAGAAAGTAATTTTAACAGAGAACATTTTGTGGATCACCACTCAAGAGCCACATCTCCATAATACCTTCGAACTACCAGGAAATAATTCAAAAGGTTTAATAATGATCGTCAGTAGCATAAACAAATATTAAACCTTCATTAAAACTATTAAGTTTTTAATAAACCTAATCATCAGTTGCTGCTCTATTTCCAACCTACTTGCCAATGATCTTCCTATGACTTAAATATACAGATGGCCTTCGAATGTGTGCCTGTGTCGACTGGTAATTCAGTGGGCATGGCAGATCACAGTGGTGCCAAAAGCTTAATACCTAAATCATCCGAAACACTGTGCCGAAAGAATTGTCCTTAGTTCGGCCCACAGTTGTCGACGCAAATCCCTTTTCCATCATCATCGAAGCTCACCAGAATTTCGTTCACAATCCATTTATGTACAACCTGGTATTAATTACACTTAACGCAGAGTCACATCGGCAGATCTTTACGATATCGATGATACTATCAAGATGCCAAATACGGAAAAGAGGCGCTTGGTACGGCCATTTAACGCTTTGGCTTGCAACACAACTGATTTCACATCCGTCTGCATAGACAAAGACGTTGACCACTTTAACTTCTCTCGTACTCAAGCATCTGTACACGTCGCGTCCGGGATTCTTGCGATTTTAGGGCACACATTCAGGCTTTTCAGACTTTACTTAAAAAAGACAACTCCCGCACTAGGATGAAATCCTGAGTCGCAGGGGATTTTACAAACATACAAATAACAGATACAATGAACACCCAGACTCGAAACAACAATTTATGAATCACACAAAGTGTTGTCTCGTGTGGGGATCGAACCCACAACACTCAGCGCAGTATCAAGCGGCGAGGCGACCGCTTAAACCACTACGCCATCTATGGTGTGAGATTAATTGTGCCATTTATGACTCCAACATGACGATTGAGCTAAAGCCTATTCCTTGATGCTGTGAGTCTATTGAGATTTATAAAACCCTCATTTGACCTTTCTTTTATATGGCGACGAGCTTTGGTCCATGCTCAGAGCCTGTGATGGAGATGAATATGCTAAGCTGGATGTTCGGAATCCTTCCAATCTGGAGGAGCCACTGTAGCCTGAATCCTTGGCAATTTTCATATCCACGACATAGAAGACAAACTACAGAACTGTCGCCTTCGTTGGTATAGCTTAATTTTCCGATTACCGGTAAATTATTTGAACTACCATTGCTATACCGACGCTGCCAGTTTTCGGTTAAGAAATATACAGTATAATACTTAAGTACGTTTTTCAAATGTTAACTCAAATAAACTTATTTGTTTATTAATTCATACCCAAAGATAAACTTAATGGGTTAGTTTATTTTATTATTTAGACACCATAGATGGTACACAGTCCAGGTTCTAATGGCACAAATTATTGTTATGTCTCATCATCAACAGCCTTGAACAGTCCATTGCTGGACCTTTGAAAGGAGGAATTGGCCTACTGTACCACGCTGGCCAAACGGGTTGGTATAGGGTTTGTATCAAGTTTTTCTTCTCTTACAGTGTTGTTTCTCTGCATAATATGCTCCCTCTGTCGGCTCTTACGACACCCACGGGATGATATGGGGTGGTGACATTCCGTATACTTAATCCGTCACCACACGAACTGTTATGTCTACTTGTGTAGAAATCAGAAAAGCTCAATTACTCCTGTACTCTTATTTTAGTGGTAGTAAGAATGTAGACGACTAAAATTGAGTCAAAACAGAAGCAAAGAGAATTAAACGAGGCTGTTTTTTACCGACGTGTACCTACTGTTTTTACTTGTGTTATTCTAAGGATTTGTGTTCCACGTTCAAGTTAGCCCATTCACGAAATAGCTATCAATACTGCTATAAGCTCGTCCTACTTCTAACTTGTGTATACTTACATTTCAGGACCGCGTTGTAAATGGCTCACCAACCGGCATTAACGAATACCCGATGATGGCTGGACTCGCGAGGGTAGACGAGCGTCAGATCAGATGTGGCGCTGTTATTATATCCCCTGACTATGTGCTGACTGCTGCACACTGTGTTGAAGGGGAAGACGTGAGAAACACTGCTGTTGTTGTTGGGGAACATGACGTCACTACAGGTAAGATATCTTTTTTATAATGCCAATTTCTCCACCTGGTAAAATGATGTGTCGCGAAGTAGGTAGTTGACAGTCATACAATCAATTGACATAACCTACACCCAGACTTGAAGCAACAATTTATGGATAACATAACGGGTTGTCTCCTGTGGGGGTGAACCCACAACAGTCCGCGCAATGACAAGCATTGAGATGGCCTATTAAGCCACTATAAGTACCTACGACATCCGTGCAGTGGTAATACGAGGGCACACACGACCATATGTCGAACTACCTTTGGGCCAAATGACATAGGGCGCTCCGAATGCTAAGTCAGATTTGCACGTATCTCTAAAATAACAGTAAGCATAATCCATATTACTGGAGGTATCTTTACTCATCACGAAGATATTTTCATGAGCAATTAACTTTGGCATACGCTTTTATCCAATTTAAGTTACACCTAAACGTGTGTCCCAACATGGTCTATAGACTCCTTCGATTCCCTCACAATATAGTTGCCCACTTTAAGTTGAGTTCTGGTTTTAAGCGATGTAGAGTCCAATTAACATGTTTCCAGGTGGGTAAAAAATGGAGCAGTTGAGCTAGAAGTTATAATTAACTACTAAATATTTCCAGGTCAGGACACCTCAGCAACGAGAGTGTACAGAGTTGAGTACTTTAACATACACCCTCTGTTTAATGAGTAAGTATATTTTAAACTAGTTGAACATCATTGTTCTGCAAGCTACATAAAAGTCCATAAACATTTTCGTGATTTTTAATGGTTATATCGTCCCAACGAATTTTTATTCTCAATATCTTGCAGGATTTTTAGTCGAGGGCTACTCGTTATTATGAATAGTCATAGTAACTAGTCCGTGTGGTGACGGATTAAGAATACGAAATGTCACCACCCCATATCATCCCATGGGTGTCGTAAGAGCCGACAGAGGGAGCATATTATGCAGAGAACAGCACTGTAAGAGAAGGAAAACTTGATACAAACCCTATACCAACCCGTTTGGCCAGCGTGGTATAGTAGGCCAATTCCTCCATTGAAAGGAGAGGCCTAATCCAGCAGTGGACTGTTAAAGGCTGATGATGATGATAGTAACTAATAGCCCTAATTAGGTATCGTTATAATACCTCGTCGTTCTAGCGTCATCCCGGTTGCATCGAAGCCTTTCGCTTTGGAGCCCTGGGTCCACGCTCTAGTTTTACCAGATTTAGCAAAATATTAGATTTTTCACAGACCGTCTGCCGTCTGGCTGCCGCAAACACAACCGAAATGTAGCTGTTAGCTTATGCTTTAGAGTAGTGTATATTAGAAGGTACTGATTCCCCATAACGACTGGCAAAGATCTTCATGTCAGAAGAAAGAAGGACGAAGATGATATTGACAAAAATATAAAGTATACTAAAAATGTATCAAATCTCTTAGTGTACAGTCAACTACAAAAGTTGATGAACACATTCAATGTTACAAAACATCAGAACACTAAAAGATTCCATTAATAAGTGTCGCGACGAGAAGAAAATATAAATAAAAATATCTTATCATTAGTAATTTACAACACCAATTTTCCATAAGTCGCTGAACATGAATAGCGACCAAATTAGGTTAACAAATAGAGTAAAGTTTTCATTTTGCTGGTTGTTGATCTAATTTTGTCATTTGAAATGTTCAGGAACTTTTCAAACTGTTCTAAAATTACTCAGTGTAAATATAAAGGTGTTGTCGAATTAGTAGAAATAAAATAATATAATAATCATTAAAACAATTTAATAAATAACCAATTAAATTACAATATTTTTTTATTTAAATTATAACTAAGCAATAACTTTAAATATGCATTATTAATTTCAAAATCGAGTGTGACCCCCATTTGCATCTATAACTGCCTGTAGACGTTCCCGCATTGAATTAATCATATTCTCGCAAGTATTTTGCCCTCTAAAGCTCTCCCAGGTGTCCATTGCGTGGTTAATCACATGAAAGTATGTGGAGCAGTTCCAACGTGCCACATTATTTTTCCCTTGTTTTATTTCCAGGTCCAACTATGATTTCGACATAGCTTTAATAAAAGTGAGTGGCAGAATAGATTTCAATGAACGAGTCGGTCCCGTCTGTCTACCCTTCAAATTCGTCAACGAAAGCTTCGCCGGGAAGAATGTTACTATCCTTGGTAAAGACTCATCTTATTTTATAAACTAAATAAATAATATAGGAATCTCATGATAACTTGATTATTTGTTCCATTTAATTTATTTCTTATTGTGGTGACGATAATATAATTAAGTAAATTCGGACTTTCTATATACAAAAATGTGTGTAAACGGAACAATATGTGTTTTAAACATACGGTACATGGATTGCAGTGTTAAAATTGTGAATTAATAACTTTTCTAACAATTTTTGTATAATCAACAAGTGCAGTGACTTGAATTAAGTGGCGGGAAGTGTGCGGCGGCGACTCGCGCATCGCGCTCTTTCACTCTTGCGGTGATCGGCTATCGCTATCTCATTTGCACCGTGTTGTCACGCCATATTTATTTCAAAATGAACTGCTTTGTTTGTGGTAGAAAACCTGAGCCAGGAGAGACGATTATATGTAATGGATGTAAATCAGGATACCACTATAAGTGTGTAAATATTACTGCCGCTGAATTTAAAGACGAACATCTACGTCTAAAACGTACGTTTATATGTGATGCCTGTTGTAACGTAACCCAGCGCCTGCGAGTTACTGATGACACACCAGTACGTGGTGTCTGTGTCTCCAGCTTTGAGGAACCTAACCGATCTTTCGAGGGAAATGTTTCTCAGACAGAGTCGTTGACTTCAGACGAGATTGTTAACAAAGTTAATAGCGTAATCATAGCTAAAATTAGTGCATTTGAGCTAAATATCATGCAGGAAATTAAAGCCACTGTGGCTGTACTGGCTTTAGAAAATAGCAGACTACGGCAAGAGCTGAAAGAAGCTACTAATAGGTGCAATTCGTACGAGCAACAGATTAAAATATTGGAAACTGAGAAACAGCCGCCTAGCGAAAAATATGAAAGTTCGTTCGTCAATACTAGTCGCCAAAACCAGCAACTTACTCAGAAACCACCATCAGCCAAACCTAAGACTACTACTATCCCGACGACTTCGTCCGAAATCAGCACTATGGACAGCGGCGCGCATTGCGCGCAAGCGCCCGCGGAGCCCGTCCGCGCGGTCTCAGAGACTAGCTACGCGGCGGTGGCCAAGAAAGCAGCGGAAGCAGCGGATACGAATACCAGTAATAGTAATGGTATGGAGTGGACAGTAGTAAAAAATATTCGAAGGAGTAATCCCATCAAAAGGGGGGGCAATACATCACTGGGTACCCTAAAAGCAGTGGAAAGAACAAAATTTTTACATGTTTGGAGATTGGATAAATGTACTACGGAGGAAAATATTAAAGAGTATCTGAAACGAATACTAGGCAATGACTCTGTAATGGTGATTGAAAAATTGAAACCTAAAGTTGAACGAGACTATGCTTCGTTTAAGATTGGTGTTACATTAAGTAACTTTGAAAAACTTTGTGACCCTGAAATATGGCCAGTCAATGCGGAATTCAGTGAATGGATTTGGTTTCGCAACTCCAACAAAACAAACAAATTGCAGACAGAATAGGTATATCAAAGTTTTATACCAAAATGTAAGAGGACTTCGGACTAAGACTACTCAGTTCTTATCCCTACTAGAATCATCGGGATCCGATTTATTCGCCATCACCGAAACTGGTCTAAACGAGGCAATTCCGAACGCAGAATTCATGCTTCCTGGGTATCAAGTATTGCGGTGTGACAGAGCCGACGGGCGTAAACACGGAGGCGTCCTTTTAGTGGCCACACCGCGATTCGAGTTGCGTCGAGTGGCCGTGCCAGGTGATGTTGATTTGAGCAGCCATTCGTTTGAATTAATTTGTGCAGCCGTTTATAAACGAAATAACTTTTTGTTTACGTGTTGTACTGTGTATATTCCGCCACAGGCTGAGGAGAGCGAATATATGTTAATGTTTAGATTATTAGAAAAAATATGTGTTAGATATAAGAATAAATTACTTATATTAGGAGATTTCAATTTGCACTCTTGCAATAATAATATTAATAATTATTTTACATATTTCATGGCCTTCTGTGAATTCATTCAGTTCAATGCGGTACCAAATTGTAACAATAGACAGTTGGACCTCGTGTTGAGCGCGCGGGGCGGCGTGTCGGTGTGTGCGGCGGACGAGGGCCTGCTGCCCGTGGACGCGTACCACCCACCGCTTGCGGTCAGCGTCGAGCTGAACGCGCGCCTGCCGCCGCTGTCCCCGGCGACGCCCGTTACCTCGTCGCGTACGCATAATTCTCACTTTCACGTAGATATTAAATCATGGAACTTTAATAAAGCGGACTATTATCAAATGTACAGTTTAATCACTGAAATAGACTGGAGTGAAATATATTTGTTGCATGATCCGGACGCAGTCTTAAGGTTATTTTATGCTAAGTTAAATGATATCTTCGGCAAATGTGTTCCCTTAAAAAGAGCTAATTCAAATAAAAGTAAATATAACTACCCGGTATGGTACACATTCGAAATTATTAAGGATATTAAACATAAATATACATTACATAAGAAATATAAATTAAGTAATTCACGGAGTGATTACGAGGAGTTCTCGCGGTACAGGGCGAGAGTTAAGGCGGCGACGTCACGAGCTCATGACTTATACCGTGACCGAGTGCAAGCTCACTTGGCACGGGACCCGCGAGCCTTTTGGGGGTACATTCGATCGAGAAGAGGTAACTCGAATAATCGACAATTAATTAAAGACGGGCGGTCATTATCTGAGCTGGAATGTGCCAACGAGTTTGCCCGATTCTTTCAATCGGTTTACAATCCGGAGCCACCTGAGTTGAACGTGGCGGCGGCGATCGCAGGTGGAGCGGAGGCGCCGGGTGCGTGGGCGCACTTGTCGTGTTTGCGCGACGCCGATGTACGCCGGGCCCTTGCACGCTTGCCGCCCAAGTTTTCTGCCGGGCCCGATGGCATTCCAGCGTTTATTTTTAAGGACAGTCAAGAGGTATTAGTGGAACCGTTACTACATTTATTCAACGTTTGTATAAGGAATGCTAGGTTTCCTGATTTTTGGAAGCTCACCCGGGTTGTACCTGTGCCGAAAGGTAGTGGTGGTTCAGCTGCCAGTGATTATAGACCTGTGGCAGTATTGTCCACTCCTGCAAAAGTCTTCGAGTCAGCAATTCACGGTAGCCTGTACCCACAAATATGCGCACTGTTATCCGACGCACAGCATGGTTTCCGTCCAGGGCGGGGCACTACGGGCAACTTGTTAGATATGATGACGCACTTGATGCCAGTAGTGGACGCTGGTCAACAAGTCGACGTCGCTTACTTCGATTTTAAGAAGGCGTTTGACACCGTAGATAATGACGTCCTTCTCAGTAAGTTGGCTAGTGTAGGATGCACACCGCATACATTGACATTTTTTGCTTCCTACTTAAAAGACCGGCGACAATATGTTGACTGCAGTGGATTTTTTTCTGAACCGTATTTTACGAGATCAGGTGTTAGTCAGGGAAGTAATTTAGGACCATTTCTCTTTATTCTGACTATCAATGACTTGCCCCAGGTAGTTAACAAAGCTAAACCCTTGTTATTTGCCGATGATTTAAAATTAGTCCTTAAAATTGACCAAAACTCAGATCATGATATACTGCAGTGCGAAATAAATAGGATCGAGGAGTGGAGTATTAAAAATAAATTATATTTTAATGTGGACAAATGTTCAGTGATGTCATTTAGCCGCGCGCGCACTCCAAGTCATCATCAATACCACATGGACGGCGCAGCGCTCCAACGTGTTCATGAAGTCAGGGATCTAGGCGTGAGATTCAGTACGGACCTAAATTTTAGAAATCATATTACACACGTTTGTAAAAAATCATATCGCAATTTGGGAATGATCTTACGGCTAGCGAACAAATTTACAAACACCAGGGCACTGAAATCTTTATACGAAGCGCTTGTAAGAAGTCATTTGGAGTGTAACGCCGTTCTTTGGTCGCCACACGAAGTCAAATATAAGTTAATGATAGAAAGAATTCAAAATAAGTTCATTAGATTCTTATATTTTAAACAATATGGTATATACCCAGGATATCCGTTGTTATATCCGACATTATTTCTAATTGGTATGAGTGGATATTTTAAGCTGGAAGTGAGACGAGAAGTGGCGCTCGCCACGTACATGTTCAAAGTGTTCCGAGGTAAAATTCACAACCCGGACGTACTGCGCTCGGTGAGTTTGTGTGTCCCTGATGCGTACTTGTGCCGGCGGCGGCGGCCGGCACTGCTGTGTGTGCCGCGCGCGCGCACCAACTTGCTGCGATACGCGCCGCTGACGCGCGCGCTGCGTGCGCTCAACACTTTGTCTCAACGCATTGACTTATTTCATTGTACCTTGAATGAATTCACAAGGGCAGCTTACTGTGTTTTTTCTTATGAATGTGTAGATTAGTATAGTTATTAAGTAAATATTTGGAAAGTAACTACACTATTGTATTAGGTTTTAACCTGTGATAATAGTTGTAAGTGGAAATTTATAAATAAATAAATAAATAAATAAATAAATAAATTTCTACGAAGTTCATTCCGGGTGTTATTTATGTACAAATATTATCTTGACTGCCTCGTTGGTCTCGCGGCGTAAATATGCGCGTGGAATTGGGAGGTCTCGGGTTCGATTCCCGGGTCAGCAAAGTGTTATTGGCTTTTTCCGTTAGAAAATTCTCAGTAACAACACGGAGTCTGGTCATGTGCCCGGTACGGCAATAGGCTCGCCCCCTATTCCGCGGGACCTTAAAATTCATGGTGAAATGTGGGTGTAATATTACACCTCTGCCTACCCCTTCGGGGATACAAGCGTGAGTCTATAAAAAAAAATATCTTTACCTAAAGACGGAAAATTCGACATCAAACCCACGTGGTATAGTCGGCCGAACGCAAAATAAGAGAGGCCTATGTCCATTAGTGAACAGCGATAAGCTTTAGTAGTAATTTAAAAAGACCTCTTTTAAACTAGGTACGCTAACGTAACAACTAAGTCTTAAATCTTATTCTTAGGTTGGGGCACTACATCGACCGGCGGCGTTCGTTCTAAAGTCTTACTAAAGGCAGAATTGGACGTCATCACTCAGTCCGAATGCCAGCGATCATACTCCTCGCTCAGTGGCAGACAGATATGCACCAACTCTACGATGGGAAAGGACGCCTGTCAGGTAATAAATGTATACTGTAGTTGTTATAGAGTGACTTGATTTTCCGTTAGTTAAAGACCGTCAAAGCAAAGCAACGCTTGCGGAGCCTATAATTTGGAAAGCCGTTTTCCTTCATCCTAAGATATCTGTGCCCAAAAGGGTCTACAATGACCCATGTGTCATACAAAATTATCATTAGGTAAACGGTAAAATAGCTTTAGGTATGTAAGGTACGAGTACAGTAGTCAGTATGTTTCAGAAAATACATGATATAGGTTACTCAAAAAGTAGTTCATTGTTATCATAAAATATTTTGCTGCCACAAAAACTTCGCTTGACTATGAAGTACTTACTGGAATTCTGATCGCTCTCATCAACTCCAAGCTCAACACCAAGCTCTTTCTAAGCAAGTCATTCAATCATTTGCAGTACGATTCCGGTGGTCCAGTCCTCTACACGGATCCTTCCACCGGTCTGCTCTTCAACGCTGGCATCGTGAGCTACGGCAGACTGTGCGCGTCTGGCTACCCAGGAGTCAACACGAGGGTCACGGCTCTTCTCGACTGGATAATAGCCAACACTCCAAAAACGAACTTTTGTATAAAGTGATAACATAAACGATGAACCCAGTACTGTTGTTGATAATAATTTAAGCAAATTAATTTAATAAATTATTTATTATTAACGTTCTGTGTTTATAATAAAACTTGCCTGTAATAAGTATACCCCTCTCGTGTATTCCCCTTACTACCCAATATACGTTATGTTTTTATTGATTTTAGTCAAGGAGCCATCACACAGTATAAATAACTAGACAGCATATGCCGTCAGTTAATATTTTTCTTTTTTAATTTTCTTCATAAAATAATACTATGAGGCCCAGTATGATCCCCTGAGCTACTCCAAGTTACTATCTTATGTAAAAAATCTCTTTTTTATTTTCTAGCTAATTTGGAATGATGTTCTGCCATTCAGGTTTGACGTGTAGAGAGTGATAAAGTACTAACGGACCAGACGGTCTTATTTTACAACCGAATATCACCGGACGGTAAATGACATATCATTGTCTTTCTGGCGTGTTGAGGAATGGCCAAAAATCTAGTTACGCGACAAAAGGTCAGACCACAATTAAAGCTACAAATTTTACATTCAGGAAGACTTGAAGCCATGGAAACTTTAGTTATATTACGTGTAAGTAAACAAGCATCCAGATTGCTCAAGTAGATAACTGTTTTTTTTTAACCGACTTCAAACAAAAAAAAGGAGGAGGTTCTCAATTCGGCCGGTATATTTATTTTTTTCGATGTATGTACACCGATTTCGCCGAGGTTTCTGAACCAATTTACGTATTTCTTTTTTGTTTGATGCGCAATAGTTTCGAATTGGTCCCATAAAAATTTGATTCATGTAGGCCCAGTAGTTTTTATTTTATGAGCATTTTTTTATTTACTTTCACCTATCCTTAAGACTGAAATTCCTAAGAATAATAATTGTGACGGCTGGTGTCATGTCAAATTGTCATCACTACGGTCACCAAGTACTACTGACGTCAAAGGATTTGTTTTTTTTTTGCTTCTGGCAACACTGGCGGTATAACGTAAAACTGTACTTCTCCCAATAATTTATTATTCTTAAATCTATTTAATTAATAATAATGTGCCTAACTTGCTAATTTCTTACGTAATAAGCTGTGATAATTATAATTGTTGTATAATAACAGTGATAAGTGGTGTTTATCAAGTTGTAAAAGTTTTGCAAAGTCAAGTAAGTCAACTGTCAAAGTAACGAACAATTTTATGTAAAAGAATTTGCATTATTTTTACATTAATAGCTAACTTTGAGACAATTTGAGGTCACACAGTCATTATTTGATGAGCTGGTTGGCAGCGCTCTAGGTATGGTTTCTGCTATCTCCGATGATGACAGTAAGAATATAGTGACTATTGATCTTACAGATTCTAATTCAACTATTCAGTCATTTAGAAACATAAAAGCTTGTAATAAATTGAAGAAGTATATTAAAATAAATAAATTTATTAGGAAAAAGGAAAAATTATTAAGAATGTACAGGAAATCAAACATAAATCTAGATTATTGCAAAAAATATGTTAATGTAAAAGAACAAATGTCAGTATGTCTAACTAAATTAGATTCAAATCTAGTGAAATATGATGCTGATATTCATTGTCTGCAGACGGAGATTGATAGTTTACAAGATTCTTTGGCTAATATGACAAAAAAATATAATCTATCACAAAAACAAATTAACGAGCATATCTTGGCAATGGATGAGTTAGTGGACTTGTGTAAGTACAATGAAGAGAGGCTTCAATCTTTGACTAATAATAGTCATGGCAATGAACTTAGCCAGGCGCCACATTCACAGTCAGCTACTTTGAATTATTGCTCTGATTTGCTGTCACTCTCTGCTGCAGTGGATGACAGCACCATTAATTCCATTAATTCTTATTGTAATTCTGGCACTTCTTTCTTACCCCACATTACAAACACCAACAAGCTATTAATGTTTAGCGATGAGATAGGTAAAAACATGAGCCAATTGTTGAGGCAAAGGACAGGTATGACTATTACTAACTTATGTATGCCTGGAGCAAGCTTTTCTCAGATTATGCAATCAATTTTATCTAAAGCATACTGTCCTGAATCAACAATAATTATATTTATTGGGAGAAGAGGAAATGCAAATATTAATTTAATAAAGAGATATTTTGACCAATTACTGAATTTAAAAGTTAAGAGGCCTTTTACATTTTTTGCTCAAAACTACAATTCATATGGAATTTTGAGGGCCTAATGCCAAGCAATGAGGTAAGTTATGAAAAAAACCTTTATTGTAGTACTTAGACCGGTTCGTGGCACTGTTCATAGCGGCTTTAAATTTTAAAATTTTCCGATATTGTTATAAAATTTTAGCCGATTTCTAAAAGGCGTTTTCCTTAAAATGCTCGAAATTGTAATTTTAAGCTCTCACGACTTACATAATTTGAAAGTTATTTCATATTTAAAAACACTGTTTTGTCTATTTTGTATTATTAATGTACACTACGGCTTCAATTTTCCGTTTTTAACTAAATATTTAAGTACAGCTAAGTTTTGATATCACATAATTTGAACAAAATGTCCCGAAAACGATGTCCATTTTCTCAGATATATAATATGGTTAATAAATAAATACTTATACCATGATAAAGTTCACCTTTGCCGCTAATGGTATTCCGTAAAAATATTGATGTAATTTACAGAAATTTACTAAAAAAAACATCGTCGAGACAACAAGAAATCGTATAATATATCATTGCACACGATGCATCGCTTAGTGCCGCGCGAGCGCTTGTCGAGGCAGGACCTGTGTCGAATTTTTTAATTTCGCGCCACTCGGATCTTATTAAAATTATAGTGCGACCACCACATTTTGATCAAGTAAGTAAAATTATAACATTATTATTTTTTATCGTAGTCTAGTATTTTGAATAATATTTGATATTCATTATTGTGTATAGTACATCGTTATTTTGCATTATTAAGAGTTTTTTTTTAATTTGTAGGATGGGTCGAAAAGGTACTGTGTACAGATGTATTAGAAAGAAAAGGTATTCAGCTAATTTAAGAAATGCAAACCTAGCAAGGTAATATTCCTTACAAAATGATAGAATACATGAGTTTATAAACGATTCAGCAATACTTAAAATGTTCGTACTTTTCAGAAAAAATATAAAACTTGATAACTTAAAAAACAGTACTTATGTAAATGATAAACATAACGACGATACTACTCAAGGGTCATGTTCATCTGCAGTGGAAACGGTAATTATATTTTTCATTAACTTTCTAGGTACTATCTGGTATTTCGACCTTTTATAGTAAAGTATTTTACGACCTTGATTTGGTAAAGTCTTGTATGGTAAGTTTTAGTAGGGATATTTTTGTAAGAATTTTATGGTTATGTCCGGTTCAGAGTTCATTAAAGCGATTCATAGGCAATAGGCATCTTGTTACTCTAATTCTTCTTACTTCCGTGCTTCAGCCTACATAGAAATTAGCGCCATTTAGTCCGCATGGTCGGCTACTTGGCGTCACGGCTAGAAACTAGTATTGTTTATTTTTTGTTTCTGTTTTAGATAACTAATTTCCAAGTGCCGGCGATTCATAGATGAATGAATAATTTAAATATAATACCTCAGGACCAGCTAGTGTCACTTGATGAAATAGATAATATGAGTATGACCATTGAAATGGATTCACAGGATAATAGTGTAAGAATTTACAATCATTTATATTTTTAATGTGTGTAATGTCAGCAGTAATATACATAAGTATAATAATGTTTGGCTTTTGCCCTGCAAGGGGACAACATTATAGGCTTTAAATAAAATTATAATAATATTTGTTTCAGGAAGTAGATCACGTGGTTCAAGGACGGAGAATAATTGATTTCCAGTACTTTATGGATCAAATATTTAATATAGAAAAACATGGTGAGAAATTTGGTTGCAAACTTAGCAATCTGAAATTTATTCAAGAAAAGCAAAACGGGCTTGTATCCAAATTTAGTTTTAAATGTCGTATGTGTGGAACTATTTTGCAATTAAAAACGTGCAACGATAGTGCTCTGCAATTAGATGTTAACGCTGGAGCCGTTTCTGGAGCTATGTTAATAGGAATCGGCTTATCAAATATTAATGAAATTAATGCGTCCATGGATTTACCACCTATGCCCTTCCGATTATACAACACGATCCATGATGACGTTGCTGAAATATGGCGAATCACTGCCGAAGCTTCAATGCAGGAAGCAGCCAAAAAAGAACAAGAAGCTGCAATAGCGCGTGGTCATGTAAATAATGCGGGAATAGCAATGGTGGCAGTAGAAGCTGATGCATGTTGGAGCAAACGATCATATAGAACAAATTATTCAGCTCTATCTGGTTGTGCAGCAATAATTGGAGAACACACAGGAAAAGTGCTATACATTGGGGTCCGTAACAAATATTGCGTAATCTGCGCTCGCGCTTATACAAAAAGTGTCCCTCCACGAAAGCATAACTGCACCAAAAATCATTTTGTGTCATCCTCCAGCATGGAACAAGCAATTCTCGTTGATGGTTTTAATAGTTCAATCCAGAAAAAAAATCTTATTTATAACATTTTAATAGCTGACGGTGACTCGAGCACGTACAAGAGCATTCTGGAAAGCAGACCTTACCCTGATGTACCTGTACAGAAAATAGAGTGCACCAACCATTTATTGCGCAACTACAACGGCAAAAACATGCAATTGCTAAAAGATACCACCATTCCACTTAAAGAACGTAAACATTTAACTGGTGATCGTCTTACTAGGTTACGTACTGCGATACGCTCAGCAAGTAAATTCAGAAACAATGAAAATAATTCTACTGAGATTAAAATTGAAAATTTACAAAAAGACATACTGAATAGTCCACGTCATATTTTTGGTGACCACACAGATTGTCAAGATTACTATTGCAATTCGGAAAGAAAAGAAGAACAAAATATGGTACCCATGATACCAACTCTGATGCTTAAATTACAAAGAAACGCGTCTGTGTTAGCATTTAATTCCAGGAGCCTTTTACAAAATTTTACAAACAATCGGGCTGAACAATTTAATAGTATGGTGGCCAAAGCAGTAGGTGGCAAGAGAGTCAACTACTCCTTAAAAAGATCCTATGAAGCACGCTGCTACGCAGCAGTAGTAGCTTTCAATAGCGGTAAGCCTCAGTACACATTGTACAAAACACTGTGGGGCAAGAGCCCAGGCAAAGCTATAAAAGACATTGAGCTGAAACGGTGTGCTAAAAATTCAAACCATACGAATCGTCCAAAGCGCTGTAAAACTCAACTGCATTTTAATAAGACTGACGGGCACTGTGGTAGTGCATGTCAACGCCCAGATATGGACCAAGCCGATTATAATAATGCTAAGGAATTATTTTTAAATAATCTGAAACAACAAGCATTGAATCGTTTTGAAATTGAGCGTAGTACCATATTGCAAGTGGAAAGTACATTATGGGTCGAACTTTGTCGATGTATTTTGACGGCATCAAATTTTGGTAAAATCTGCAAGAGACGCGCTAACCAAAATTCCGCCCCTCTAGTTAAAACTATTTTGTATAGCTACGACTTAAGCCATGTACCTGCCATCAGACATGGAAAGGAAAATGAAGACAGGGCATTGGAACAAATGGGTGTTCAAGAAAAAATTGTAATTCAAAAATGTGGATTATTTATTGATCAACAATACTGCTTTTTGGGAGCTTCTCCTGATGGCATCTGCGAAGAAGGGCTCATAGAAATTAAATGTCCGTCTTCTGCATTTGGTATTGATCCAGAAGAAGCCATTCAAAGAAAAAAAATTAATTGCTTTAAATTGAGTAATTCCGGCGAACTGACCATGAATTTAAAACACGATTGGTTTTACCAAATTCAGGGCCAGCTGCATATTGCGGATAGAAATGTCTGTTTATTTGGAGTCTGGACTGGTCCAAATTATGCACTAAAAGTAGTGAGGGTTCATCGGGACAAACATTTTTGGGAAAATCAGATGTTACCAAAATTAACACATTTTATCATACCTGTATCCTCCCGGAAATTATTGATTCTCGAAAAGCCAGATCTATGCCTCTAAGACAAATATTTTTATAATACTGTTCTGCACTTTTATGAACGAAAAATAAAAAATATACATAGATAAACTCGTTTTATTCATTCAATTACCATAATTACTACAGCAATCGGTATTGTTATACCATTTATAGGCTTGCCTCATCAATAGTGTACAGGCAGCCATAGCAATATGTAATACTTTACAAAATTCTAATGTGAATTACTTAGTAGTACACATAGCGCCTTTAGTTGACACTTGATATGTGAAATAATACTTCTATTAATCATTATTTATCTCAAAAGATACATTTGAGCTCAGCAAATTGTTTACATATTTACGCGGGCGATTGTACACACAGCTACACATCAACCTATAAAAAACCAAGATAGGGTGTACTCCCTTAGAGTGTCCAACCTGTTGTTGAGAAGTTCAGTTTATACTGGTTTTGTATAGGTTGATGTGTAGCTGTGTGTACATATATACTTTATAAGTTATGTATGAAAAATAAGTTATTTATTTATCAATAATAGAAACAAACTGTAATAACACCTTTAATCAGTATTTAACAAGATACATAATAACAGCATCCACATAATGTACATATTTATGAACTAAATACCTTTTTACTATTTTACTATATGTATTATTCTACAAAAATCTATAAACATATTTATACTTCAACTTAGGTGCACTACGATTATCAGCGCTCAAAACTATTGAGTCCATCGCAACATAGGCGTCATTTGTGTATGTGTGCGTAGCTTAACGCTAACTACTCACACACGCTCAACGCTGCAGTTATTTACCTAAATAAGAGCACAATATTTTTGTGACAGGCCTCTTAAAAAAATTCTGTTACTTGCTTTTCCTTACAGTAAGCTGTTGCCACAAGCTGAAAATTATTATAGATTTAAGATTAATTCCAAATTACATACCATGACATGTTATAATAATTTAATTGACATTATTGACTCTAATGCTCTAATTAGAAATTTTTATTTGACATATGATAATTATTATATATCACAATTTTATAAAAGACAAATAGCATCCTCGCTAGCTTATTGTATTAATAACACAGCCAAGGTTTTGGCTAACCACACTGCTTTTATTGAGCAGTCAAATTTGACATGCAATATAAGCTTGGAATCTGTTCCAAATTCTTTAAATTGAATTCTGAGACAATAGAGTCAATCTCTGGCAATATATTTAATAAGACATTGAATTCTGTACCTAGTTTAAGTGACAAAAATACAACTCCATCAACCTTACCTATAAAAACTAATTTAAAAAATTGTATCAGCCTGGTGCATCAAAATATACAAGGGTTGATGGGTAAGGAGTTAGAATTGGAATTGTTTATGAACTGTAACAATATTGATATTTTATGCATTACAGAACATTGGCTAAGAAGCCACCAGTTCATATTCAATTTCAATAACCACCAGGTTGCAAGCTCGTTCAGTAGAGAAAACTTTATCCATGGTGGCTCGTTAATCATAGTTAGCAAATTTCTAAAATTTAAAGAAAGGACTGACATTGTGAGCCTCTCTGTTGAGCGAGTAGTAGAAATCACATGTGTTGAGTTTGAGCAGTTCATTGTTATGAGTGTATACAAACCTCCATGTGCACCATTTGAAAGTTTTTTAGTTATTATGGAGGATGCCCTTAGCAAAGTTTGTAATTGCCGTAAAACTGTTGCTATTTGTGGAGATTTTAACGTTAACATATTAGAAAAATGCTCTTCGACTATCAAATTTTTAAATTTATTTAAGTCATACAATTTATCTCAATTTTTATGAAGCAACTAGAGTGACTACCACAAGTGGTACTTGTATTGATAATAGATTTACTAATATAAAACCATTACACAAATCTTTGATTAATATGCTTCAGTCAGATCACAGTGGGCAGTTAATCTGTTGTCCAAGAAAATGCCCGAAAGTCCAGAGCAAAATTAATAAATATATACCAATAAATGAAAATCGACTTAAAACTTTTAAAGACAATTATTTATCTCAAAAAATGCGTTGGTTGCCTCATCATGACCATCCGGATCAGTTATATAGCTCTTTGTTTGACTTGATTAATGACGAATTTCAGACTGTATTTACATCCAAAAAATTAAATGTAACTGACCGTCTGATGTTTAGTGATTGGGCAACTGAAGGTATTCATAAAAGCCGGATTAGGTTATATGAACTGTATGATGAAAAAACTTATGATAATAGTCAGAACTTTAATAATTATGTAAAAAAATATTCCAAAATATTTAGACAAGCTTGTAGTACAGCAAAATCTATTTATTTGACAAATAAAATAAAATTATCAGAAAACACTATAAAGGCTACCTGGAATGTCATCAACAATGAAACTGGCAGAGCCAAAGCACGCAGCCGTGACTTCTTATTAAATATCAATAATGTGAGTGTTGCAGAGGACCTGGAAGTAGCGACAGAATTTGAGAAGTTTTTTTCTAATATACCTATAATAACTACAGGGTCGCTTGACACATCTTCCATGTCTGCTGAAATGCTTCTTAGGGACTGCGTGCCAGAATGTGGTGCAGCCTTTGAATTTACCGTTGTGACTACTAAAGATGTTATTTATCAATTTAAAACTATAAATATGAAAAAGACAATGGATTTGTGGGGATTGTCAGTGAAGACTGTTTCATCTATTATTACCATAATAGCTCCACATTTTGCAACGGTGTTCAATGGTTGCGTCGCTTCTGGAATATTTCCTGATTTAATGAAATATAGTAAAGTTATACCTTTATTTCAATCTGGCGACACATCAGACCCTTCTAATTTTCGACCTATTTCTGTATTGCCAACGCTTAGTAAATTTTTTGAAAAATTAATACTTAGTCAATTGCTTAGTTATTTTAACAGACATAATCTTCTTCACAAGAAACAGTTCGGATTTACGAGGGGTCGTTCAACTACTGACGCAGGAGTAGAGTTACTCAAAAGTATATTTACAGCTTGGGAGAAGTCGCAAGACGCTTTAGGAATTTTTTGCGACTTGTCCAAAGCCTTTGATTGTGTACATCATGACACTCTGGTCAGGAAATTATATCATTATGGCATTAGGAACAAAGCTCTTAATCTCCTGGTTTCTTATTTGGGCAACAGAATCCAGAAGGTTCAGATTAATGATAAGACATCGCCAGGTTCTGCCTTAAAAATGGGCGTCCCGCAGGGTTCAATACTCGGACCATTTCTATTTTTGATCTATATCAACGATTTACCATATTACGTCAAGAACGATCATGAGATTGTGTTGTTCGCGGATGACACCTCTTTAATTTTTAATATTAAAAGACAACAGAGTAATTTTGACGAAGTAAACAACGCACTCTCTAAAGTTGTTAATTGGTTTAATGTAAATAATTTATTACTCAATGATAAGAAAACTAAACTCTTAAAATTCTCCATGCCCAATGTTAAACAGATGGAAACCAATGTACAACTGAAGGAAACCAGAATTGAGCCCGTTGGGACAACCTTATTTCTAGGTATTATGCTTGATTCCAAACTTCAATGGGGTCCGCATATAGAAAGACTTTCGGGCAAACTTAGTTCTGCAGCTTATGCGGTTAAGACAATTAGACGCCTCACAGATATAGAAACAGCTAGAATGGTCTATTTCAGCTACTTTCATAGTATTATGTCATATGGGATTCTTCTCTGGGGGAATGCTGCAGACCTTGACACAATATTCGTTCTGCAGAAAAGAGCAATAAGGGGTATTTACAACCTCGGTCCTCGTGTTTCTCTAAGAGAAAAGTTCAGTGAGATAGGCATTCTAACTGTTGCTTCGCAATATATATACGAGAATCTGTTATATGTCCACAAGAACATTGACACATTTAGTAAAAAAAGTGATCTACACACTGTTAATACTAGACATAAGAATAATCTTATAGTTCATAGCACCCGCCTCCACAAAATAAGTAGCTCTTTTATGGGGCAGTGTATACGCTTTTATAACAAGCTCCCTCTTAATATAAGAAATTTATCTATAAAGAAATTCAAAATTATTGTTAAAACTACACTGTGTTTAAAAGCATATTATAAAATTACTGATTATATAGGCGATAAAAATGCTTGGGATTGAGCTGCTCTAATTCAACACAAAAATATAAATGATGTATAAACAGAACAATTTTAATTTGACTTTTCGTAAGCACTTTAAAAAAGTTTACACGAAATAAATATTCATTTCATTTCAAAGAAATATAACCTTTCCAACCTCTCTGACTGACGTCTACACTTTATGCGTCTACACCAAAGAGATTGGATAATATACATAGAGGTAGTCCTAGTGCTCCCAAATTGAACACAGTCAACTGACGTGTAAGATACAATTTAGACAATTTATGCCATCAAATTATATAACCCTAGTGATTTTTCTTTTATAACAGTTCTATCATGATTTTGAATTTAGCCGTATAATATATCGACTTTTCAAGTGTTGTAAAAAATCTTATCGATATGTCTATCCACCGTATATTTTTACCTCGTTATTTTTTAGATTCTATGTGCACGTGATAAAGATTTATAAAATAAGTGGAATGCTGCAGTATGTCGTGGATAAAATTGGGTGGCTAGAAAGCACCATAGAATTTGTTCCAAGCATTTTACTGCGGAATGTTTTTTTTATAGTAATGACAGATGGCTCCTCCCGTCTAAACATATCAGTGTGAATGTTTAAATAATTACTTGCTAATAATTAAACTATCAGCAACAATAGTGAATTCCGAAGCTTGTTAGAATCCATCATATTACAAAAAAAAAAATATGCACCTATAGAAAAAATCTGATCTTTCTTTACAAAGACAGTATATTTAAAGGACAGTAATTTGAAGGTTTGATAAGAACTGTCTGCTTTCATAGTCACGACTACTGAGTGGTTATGCATCAAAATAAGGGATTCTTCATTTGAAAGAAATTTTGTTAAATGTCATCTACCCAGAGACCAAAATTTTGGTTTTTCTTGTTCGACTAGTGGACTAATAATGTGCCGATCCCAAGATAAAATCTAAGGGCTAGTCTAGCCACAATTTTTTTCTCTCTAAATATTCTGTGTGTCACATGTATGATCGAAAAGTGTCCGATCCCGCACATACATTTTTTACACATAGATTTGTATTACCTACACTATGTAATGAGAAAATGTCAATAAAAAGTGATTATTGTTAATAACAAACTTTTGGGGACTATTGAAGATTTTGTCGGATTTATCTATTTTAAGTTAATTTTATGTTTTTTGCTTGATAAAATCCATGTCGACTATGGCATATCTATAGTTGCAAAACTTCTGGAAAATTCGGAATAATACCGGAATACTTCTGGGAAAGTTTCTTTAAATCAGAATTATTCAAAACGAATTTAATTAATATTTTTATTCTTTTTTGCTGAAAAATCGTATTTTGCATCGATCGTCGATCGCCGCCGCCCCCACTGTGCGCCGGCTGAGAGGGGAGATGCTCCCCGGAGAACTTTTCCCCCCCGCGAGAAAGATTCGTACCCCGCAATCGAATGTTTCCGCCGAATATTTCGCCCGAATAATTCAATGGGAATAAACGTGTTTGTGTGTGGTGTGGTGGGTTTTTATTATAAATGGGATTGAATAAGTATATATTGATGTTTTTATAGGTAGATATGTTAGCCTGCGATTAACAGGATTTTTATACTTTTGTGTTTAGGTAGGTACCTACCTATTCCGAAATCGAATGCTATTTTTATAAATGTTAGTTGTGGAATAAAAACCAGGCCTAGCATATTTGATTTGTTATTTGAAAAAGGGTTACCTACCTATGTTTTTGGTTAGTTTGTATGTAGCTCTGTACGCATCGCGAGTATTCGCGGGTCGCATAGGTAGGTTTTAATCATTACCTACCTACTTAACGCGTGTAATAGCCCAGTCAGTAAAAACAAATAAAGGTACACCTTGCAAGCAAACAAAGATAATATAATTTACAACTTCTAAGCTTTTCTTCGCCGTGTGGTTGACGGCATAGAATACAAGTGTCACCACCCCCTATCTTCCCGTGGGTGTCGTAAAAGGCGACTAAGGGATAACACGATGCAAATACCATCTTTGCGTAGAGACGGAAAACTCGACATCAAACCCTATACGACTGCCTCGTTGGTCTCGCGGCATAAATGATCGCGTGGGATCGAGAGGTCCCGGGTTCGATTCCTGGGTCGGGCAGTGTTATTGGGTTTTGCAGTCACGAAATTCTCAGTAGCAGCACGGAGTCTGGAAATGTGCCCGGTACGGCAATAGGCTCGCCCCTTATTACGTGGGACTAAAGTATATCTGGCGAAAAGTGGGTGTAGAAATACACCTCTGCCTACCCCTTCGGGGATTAAAGGCGTGACGATATGTATGTATGTGTAACTTCTAAGCGCGAAATAGTTAGTAAGGTCGATTTTGCTGGTTTGGTTTGGAAAGTTTCGGAATATTTCGGAATACTTCCGAAGTAATCGACGGGAATGATTCTGAATTTTTCCCGCTAGCATCTATCGCATATCCAAATTAATTCTTTACAAGGATAGGCCTTGTAAAGAATTAATTTGGATATGTCATTCTCAGTTATCATATTGCTTAAGCTATGAGTTTTGCTTTTTTCTTAATTATTTGCTTTCTCTAATAAAAATATGTTATAATCCCACTTACAGCTGAAAAACTAACCATAAATAAGTATAAATAAACATTTATGCCGAGGGTGTCGTATGAGGCGACTAAGAGAAACACAAGAGAAGGAAATCTCGAAATAAAACCCTATACGAATACGTCTGGCTAGTGTGGTATAATAGTAGGCCAAACCTCCACCACGGAAGGTTTAAGACCAGCAGTGGACTGGAAAAGGCTGTTGATGCGTAAAGAAAAATACCATGAAAATTAGAAAATAATGCCTCGAAAGATTATGTGCTACTGAGTACCCATTTGAAACAAAAATATATAAGTTCAGTTTAAAAATGCAAGTTTGTGTAATAATTATTTAAAGACTGTCCATCAACTAGCGTTCTGACTGCTGTGGACACAAAGTTACGGAATTTAAAATGTATAACATATAAATAATATACTTTACAAGTCCGTTTGATTTTGAACCTATATTGAAACTTTAATCGATATCGATAGCGGATTTGCTCAGTCACTATTAAATTAAAAAGTTACGATATTTGTGTTCAAATTGTCTTTAGCCCTAACTGACAAACATAGTGCCATCTTCTTCTGGCAAGTCTAATTTATCATATGAGTGAAGAGTGTAGCTATATTCAACTTGTTCTTAAAAATATCGTTCCTTCCATGCTTCAGTTATTCTTCTGTGGTCTACACAAATCGTCTACACGACAAACTGGCCGGTCGTCAAACATAATAATTAGCAAAAAGGTTTGAAGACTCATTCTAAGCAAAAAAAAAGACAAAGACTCATTATTTGGAAATGACAGTTTTAAGTTAGATGACGTAAGCACTCTGTCAAGTGTTTGCTAAATACGCCACTAATTGATAACAAGGCGATGGCCGTGCTGATAATACATCCACTTTAGTTCTGAAGGCGTGGGTTCAAATCCCAATCATAACAGTTAGTGGATTTTGGTTTTTATGAAATTTGGAAAATGTTTATGAATATTTGGCAAATATTTTTTTTTATCTTAGGTAGACTTTAAATAAACTAAAGTATAATTGGTCTATAAGTAAGATTAACCTTATAATGTACAATAAAATAAAACTAATTATATAACTAAACTATCCTAAACTACAAAAAAGCAAAAGTATGAAAAGAAAAGTAAATAAAATATAATAAAAAATTAAATTCCTCCGCAACGCTGTCAAGCGGTAGCGTGCCCAGAAGGCTGGCAGCATTGCCACGTTGAATGGCAATGCTTATTCTCTCAGCGAGATATACCTAAACCAGCCCTCTGCTCACGGGAAGCATCGATCAGCCTTCTGGCGATTTCTTTGTATAATGCGCGTGCACTAGGGCCCCATGGCCCCAGCGTTTCGACCCCAAACGGCTCAAAAACGTAATTACCAGCCAGGTTTCCGTCTTTGCGCTGTTTGAGGGTTTCCGCCGATGCAGCAGCAGCGCCAGCATCATCAAAATATTATTTAAATATATCGAATAAAATTAGAAAATTCTAGAAACTTCAAAAAGGAATGGACAGACTGCCTCGTTGGTCTCGCGGCATATATGTGCGTGTGGGACTGGGAGGTCTCGGGTTCGATTCCCGGGTCGGGCAAAGTGTTATTGGGTTTTTCCGTTACGAAATTCTCAGTAGCAGCACGGAGTCTGGTAATGTGCCCGGTACGGCAATAGGCTTGCCCCCTATTACGTGACACCTAAAAATTTATGGGAAATGTGGGTGTAATATTACACCTCTGCCTACCCCTTTGTAGATACAGGCGTGAGTCCATAAAAAACAAAATCAGACATCGGGTGTTGGGTTTTGTATACGTATTTAAATTGGATGACAATGAAAAGTTATTATGACATAGAGCTGCTCTGATGATGGAATCGACAGGTGGCCATAGGAATAATATAGGAACTCAGTAATTAATTGACAAAATTTTATAGAGTTTGGGCTCGTTCTCGTCCGATGAAGGAGTCAGAAGGTGGCGATACGAACTCAGTAATTACAAAAATCTATTTGAATTGCACAATGATGATAATGGTGACTTCAAAGACGTAAATCATGCGGTAATGCCATGATTTGTCGATTATTAATGAGACCAAGTCTATTAGCTCTCTGCTCAAAAGACTCATTTGCTAGACGCTCTTGGATCTTACCGAGTCTAGAATAATACTGTTTAAGAGTTTCTTGACGTTAACGTCAAGAAACTCATATATGCTTTCGGCCAACAAACGTTTTTCAGGATCTTTAATAGTCTCACAAGAACGTAAAACTGTGTCCCGAAGAGCATTTTTACAGAGACGACTACTTTTATCCGTTCCCGTTTCTTGAGATTTATATTTTAAGGCGCGCAGCGCCTTTTGTAGGTCTACCTATCACTAGTTGACAATACAACAATAGGTTCACTAAAAAGTATTAAATAAAAATAACTACGTTAAAAACAACCGACTTCAAAAACGAAAAAGTGAAAAATAATAAAGATTTAACATTAATTAAATACTACCTATTATTTATATGTGCTATTTACTAATTGGTTTGAAGTCGGTGCCAAATCAAATTTCAAAAGCCTTTAAATTAAAGAAGGCATTTCATAATTCACATGAATTCACATTGTGTTCAATACATTTTCGTATTAATTTTTTTTCATTATTCTTCGTATTAACTGAAGCTGCTTAGAATATTAAGATCAAATTGCTCTTTATTAGGTTTATTTATGCATCTTTATCTTTATAGTAGTCATTTCATTGTATTAATTTGCTCGTATTCATTTAAGTGATTAAAATATTATTATTTGTTTAAGGCTTGGCACCGACTTCAAACCTATTAGTAAATAGCACATATAAATAAAAGGTAGTATTTAATTAATGTTAAATCTTTATTATTTTTCACTTTTTCGTTTTTGAAGTCGGTTGTTTTTAACGTAGTTATTTTTATATACATATATCACCTATCTAGTCTCCATTCTGAGGCGCTATGTAATTATAATAATCTTGATTCACATTTAACATTGAAATTTTCGCGTAAACATTTGCAAGGTCTTCAAAGTAGGTCAAGTGAAGGATTGATTCCTTCAAAATCTGTGCTTGCACCATGACTGTAATTTATGTCTACATTTGCTTTTTGCACGTTTATCTGCAAGGTAATGTAAGGCAAACCAAAGACGTCACAAAATAAAACATTCGTTGTCAATTCTTTTTTTATACACTCACGCTTTATATCCCTGAAGGGGTAGGCAGAGGTGTTATATTACACCCACATTTCGCCATGAGTTTTTAGGTACCACGTAATTGGGGTCGAGCCTATTGCCGTACCGGGCACATTACCAGACTCCGTGCTGTTACTGAGAATTTCCTAACGGAAAAACCCATTAACACTTTGCCCGACCCGGGAATCGAACCCTAGACCTCCCAATCCCACGCGCACATTTATGCCGCGAGACCAACGAGGCAGTTATTTAGTTTTGCAAAATAAAAAGCATGAATGGGCCGACTCCACCAGGGAACTACACTCTCACAAAATATCGACGTATTGTAACGGTAGCTACACTATTTCATTCGGCGAGTGCCGAAGAAAAGGGAGGGTTTCCTTCTGCCTCATCCCGCTTCTCCTCCTATTCCATTTCTCATCTCAATGGACGGCAAGGCACTCATGACTCCTCTAGTGTTGCTTGTGTCCATAATTCTTACCCTCAGGCGATCCATCGTTTCGATTCTCGTTTGCCGCCTATTACATAAAAAAGGAAAAGGTTGAAATTGGACATTGCACAACCTGAAAATATGGAGATAAAATTAAGGTAGCCTTATGTCCCGCAGATTGAAGTTTGAGTATTGTTAAAGCAGTAACCATGCATCCAGCTTTAACTTACCTTATGTCCCGCAGATTGAAGTTTGAGTATTGTTAAAGTAGTAACCATGCATCCAGCTCTAACTTAGTTAGGTCCATACCTAAAACTAGCTAATATCTACACAGTATCCGATGATACAAGGATGTTCGAATAAGTGAGGCCAAAGTGTGTGGTAAAAAATGTGTCCAGTGTGAATCTGACTTTAAGAACGGTTAAAGTTCCTTCCATGCACCCCAAGTATTGCATTAGAAATATACACAGATACTAATTAGGTACATATATGCAGTTTGCTACTGATCAAAATCGCCCATTGACGCGAAAGAAGAAGACTACAACAGATATCTTGATTAACTTACCCGTATAAACGTATATTTTATTAAGATACAAATGAGCCTAGTCCATTGACACTGAAGTACAATTTATGTAATTATAAGGAAATGAAAAGACAGTGACCTTGCCTATGTTAAATTTCAATGCCAGATAAAGAAAATCGGCTATTAAACTGTAACTTTTGAATACGAAAGTATAATATACTTAATTTATATTTCTCTCTCACAAATATTTTTATCTGTAGATTATTAACATAAGATTCTGGCCCTGTTTCACCACCTCTGAGTAAGCGTTACCGTTCAGGTAAATTCAAAATTAGTACGTATGAATTTATTTGCCAAGTAGTTTAACCAAAACTTATTGGACAGTGGTGAAACAGGCCCAGATCTCGTTAACTTCGTTAACGAGCTGGTACTTGTTTATTCAGCTGTAATAATTTTCCTTATTTTTCATTAGGTATTACCATGATTTTTGCATATTTTACACAAACCTAAATACCACAGTTCATATCTAGTGGTACCGTCACATGAGTTTTATATGTAGATGATATTTTTCGAGGAATCCCCTATTCTTTCTTGAAAATTTATCTATATAACGACTGCCGATTGTTGATATGATAATCTAATATCATAATATCATAGAAGAAGAAAAAGTTCTAAGTACAATCTTGTTTTCAGCGTTTTCTCACCCATGAACAATCGATATATTATTAATGTTACGAGCTGGGGTTCGGCGATACTGCGGTGAACTGTGTCCGGTCCGCGAATTCGAGCGCTTTTAAATTGGCCGGAAAACATAACTAGTCAATTCTAGTCTCTCCCAGAATGTTCTCGTAACGTGCGGAAACAAGGTTGATATTTCCAGTAAACAAACAGCAACGCCATCTAGTAGAGAATAGATGAAACACATTTGAACTACCGATATATCCATTTACCGATAGATGGCGTTATTTTCAAAATATCGCCATTCGTAACATTAACACGTTGGCTGCGACAAGTAAAATCATAAACCTTCATCTGGTGCGGCGGCAGGTCGAAATGTGCCCCCAACGATTTTTTCGCCAGTGCGTGGCAGGTCTTTTTCGACCTAACGGCACTAGGGTAGCTAAAAATGCTATAACTTTGCGAAAACATGGTGTATACAATTTTATTTTATTCTGTTAGAATAACCTTCAACATATCTTCCTTAGGTTTGATTCGTCCCGGAATCTACCAAATAGGAAATGAGATATAAACCAGGAAAAGCGGCAGGCCGATATCGACCTGAACCGCACTAGACGGTATTTTTAATAGTGATGGGACATACCAAAATAAATGAATATCGAAAATAAAACAGAACTATCGTACATAAAGAAAATGAAGATTTTCATTTAATTGTGGCTGTTTTGAAAACACGACACGCAAAGATTCATGTTGCATTGCCTGCAATATTTTTTAATCCTTTTTTCACTCTTTTTTTTGCTTTGTCGCTACTGAAGGTTGGCCGCAATCTCTCATAGCACCCTGCACAATTTCATACGATAGAAAAGAAACAAAATTATTAAAAAACGGGAATTTATACTTAATTAATATGTTTTTATTACATAGTAAATTCCATAAAAATGTTATAAAATTCATCATCATCGTCAGCATGTGAACATTTGAAAATGGGTACGTCACGTCACACTGCTAGCGCGGTCGTGAAGCGTCTGAGGTAGGTAAGCTGTGCTAAAAATTGTAATTAGGCACAGTTTGATTGGTGCCGTTTTTCAAGCCGCGATCGTGCATCTATTGTATATTTGATCGAAGCTTTTAAATCACCTTTCAAGCAAAAAAAACTAGATCGAAATCGTTTTAGCACCGCTTTGTTTGCGTCGGGAGTTAAAAAGCGAATATCACTGCACTTTCGCAGGTAACCGTACATTTCCAAATATTATAAGTACTACTATAAATATACGTGTAGGTAGTAAGCAAAACTTACCGCTTTTACTCGGTTTTCCATGATGTTTTGTTCCTAAATACTTTTTATTTTTCTTAATTGGAAATATTGTATCACTACTGTCACTATCAGTTATAATTGCAGGGCGAATCAAAATCTGGCAAAATTTGTATTATTCTTTTATTGTTTGCCATCGTCAATTTTATCGACAGAACACAACACTAACTGGCGACGCGTGCGCTCTGTGCGGTATCAGGTCGCCGGCGGCCTGTTGGGTTGGCGGGCTGAAATAGACCCACTGCCGCACTGAGCGGATATATTTCACCGCTAGTGCGTGGTAGGTCGAAAAAGGCCTGCCGTGATGTTTTTATGGGGAATACCTAAAATTTTGACTATAAGCCAAAATATATATTTGTCTCTGTCAAAAGCTTAAAAACACCTAAAATAATCGATCCGCACCAGCGAGAGGGACATAGTTTTCTTCGTCCGCACCAGCTGCACGTACAGTGGCAGGCCGAAATCGGCCTGTTCCGCAGTGAACGTGTTAATATTATTGTAATTGTTTACCGATTTATACAATTGATCAAAATCTTATAAATACAGAGATTACTAGGCATAGTTAGTTATTAGCGCAATAATAAATAGGCACCTATTCAGTAACACGACTTCCGGTGTATCACGTCGACAAATGGAAATGGGATTAACGCTGGTGCGACAAAACGGTACTGTATCTCAACTTAGTTCGAATGCACTTTTTAGATCTTCTTCTTCTGCCTGCCCTGTTCCCATATTACTTGGGGTCGACGCAGAATGTCTTTCTCTTCCATTCTCTCCTATCAGACGTCATCTCATTATTCACTCCCCTTTCATTCATATCACCCTTCACACAATCCATCCGTCTTTTCTATGGTCTTCCTCTTGCCTTATATTCCTCAACTCCAACGACAACCCAGCCTACTAGACAGCAGACGTAAGGTGAACACTTTCTGACAACACGTTAGACTTATACGTCTTACATTAGACCAATCCCAACACTAGTTATGAATTTTGACGTTCCGCAAATTTGAACCGGCCAATTAGAATGCATTTTTGTAGCCCCCTTCGCCCCGCATACCTCACCGCTTTGACAAAATTATTTGTTTGTAGAAATGAAAACATTAGCTGTCTAGTAGGCTGGGTTATCGTTGCTCAACTCTCACCTTCATCACCTTTCTAATCACATGATTTTCATCCTTCCTCATCACATGCCCATACCACGATAGACGATTTCCTTTCGGCTTTTCTTGCACCGGTGCAACTTTCAGACTTCCCTTAATACTTTTTATCTATCATGCAAAATATCGCACTCTCACTTGCCTACTTCAAGCCGAGCATAAAGGCTGAAGGTAACTCGAGCAACAAAATTTACCTTCAAAAACAATCAAAACAGCTGATTGTTTTCCTCAACAGATAAATTTAAAAAGGTAACGTTATCAGCAGAAGCCTTCACGGCAGCGTGGCTCCGTTATCAGTGTATTTCATGTGTTAGTGACACTAAACAATTAATAAGTATTCACACATAGAGATTTATTTCTGTTTGTATGTCGCCTACATATAACCACGATGCACTTAAATGGGTTAATTGTTGTAAACAAGGTGTCAAGACACGAAGACATGTGCTTGTGCAATTGATATTGTGATTTTGCTTACGTTTTGATCAGTGGCTGGAAACGAAGAGTTTTTATTGGCTTGTGTTTTCCAAAATATTCCTAGACCTGTATTTGCATGGGCAGTGTTTTAATTTAGTTACCTTAAGGTGAGTACGTATAGACATAAAGACAATATTCTTTTTAAAAATATCTACATAGAATTAATTTATCTCATACGAAACACTTTTATACACGGTATACTTAGTCATGATATATCCAAAAAGTCATCATAGTCTGCAGAACTATATTTTTTAATCACGCGAATGGCCCTTTGTAACTGAAGTACCAATGGTGTGATAACATTTAAAACTATGACTTCTACCTTCATGGATCTTCAGCTGTGGACAACATCTTGGTTCTGGTCCGCGGCTTAACAAACGTAGTGTTGGACGCCCTCCGGATAGCTGCATCGATAATTTGAGAAGGAAGTAGTGGCTGAGTGACAAAAATGGGCGATCTGATCTTGTGAGAAAGGCCTACGTCCAGCGGTGGAGTGCAATAGGCTGATTATGATGATAGTTGATGTTGAGATACATATGGTTGAGGAATCGTATACAAAAGGAGTAGGCGCACGCATTTTGGTATACCCATAGATGTAGTTAGTTATGTTTTAGGTCCCACGCAATCATCATCATCGCTCTAGTGTCATTTCGGCAACGATTCAAAATTTAGTCTTATCCGATTAGACCATGGTCATTCCATATAGATAACGGCTGCAGCACGCCAAACTTTTGTTGCGGAGGGCACGTAAAGCTGTCAGTGCCAATTCTTGTCTCAGGACAAGGATCGTTAGGGCATGTCGGAGGCAGGGTGTTCTGAAAACTCCCAAACTTGAGTTGGCCACACACGAAAACGAAAAGAAAGAAAGAAGCAAATCAATAAGATATGCTGCGGCTTACGCCAGTGTCTGACTACAAACGCGTATTGTGCTATCATTTACGACCACTAAAGAGTCGTATCCACCTGTGCATGATAGGTTGCTGGGACCAACGGGACCTTTTCGATGACCAGAATCAGTGAAACTAGACCAAAATATAATAGATTCATGCAAAGTCCACTTCGCAAGGGCTTCTTTAGGTCCTTTGTAAAAAGGGTTCCATATTACCGTCTACTGAACTCCTCAAGTTTGCAAACTTAAGAAGACTATTGATGAAAATACCTATAAGCTGTAGTGGTTGTCGAATTTTAAGCGAAATTGGGGTATTTGATTTTTCATTCAAAGCAAACATACGTAAAGAAGATGGTAAGCCATGGTGCCAAAAAAACCACGTGTTGAATATAAAATACAATTCTTAAACATTTACTTATTATGGCAAACTCTACGCATATGGCCAAAAAGACACGTCATTGATATGTTTGTTTAAACATATTAATTAATATAACAGCTGTTCCTTCTCCTACAATATTTTTGTGCAAATAGAGACGATCTGTTGTATACGAATATGTCATAAAATTAAGTAAAAGTTTTCGTCGTTTAAACTGCTTTCACGTGTTTTATTTTTAACGCAGAGCGAACAACCATGTGGTCGCATTGTAGCCGTGGCAATTCAATATCATGATTGGGAATTTTCCTTTTGATTTAATTAATAGATCATCAATCATCATCATTTTCCTATTATGGCGCTGATACACCTGAGCATTCACTTGTAACAGAACAGCGAGCATTCGCCGTTTTCTGTTTTGTCGAACCGAACATTTTCACGATCATTCTAGCGAACACTCTAACTTCAAATAGTCCGTTGAATATAGAACAAATATAGAAATTGCACTACAACAGCAGTTTTACCCAATATGTTTACTTCAGTTTCACTTTTGAATTATTTCTAGATTCATAAACAAATGATGTTTCTAAATTATAAAATGCAGATTTTAATTTGAACCGGTTTAATAAATCACACAAGTTTCTGTCCCTACGTTCAAATTTATTTATCGATATCGAGAGTTTATTAACATTCTATTGAAATTAATTCTGAGTGAACCAAATCTAAGGATATATTGTACCTAAACATTATCGATATTTTATCGATATTTAAAGTAAGCCCATCACTAGTCAAGTTAAAATTAGTGACAAACTACGAAGATTCTTCCCTAGATTAAAATTCATAAGTGAAGTAAATATATTGGGTTTAACCGCCATTGTAGCGCGAATTTGACGGCATAGAATACAAGTGTCACCACCCCCTATCTTCCCGTGGGTGTCGTAAGAGGCGACTAAGGGATAACACGATGCAAATACCATCTTTGCGTAGAGACGGAAAACTCGACATCAAACCCTATGCGACTGCCTCGTTCGTCTCGCGGCATAAATATGCGCGGGGATCAGGAGGCCCCGGGTTCGATTCCTGGGTCGGGCAGTGTTATTGGGTTTTTTTTCTGCCACGAAATTCTCAGTAGCAGCACGGAGTCTGGAAATGTGCCCGGTACGGCAATAGGCTCGCCCCTTATTACGTGGGACTAAAGTATATCTGGCGAAAAGTGGGTGTAGAAATACACCTCTGCCTACCCCTTCGGGGATAAAAGGCGTGACGATATGTATGTATCTATATATTCTAAGTCGCGAGAATGCTCATAACAGGTGAATGCTCAAGTGTAGCAGAGCTATTACACAAATTATACTATTGGGAATGCATAGTTACGGTCAATAAAATTATCCGAAATCTCATTAATGCATATGGGTGAATTTCCCGGGACCAAAAATTACGTGGCATCAATGAAATCGGTACTGTAAATCATAGTTATAATGTTCTAAAATTTTTTTCTGGTTAGGTGAAATAGTAATCTATGTGTAGCACTAAATATTTAATTAAATGGGATTAATAAATACTCAAAAAAAAACATTAAACCTCAAAATCTTTAATTGTCGTGTTGGTCCACACATCACCTTGATGTGTATTATACGTTACCTATTGATAAAACTCTATTGGTTATTTATACAAAAACCTAGTTTTATTTGAAACGTGAATAGTTAAAGTATTGTTACGGAATACACGTATTCATATATTTAAACAATACGACGAATGGTTAGAAAAAATGCATTTGTCCTAGAACTAGCTTTCATCGCCGTGTCCTAAATATATTTAAGAATATTGTTTTATCTAAGGACTTGCGTCCCCTACCCCTGTGCACTAAACGTTGCATAATAGCATATAATAGTATCGCTTGGTGCTCGACGTGGAACGACGTGTATACGTGCCTGCGTTTTTGCGCCATAAATGTCAGTATTCGATTTTTATATTACTGGACATTTTTTCTTTCATCGCCTTGAATAGGTCTAAGTTCTATTTGAATAAGTTTGTCCTTTTGATTAAGCATTCGATAGAATGCCACTTATCTCATGTTTATTTGTAACGTGTTAATTACTGTGAATTATTAATAGATTTTTGGTTACTTGATGTTTTTGCCTTGATTTTCATCACCGTGCTCATTGCCGTGGTTTCCGTGGCCAAAATTTGCTATGGCAATGAAAAAAAGACACGGCGATGAAACAAAATTTCATTGCCATTCCTTATAAAACAATTCAGTTTCATTGCCATGGCCAGTTGTTTCATTTCCGTGACTTATGTTTTCATCGCCACGGCATGATTAAGAAAAAAAAACTCTAGGTACTGTACAGTCAACTACAAAAAGATATTTCCACGTTAACCTTACAAAATGATATATATTTGGGACTCCATCACACGAAAGACTCGTGTGATGGAGTCCCAAATATATATCATTCAAACATACGCACACACACACGCACACAGACTCACACACACACGCACACACCCACATACATACACAACACAATCACACGCACTCACTCACATATATTATACTACAGTCTAATTATAAACATAATAATGGATTGTTTATTTTAAACTATCGGCAGAGGAGAGAAAGAAAAAAAAGATTGGCCGAACAAAAGCAACGAAAAATTAAGAAGCGACCCTGTTTTATTATATAAAGTTAAGTATATATTGTCGGCAATAGCTATTGTATTCTTTAGAAAAGTATCTCATTATTTGTTAATTTTTATTCTGTTAATTTTTGTGAGAAGGAACTTAAAATAAATTATTGTGTTGCTTTGATTCGTTTATCTTTTTGTTTAATTTTACTCCGATGCAACAAGATTATTGAGAAGAGGGTATAAGAGCGTATGTGTGTGTTCTGTATGTCTTTCTCTCTCAGAGCGGGGATGTATCTATTTCAGGTTAGTATATTATATACTCGTGAACGGGTGCTACTTGCGATGACTGGTCGATGACGGTCTTGCGGGCTGGTATTAGATTTTAATATTTAACTGCATCATTTCCATCATGGTTCTGATCACTTTCGCGGATTGCCTGCATTATTAGGTATATATAATGTAAGTGGATGCTCCTGTTTCACCATGTCTATTCTGAGAAGGCTAACCAAAACTATTATGCTTGAGTATTATTATGTACAGTAAATACATACAAGTGATATAGAAGGTGTAACAGTTGCAGCACCTTACAAAATGTAAATTGTGTATTATGCAAAACCTGGCGATGAAAAAGAGTGACCGTGAGTTTTATTGCCCGTTCTTTCTCATGGTTCTACCTATTGCTTTGCGAACGTGGCAGTAAATGTAAATGTAGAAGCATACAGTAATAATTTGAGTATAAGTAATTATTTTATACATTTATTGTTTTGACGTTCATAAGCGTCACATTGTGACCCAAATGAATAAAGGATTTTGAATTTGAATTTGAATATATAAAATACTAGCTTTCGCCCGCGGCTTCGCCCGCATGAAATTTTAATAAAGGGTAGCCTTTGTACTTCCCCAGATTTCAAACTATCCATATCAAATTTCATCACAAACTGATCTGCACATTCGCCGTGTAGCATACATATAAACAGAGAATACTTAAAATTACTTCTGTTTTCATAGTCGTCAAACTTCAGGTAAAGATTAGTATGTAGGTATATTATTAAAGTTATTGAAGAGCTTATGTATCTATTGAATAGAATAGCAGCAAAATAAAAACTGAAAGCATTACCACAAAGTAGGTACATAATCAGACCGCCCCTCTGCCCCGCTGTGCGCGACAACTCATAGTAAGAGCTTTTAATGACGCTGCGCTTAGGTCAATTATATCGTTATAACTTTTAAAGTATTCGTCCAAACTACTTACTGTAAAGACAAAGTTCATCTACCTTAAATACTGAAGGCAATAAATCTATCAAATTTGAAAACAATTTGATAACTACTCAAGAATGAGCATGGTAAAAACATATTTTTTATGTTTTACTGTTTTATTACAATAAAAATTATGTAGTTAGGTTACGTAACAAAAGCTAAAAAGTAATTCGGTAAGTCTTATCTGCCCGATCGCACCCAACTTCTCATCAATCTGGGGTATTGATCAGACAAATATAAAATCGTTGCGCAAGTGAAATGTCTGTCATAGTGTTTATTCTGGATACGCTACGCCCAAAAATGTAATGTTTTTTTTTAGTTTATTTTATTTTCAAGTTTTTACTTTTGTTGTTAGTTGATACGTCTCATTCTATTTTCATAGTGAGGCCTTTTCTACCAATCAAACCCTGACATTCGATACCCATATTGACGTATTTCTGAAAAATAAGTAATCCGCCATTTTGTGGCAGTAGCCATATTGGTTTTTTCATAGTGAGGTCTATTCTACCAATCAAGCCCTTTCATTTGATACCCATATTGAGGTATTTGTGGAAAATATGTAATCAGCCATTTTGAGGCAGCAGCCATCTTGGTTTTTTTTCATAGTGAGCCTATTCTACCAATCAAGTCCTTTCATTCGATACCCATATTGAGGTATTTGTGGAAAATATGTAATCAGCCATTTTGTGGCAGCAGCCATCTTGGATTTTTCATTGTGAGGTCTATTCTACCAATCAAGCCCTTTCATTCGATACCCATATTGAGGTATTTGTGGAAAATATGTAATCAGCCATTTTGTGGCAGCAGCCATCTTGGATTTTTCATAGTGAGCCTATTCTACCAATCAAGCCCTTTCATTCGATACCCATTTGAGGTATTTGTGGCAAATATGTAATCCGTCATTTTGCGGCGACAGCCATCTTGGATTTTTTATAGTGAGCTGTATTCTACGAATCAAGCCCTTTCATTTGATACCCATATTGAGGTATTTGTGGAAAATAAGTAATCCGCCATTTTGTGACGGCCGGCGGCCATCTTGAATTTTTCATGGTGAGCTTTTTCTGATAAACAATTTCACCGTACAGTGTCTGAAGTTCAAGTAACTTTAATGGTTTAGGCAACGTACGCGATGACAGCTTTCTGAGCTCAGGATTTTTGCTCACTCAGTTGATACTTTTCCTTATGTTATGGCAACATTATACAAAATCTTTATAAATTGTAGCCTATGTGTTATTCTGATGTATAAACTATATTACTGTTAAGTTTCATCCAAATCCGTTCAGTAGTTTTTGCGTGAAAGAGTAACAAACATCCATACATACATCTTCACAAACTTTCACATTTATAATATTAGTAGGATAATGTGTTGTTGGCTTTTTCATTGCCGTGGATTAATTCTATCATTCCCGTGGCACAGTTCTTTCATTGCCGTGGACGCATGTTTCATTGCCGTGCATGCATGTTTCATCGCCGTGGCACGAAATTTTAAATCTTGTATATCTCGTTAGATTTTTAAGCTATCTGCTAGATATTAAGCAACATTACATATATTATCAAAAAAATTAGTAAACACAATTTTTTATTGATCTAAAGTTGAAGAATAAAAAATCCACGGAAATGAAGATTTTATTGGACCTGTTGAAATTCACCCATATGCTTCGTGGGATTCCTTGCGAACTGGGATCAAAAATAAATACATATTGCTACCAGCATCGATAAAGTTGTATACAGAGCCAGTCAGTCCATGTTTAAGCGAGTAGCGAATCGTTGCTCTGTTCATGATGCATACGTAGGTATGCATCATGAGCAGATCGCTCATGTAGATGAAGGGCTATGAAGATCTTAGAATATATAGAGACTATTCACAACACTTCACACATAGGTACATAGATAGCCAATATAGACTTATTTCTCCTAAACAATTTTGTAAGCGATTCCTTTCTAAAGATTCAAACAAACTTTAAAATAAAACTTATTGGATAACTTCATGTAAATGAGAACCCTATCATTTTCATTAGACTTTTGTTGTAAAGAATTTTACAGACCGATCATCATAAACTGTCCCACGGCTGGGCATGAGCCTCTTCTCACTATGAGAATTGTTAGATCATTGTCCACCACGCTGGCCAAGTTCGAGTTGACAAATTTCATATGATTTTCAAGAACATTAAGGAGAACTCTCAGATATGCAGAATTCCTCACGGTGTTTTACTTCACCGTTAAGCAAGCGATAATCAACAATTTCATTGGCAAAATTAGATTAAATAGATGTGACATAATTGTTGACCACGATAAGGCTTTTGAAACACAAACACGGCTTTTGTTTTAAATTCAACTTTTCATCAGCAGGTAGGTAGGTACAATTTCTTTATATCATGATGACGTTAATGCTAATGTTCTCTACAGGATAGTCGTGTAAAGTTTACACTATAAACATGCAAATGTATGAATACTTAGATGATTTGTTCAGCTGTTCGCGAAATAAACAATATGTTAATATTGGCATAAATAGTTTCACCAGTTCAGTATTGGTATCGGTACCGAGGACATGCAGACTGATATATATCATTGATGTATGTTCTTTGCTCTATTTTATTTCATATTTGAAGTAAATACCTACTTAAATTAGATTGGTCTCAGTACGTCCCTGTTTTATTTGTGGCAAATTAAATGTGCTATTTGGAAATAGATGAAGGCAATTTTTTAGATTTGATGATATAACAGTGCAGAAAGTGTTTTATTTATTGTTTTAGATAGAGTGCAGTATAATTTTGTGTTCGTTTTATTTATATTTTTATAAGCTAATGGTTATTACGGAGCTATAAATAACGTATTACATACATGACGTCTTTGTACATCGTGCAATTCGCTAAATAAACAATATAGATGGAAAGGAGGTAATCCCATGGAATAATCGTCAAAATATGATCAACTCGTGTATTTTAATAATTTTCTAACTATGATGTTAACGTCTAATTAATCGTTTTATTAAAACCTCGCAACTTAAAAGTACGGACAATATCTAAATTGGGATTTAATAGTTTTTGTTACACCTCAGTCAATTTTCTATCGAGGTCGAACTTTAAGCAAAATTAACAGACAGCTTTAAGAGCTTTGGTAAATAATATTAAACTCAGTTATTATTAATTACAATCGCTAGAAAAATACTGCAAACCGCTTTTAGGTCACTCTGATAATAAAATTATAACATTGATGTGATATTTTTATCATTACATGCCAGGCGTCATTGAATTAAAATATACTTAAAAGAAGGGTTTTAATTGAATTATTTGCATTGTAGATTTTGTTGAGAATTCATCTGCCAATTGGTAGATACCGGTCAATAAGGCGACTCCTGGGTAACGCAGAGAAATTGAAAAGCTTTGAAAAGTCGTCAAGTAAATATCAAGGTATTATACTGATATCACAAAATCTGTATCATATTATAAAATTATTGTTTTAATGACTGACTGACTGATTGTCGCACAGCTGAAAATACCGGACAGAAGAAGCCGAAATTTCGTATGTGTTGTAAAGTATGTGATGTGATGCTTAAAATTGGACACTAGTATAACACTAAAACGATGATGGATGTTATGAAGGAATCATATCTGTTTCAGATGACTGTTAAATGGATTACTTTACTATATTTTCTTCGAGCAGTCACAGCTCAGAATTCTGACTGCGATTTTTATCAAATGGTAAGTATTTATATACTACTACTTGATTATTACAGTTTTCTTAAATCGTCTTTAGTAGAAGGAGACTTATTTTTATAATATGTACCTATATATTATACATATTATAAAGTGAAGTCTCCTCTGCATCCTGTTTGTAAATATGAACGCGATAAACTCAAAAACAACTTAACGACTTTTTGTACCTGCTGGTCACTCTCCACATAGCTTGTGCCAGTCCAGACAATTGTGTTTAAGGCCTTGTGAAGGGTGTCCGGCCTAAAAAGTACACACAGGGTCCTGGATTTTCCTTTGAGGCGGGGTCACACGAATCAGTGTATTAACGCATCGTAACCCCGCACAGAATCGTTCTTCATTTTTCTTATGTAATATGCGGGAAACGAGCAGACCAATCGCCCGATAGTAAGCGAATTTCGCCACTAATGGACACAAACAACAACAGAGTAATCACAAGTGCATTGCTGCCGTTTGGAATTTGCAAAAGGAATAGGAGAAGGATTGAGATGAGGGAGGAGGAAAAGGGGAGGGGCCTCCGGCACTGGCATTTACCAAAAAAAAAAAAACAGAACACAGATACTGTAACAGTATTGATATTATTGGAGTTTTACGTCGATATTACGTGAGAAGGTAGTTCTTCCCCGGTCGAGTCGGCCCATTCATGGTGAAATTAGCCAGGCTGTAGGTACAACTTTTAAGTAATTTCTGTCATTGACTTATCTACCTCTGGCAGTCGCAAGAGGCTTACTTGCAGGACCTATTGGCTGGACATACGGAAGCTAAAGACACCCTACGGTGGCCGGAAATCACCACGTGCGAACTAACGACCGGAGCTGCGGTCGGGAAGAGGGCAGTGACGCGCCCTCTGCCGTTCCGTCCTTTCCTTTCTTAGCATTAGGATCATAGTTTGTACCGAAGTCTGAAGTCAGTGCACCTCCAAATCCATTGCGGCAGTCACAAAAATGAAGCCAGCCAGTACGGCTGTATCCTTTCGGCTAACTTTGTAATAACCGACCTAAACAACCGTGACCGGTCAACACTAGAGTCAGCTGGAACATGAGAATACACTAATGCCTCTCCAGCCACTCTCCCATAACTATATTTCTCTTTCTACTATGAATGACTTCTTCCACCGTTATAGCAGTGGCTAATGGCAACTACGGAACACAACATTATGCGTGGCACAACACGCAAATTACCGCTTCTAATTTCGTTTCATACCGTTTTCAGGTAGATACACGAAATAGTTACACCATAAGCAATACGGAATACCCGAACTACTACCAAGGTGCAAGGCAATGTCGTTGGGTAGCTGATTGTCCTGCTGGCTATAATTGTCGACTGGAATGCGATTTAACCCTGCCACAGGTAACATACAACACGTCACGTAAATAGTCCCATGTTGGGCGCCAAGTCAAACAAGCAAATTTTTTTGTAAATATAATATTGATATGTAAGTGCGTTTCCAGACAACGAATTGCAATGGAGACCGGCTACTGATATCAAAGAGTGGAGATCTCCAGCTGGTCGAAGCTGACAGGTACTGCGGGCGTGGAACTTTAACTATCACATCCACACAACAGAGAATAACTGTCGGTAAGGGCCATGGCACACACACTATGCAACACGAATAGACACTTCTTAGGAGTCCGAAGTAGCTTTGTTCTGCACATAAATTTGAGTTTCATACAAATTTACATTTGACAAAATACTCAACGCAAACGGTCGTCAGAATGCAACAACATCACAAATTTTAAAAGACCGAAATTCATTTGACTATTTAACACAAGATAGAAAAATTGGTCATTCTTTAGATGATCGACGAAACAATTGATTTGGTTGAACGAAACATTGATATTTTTACATTTGATCAAGTAAACGTTTGGTGGGAAACCGTCAGCCTGGGTAACTGAATTAATACTCACGCCTTATTAGCCTAATGTTTTAATAAGCTTAGCTGACGGCGCTCTGCACCCAAATATAGGAACCCTGTTAGTTCCTATCCTTGGGTGTAATGTTTCAATAAATGTATCAACAGTGAAATCTCTTACAACATTTTTTTTAACTTGCTGAGTAAACAGGGCGTTCTAAACAAAGTATAAGTATACTGTTTCTTAAGCACTAGTGCATACCGTAAGCATTTATGTAATATTTCTAGGACTAGTGACGGTCAGCGGTACCAGTGGCGGCAGATTCATATGCACACTCAGAGCGCAGTCAATCGGACCCGATCCAAACTGCAACTGCGGAATGAGGAGACAGGTTTGTAAATTAAACTAGCGGAAACGGTAGAACCTTCGTTTTCCTACAAATCAAATTGGTGACACAATGACTGTAGCTCCACCTACCGGGTCCAATTGTATTTTAAAACCATACAAGAACTGTACACACAAAATCATCTCATGCACGTAAATCCATCGATTTTTCTGTACTTTTATATATTTCAGAACCGCATAGTAAATGGCTCACCAACTGGCATCAACGAATACCCGATGATGGTCGGTCTGGCGAGAGCAGACGAGGGTACGATCAGATGCGGGGCGGTGATCATATCTAACCAGTATGTGGTGACCGCAGCGCACTGCGTCAAGGGGGAGAGTATAGCTAACACTGCTGTTATCGTAGGGGAACATGACGTCACTATAGGTGAGTAACATCTGGGGTGCGTACCCGTAAAGTAAGGGAAAGGTACAAATCATGGCATACGAATGGAATACTGTTATATTTAAAAATGTTTATTTAACTGGTCGATATCATCTTAATCAAATCCTTGCGTTACTGACTGACTGACAGACAAGCTACAGCCAAAACTATTGGGCGTAGGAAGCTGAAATTTGGCATGTATCTTCCTTGGGGACTGTAGTGGTGCACTAAGAAAGGATTTCCCGAAATACCCACGGGATCGGCCAAAACAGATAAATTAAAAAAAATGTGCAGGCGTCGACTAATCTATTTTATTATATAAAGGTTAAATATATATTTTTATTTACTGTTATAATTCTAACTCTAAGCACCACGAATAATCCAAGAGAAAATTATTTAATTTAAAATTAAATTTGGAATTTCTTGTAATCGTTTGCACCACCCAATACAAAAGAAAATTGGAATGTTCCTGGCGTTTAAAAATATAACGCTATTCCATATCAGGAACGTATTCCACATCAGGAACGTATTCCATATCAGGAACGTATTCCATATCAGGAACGTGTTCCATAATAAGTAAGTATATTTTCTATTTATTGTCTTTTAAGTATTCTTTCTCGCGGTGAAAAACCATAGTACCGTGTCTCCCTCCACCACTTAAAGTACACCCAGATTCGCGGTTGAGAGAGTGGCGATGGTCCCTCTTTCGCACCACGTTCTAAGCGCTATCACGCTTTTAGTCACGGGAATGGAGCAGATCCCTTAATACCGCGTGTAACTCGGGCTCAACTAGTGTACAAGATTTATCAAGTAATGTGGAGCTTACAGATGCTACTAGTAACTAGTGTTTGATGTTGAACCATTGGTTGTAATTGTTGAATATTTCCAGGCGACTCCCCGGCTACTAGAGCGTACAAAGTTGAAAGTTTTACCATACACGCCCAGTTTAATGAGTAAGTACTAGCAGCCATCTATTTTATACGACGAAAAGAATCTGCACTACCTATTCCTATGGTAGGTACTTAATCGTCAAAGCATCCTGGCGAAGTTTTGAAATAAAAGAGGAGAGTAGTAGTTAACTGTCTTTAACCGACTACAAAAAAGGAGGTTCTCAGTTTGACCTGTATGTAGGTATATGTATGTATGTATGTATGTTTGTCAGCGATTATCTCGCGTTTGGCTGAACCGATTTTGATGCGGTTTTCAGAAAAGTATTTGTTACACTTAGGAGAAGGTTTTAGTATTTTAACCGACTTCAATGAAAGAAGGTTCTCAGTTCGACCCGTATACCTACATATATTGGTTCTTAGTATGTTTGTATGTATTATGTGTGTGTGTTTGTACGTGTGTGCGCGCGTGCGCGTGTGTTTATTTGTATGTGTACGTGTGTGTGTGTGTGTGTGTACGTGTGTACGTCGTGTGTCTATGTCTCTGCGATTAACAAAAAACAAAGAAAGTCGGTGAAAGAATCTAATGCGAGAGCATATTTCTCATTCTTGTCATTTCGGATAAGGCTCTGTTGTCGTGGGGGTGGTTGAGTAATTTGTTCGAGTCAATATCACTTAAAGCCATGCCTTTTAGGGATTTCACCCGACTCAAGGCAACATAGCATTGGCCTTTAGCAAAGATTTTAGGCCCTACGTCGATTACCGCGGAACAAAGTGTACATCCTTGCAACTTGTGTACCGTCACAGCCCAACTCAATATGACTGGCAACATCCGCCTCTCGATATCACCATAACCGCGATTGCCTTGATAGGTCGCTGTCACTGGAGCTATGGAAATGTATCCATCATCATCTTTAAGACGCAATGCTATTGATGGATCATCAAATAATATCAAAATGGCATCAGGCAGTTCACCTGGCTCAAGTTGATCTCTCGATTTAAATCCTTTAGGAACACGCATTGCCCCGTTCGCTAAGCCATCCGTTATTGACATATTTCTCCGGAGCATAATACGAAAGCTCACAGCCAATTCAATAGTATGTACAAGTCCACCGCATTTGTTTGGATCAGCCGGAGCAGCATTTGCGGAGGGCGTCCTTCCGTATGTGGCTGATACCCTAGACTCATCTCTCTCTTGCAGCACTAAGCTTAAGCCCATAGGCACACAGAATAAAAGTAGTTACCTATGTCAAAGTCATGATTACAGATTGATACTAGCAGAAAACTTATCACTAAAATAATTGAAGAATATAACTATAAACAAACTATTAATTAGCCCCAAACTTAAAGTAAATGGAGTACCTACCTATCACTAAAAAATATGAAATAAATAAAAGAGAAGTTAACACAAAACCTGAAGTAAACGAACGAAGTAGGTACCTAACACTAAAAAGTATGAAATAAAAATAATAAAATAAAAAAAACAAAACGAAAATGAAAACTTAAAAATCGCAACAAAAATGTTAACTAGGTATTTAGTTTCTTTTAAAAAAAAAGAGAACCACCTTCAAAAAATCGACCCACTGAAAAGCACGAAATAATTTTTACATACGCCAAACCAACAACCCCTAATCCTCTCAAATTTCCTTTCGAATTTCTCCCAAAAACGAATTAATAAATTAAACTAAATACTTAGTTTTTGAAGTCGGTGCCAAACCAACAAAAACAAAAAAGAATACTGGCAAACAGATAAAATAATACCTATGGCGAATGTATCAAATCAATAAAGCCTCAAAAAATATCTGAATTAATAAAATTTAAAATAATCTACCTATATATTCTAAAAAGCAACAAATGTATAAAAAGTATGAAATAAATGCTTAATTATAAAATAATTATACTTCTTAGCTATTTTGAGCTGTAAGTACCTATGTAGATGATAGAATGCGCTGGTTTGGAAAGGATGACGCCAAACAATAGGCTTTAAGAGGGATTTGGATTGGCACCGACTTCAAAAACTAAGTATTTAGTTTAATTTAGTAATTCGTTTTTGGGAGAAATTCGAAAGGAAATTTGAGAGGATTAGGATTAGCGTATGTAAAAATTATTTCGTACTTTTCAGTGGGTCGATTTTTTGAAGGCGGTTCCCTTTTTTTAAAAAGAAACTAAATACCTAGTTAACATTTTTGTTGCGATTTTAAAGTTTTCATTTTCGTTTTGTTTTTTTATGCAACTTTTTTATTTTCTATTGAAGAAGTTTTTCTCAAAGATCTTATTTAAATGATCGCCAGTAGGTACGTAAAATGTTTAGAAAATCTCAGACAGGTCAGAACACGCAGTTGTTGTTTTATGAATGCAATATAGAAGAAGTTAAAACAAAGAAAAACCTCTAAACACAGAATCAATAATGTTTATCTATACATAATTTTGTTAACAGGAACAACTACGATTACGACATAGCTGTGGTAAAAGTGATCGGCACTATTGAGTTCAGCGATCGAGTTGGGCGCGTCTGTCTGCCATTCAAGTTCGTCAACGATAACTTCGCTGGCAAGACAGTTACTATCCTTGGTAAATTGCGCATTTTATATTATGATCTGTGTAATTTAATAATGTATCCCATGTAGTTGAGGACGAAAGGGGTTAAAGAAATATAGAACAAGATTTTATCCAATCCATGTGTTAAGGGTTTGTGAGATTCCTTTAGGAACGACGAAATTTAAAAGGCGATAGGAAAATCCTATAGTAGTTGTGTCCATCGGGACACCTTGCACTTGCATTCTGCAATGTTATCATCGACTCTTCAGTCTAGTAGGCTAAGTTGACGAACCCCTGCACATGCCGTTGCAGCGCCATGAGGTCAGGTCTTAGAGTTGGGCGAAGATCCAACACCTCACGATGTTGAGGCGGAATAGGCGGCATGACATTTACATCTCAGCCTTCTTGGGACTCCCCAAGCATCGCCCACTCGGCTTATGAGGCGTCACGGCGTTCTCTACCGGCTGAGCCATGTATTGACCAGCTATAGTAGTTTTCACCGGTCCTACCTACTTCTTGCACAGGATTGGCCGGGAGGACAATCCCGACTGTCCTCACTGCGGTGACTGGTGCGATGTTGTCGAAGGCTCGACGCTGCTCACATTGGCGGGGTGCCTTGGTACAACATTGTCTATTGTGTGCCTCCCAAAGAGGAAGGACAATTGGCAGTTGCGACCGAATTCGGGCAGTGTCGCGCATGCAATGGCACATAATGAAATGTTCGCGTGGCTCTACCCTTATAGGAGGTCGAGAACACCGCGGTGGCTTCAGTGCTTAGTCCTTACTTATTTCTTACATCTGCCTAGCAAATTGCACAGTGTTACCCAACTGCCGTGTCGTGCGCTTAGATAGCACTGGAAAAGCTTTTGAATTGCGCGGGTGTAATGCTTTCTCTTCGGTTTCAGGTTGGGGCACCACATCACCCGGAGGTGTCCGCTCCAAAGTTCTCCTGGCGGCAGACGTACAGGTGATCGGTCAGGCCCAGTGCCAGACTAGATATTCCACGCTGTCTGCCAGACAAATGTGTACAAACTCTTCAACGGGGAGAGACGCTTGTCAGGTAATATGATAAGATATAATAGTTATTGAAAATAGACAAAACTAAGGCAAATACATAGGAAATTCTCCTTACGTAATTTCTTTCGTGTTAAGCTAGTCACAACCATTTTAATATATTATTAAAAAAGTACATACTGAAAGTACTTGATGCCAAAGTAAAACTAGGTACTTAGCTTACATTTGCTAAGTACCTACTTTAAGTCACTGTTCCTTTCATCTGAATTAGGATTCTTGGTACTACGCTTGTTCTCCCTACCTATTACCACACTACTAAGCAATTGCCCTATAACCCATTTGCAGTTCGATTCCGGCGGTCCAGTTCTTTACACGGATCCTGCCACCGGTCGCCTCTACTTCCCTGGCATCGTGAGCTACGGCAGTCTGTGCGCGTCTGGCTACCCAGGAGTCAACACAAGGGTCACTACACTTCTCACCTGGATCAAGGATAACACCAGAGGAACTGGATACTGTGAAACATGATCATGTGGCATTGATGTCTGTTAATAAGATCTGCAGTTTAATAAATGATTTGTTATTTATATTTTGTTTGTATTTTTACACTTCCGGTTTATTTTCCTTTGTACTATAATGTCACTGGATACTAGGCATGCCATTTAAGTTCTGTCGTTTCCATATTTCCCGGCAATTTTGAATTTGGAACTGTTCTATATTCGAATGTGTTTAAATTTTGAATCTCAATACAGTTGAAAGTATTAGGATTAATGCTATTGTTTATAGTCTAAGAGATTCTGAATATTATATTTATGGTTCCCGACCATAAAAAAGTGCGGATCAGAAAATTTTCAATTTTCAATTTTTATTGAATATTCAGTGTTTTGATTAAAAGTTCGTAAAAAACAATAGTGATAGTGTACAAACCCGAGGAAATAAAAACCCGCCCCCCTCATTTTAATGCATTTAAATGCAGCTTTATATATTAGTATAAGATTCAGCGATACAAAAGCCAATTATGCCATTCTAAATAGCAATGCATGCTTGGCTTCTTGACTAGAATTGACTAACTACATGTCGACATGAAGATATCTGTCCACAATTCTAACCCTATTCAGTCATACAAACTATATCTAAAGACCTGTTGTGTAATACAGAGTACCATTCGATTTTAGATACCTTAATTTATATGCATTAAAATAGTAGATACCTGCACTTCAAGTTGGTACCTCTGGTTCATTTGAGATCAAAGGCCCTAGACAAAGTAAAATTCGATCAGCGATAAATAGATTCGATCATTATTCGCTAAATGCAAAAAAAATATGGAACTGGCATACCTTTACGCCTTCGATATATCAGGTAGTCGACGAAAAAGGAATGTTTGATGTTACTAAGACAACCTAACGATAACGTTAGTAGCAATGAGGAGCGATTAACACTTGCCTAGGTCCTTAGTACGACTAAAAGCTTTAGGCAAACTATTAGTCGCACAGAAGACTCTTTACACCTAATAAAATAAATAGCGTCTTCTGACGAAGGTTACCGCAAATGTTATTTTACCGTAACTTTTCAATGGCTTTTGTTTAAGTTCATTCTGACGTTTTCTTCCTTCACAACGTAAAATCTCCATGCTTAGAAATATTAATGCGATGTAATAGCTAGTTGTCTGTAATAATATACGTTTGTAGTCAATTTTAATATATTAGGATAGCTTAGCTATTTTTAGCAAATTATTTATTGATGATTAAAAAATTCAATTCAATAATAGAGTACTCTATCGTTTGTACTCTATCGTTGACATACATACATGGCACTCTAACTAAACTTGAATTTACGTGTAAAAAACAAAAAAGATCGGAAAATGCAAGAATTTTTTTCTGCAATATTTGACCACTCAAACACAAAATCAAATAATAGGTATGTTTATTTTCATAAAAATATGTATATTTTTTGAACAGTCGGAAAGTCATAAATAATTAATATGACATTAAAAATATAAATTAAAAACCATAGTAGCATAAATGAGCATTAAAAAAAATTGCGTAAAAAATTATGACAGTTCACTAAAGCAGAAAATCTAAAACACAACTGTTTGAAACAAAGGTTGTGAAGCCCTGTTAGGGTGTTCACAAATATTCTATCTTCTCGTGACACCAACTATACCTAGAAAGCGTTATTTTTAAGTAGACATATTATGTAAGTCGCACTGTAAAGTGCGCGCTTGCAATGCTCGCGATACCGGCGATACCTACCTATCCATGGGAGCATGGGACATCTATGGAACAAATTGGGACATGAAATGCATTGATTTTGTACCTAATTAAAAATTGTTTGGTGACTTTGAGCTTCAATATCTCCTGAAGCAATCATTTCCCAGGTAGGATGCCACAGTAAAATGTTCAATTTTCGTTAAGGGTCTTTGTACACCCCGTATATATGAGTGTGATATCTTTCTTGATTAAACTATTATTCATGTTTTAAAAATCTGCTTACAGGTTACTAGAAGAATTAAAGCACCAATACGGCATGGAGACGGAACGTAAGATTGAGCAAGTCACCAAGCTACAGGAACAGTTACGAGTCGTAGAAGAGAAGTGTATCAAAGCGGTCAGAGAACATGACGCCATCGTGTTCTTTGACCGCTTTGATACACTTCTCTTCTACGACTCGTAACTGTTCCTGTAGCTTGCTCGGCGGGTCGGCCACCGCTATACCTCACTGTATAATGAAAATACAATACTCTGCGCTTTGTCAAGCGCTGCTGCGGTGACTGCCTCCTCTTTTCACGCCCCCTTTTCCTTCTTCTATAGCAGCTCCAAGAAATGGTACCGGTCAAACAGCGCCATCTTCGTTCCCCACCAACTCGCTTTTTGAGGTGGAGTCCGTTAACATCCGCGGACTCCATTCGGGCCTCAACGCCATCCACCATCATCTCGAGACGGCCCGACCAGCCATGCTTTTCTTGACCGAGACTCAAATACGCCGTCCTGACGACACGATTTATTTGCATTATACCGGTTATGTACTGGAGGATAATTTCGACGCAAAAGCCGGAGTATGCTTGTTCGCCAGGACGGATATTTGCTGTCGACGTCTACGCTGCCTAGAGGACCCGTCCTTTTCTGTCCTATGGGTATATATACGTGGGTCTGGGTTCATTGGCCCGAATTAACGTGTGCCTTTACCGTTCCCATACCGGAGATGCCATACTCATCGAGACAACTCGACTGTTTGACTACTTAAGTCAGGCAGCAGATAATGCGCAGAAGCAATTCCCGACCGCCGAGTTGGTCTTTTTGGGAGATTTCAATGCCCATCATGAGACCTGGCTGGGCTCTTCCAAAACGGACCACGCGGGACGAGCTGCATTCGATCTCACGCATGACCTGACTCAACTGGTACTCCAGCCCACCAGGATACAAGACAAATCGGGTCAAGCGCCCTCGTTGTTAGACCTTGTGCAGACGAGTAACCCAGCCCAGTACAGTGTGACGGTACAAGCCCCTTTGGGTTCCTCCGACCACTGTCTGGTTCGCACTACAGTGCCATTCGCTTCACCTCCACAACCAGTGAGGGCAAAGCGACGCTTGTGGCACTACTCGTCAGCGGATTGAGATGGCCTGCGAGACTATTATGCGTCCCTCCCGTGGTCTCAACGCTGCTTTGGTGGGAGGGATCTGTCGGAGAGTGCGTCTGCTGTTGCTGGGGAAATCATGTTGGGTATGGAATAATATATTCCATTCACTGACGTCTCCAGCAGCAGCGGAGTACGGCCCTGGTTCGATCGCGAGTGCGCCGATGCTGTTAAACAAAAGCAGTCGGCTTACCGCGCTTGGATCAGGGCTCGGTCCCGTCACGATCCGAATGTCCATCTCATCAAGGCAGCCTAATAGAGCCACCAAGGTCTGCAAGAGGGCATACATAAGAGCGGATGCCCAGTGCATTGCACGGTTTGGTCAAGAACTCTTGTCGCACCCCACGGGCAGCCGGGGATACTGGCGATTGGCCAAAGCCGTGCATTATAATTTCTGCCAGCCTTCACTGCCGCCGTTGCGATGCCCTGATGGATCACTTGCTCATGGGCCGCAAGAGAAAGCTGACCTGCTTGGCAATCTCTTTGCGGCCAACTCCCGAATCGATGATCGTAGTGCGCAGCCGCCTTCGATTGCCTACTGCGGCCACTACATGCTGGCCGATATTAAAATCAGGCAATGCGATGTTCGCGCGACACTGCGATCTCTCGATGTCCGGAAAGCCAGTGGACCTGACGGAATTCCAGCGGTTGTGCTTAGGAAATGCGCAGCCGAGTTGTCTCCAATGCTTACACGCCTGTATCGCCTATCATATGCCTCTGGCGTATCGCCGCAGGCTTGGAAAGAGGCGAACGTACAACGGATTCCTAAAAAAGGGGATCGTTCTGATCCGGGCAACTATCGAGCCATTGCTATCACCCCTATCCTCTGCAAGGTGTTTGAACGAATAATCAACAACCAACTCGTTCGCTACCTAGAAGATCACTCTCTCATCAGTGATCGTCAGTATGGCTTCAGACCGAAATGATCAACGGGTGATCTTCTAGCGTATGTCACTCACCTTTGGGGTGAGGCGATTGACAGGCATGGGGAGTCGTTGGCTATTAGTCTCGACATCTCCAAAGCCTTCGATAGAGTCTGGCATCGTGCGCTTCTTTCCAAGCTTCCAGCCTACGGCTTGCCGCCTCGATTGTGCAACTGGGTTGCCAGCTTCCTGCATGAGCGCCGTATCCGAGTCCTTTGTGACGGTGAGTCATCGAAGTTTCTCCAGGTGAATGCTGGTGTGCCTCAGGGGTCCGTGTTATCGCCCACGCTTTTTCTTCTGCATATCAATGATATCTATGCAGGTGACAGTACTGTACATGGGCGATATCACCCTGCGGCTAAGCAAGCCGATAATGAGGAGTATAGGCGAACACTTGTTGCTGAGCTTGACTGGGTTCTGAATTGCATCTCGCATTGGGGTGAGATGAGAACCTGGTCGAGTTCAACGCCAAGAAAACACAGGTGTGCGCATTCTCAGCTGAGGTATCTCCATTCCTTCCCCATCCCTCTCTTCTGGACACTCCGCTATCGATTCAAGACAGCCTCAATATCCTGGGTATGGACATACGCAGAAATCTCACCCAGAAAAACTACATCGAGGGTGTCATCAAATCCGCATCTCGGAAACTCGGAGTCCTGAACAAGGTGAGGAGGTTTTTCACGCCGGAGCAGTTGTGTATGTTATACAAGACCCAGGTTCGCTGCTGCGTGGAATACTGCTCTCACCTTTGGTATGGCTCCGCTCAGTACTTATTGGACGCCCTCGATAGGTTGCAGCGGCGTGCTGTCCGTATCATTGGGGATCCAGAGGCCACTAAGACTCTTGAGTCACTGCAATTATGCAGAGACGTGGCCTCAATGGCTGTCTTATATCGCATTTATCACGGAGAGTGCTCCTAAGAGCTCTTTCAACTAATTCCACCCTCTCCTTTCCTATCCCGAACGACACATGCTGGGTTAAGGTGCCACTCTTACACGGTACAACAGATGCCGTCACGCACCAAACGGTTCGGTCCCTCTTATCTCTGCCATACTATTAAGATATGGAACTCATTACCAGCCCCCGTGTTTCCCTCCACTTATGATCCTGGGTCCTTTAAGCGGGGCGTGAAAAAGCTTTTCTCAAGGCCGTCAAGGTGAGGGCCATCAAAGTCAAAGTCAAAAGTCATAATCATTTATTCATCCAGGCCACAAAGTGACGCTTATGAACGTCAAAATTTAAGTTAATTACTTAATGATTCTACGTTTACATTTACTGCCACGTTCGCAATGCAATAGGTAGAACCCCGAGAAAGAACAGGCAATAAAACTCATGGCCACTCTTTTCAATAAAATTTAATGGTTGTACATTATTTTATTTTGTAAGGAGCTGCGACTGTTTCACATTGAAAGTTATCTACTAGTAAAATTTTTAGTAACTATTGATCATACTCAAGCAGTAAATGATGTTCATTTGGTAAGCCTCCCAAAGCAAATATGTTGAAACAGGAGCATCCACTTACGTCTTTTTAATGTAGGCAACTCGCGAACATGGTCAGAAGTATGGTGGAAGTGAATATAGCAGAAAGTAACGGTATATGAAACCAAAGCAATTGATAATCTATTAGTTAGCCCATGACCACGAGTTACCCACATTTTACAAATCCGCAAAGTTATAATGAAATTGTGGAACATGAATGCAAAATATAGTATGAAATGAGAATATGGTAATTAACTACACTATACAATAAAACTACTTAGTTATTGACCTAGTCAAAAGCGAACAACTACTTTCAAGCGCACCGGTCATCAAAATAATCCTTTAAACTATAATATGCCTTATTTATAAGATTATTTTTAAGTTCTGCCTGAAACGAACTTAAAGACAAGTCTAAAATATACGTCGGTACATACATACATACATAGTCTCACGCCTATATCCCCGAAGAGGTAGGCAGAGGAATATTGCTACACCCACATTTCGCCAGATTTATTTTAGTCCCACGTAATAGGGGGCGAGCCTATTGCCATACCGGGCACATTACCAGACTCCGAGCTGCTACTGAGAATTTCCTAACGGAAAAACCCAAGAACACTTTGCCCCACCCGGAGATCGAACCCGAGACCTCCCAATTCCACGCGCACATTTATGCCGCGAGACCAACGAGGCAGTCAAATATACGTCGGTATTTTATTGTATATGCGTATACTGAGCCCAATAAAAGAGCTATGCGTTTTGTGCAAACGAAAATACGGAACACATAATTTATGTCTATTTCTAGTTTTGATATTGTGTATGTCACTATTCATTTTATAAGAATTTATATTTAGTCTTACATGCATAACGCTGGCATAAATATACTGTGACGCTGCAGTAAGAATACCAATAGCTTTAAATTTTTCTTTGAGTGAGACTCTTGTCTTTAACTGGTAAATGGCCCTAACTGCCCGTTTTTGCAATATAAAAGTATTTTCTATATCAGCAGCTCTACCCCATTACAATATGCCATATGACATAACACTATGAAAATAACTAAAATAAACCAATATAGCCGTATCGACATCGGTCAACCTACGAATTTTCTTAACGGCATAAGCAGCTGAGCTAAGTTTCCCTGAGAGATATGTAACGTGCACACCCCACTGTAACTTCGAATCAAGTGTTAATCCTAGAAATAATGTGGATTCAGTTGTTTCGTGTACATCGTTATTTAAAACTATGTTAGGACCAAGTTTTCTGACATTAGGCAGAGCAACTTAACACATTTTGTTTTTTTGGCGTTCAGTACCAGATTGTTTACATTAAACCATTTAGTCACTTCAATGAGTGCACTGTTTATTTCGTTGAAGTGTTCCTTACTTCTATCTACTTTAAATATCAAATTATCGTCAGCGAACAGTACAACGTCACAAATGTTTCATAAGTGAAAAGGTAAATCGTTTATGTAAACAACAAACAAGAAAGGCCCTAGGATGCTGCCCTGTGGCACTCCTAAATCAACAGGTAAACCACTGGATTTTGAGCCATTTATTTCAACACATTGGATCCTGTCAGTTAAGTACGACTTAATGACATCCAATGCTTTAGCCTGGACGCCGTAATGTCTAAGCTTGCACAAGAGCGTCTCATGGAAGACACAATCGAATACTTTCGAAAGGTCGCAAAACACACCAACAGCATTTTGGAAACTCTCCCAGGCACTGTAGATATGTTTGAGTAACGCTACTCCTGCATCTGTTGTCGAGAGACCCTTAGTAAAACCATATTGCTCACTATGAGGGAGGCTGTTTTGATTAAAATGTCTAAGTAGTTGCTAGAGTATGATCTTTTCAAAAATCTTACTAAAATCAGGTAGTATCGATATTGGCCTATAAATACTAGGATCAGTCTTACTGCCGGTTTGAACAGAGGTATTATTCTACTATGTTTCATAAGATCGGGAAAACTGCCTGATTTAATACATTTATTGAATAAGTTGCTTAAATAAGGAGCTACTACATCAATTATACTTGTCAAAACCTTAACAGAAATGCCCCAGAGATCACCTGTATTTTTAGACTCTAGACACTTAAAAGTATTTATTATATCGGTAGAACTATTACAATGGAACTTAAATATTACTTCACATTTTCCTACACTAGACTCTAAAAGGTTTTCTGCGACTATAGCTGATGGTTTTAATTATCTAGTCATTCATCATGCCATAATGCCATGCTGGCTGCTGGGAAGATGGCCATCACTATGGGACTTCACTGATTGCTTAACATCAGGCAGCATGATGGAGTCAATTTGTTCGGCAGAAAAAAAAACACTGTCTACGAAAACACAGATTTGAGACAATTTTGGCAAACACTGATCAATAAAAATCGCCCATCCCAGCTACTAATCAAAACGAGAGTAAAATCACAATATCACTTGCCACAAATACATGTCTTCGTGTCTTGACACTTTGTTTACAACAAAAAATATTTTATGTTAAAATTTATCTTAACAGTAGTCGACGCCAGCGGCTTCGCACGCACATATTTTCGAATTTCGTGAAATCCCGTCTTAGTGCACCCCTACGGTGCCCAAGGAACATACATGCTAAATTTCATCTCTTTACGACCAGTAGTTTCGGCTGTAGCGTGTCTGTCATTCAGTCAGTAACGCAAGGATTTTATATATTAAGGCGCCGTGTACAGCTACTGAGTTCAGCTGTTGCTGTCACTGTCGGATTGTATACATAAGAAAGAGAAGCGCGACGACGACGGGACGTTCAGAACGAGTTATTTATCATTAAATACATTAATCCTTACAAACATCTTATTCCAATCGGTAAATAAAAACAACAGTTCCCTTTATTATTATATATTACATCACTGTTATTAATATTATCAAGATTTGTTTATAAATAATACAGTTACAATTGCTACAATTTCAATTTAAATGGTTATTTTATGTTTTTTTTTATCGAGAAAATTTACCGAAAACGTGTTTTGAACACAATGGTCCCCCCATAAATATGATCAAGATTAACATATATTTTTTTAGCTGCTGTAAAATGTATACATTTCGCTAAAAAACTGTTTTGTGAAGCCTATTTTGACTAAGTACAGCGCCTTAAAATAAGTGACAAGAAAACAGTGTGTCGAAAAAAAAGACGTGTTGACAATAAAATACTATTCATAAACAACACCACGGGGAGGTGTATGAGATTTACATTATATGTGAAAAGCAGGAAAAATATTAAAATTAAAAAACAACATTTAATATGGCAAACTCTACGGAAATGGCCAATATGACGCGTTACTGATATGTTTTGTTTATTTAAACATATTAATTAATATAACAGCTGTTCTTTCTCCTACAATAATTATCGTGCAAATAGAGACGGTCTTTTGTATACGAATGTATCATAAAATCACATAAATATTTTCGTCGTTTAAATTTTGGGGAATTATAAAACGAGCGAATAAAAAAAACTAAGGAACTGATGATGAGATACTGTTTTAATAACTTGAGCGGCATGAATTTGAGTAAGCGAAAAATTTACTTAACTAACGACGAAGAATGATTAATAATAAAATCTAGAACGAGCGTACTCCAAGCGGATTTTGATTAATCCATTTCAGAAATTAAAATTCTAACCCTGCGACTAAATTACTAGGTGAGCGACTAGAAATACAGAAAAGGCGTTACATAACGAGCTGCTAAAAATGTCACTTTAAGCAAGGTTTTGTAAGCTGCTTTATTAATGATTATTGGTTACGTAATTCTATTTGAGTATATCTTATTCAAATTCAAATTCAAATTCAAAATCGTTTATTCATTTGGGTCACAATGTGACGCTTATGAACGTCAATATAATAAATTTATAAAATAATTACTTAAAGACTCTACATTTACATTTACTGCCACGTTCGCAAAGCAATAGGTAGAACCATGAGAAAGAACGGGCAATAAAACTCACGGTCACTCTTTTTCATCGCCAGGTTTTGCATAATACACATAATATACATTTTGTAAGGTGCTGCAACTGTTACACCTTCTATATCACTTGTATATATTAACTATACATAATAATACTCAAGCATAATACTTTTGATGTTCATTTGGTTAGTCTCTCAGAATAGACATGGTGAAACAGGAGCATCAACTTACATTATATATACCTAATAATGCAGGCAATCCGCGAAAGTGATCAGACCCATGATGGAAATGATGCAGTTAAATATTAAAATCTAATACCAGCCCGCAAGATCGTCATCGACCAGTCATCGCAAGTAGCACCCGTTCACGAGTATGACGCATGTGCCAGCCATCATCCCTCTCGCCATATTAGAGGGACAGGGATGACCCGACACATGACGCCACCACAAGAAATGACATTTTAGTGAGCATGACGATAACGGTATACGAACCGGCAGTAAGAAACAATCTATTGGTATACAGACCATGACCGCCAATTACCTCCATTTTCCAGATCGTTATTATTAACATAAATTAGTGGACCGCGTGAAGGAATGCAAATGTAGAAGGAATTTGTGAAGGTGACAAGTGAACAACGATATGACCAGGGATAAATAATGTTAAACTACATTCAACAAATCATAATAATATCCAAATCCTGCAAAAATCATGTGTTCACGAGGCACCTCCACTTAACATGTTACTAATTAAGAAGAGAGTATTTTACACAGTCATAAAAATAATAATAATGGTGAATTTAACAAAAGCAACTAGACCCACGATGTCTTGTCATCTAGAAATTCTTTAATAGTGTAATAACCCCTTTTTAAAAGAAAATTCCTAGTAGTGGTTTTAAATTTGTGCGGAGGTAAATTCATTATTTCCAGAGGTAATTTGTTGAAGAATTGTATACCGAGTCCCGCAAATGAACTAGTTTATGCTTATTCCTTGTGTTCACTTTGTGCAAGTCACTTTTTTACGGTAAAGAGTTAAGTTTTTCTTAACGTACATTAAATTAGCAAATATATACTGCGATGCAACTGTAAACGTATGGCCCTCTTTTGAATAACAAAAATTGTCTGAATATCGGCCGCCGTACCCCATAATAGTATCCCGTAAGACATAACACTGTGAAAGTAACTAAAGTAAACCAGTCTAGCAGTATCTACGTCTGTGAATTGGCGAACTTTCCTAACTGCAAATGCTGCAGAACTAAGTTTGACTGCCAGACAGGATATTTGGGCGCCCCACTTAAGCTTACAATCTAAAGTTAAACCTAAAAATACAGTTGAAGCAACTAGGTTAATTGTTTCGTTATTTAAAATTATATTAGTAAGAACATTTTTGCCATTCGGCAAAGTGAATTTCACACATTTTGTTTTGCCAGAGTTGAGTAGCAAATTATTTGTCGTGAACCAATGTAGTACTTGCGCAAGAGAATTATTTACGCTGTCAATGATACTTGTATTACGATCAACTTTAAAAATAAGTGAAGTATCGTCAGCAAAAAGAACAATATCACATAGATTTCTAACTAAGAATGGCAAGTCATTAATATATATTAAAAAAAGAAACGGACCAAGAATAGAGTCTTGTGGAACGCCCATTCCCACTGGCAAACCTTGAGACCTACTTCCACTAACATCTACATACTGAACTCTATCTCTAAGGTAACTGGCAACAAGATTGAGTGCGCTATCTCGAATACCATAATGGTTGAGTTTACGTAAAAGTGTATCATGTTCAACACAATCAAAAGCAAATGGCATCCTTCGAATTTTCCCAAGCGTTAAAGATATGTTTTAATAGAGTTACACCGGCATCAACGGTGGAGCGACCCTTAGTGAAGCCATACTGCTCACTGTGCAATAAATTATTTGTGAGAAAGTGGCTCTCTAACTGATGCAAAATGCATGATTGCAGGCAAGATAGAAATTGGCCGAAAGTTACTAGGGTCGCTCTTGAATCCTTTTTTGAAAAGTATCACCTTGCTGTGTTTCATTAAATCAGGAAATACCCCTTTATCCACGCATCTGTTAAATATTGCAGCTAAATATGGAGCTATGTTAAAAATGATTTGGCGAACAAAACTAACTGAAATACCCCATAAGTCAATAGATTTCTTAATATTGATGGTCTTGAATGTCTTGAGGATGTCATTGGTGTCAATGTATTTAAAATTAAACAGCACATCACACTCATTCACATTGCCCCTAACTAACATCTCTGCTTTGCTTGGGCATGAGTCTAAACACTTGGTTGTTTTCACTGGTGTGTTTATGAAGAAGTTGTTAAAAGTCTGAGCAACATCAATTTTCTTTGTAACTATTTCTCCATTACATTTTAATTCATAGCTATTATTTACTAACTTAGCTCGACCAGTCTCACTGTTAATAATGTTCCAAGTTGTTTTTATTTTGTTCTTGGATTCTTTAATTTTATTACTTATAAATATAGACTTAGCTGAAGCACATGCTCTCTTAAAAACTTTTGAGTAATTTCTTACATATTCAATAAATGAAGAATTAAAATTGTATTGCTTCATACCATACAGATCATACAACCTAGATCTACTTTAGTATATGCCTACTGTTGCCCAATCACAAAATTTAACTTTAGAGCTCTTGGCAAATGTCTTCTGCTTAAAAATTTTATTGTACTCATTTTTAATAACATCAAATAACCACTTATATAATTCATCTGGATCATCGTGAGTTAAGTCAATGCTGGCGATCTTAGCAGCAACATCATCACTAAAGCGATTAAGGCGAGCAGAGGTCATAGGCCTACATGTGATTTTTTGTACTGTAGGGGTTGTATTAGTTGGAATTACAACCTTTTGTCCCCAGTGATCCGATGTCAAGTCACTCAAAACAGCTTTACTTAAGTACAAACAATTGCAAAAAATATTATCTAAGCATGTAGAAGAATGTGAGGTAGTTCTGGTTGGTTCAGAAAATAAAACATTCAAATTAAATGACATAAATAAACTAACTAACCTAGTACAAGTCGGCGATTGTTCTAACAAGTTAACATTAAAATCACCACATACGATTATTGACTTCCTGCTGGCACTTAAGTGTTTTAAGACGTCCTCCATGATGCTTTCAAATTGGCTAAAGTCACTTTGTGGTGGTCGGTATACACAGACTATGACGTGTTGCTCAAGTTCAACACAAGATATCTCAGCGGTGCGCTCGACAGAAAGTTCGGCTATGTCCTTTCGTTCTTTACATTTAATACTATTACAAACATATATGAGAGAGCCACCACGAATAGCGTTATTTCTTACGAATGCACTAATCACTGTATAAAATTCATTGTTGAATATTAATTGGTCACCTCTTAACCAATGTTCCGTAATGCATAATACATGTAACTTATGTTTCTTTAAAAATAAATCTATCTCTAATTCTTTGCCAGATAGACCTTGTATGTTTTGATGAGCTAGGTTTAAAACACATGAATGCCTATCTGTTGTCTCATCTAGTAGTTTAAACTAATAGATTTGTCAATACTACTATTGGTATAACTATTATCTACCAAATTCCTAAGTACTCTAGTAGTACTGCGTTCTCTATGTAAATTAAATGCTAATAATTTAGAAAGTTGTCGCCTATATATAAAAGAGAGATACATAGTATCTTTTGTTAAAAAGAAATTACTAATAAAAATATTAGAGTCGAAAAATAAAATATGGTCACTATGACTACAAGTGCTATTATATAATAATAGATTCAATTTACCTATCCGGTCATTTTCTTTATAAGATAAGTTATTGGAATATGGTAATGCACAGACAATAAAATTGCACCCCACGTTAGAACTTTGTTCTATCATAATATCTGATAAAGCTAATATTTCTTTCTTGGTAACTATTAGGCTATCCCCATATAAAATTATAACTGTAGAATGTTTATTTAGTCTAGCATACTTTAATTTATTAATTAACATAGACATTCCTTGTCCTGGTGAACAAATATTTTGTATTGACCGATCAGTATAACTATTAATCAGGCTACCCATACCAATTCCTAATTGGTCAGAAAAAATTAAAACATTGTTATCTAAAACCTTATTATTTTCATTATGTAACAATGTGTCAGAACCTGAACCATGACATGTTTTCGAAGGATATTTATCTTGAAAGTCACTATATAATTTGGTTGTACAATTAGGTGAAGCCTCTAACTTATGATTTGAACAATTTAAATAGTTACTGTTGTTGGTCATAGAGAGCAGTTGTTTTAGATTTTCTCTACCAACTCCACTAATTTCATCATATTTCAATATATATTCCTGTGTTTCACTTTGATGATCTAGTATCAATTTGTTGAGCTGTGTATTTAATGATGTGATTTGTGTTTGCAGCTCACATGTGTGTTGTTCATATTGTAATCGGCTACAGGCTAATTGCTAACTACTATCCTTAAGCTGAGAAACTAATAACTCACTATCTTTTACTAAATCATGGTTAATTTGTGTTAAATCTACAATTTTCTTTGACCTTTTATAGCCTAACTCAAGTCGCTTTATTAATTTATTTAATTTTGTCAATTTCCTAAATTTACCATTTGACACCTTATATGTAAAGTTACAATTACATTTTACAGATTTAAAAATATTTGCCTTTCCACCAATGACTTCAGAGAACAGGTCCTGGTTTGCTGCGCTGCTTAGTGACTGAATGGATTCCTCCAAGGTTGTTATTTTGGATTGAGCTTCACTCAAGCTTGTTTCCAACTCCATGATGCGACTGAGCTGCCTCATATAATTATGTATCATCGCAGCTACTATATGATTACTATTATGATTTATGTTTACTAATCTGTTTGCGCGCGCGAATTTGAATCGATTTTGTACATAATTAGAAAAATTCCATACTAACTTTGAGCCTCAATATCTCCTGAACCAGTAATTTCCCAGGTATGGTGCCCAAGCAAAAAATTTTCGTAGTGATTAGTATCACATGGGATTTCAGTTTTTGTTAAGGGTCTTTTTACATCCTGTAGATGACCCATGTATGGATAAGTAGGTATTTCGAGAATTGCACGCTTGCACTTTTAATTTTTGCTTAATATGACTTAGCATATTGTCCAAAACGAGTAGACTTCGGCTTGGTGTTGGGTCTTGTAACCCTGTATGAGGTCAGGCCAAAGCAATCGTGGCCGGACAACACTAGAGTCAGCTGGAAGGTGAGAATGCGAATGAGACGTCATTGTCTCTCCAGCCGCTTTCCCATAAATTTCTTTCTCTTTCTGCTATGTTTGACTTCTTCCACCGTTAAAGCAGTGGGTAATGCCAACTACGGAACACACGTACATTATGCGTGGCACAACACGCAAATTACCGCTTCTAATTTCGATTCATACCGTTTTCAGGTAGATAGACGAATTGATTACACCATAAGCAATACGGAGTACCCGAACTACTACCAAGGTGCAAAGCAATGTCGTTGGGTAGCTGATTGTCCTGCTGGTTATAATTGTCGACTAGAATGCGATTTAACTCTGCCACAGGTAACATACAACACGTCACGTAAATAGTCCCATGTTGGGCGCCAAGTCAAACAAGCAAATTTTTTTTGTGAATATAATATTGATATGTATATGCGTTTCCAGACAACGAATTGCAATGGAGACCGGCTACTGATATCGAAGAGTGGAGATCTCCAGCTGGTCGAAGCTGACAGGTACTGCGGGCGTGGAATTTTAACTGTCACATCCACACAACAGAGAATAAGTGTAGGTAAGAGCCATGGCACACACAATATGCAACAGGAATAGACACTTCTTAGGAGTCGGAAGTAGCTTTGTCCTGCACATGAAGTTCCACACAACAAATTTACATTTGACAAAATAATCAACGCAAACGGTCGTCAGAATGCAACAAGTTAACAAAATTAAACAATTTAAATGCACTTATTGCTGCGCCTGTACCACAAGAGACCGAAATTAATTTGACGTTTTAACACAAGATAGAAAACGCTAATTATTGGTCATTGTTTAGGTGATCGACGAAACATTTGATCAAGAGAGATTTGGTCGAACGAAACATTGATATTTTTACGTTTGATCTAGTGAACGTTTGGTCGGATACCGACAGCCTGGGTAACTGAATTAATACTCATGCCTAATTAATTTAATATGCTGAGCTACCAGAGCCCTGCAACCGAATATAGGAACCCTGCTATTTCCTAAATTTGACTCCAATCTTTCAATAAATGTTTCAACTGTGAAATCTCTTACATCATTTTTTTCCATCTAAGTTAAAGTATGTTTATATACTGTTTCTTAAGCTTAACTAGTGCATATTGTTAGCATTTATGTAATATTTCTAGGACTAGTGACGGTCAGCGGTACCAGTGGCGGCAGATTCATATGCAAACTCAGAGCGCAGTGAATCGGACCCGATCCAAACTGCAACTGCGGAATGAGAAGACAGGTTTGTATATTAAACTAGCAGAATCGGTAGACCCTTCGTTTTTCCTACAAATCAAATTGGTGACACAACGACTGCAGCTCCACCTACCGGGTCCAATTGTATTTTAAAACCATACAAGAACTGTACACACAAAATCATCTCGTGCACGTAAATCCATCGATTTTTCTGTACTTTTATATATTTCAGAACCGCATAGTAAATGGCTCACCAACTGGCATCAACGAATACCCGATGATGGTCGGTCTGGCGAGAGCAGACGAGGGTACGATCAGATGCGGGGCGGTGATCATATCTAACCAGTATGTGGTGACCGCAGCGCACTGTGTCAAGGGGGAGAGCATAGCTAACACTGCTGTTATCGTAGGGGAACATGACGTCACTATAGGTGAGTAACATCTGGGGTGCGTACCCGTAAAGTAAGGGAAAGGTACAAATCATGGCATACGAATGGAATACTGTTATATTTACAAATGGTTATTTAACTGGTCGATATCATCTTAATATATAAAATCCTTGCGTTACTGACTGACTGATAGACAAGCTACAGCCAAAACTATTGGGCGTAGGAAGCTGAAATTTGGCATGTATCTTCCTTGGGGACTGTAGTGGTGCACTAAGAAAGGATTTCCCGAAATACCCATGGGATCGGCCAAAACAGATAAATTAAAAAAAATGTGCAGGCGTAGCTGCTGGCGTCGACTAATCTATTTTATTATATAAAGGTTAAATATATATTTTTATTTACTGTTATAATTCTAACTCTAAGCGCCATGAATAATCCAAGAGAAAATTATTTAATTTAAAATTAAATTTGGAATTTCATGTAATCGTTTGCACCACCCAATACAAAAGAAAATTGGAATGTTCCTGGCGTTTAAAAATACAACGCTATTCCATATCAGGAACGTATTCCATATCAGGAACGTGTTCCATAATAGGTAAGTATATTTTCTATTTATTGTCTTTTAAGTATTCTTTCTCGCGGTGAAAAACCATAGTACCGTGTCTCCCTCCACCACTTAAAGTACACCCGGATTCGCGGTTGAGAGAGTGGCGATGGTCCCTCTTTCGCACCACGTTCTAAGCGCTATCACGCTTTAAGTCACGGGAATGGAGCAGATCCCTTAATACCGCGTGTAACTCGGGCTCAACTAGTGTACAAGATTTATCAAGTAATGTGGAGCTTACAGATGCTACTAGTAACTAGTGTTTGATGTTGAACCATTGGTTGTAATTGTTGAATATTTCCAGGCGACTCCCCGGCTACTAGAGCGTACAAAGTTGAAAGTTTTACCATACACGCCCAGTTTAATGAGTAAGTACTAGCAGCCATCTATTTTATACGACGAAAAGAATCTTGCACTACCTATTCCTATGGTAGGTACTTAATCGTCACAGCATCCTGGCGGAGTTTTGAAATTAAAGAGGAGAGTAGTAGTTAACTGTCTTTAACCGACTTCAAAAAAAGGAGGTTCTCAGTTTGACCTGTATGTATGTATATGTATGTATGTATGTTTGTCCGCGATTATCTCGCGTTTAGCTGAACCAATTTTGATGCGGTTTTCAGAAAAGTATTTGTTACACTTAGCAGAAGGTTTTAGTGTTTTAACCGACTTCAAAAAAAGAAGGTTCTCAGTTTGACCCGTATACATAATTATATTGGTTCTTAGTATGTTTGTATGTATTATGTGTGTGTGTTTGTACGTGTGTGCGCGCGCGCGCGTGTGTTTATTTGTATATGTACGTGTGTGTGTCTGTGTACGTGTGTACGTCGTGTGTCTATGTCTCTGCGATTAACAAAAAACAAAGAAGGTCGGTGAAAGAATCTAATGCGAGAGCATATTTCTCATTCTTGTCATTTCGGATAAGGCTCTGTTGTCGTGGGGGTGGTTGAGTAATTTGTTCGAGTCAATATCACTTAAAGCCATGCCTTTTAGGGATTTCACCCGACTCAAGGCAACATAGCATTGGCCTTTAGCAAAGATTTTAGGCCCTACGTCGATTACCGCGGAACTAAGTGTACATCCTTGCAACTTGTGTACCGTCACAGCCCAACTCAATATGACTGGCAACATCCGCCTCTCGATATCACCATAACCGCGATTGCCTTGATAGGTCGCTGTCACTGGAGCTATGGAAATGTATCCATCATCATCTTTAAGACGCAATGCTATTGATGGAACATCAAATAATATCAAAATGGCATCAGGCAGTTCACCTGGCTCAAGTTGATCTCTTCTTAGTGCGGCTATTTAAATCCTTTAGGAACACCCATTGCCCGTTCGCTAACCCATCCGTTATTGACATATTTCTCCGGAGCATAATACGAGAGCTCACAGCCAATTCAATAGTATGTACAAGTCCGCCGCATTTGTTTGGATCAGCCGGAGCAGCATTTGCGGAGGGCGTCCTTCCGTATATGGCTGATTCCCTAGACTCATCTCTCTCTTGCAGCACTAAGCCTAAGCCCATAGGCACACATAATAAAAGTAGTTACCTATGTCAATTACAGACTGATACTAGCAGAAAACTTATCACTAAAATAATTGAAGAATCTAACTATAAACAAACTATTAACTAGCCCAAAACTTAAAGTAAATGGAGAACCTATCACTAAAAAATATGAAATAAATAAAAGAGTAGTTAACTCAAAACCTGAAGTAAACGAACGAAGTAGATACCTAACACTAAAAAGTATGAAATACAAATAATAAGATAAAAAAAAAACAAAACGAAAATGAAAACTTAAAAACTAGGTATTTAGTTTCTTTTAAAAAAAAAGAGAACCGCCTTCAAAAAATCGACCCACTAAAAAGTACGAAATTATTTTTACATACGCTACCCCTAATCCTCTCAAATTTCCTTTCGAATTTCTCCCAAAAACGAATTACTAAATTAAACTAAATACTTAGTTTTTGAAGTCGGTGCCAAACCAACAAACAAAAAAAGAAAAGAATACTGGCACACAGAGAAAATAATACGACGAATGTATCAAATCAAAAAGCCTTAAAAAAATATCTGAATTAATATAATTTCAAATAATCTACCTATATATTCTAAAAAGCAACAAATATATAAAAAGTATGAAATAAATGCTTAATTATAAAATAATTATACTTCTTAGCTATTTTGAGCTGTAAGTACCTATGTAGATTGAATGCGCTGGTTTGGAAAGGATGACGCCAAACAATAGGCTTTTAGAGGGATTTGGTTTGGCACCGACTTAAAGTTTTCATTTTCGTTTTGTTTTTTTTATCCAACTTTTTTATTTTCTATTGAAAAAGTTTTTCTCAAAGACCTTATTTAAATGATCGCCAGTAGGTACGTAAAATGTTTAGAAAATCTCAGACAGGTCGTCAGTTGTTGTTTTATGAATGCAATATAGAAGAAATTAAAACAAAGAAAAACCTCTAAACACAGAATCAATAATGTTTATCTATACATAATTTTGTTAACAGGAACAACTACGATTACGACATAGCTGTGGTAAAAGTGATCGGCACTATTGAGTTCAGCGATCGAGTTGGGCGCGTCTGTCTGCCATTCAAGTTCGTCAACGATAACTTCGCTGGCAAGACAGTTACTATCCTTGGTAAATTGCGCATTTTATATTATGATCTGTGTAATTTAATAATGTATCCCATGTAGTTGAGGACGAAAGGGGTTACAGAAATATAAAGCAAGATTTTATCCAATCCATGTGTTAAGGGTTTGTGAGATTCCTTTAGGAACGACGAAATTTAAAAGGCGATAGGAAAATCCTATAGTAGTTGTGTCCATCGGGACACCTTGCACTTGCATTCTGCAATGTTATCATCGACTCTTCAGTCTAGTAGGCTAAGTTGACGAAGCCCTGCACATGCCGTTGCAGCGCCATGAGGTCAGGTCTTAGAGTTGGGCGAAGATCCGACACCTCACGATGTTGAGGCGGAATAGGCGGCACGAAATTTACATCTCAGCCTTCTTGGGACTCCCCAAGCATCGCCCACTCGGCTTATGAGGCGTCACGGCGTTCTCTACCGGCTGAGCCATGTATTGACCAGCTATAGTAGTTTTCACCGGTCCTACCTACTTCTTGCACAGGATTGGCCGGGAGGACAATCCCGACTGTCCTCACTGCGGTGACTGGTGCGATGTTGTCGAAGGCACAACGCTGCTCACATTAGTGGGGTGCCTTGGTACAACATTGTCTATTGTGTGCCTCCCAAAGAGGAAGGACAATTGGCAGTTGCGACCGAATTCGGGCAGTGTCGCGCATGCAATGGCACATAATGAAATGTTCGCGTGGCTCTACCCTTATAGGAGGTCGAGAACACCGCGGTGGCTTCAGTGCTTAGTCCTTACTTATTTCTTACATCTGCCTAGCCAATTGCACAGTGTTACCCAACTGCCGTGTCGTGCGCTTAGATAGCACTGGAAAAGCTTTTGAATTGCGCGGGTGTAATGCTTTCTCTTGGGTTTCAGGTTGGGGCACCACATCACCCGGAGGTGTCCGCTCCAAAGTTCTCCTGGCGGCAGACGTACAGGTGATCGGTCAGGCCCAGTGCCAGACTAGATATTCCACGCTGTCTGCCAGACAAATGTGTACAAACTCTTCAACGGGGAGAGACGCTTGTCAGGTAATATGATAAGATATAATGAAAATAGACAAAACTAAGGCAAATACATAGGAAATTCTCCTTACGTAATTTCTTTCGTGTTAAGCTAGTCACAACCATTTTAATGTTGCCAATTAGACACATCTGTGTCTATTTGGCAACATTAAAATGGTTTACACAACATTAATATATTATTACAAAAGTACATACTGAAAGTACTTGATGCCAAAGTGAAACTAGGTACTTAGCTTACATTTGCTAAGTACCTACTTTTATGTCACTGTTCCTTTCATCTGAATTAGGATTCTTGGTACTACGCTTGTTCTCCCTACCTGTTACCACAATACTAAGCAATTGCCCTATAACCCATTTGCAGTTCGACTCCGGTGGTCCAGTTCTGTACACGGATCCTGCCACCGGTCGCCTCTACTTCTCTGGCATCGTGAGCTACGGCAGACTGTGCGCGTCTGGCTACCCAGGAGTCAACACAAGGGTCACTACACTTCTCACCTGGATCAAGGATAACACCAGAGGAACTGGATACTGTGAAACATGATCATGTGGCATTGATGTCTGTTAATAAGGTCTGCAGTATGATAAATGATTTGTTATTTATATTTTGTTTGTATTTTTACACTTCCGGTTTATTTTCCTATGTACTATAATGTCACTGGATAATAGACATGCCATTTAAGTTCTGCAAGCAATTTTGAATTTGGAACTGTTCTATATTCGAATGTGTTTAAATTTTGAATCACAATACAGTTGAAAGTATTAGGATTAATGCTATTGTTTATAGTCTAAGAAATTCTGGCGGGAACCATAAAAAAATGCGGATCAGAAAATTTTCAATTTTCAATTTTTATTGAATATTCAGTGTTTTGATTAAAAGTTCTTAAAAAACGATAGTGATAGTGTATGCTACATTTTAATGCATATAAATGCAGCTTTATATATTAGTATAAGATTCAGCGATACAAAAGCCAATTATGCCATTCTAAATAGCAATGCATGCTTGGCTACTTGACTAGAATTGACTAACTACATGTCGACATGGCGATGTCTGTCCACACTTCTAACCCTATTCGGTCATTAAAAATTCGATTTTAGATACCTTAATTTTATTTATATGCATTAAAATAGTAGATACCTGCACTTCAAGTAGGTACCTCTAGTTTACTTGAGATCAAAGGCCCTAGACAAAGTAAAATTCAATCGGCGATAAATAGATTCGATCATTATTCGCTAAATGCAAAAAATGTATGGAGCTGGCATACCTTTACGCCTTCGATATAATCAGGTGGTCGACGAAAAAAGGAATGTTTGATGTTACTATGACAACCTAACGATAACGTTATTAGAAATGAGGAGGGATTAACACTTGTCTAGGTCCTTAGTACGACTAAAAGCTTTAGGCAAACTATTAGTCGCACAGAAGACTCTTTACACCTAATAAAAATAAATAGCGTCTTCTGACGAAGGTTACCGCAAATATTAGTTTACCGTAACTTTTCAATGGATTTTGTTTAGTTAATTCTGACGTTTTCTTCCTTCACAACGTAAAATCTCCATGCTTAGAAATATTAATGCGATGTAATAGCTAGTTGTCTGTAATAATATACGTTTGTAGTCAATTTCTTAATATTTTAGGATAGCTTAGCTATTTTTAGCAAATTATTTATTGCCTATGATTAAAAAATTCAATTCAATAATAGAGTACCTTGTTTGTACTTTATCATTGACATACATACATGGCACTCTAACTAAACTTGAATTTACGTGTGTTTCGGCGAACCGAATGTTCCTAGTCGATTTGGGAAAACTATTAATATTGTGGACTGTAGGATTTGGGTTCTTATCGACTAGGAAATGAGAAAGTGAAAAGGTGATGTGGATAGGAGCCTCTTACCTTGCAAATGGCAGCCTCCTGGTGTCTTCAAGTATATTGAAGCTGCTTGAATCGCTCCACTACACAAATCACTTTCACTCGCGGGTGGTTTTGTTAGGTTTTGGTATAAGCGGTAATAATTATATATGGCGGTGTGGATTGCGATATGCGGCGGACATCGAATTCACGAGCGTCTCGAATCTTCCATTCTTTTTCTTCGTCGCCGTTGAGCAGGGCGGCCAATAGCGAGGCGTTTTTGGGAGGGGATTCATTAAAGGATCGCTCGGATTAGCCGAGCAGCGACGAACCATTGACGTTGACATAATTAAACTAGCAATGGAAAAGATAGATGGCGCTACCATATCCCCCCGGCCCTAAAGGGTTGCCTTTAAAAAATAAATAAAATTGAACTTAGCTATGTTGGGTGTACTACCGCATAACCCATCAATAGGCTAAGACAGCGATATGACAATAAAATTAATCTAAATTAACTTTAGCGAAAACTACAAACGCAATAACAGCGAAAACTACAAACTAAATACTTAAACTAAGAGGTAGATCCAACTTCAGGCTAGATCTCACTGAGTTGGAAGCGGACAGAGACGTGCAACAGGGCGCACGTAGCTCCCCTTCGCAGTTTTCACGGTAACAACGCGGGTTGTACCGTCCTTGAAAGTATGCAGTTTCTCTACGATGGCTAACGGCCATGAAAGCGGCGGAGCATTATCATGTATTAGGACGACCAACGTACCCTCCTGTATAGGGGATGCAGGACTATTCCACTTGGATCTAGCCTGAAGCTGGTGTAGATATTCCGCACGCCAGCGCCGCCAGAACGACTGCACGAGTTTATCCAGCAGAGTATGTCTCTGGAGCAAGCTTGAAGAGTCTGCTTCAGGAGCCGGAAGTGACGATAATGGCACTGTGTTCAGAAAATGTGCAGGGCTTAACGCGGATGGTTCTGCTGGGTCACTACTCAATGCCGTGAGCGGACGCGAGTTGATCAGTGCCTCGACTTGTGCAAGGACAGTTAAAAGCTCTTCGTAAGAGAGGATCTGTTGACCTATAACTTTGAAGAGATGCGTTTTAATTACTTTGGCCATGCCTTCCCAACACCCACCGAAATGTGGTGATGCTGGTGGAATGAACTTCCAGTCAATATGATCTATGGAAAGTTCTTCCTGAAGACGAGTACGATAACCCGCGACGTGATCTACAATTTACTAACGCGGTTGGCGACAAAAGTCTGCCAGCGGTGAGGAGATGAATGAATCCAAGCGAGCACTAATTTGGAGTCAGAAAATGCGTATATTCTATTAATAGGGTAGTGGGGCAAAACTGTGTCTTGAACCTTGCGGAGCAACTGAGACAGCAGAAGGGCCGCGCACAACTCTAGTCTCGCAACCGAAATGGTTTTAACAGGCGAGACCTTAGACTTGGCACAAACTAACTGCACCGAGTAGTTAGAACCAATGCGGACTCCGCCGTAAGCACGCTCGCTGGCATCAGCGAAACCTATTAAGTTGATGGTACATCCATCTACCAACCCAAGATGACGTGGAATAGTAATTTGATTGAGCGCGGTAAGCTCAATACAAAACTGGCCCCAAGCGGCGACAATATGGTCAGGGGGTGTTTCATCCCACTCACACTTTGATAGCCAAAGTTCCTTGATCAAGAGCTTGGCGTACAAAATTGTGGAAGCCACAAAACCCATTATGTCCCATAGTCGAGCCACTGTGGACAGCATAGTGCGTTTGGTGCACTCATCATCTGGCGGTGAGACGTCAAACCGAAAACTATCACAGGATTTGTCCCAGCGTAAACCGAGAACTTTATGCGGTACAGACTTCTCAAACTCAATGTCTGGAGAAGCTTGATGAGAATCTGGTATGTGTGCGAGAACCTCATTAGAGTTACTTGTCCATTTGACAAGATCAACCTGGCCTCGCTTGAAAAGCTGAATAAGCTCTTCACAAAGCGAAATTGCCAGCGGAGCGGATATGACACTACAGGCAATGGCATGGCATAGCATAGCATAGCATAGCGTAGTATAGCGTAGCATAGCATAGCATAGCGTAGCATAGCTAATTAGTCCTCTATCTTATACACAGTTTTAGCACCCACCTTGATCTCTTGAAGAACAGAACAACAACAAGACGTAATACAATGAGAAGTATGTAACGTAGGTACGGTACCCATAATCACATACCCAAATACCGTCTCAATAGCGGGCGGTAAATCATATCGCTCACTACGTACTATTTTAGTTAGTAGCAAGTGCGGAAATATTTAAGCTCCGATCAAAAGATCAATGCCTGCCGGATTCGCAAACTCCGTGTCTGCCAAGGGCAATGACTCGAGGTGAGTGAGTGATGCTACGTCTACATTAGCGTTCGGCAATGCGTCCGTGATACGCTCCACGATAAGCGAAGAAATGTTAAAATTAATATCCCTATCAAAACGCGAATGTATTTTAATATCTACGGAACCCTTGCAATGTTTTTCTGACCCGCCGATGCCTTTGACCACTGAACTAGTATTTCTAAAGTTATTCCACAATCCGAGGCGTTTGAAACATTCCAATTTTATTAAATTGGTCTGAGACGCGCTATCGAGTAGACAACGTACCATGCGCGGCGACCCATTAACATCATAAACGATAACTTGCGCTATCGCTAACAGTACCGTCTTGGACGCCGTACACTGCGTTTTGGCCCTGCGCGGATCATTATAGATGCGCGAGGGCCGTCCGCGCGATGGATGTCGTACACAACGATATTTCATTCTGAATCGTGGGAGGCGCAGTTATCGTAGCCTGCACCTGCGACGTAAGTGTGTCAAGGTTAGCGGCTTGGCTTGACAACGGACTACTTTTATCAAAGTGCAACAATGAGTGGTGTCGTTGATTACATGAACGACATCTCGTTTTACTAGAACAATCACTAGTTTTATGCTTTATACTTAAGCAATTAATGCAAGCTTTGTTGTCTTTCACGCACTTGAAACGAGCAGTCGGATTTAAACCATTAAAGGCGGGACACTTGTGGAAATGGTCGTGCACTATATTACTGCACAAACACTTCTGTGAATTAATTTTATTAGATTCCGAGCATGTTACGTAAGATTGTGGATTAGGGACCGAGTTATTATTACTGTTTCGCGATTTATTCAACCTTTGTTTGCTGCTGTTAGTGTTAGACGGGCTAGGTGAACTAGACTGCGTATTATGAAATATTCGACACTGATCTTTGATGATCGAAATAAAACTATCTAGTGTAGGTATTTTATTATTGCGTTCCGTCATCTCGAAAGCACGAATTGTTTCAGTGTCAAACTTTTTTAAAGCGAGTTGAAGCAACATAAAGTCGGAAAGATCTTCCAATTTTAAGTTCTTAAGAGAATTAACCGCGGTTACGAAGTTATCTATAAACAGCTGGAAATTCGCGACAGACGCGGCACCGGTCAGTTTAAGATTTAAAGCTTGATCAAAGTAGGTAGACGCTAGGACGCGAGTGTCTTGATATCTATCAAGTAGTGACTGAAATATGACCTGATAATTCTCAGCACTGGGTGTGACACCTGCAAATACGGACTGGGCCTTCGGTGACAGTTTACCTATTAAATAGTACAACCTGTCAGCATCTGTCAGAGAACCATTATCGTGCACTGTAGACTTAAAACTCGCATAGAATAACGGCCAGTTTCTTATATCGCCATCAAACGACACAATCTCGATTGGCGGTAACCTCGGCGTGCGGGCCGCGGAAACGGGCTGTGCCGAATATTTACCCTCCAATTGCGATTGTATACGCTTAATAATACAATAAAGGTCTTCGAATGAGGTGTACGCCTGATAATTCGGTTTTTCATCAGGATTAGTAGAAAGCAATCTTGCGTTATAATCGTCTAATAACTTATGAAAATCTGTTCGAATACTATCTACTGTCATACAATAACTAAGGAATGATTCCCTATTACTATCAGAAACGGCTGCGGTCTTTGAACGCTCATAAATGTTTTGAATACGCTCACATAAAATATTGCGTTTTGCTTCTAAGATTGTCATCTCTTTGTCTTCCGACACGCGTGACTTCTTTTGTTGTGACATGCTTACGTAAGTATAAGCTAATGGGACCGAAACAAAATAAGAATATCTAAAGTACCTATTATTTTACCTAAGTAGGCAACACTTTAAAGCGGTGGAATTAAAAGTTGCTTGAAATATGAGATTTACAAGACTACTATCATAGTTCCAGAAATAATAATTGGATAAGTAGGTAGCTACATAAAAGAATATTACCTACTGATGCGTGCGAAAACAACCATGTGACGGTTATTTGAATGGACTGGGAGTATAGCTAGGTGCTATAACTGCCTAGGTATAGAGATATAACGAGGTTTTACGTATAAAACGTAAATGAATCCGGCTCGAAGGACCAAAAAATGTTTCGGCGAACCGAATGTTCCTAGTCGATTTGGGAAAACTATTAATATTGTGGACTGTAGGATTTGGGTTCTTATCGACTAGGAAATGAGGAAGTGAAAAGGTGATGCGGATAGGAGCCTCTTACCTTGCAAATGGCAGCCTCCTGGTGTCTTCAAGTATAGTGAAGCTGCTTGAATCACTCCACTACACAAATCACTTTCACTCGCGGGCAGTTTTGTTAGGTTTTGGTATAAGCGGTAATAATTATATATGGCGGTGCGGATTGCGGTATGCGGCGAACATCGAATTCACGATCGTCTCGAATCTTCCATTCTTTTTCTTCGTCGCCGTTGAGCAGGGCGGCCAATAGCGAGGCGTTTTGGGAGGGGATTCATTAAAGGATCGCTCGGATTAGCCGAGCAGCGACGAACCATTGACGTTGACATAATTAAACTAGCAATGGAAAAGATAGATGGCGCTACCATATCCCATACCGATCAAAAACAAAAAAGATCGGAAAATTCAAGAATTTTTTTCTGGAAAATTCGACCACTCAAACACAAAATCAAATAATAGGTATGTTTATTTTCATAAAAATATGTTTATTTTCATAAAAATATGTATATTTTTTGAACAGTTGGAAAGTCATAAATAATTAATATAACATTAAAAATATAAATTAAAAAACATAGTAGCATAAATGAGCATTAAAAAAATTGCGTAAAAAATTATGACAGTTCACTAAAGCAGAAAATCTAAAACACAACTGTGTACGGTTTACGTACATTTTAATTTGCATTTTAAACAAACTGCCGACTCATCGTTGTCGCAACAAATTATATTGTAAGTAGTGTGCATTTTAACTAACGCACGACACAGACGTATGTGAGAATCATCAATTTTTACGTAACTATTTGTAACGAGTGAATAATAAACCTAATTCGGTGTCTAAACGCGTTTATCTTTTAGTCACACTCACAACCAATAACTACTACCTAACCTAACTAACAAACACAACTAACTATAGGTGTACAGTCAACTAAACTGTACATTTTCTGGTCCTTCCCGGAAAAAACTAAGTGCTTAGTGAATTCTGTGTGTGCTTAAGTGTGATAGCGAATCGGTTTGGGTGGCCTCCCACAAGCGGGTCTCACCAGTCAAGATTGAGAGTCGAGTGTCACAACCGGACAACAGGTACAATGAGCATCGTACTTCAAGATTCGCCGGAGCTCGTAAACTGGGACGGGCAATGCAGGAACCTTGAAAGAACCAGCATACCGGAGCTTCGCAGTCGTCTAGGAAACAACTATCCTGGTAACGGCCACTGAACTAAACTTACTTCGAAGTTAAGGTACTGTACTTAATTTTAATTAACTATTATTTTTATCATGGATCCGCTTACAAAACAAGTAGGTATCTTTGAAGATATTAAAACTTTATGTAGCAACTACAAAAAGGACAGCGTAACCAGGAAAACCGTGGATTACTTGGAAAAACGTTTACGTACTTTAGAAACCCTATGGGAAACTTTCGACCAACAACACAAAATACTGTTGGATACGATTGAAAACAAAAATATCGGCTACTTTAACAATGATGTGTATGAGAAAACAAAGAGTATGTACGAATCTACCAAGAAACATATGATGGACTTATTGGTAGTCCAACAGAAACAACAAAATGTGGATTTTGACCTAACTGGAATTATGGATGAAGAAGGTGATGACAACTTGAAGAAACTTATTAACCAACAAGAGAGAAACTTTAAGGCGTTATCGAGGAATATGTCTAAGATAAACATTGATTTTATTACCGAAAAATGGGAGTTTGAAGAGCATTTAGCGACTTTAAAATCTAAGTGGGAATCCATAGACAAAATTCACTGGGAATTAGAAGATGAGTTAAAGGTGTCCAGTTTGAAGGAGGAGTACAATCAAAAGTTTGAAGACATCGAGCAAAGAATGACAGTTTGAAAAGGGATTTGAACAGCAAGATATGGTCCAATATTCACTACCAACAATCGGCACCCAAAATCAACATTCCGGAATTTACGGGAAACTACGTTCATTGGATTACTTTCAAGGACATTTTTATAGAAACAATCCATAACAACCCAAGCATTTCCAAAGCTCAAAAAATGCAGCACTTAAAGACAAAACTTAGAGGAGAAGCGGAACGTCTTGTACACCATTTATCGATTAGTGCAGACAACTATGATTCATGCTGGGAAATACTCTCGCACCGTTACGATAATCGACGCCTTCAATTCACCTCTTTAATGAGTACTATGCAACATTTGCCCACTATTCAACAACCCAACGCAAATAATCTGAAACGCATGCATGGGGTAATAACTGAATGCCTCAACGGCCTTGGTAACATGAGTATTGATGTGTCTAGTTGGGGACCCATGATTGTTTACTTTATGTCTCAAAAACTGGATCCTATGACGCTTAACGAGTACACAAAGGAAACATCTTGAACTTCTTAGAAGCCAAGTTCCTAGCTTACGAAACCGCTAAGAGTTGCTTAAAGGACGCTCCCGGATCCCAAAACCATTCTTTCGCCAAAACGACTCAGAAACCAAATAACAAGCCCTGGATAAACTACAAGAGTAACAATCCTATTAAACAACAATATACAAAGAAATTATCGACCTATGAAACTAATAACCATCCGAAAACCTTTCATACGTCACACTACGGACAATGCCCTCTATGTGCCAGCGATCACGTGTTGATGCAATGCGATAAATTTCTCGACATGGATATACCTCAACGAAACAAAACTGTTTTAAAATTAAAAGTTTGCAAAAACTGCCTGTACAGTCATGGCAACGTAGCGTGTAATTCTTGGAAAACGTGCCGGGAATGCAATTTAAAACATCACACTTTATTACACATGAAACGACCTTCCGAATCTGAACCAACTACAAAAAGGGATCAGGATTCGAACTCTAACTCACGTCCTTCGACATCAAGTCAACAGGGAGCCCACCACTTAGCGATCAAAGACACGGAAATTTTATTAACAACGGTTCAGGTCAAGGTAAAATCAGCCGACGGAACCTATATAACCCTCCGTGGTCTCCTAGATCAGGGATCACAAACTAATTTAATTACAGAAAACGCCGCTCAACTGCTACGTTTGCCGCGAACAAAATTTGATGCAGCTGTAACTGGAATTGGAGCAACATCCCGGAATTGCCAAGGACTTGTGCATCTCCAGTGTCAATCCATTCATTCTTACTTCAAATTCAACGTACAAGCTTTAGTCTTACACAAACTAACAAACAAATTACCAAGCGGTACTTATGACAATGCTAGCTGGACACATGTACAAAACTTAAAACTCGCTGATCCGCACTACAACGTGTCTAGCTCAATAGACCTCCTCCTAGGAGCTGACGTATACGCAGATATAATCCTAGATGGAGTCTTGAAAGGTCAACAACATGCACCTGTCGCCCAGCAAACTCATTTAGGGTAGATATTGTGTGGAAAACTCAAAACATTCAACTGTCACTTAACTTTAATAGACACGGATGATTTATCAAGATACTGGGAATGCGAAGACATAGTTCAAGGTCACGAAGACATAGAAAAAAACAACCAATGTGAAATTTACTATAGAGAAACTACTAAGCGTCAATGCGATGGAAAATACTTAGTAAAAATGCCAATGATCCAATCTTTCGAAAAACATCTTGGCGACTCGAAATCATCTGCAATAGCTCAATTTTTGCAACAAGAAAAAAGATTAGCCAAAAATAAGCAACTTTCACTTATGTATACAAACTTTATCAACGAATACATTGAATTACAACACATGAAGCTTTTATCCCATCAAACATCTAATCAAATTGATAGTTATTTGCCGCACCATGGAGTATTGCGAGAACAATCCACAACAACTAAGCTCAGGGTAGTCTTCAACGCGTCACAGAAAACGTCGACTGGCAAGAGCTTAAATAGCTTGATGGAAAAAGGTCCCAACTTGCAAAAGGACATGCAAGCTCTTATTTTGAAGTGGAGAACCTATAAATATGCATTTACCGCTGACATAGAGAAAATGTACAGATGCATATGGATAGATGAAGACTAACATCCGCTCCAGAAAATTATATGGAGAAACTCTCCCAATGATCGACTTCAAGAGTATGCTCTATGCACGGTGACATACGGTACAAAGTGTGCGCCTTGGTTAGCCATGCGAACATTAAAACAATTAGCTATCGATGATGGTCACCTGTACCCGGATGCTGCGAAATTACTTCTAAATGAATTCTTTGTCGACGATTTGATTAGCGGGCATAATCAACTAACAACTGCCAAAAACTTACAGACCGACCTAATCAAATTACTTCATGGTGGTGGAATGAACTTACGAAAGTGGACGAGCAATTGCAGCGAATTACTTGAAAACATTCCCGAAGAAAAATTTCTAAGACGAACTTTGATTTCAAACAGGAGGATTCCATGAAAACTCTTGGACTTGGGTGGAATTCGACCTCAGATACATTTACTTTTAACTGGAAACTGAAACAAGACTCAAAAAAGGGACTAACCAAGCGGTCTCTGCTATCTCAAATATCGCAGTTATATGATCCTCTTGGCTGGTTTTCACCCGTAACTATACGAGCTAAACTTATTTTCCAACGCGTCTGGACGGAAAAACTAGGATGGGACGAACCTTTACCTATTGACATACAAAACGAATGGCTGTAACTAAAAAGTCAACTACAAGAACTGAAGAGAATAAAAATTAATCGTTGGATTGGAAGTGCACAAAACAAGATCGAACTCCTAACCTTTTGCGATGCAAGCGAGAAAGCATACTCGTGCGTCATCTATACACAAATATTGAATGAAACCGGACAACCTGTACTAAGTTTGTTTGCTGCGAAAACTAGGGTTGCCCCACTCGCGCAAAAATTATCTCTTCCACGACTCGAACTCAGCGGGGCGTTACTTCTGTCGCAGCTCGTAAACAAAGTCTTCAAAGCTTTGGAGGGATACGAAATTACAGTTCGAGCTTGGTGCGACTCTAAGGTTGTGCTGGCGTGGTTACAAGGAGACTCATCCAAATGGGAAAAATATGTTGAAAATCGCGTTAACAAGATAAAAACAGTAATACCTGCTTCGCATTGGCGGTACGTAGAATCCAAAGCTAACCCAGCAGACTGCGCAACTAGAGGTTTATACCCGGAACAGCTTGTAAAGCATTCACTTTGGTGGTCTGGCCCGGATATTCTAAAAACCTTCAAGGATACACCGGAAGATGATATCCAATGTTTACATACTACCACAATTGGAAAAAGGACTGTAGTGCCAACCCTAAGTAGTTCAGAAAACGTTATAAATAACTTATTAAATATTCACAGTTCATTGCACTATGTAACGCGTGTCATCGCTTGGATTATGCGATTTAAAACAAATGCACTCAGTAACACAATAACAATGATGGAATTTGACACCCGACGACAGGCACTTGCTCGTAATTGCCTAACAACAAGCGAACTTGATAAGGCGATGAATATAATAACAAAGACTGTACAACAATGTGAATTTACTATTGAATATAATATGTTACTCAAAAATCTTCATGTAAACATCAAAAGTACCATTTCTAAATTGTGCCCTTACCTTGATAAGGATGGTATTATGCGCGTGGGAGGTCGACTAAACAAAACGAATTTACCCCCTGGAATGAAAAACCCAGCAATCCTACCAAGGAACAGTAGACTAACTGAACTGTTGATAAACCAGGCCCATGCGACAACTTTACATGGTGGAGCCCGGCTCACGCTCGCTTACATACGCCAACAATATTGGATCGTTGGGGGTAACAGAGCAGTAAAAGCTCAGTTACGTCGATGTGTTCGGTGCCACCGTTTCAGAACGATAGAGAACTATCAACTCATGGCCGATCTTCCATCTCAACGAGTGACGCCTTCCCGGCCATTCACGCACTGCGGCGTAGACTTTACAGGCTGTGTCGACATTAAACTAAACAAAGGAAGAGGCGTTAAGACATCCAAGGGATATATAGCGATATTTGTTTGTCTGTCAACAAAAGCGGTACACATCGAGCTAGTATCGGATTTGAGCACAAAAACTTTCTTAAGCGCATTTCAAAGGATGTGCGCAAGACGCGGGACACCTAGTCATGTTTACTCCGACTGCGGCACAAATTTTATTGGAGCCTCAAGAATGCTCAACAGCGAGTACGAACTTTTTAAAACTGAATTGCCCGCAGATTTTTTCGACAAAATAAGTGGAATGAAAGTTGAATGGCATTTTAATGCCCCCGCATGGCCAACTGCTGGAGGATTATGGGAAGCAGCCGTGCGATCTATGAAACACCATTTACGTCGTATTTTGGGGGAACAAAAGCTAACTTACGAAGAGTTTTCAACACTATTAGCCAAGATAGAAGCGTGCATGAACTCGCGGCCGCTTTGCCCTCTTACGGAAGATCCAGATGAGTTCTTCAACTATTTAACACCCGGTCACTTCCTTACTGGCAGTCCTACCATGACTCTGCCTCTCTCTAACTATGAAGATGACCGTTACTTAGATTTACGCAAAAGGTGGCAACTAACCGAGAATATGTACCAGCGGTTCTGGACACTTTGGTCTTCTGACTATTTAACATCATTGCAAGCACGCAGCAAATGGTTAAAACCTACTCCTAACATTGAAATAGACAGAGTGGTTCTGGTAAAGGAAAACAATCTTCCACCAGGAAAGTGGGCCCTTGGCCTCGTAATCGAAGTACACCCGGGCAGCGATGGTCACGTGCGTGTTGCAACAATAAAAACGCAAGCAGGCATATTGAAGCGACCCATAACAAAACTGTCGCTGTTGCCAATTGAAATTACGCAATAACAATACAAGTCGAACAATATAATGATAAAATTATTCACTCATCGTAAGTCATACTATAGACAACTAGAAAATAAAAATTCTTTATCATGTTAGCTACGCTACTGTTTTGCATCTCTTTAGCGAGCAGCTCGAGTGGCAGAGTTACGCCAATAGACGCGTCATCAACCGTGCAAATTACAAGTCTCGGAATTGATCGCGCTATCTACTACGATACAGTTGGGAAAATGCGGCTGATTCATGACGAGTGGAGATTGCTGATGTACTACAATCTATCTACGTACTGGACTGCTGTACAAAAATTCTAAAACTATTTACAAGACATCCAGAACCTGTGCGAAAGTGTGAACCCAAAATATTGTGAAACTACTACTCAACAGCTTACACACGAGATGGACTGCACTATTACAACCAGGCGCTACTAGATCCACACAAGCATCTATCCAGCAAGATGAAAAGGGGCCTAGTCGACGGCGTAGGACATGTAGCGAATAGTTTATTGGGTATCCTGGACCAGAGGTTCGCCGATCAATATCAGATCGACATTCAGAAGGTACAGAGGAATGAAGAATATTTCCTACAACTCATACAAAACCAGACTTCTATTGCCGAAATTGATAACAATATCTTAAAGAAAAATGAAGAAAATATTGATCGACAATTTACACTTATTGACCAGTTCATGAATGAAACGGACAGAAGATTAGTACGTGTTGAATCGGACATTGAGATAGCTATGGCTACGAGCTATTTTAGTTCAGCTTCTCTCGCTGCGCATTTACTTCTCGCAAACTTAAAGAATATTCAAGAAACTCTGTTCAACACGTTAGTCGACGTCTACAAAGGAAGGATGGACGTTCACTTGCTCACCCCTGTCAACTTGGTACAACAGCTATCGATTATCTCAGGAAGATTACCAAAAACACTAACGTTACCAGTAGATAACATCCAGGACGAGATAAAGGATATCTACAAGTTAATTTACGTAAAGGCCCGAGTTACCAACAGCCACTTCATGTACGAGCTTCACATTCCGTTGGCAAGCGACGAGGACTTTATGCTGTATCACAACATACCTCTACCTATGAAGAATCCGCATAAAGAGAACGAGGCGGTTGCTGTATTAGTTACAACAAAGTATATTGCAGTAAATCTTGAGAATTTTTATCTCACTGCATTCAACGCCGTAAAACGTTTATCTTTTAGTCACACTCACAACCAATAACTACTACCTAACCTAACTAACAAACACAACTAACTATAGGTGTACAGTCAACTAAACTGTACATTTTCTGGTCCTTCCCGGAGAAAACTAAGTGCTTAGTGAATTCTGTGTGTGCTTAAGTGTGGGAAGCGAATCGGTTTGGGTGGCCTCCCACAAGCGGGTCTCACCAGTCCAGATTGAGAGTCGAGTGTCACAACCGGACAACAGGTACACTGAGCATCGTACTTCAAGATTCGCCGGAGCTCGTAAACTGGGACGGGCAACGCAGGAACCTTGAAAGAACCAGCATACCGGAGCTTCGCAGTCGTCTACGTGTCTAGGAAACAACTATCCTGGTAACGGCCACTGAACTAAACTTACCTCGAAGTTAAGGTACTGTACTTAATTTTAATTAACTATTATTTTTATCATGGATCCGCTTACAAAACAAGTAGGTATAGTACAGTTTAGTTGACTGTACACCTATAGTTAGTTGTGTTTGTTAGTTAGGTTAGGTAGTAGTTATTGGTTGTGAGTGTGACTAAAAGATAAACGCGTTTAGACACCGAATTTAGGTTTATTATTCACTCGTTACAAATAGTTACGTAAAAGTTGATGATTCTCACATACGTGCGTTAGTTAAAATGCACACTACTTACAATATAATTTGTTGCGACATCGATGAGTCGGCAGTTTGTTTAAAATGCAAATTAAAATGTACGTAAACCGTACATATTTGAAACAAAGGTTGTGAAGCCCTGTTAGGGTGTTTACAAATATTATATCTTCTCGTGACACCAACTATACCTAGAAAGCGTTATTTTTAAGTAGACATATTATGTAAGTCGCACTGTAAAGTGCGCGCTTGCAATGCTCGCGATACCGACCTATCCATGGGAGCATGGGAGCATGGGACATCTATGGAACAAATTGGGACATGAAATGCATTGATTTTGTACCTAATTAAAAATTGTTTGGTGACTTTGAGCTTCAATATCTCCTGAAGCAATCATTTCCCAGGTAGGATGCCACAGTAAAATGTTCAATTTTCGTTAAGGGTCTTTGTACACCCCGTATATATGAGTGTGATACCTTTCTTCATTAAACTATTATTCATGTTTTAAAAATCTGCTTACAGGTTACTAGAAGAATCAAAGCACCAATACGGCATGGAGACGGAACGTAAGATTGAGCAAGTCACCAAGCTACAGGAACAGTTACGAGTCGTAGAAGAGAAGTGTATCAAAGCGGTCAGAGAACATGACGCCATCGTGTTCTTTGACCGCTTTGATACACTTCTCTTCGACGGCTCGTAGCTGTTCTTGTAGCTTGCTCGGCGGGTCGGCCACCGCTATACCTCACAGTATAATGACAATACAATACTCTGCGCTTTTTCACGCGCTGCTGCGGTGACTGCCTCCTCTTTTCACGCCCCCTTTTCCTTCTTCTATAGCAGCGCCAAGAAATGGTACCCGTCAAACAGCGCCATCTTCGTTCCCCACCAACTCGCTTTTTGAGGTGGAGTCCGCTAACATCCGCGGACTCCATTCGGGCCTCAACGCCGTCCACCATCATCTCGAGACGGCCCGACCGGCCATGCTTTTCTTGACCGAGACTCAAATACGCCGTCCTGATGACACGATTTATTTGCATTATCCCGGTTATGTACTGGCGGATAATTTCGACGCAAAAGCCGGAGTATGCTTGTTCGCCAGGACGGATATTTGCTGTCGACGTCTACGCTGCCTAGAGGACCCGTCCTTTTCTGTCCTATGGGTATATATACGTGGGTCTGGGTTCATTGGCCCGGATTTACGTGTGCCTTTACCGTTCCCATACCGGAGATGCCATACTCATCGAGACAACTCGACTGTTTGACTACTTAAGTCAGGCAGCAGATAATGCGCAGGAGCAATTCCCGACCGCCGAGTTGGTCTTTTTGGGAGATTTCAATGCCCATCATGAGACCTGGCTGGGCTCTTCCAAAACGGACCACGCGGGACGAGCTGCATTCGCTCTCACGCATGACCTGACTCAACTGGTACTCCAGCCCACCAGGATACAAGACAAATCGGGTCAAGCGCCCTCGTTGTTAGACCTTGTGCAGACGAGTAACCCGGCCCAGTACAGTGTGACGGTACAAGCCCCTTTGGGTTCCTCCGACCACTGTCTGGTTCGCACTACAGTGCCATTCGCTTCACCTCCACAACCAGTGAGGGCAAAGCGACGCTTGTGGCACTACTCGTCAGCGGATTGAGATGGCCTGCGAGACTATTATGCGTCCCTCCCGTGGTCTCAACGCTGCTTTGGTGGGGGGGATCTGTCGGAGAGTGCGTCTGCTGTTGCTGGGGAAATCATGTTGGGTATGGAATAATATATTCCATCCACTGACGTCTCCAGCAGCAGCGGAGTACGGCCCTGGTTCGATCGCGAGTGCGCCGATGCTGTTAAACAAAAGCAGTCGGCTTACCGCGCTTGGATCAGGGCTCGGTCCCGTCACGATCCGAATGTCCATCTCATCAAGGCAGCCTAATAGAGCCACCAAGGTCTGCAAGAGGGCATACATAAGAGCGGATGCCCAGTGCATTGCACGGTTTGGTCAAGAACTCTTGTCACACCCCACGGGCAGCCGGGGATACTGGCGATTGGCCAAAGCCGTGCATTCAAATTTCTGCCAGCCTTCACTGCCGCCGTTGCGATGCCCTGATGGATCACTTGCCCATGGGCCGCAAGAGAAAGCTGACCTGCTTGACAATCTCTTTGCGGCCAACTCCCGAATCGATGATCGTAGTGCGCAGCCGCCTTCGATTGCCTACTGCGGCCACTCCATGCTGGCCGATATTAAAATCAGGCAATGCGATGTTCGCGCGACACTGCGATCTCTCGATGTCCGGAAAGCCAGTGGGGCTGACGGAATTCCAGCGGTTGTGCTTAGGGAATGCGCAGCCGAGTTGTCTCCAATGCTTACACGCCTGTATCGCCTATCATATGCCTCTGGCGTATCGCTGCAGACTTGGAAAGAGGCGAACGTACAACGGATTCCTAAAAAAGGGGATCGTTCTGACCCGGGCAACTATCGAGCCATTGCTATCACCCCTATCCTCTGCAAGGTGTTTGAACGAATAATCAACAACCAACTCGTTCGCTACCTAGAAGATCACTCTCTCATCAGTGATCGTCAGTATGGCTTCAGACCGAAACGATCAACGGGTGATCTTCTAGCGTATGTCACTCACCTTTGGGGTGAGGCGATTGACAGGCATGGGGAGTCGTTGGCTATTAGTCTCGACATCTCCAAAGCTTTCGATAGAGTCTGGCATCGTGCGCTTCTTTCCAAGCTTCCAGCCTACGGCTTGCCGCCTCGATTGTGCAACTGGGTTGCCAGCTTCCTGCATGAGCGCCGTATCCGAGTCCTTTGTGACGGTGAGTCATCGAAGTTTCTCCAGGTGAATGCTGGTGTGCCTCAGGGGTCCGTGTTATCGCCCACGCTTTTTCTTCTGCATATCAATGATATGCTCACTTTTGGGGCATACATTGCTATGCAGGTGACAGTACTGTACATGGGCGATATCACCCTGCGGCTAAGCAAGCCGATAATGAGGAGTATAGGCGAACACTTGTTGCTGAGCTTGACTGGGTTCTGAATTGCATCCTGGTCGAGTTCAACGCCAAGAAAACACAGGTGTGCGCATTCTCAGCTGAGGTATCTCCATTCCTTCCCCATCCCTCTCTTCTGGACACTCCGCTATCGATTCAAGACAGCCTCAATATCCTGGGTATGGACATACGCAGAAATCTCACCCAGAAAAACTACATCGAGGGTGTCATCAAATCCGCATCTCGGAAACTCGGAGTCCTGAACAAGGTGAGGAGGTTTTTCACGCCGGAGCAGTTGTGTATGTTATACAAGACCCAGGTTCGCTGCTGCGTGGAATACTGCTCTCACCTTTGGAATGGCTCCGCTCAGTACTTATTGGACGCCCTCGATAGGTTGCAGCGGCGTGCTGTCCGTATCATTGGGGATCCAGAGGCCACTAAGACTCTTGAGTCACTGCAATTATGCAGAGACGTGGCCTCAATGGCTGTCTTATATCGCATTTATCACGGAGAGTGCTCCTAAGAGCTCTTTCAACTAATCCCACCCTCTCCTTTCCTATCCCGAACGACACATGCTGGGTTAAGGTGCCACTCTTACACGGTACAACAGATACCGTCACGCACCAAACGGTTCGGTCCCTCTTATCTCTGCCATACTATTAAGATATGGAACTCATTACCAGCCCCCGTGTTTCCCTCCACTTATGATCCTGGGTCCTTTAAGCGGGGCGTGAAAAAGCTTTTCTCAAGGCCGTCAAGGTGAGGGCCATCAAAGTCAAAGTCAAAAGTCATAATCATTTATTCATCCAGGCCACAAAGTGACGCTTATGAACGTCAAAATTTAAGTTAATTACTTAATGATTCTACGTTTACATTTACTGCCACGTTCGCAATGCAATAGGTAGAACCACGAGAAAGAACAGGCAATAAAACTCATGGCCACTCTTTTCAATCAAATTTAATGGTTGTACATTTTATTTTGTAAGGAGCTGCAACTGTTTCACATTGAAAGTTATCTACTAGTAAAATTTTTAGTAACTATTGATCATACTCAAGCAGTAAATGATGTTCATTTGGTAAGCCTCCCAAAGCAAATATGTTGAAACAGGAGCATCCACTTACGTCTTTTTAATGTAGGCAACTCGCGAACATGGTCAGAAGTATGGTGGAAGTGAATGTAGCAGAAAGTAACGGTATATGAAACCAAAGCAATTGATAATCTATTAGTTAGCCCATGACCACGAGTTACCCACATTTTACAAATCCGCAAAGTTATAATGAAATTGTGGAACATGAATGCAAAATATAGTATGAAATGAGAATATGGTAATTAACTACACTATACAATAAAACTACTTAGTTATTGACCTAGTCAAAAGCGAACAACTACTTTCAAGCGCACCGGTCATCAAAATAATCCTTTAAACTATAATATGCCTTATTTATAAGATTATTTTTAAGTTCTGCCTGAAACGAACTTAAAGACAAGTCTAAAATATACGTCGGTACATACATACATACATACATAGTCTCACGCCTATATCCCCGAAGAGGTAGGCAGAGGAATATTGCTACACCCACATTTCGCCAGATTTATTTTAGTCCCACGTAATAGGGGGCGAGCCTATTGCCGTACCGGACACATTACCAGACTCCGAGCTGCTACTGAGAATTTCCTAACGGAAAAACCCAAGAACACTTTGCCCGACCCGGGGATCGAACCCGAGACCTCCCAATTCCACGCGCACATTTATGCCACGAGACCAACGAGGCAGTCAAATATACGTCGGTATTTTATTGTATATGCGTATACTGAGCCCAATAAAAGAGCTATGCGTTTTGTGCAAACGAAAATACGGAACACATAATTTATGTCTATTTCTAGTTTTGATATTGTGTATGTCACTATTCATTTTATAAGAATTTATATTTAGTCTTACATGCATAACGCTGGCATAAATATACTGTGACGCTACAGTAAGAATACCAATAGCTTTAAATTTTTCTTTGAATGAGACTCTTGTCTTTAACTGGTAAATGGCCCTAACTGCCCGTTTTCGCAATATAAAAATATTTTCTATATCAGCAGCTCTACCCCATAACAATATGCCATATGACATAACACTATGAAAATAACTAAAATAAACCAATTTAGCCGTATCGACATCGGTCAACCTACGAATTTTCTTAACGGCATAAGCAGCTGAGCTAAGTTTCCCTGAGAGATATGTAACGTGCACACTCCACTGTAACTTCGAATCAAGTGTTAATCCTAGAAATAATGTGGATTCAGTTGTTTCGTGTACATCGTCATTTCAAACTATGTTAGGACCAAGTTTTCTGACATTAGGCAGAGCAAACTTAACACATTTTGTTTTTTTGGCGTTCAGTACTAGATTGTTTACATTAAATCATTTAGTCACTTGAATGAGTGCACTGTTTATTTCGTTGAAGTGTTCCTTATTTCTATCTACTTTAAATATCAAATTATCGTCAGCAAACAGTACAACGTCACAAATGTTTCATAAGTGAAAAGGTAAATCGTTGATGTAAACAACAAACAAGAAAGGCCCTAGGATGCTGCCCTGTGGCACTCCTCAATCAACAGGTAAGCCACTGGATTTTGAGCCATTTATTTCAACACATTGGATCCTGTCACTTAAGTATGACTTAATGACATCCAATACTTTAGCCTGGACGCCGTAATGTCTAAGCTTGCACAAGAGCGTCTCATGGAAGACACAATCGAATGCTTTCGAAAGGTCGCAAAACAATCCAACAGCATTTTGGAAACTCTCCCAAGCACTGTAGATATGTTTGAGTAACGCTTCTCCTGCATCTGTTGTCGAGAGACCCTTAGTAAAACCATATTGCTCACTATGAAGGAGGATGTTTTGATTAAAATGTCTAAGTAGTTGCTTGAGTATGATCTTTTCAAAAATCTTACTAAAATCAGGTAGTATCGATATTGGCCTATAATTACTAGGATCAGTCTTACTGCCGGATTTGAACAGAGGTATTATTCTACTATGTTTCATAAGATCGGGAAAACTGCCTGATTTAATACATTTATTGAATAAGTTGCTTAAATAAGGAGCTACTACATCAATTATACTTGTCAAAACCTTAACAGAAATGCCCCAGAGATGACCTGTATTTTTAGACTCTAGACACTTAAAAGTATTTATTATATCGGTAGAACTATTACAATGGAACTTAAATATTACTTCACATTTTCCTACACTAGACTCTAAAAGGTTGTCTGCGACTATAGCTGATGACTTTAATTATCTAGTCACTCATCATGTCATAACGCCATGCTGGCTGCTGGGAAGATGGCCATCACTATGGGACTACACTGATTGCTTAACATCAGGCAGCATGGAGTCAATTTGTTCGGCAGAAAAAAAAACACTGTCTACGAAAACACAGATTTGAGACAATTTTGGCAAACACTGATCAATAAAAATCACCTCGCCCATCCCAGCTACTAATCAAAACGAGAGTAAAATCACAATATCACTTGCCACAAATACATGTCTTCGTGTATTGACACTTTGTTTACAACAAAAAATATTTTATGTTGAAATTTATCTAAACACTAGTCGACGCCAGCGGCTTCGCACGCACATATTTTCGAATTTCCCGTTTTGCCCGATCCCATGGGAATTTCGGGAAATCCCGTCTTAGTGCACCCCTACGGTGCCCAAGGTGCTACATACATGCTAAATTTCATCTTCTTACGACCAGTAGTTTCGGCTGTAGCGTGTCTGTCATTCAGTCAGTAACGCAAGGATTTTATATATTAAGATAAGTGTCAAGAAAACAGTGTGTCGAAAAAAAGACGTGTTGACAATAAAATACTATTCATAAACAACACCACGGGGAGGTGTATGAGATTTACATTATGTGTGAAAAGCAGGAAAAATATTTAAATTAAAAAACAACATTAAATATGGCAAACTCTACGGAAATGGCCAATATGACGCGTTGCTGATATGTTTTGTTTATTTAAACATATTAATTAATATAACAGCTGTTCTTTCTCTTCTACAATAATTATCGTGCAAATAGAGACGGTATTTTGTATACGAATGTATCATAAAATCAAATAAATATTTTCGTCGTTTAAACTGCTTCATCACGTGTGTAATTTTGGGGAATTATAAAACGAACGAATAAAAAAAAACTAAGGAACTGATGATGAGATACTGTTTTGTAAGCGAAAAATTGACTTCACTAACTAAACTTTGATAAATCCATTTCAGAAATTAAAATTCTAACCCTGCGACTAAATTACTAGGTGAGCGACTAGAAATACAGAAAAGGCGTTACATAACGAGCTGCTAAAAATTTCACTTTAAGCAAGGTTTTGTAAGCTGCTTTATTAATGATTATTGGTTACGTAATTCTATTTGAGTATATCTTATGTTTATGAATCTGTTTGCGCGCGCGAATTTGATGCTGGCCTTCATTTCGAAAATCACGATCTATTTATTTATGAAAATAACTCGTTCACTCGGGAAACTTAATAGATTCTGTCGAAAGCACCTGAGGCTTATGTAACTAAATCCAGTGGTCGGTACCCGAGACTAAGACGTGTTGAGCTATGGCTCTTAGACTCGGGTACCGACCACTGGATTTAGTTACATAACCCTCAGGTGCTTTCGACAGAACGCCACTACATACCTCGAATGGTTAGGGAGGCTATTGAAATTAAAAAGTGCAAACATTTTAATAGAGAGGATGGGTTTCAACTATCGAGTATCTGGCATCCAGTGGTACGTCTACCTATGTAAAACCCGTGAAAAGAACAAAGTCAAACCGCGAGCTGACGTAGTGAGTGTAGTATCGGTCGGGTACAGTGCGATAGTGATAACAGCGGTAGTGGTGTAGAACGCAAAACACGAGTAAGAAAGCGGGTAGACCGTTATACTTGCTCGTAACATTCATCCACCCGCAATACCAACAGTACATCCGTGAACATGGCGCTTGCAACAGTGCCGAAATATCGGTTACTCCAAACAAAGGTTTTGGACTTACAAAGTAAAACCAATTACTTTGTTGTATATTATCTCGAAAGACAATTTAAAATAAGTAAATACATTATAACATTTTCGAAAAAATGTGAGCTCATATAAGTATGAGCTCACTACTATAATGAGCAGAGAACTAAGAGTACTCTGCTCATTACAGTATTTTTCAATGTGGTTTTTCTATTACGAAACATTTAATTTAAGATAAAATGCCGCTCAGTACCTATAAATAAATCATTTGCCAAATATTGAAAAAATGCAGGATGCAGCGTTGGTACTCAAACAAATATTAGGTCGCTCAAATATTATGAAGCTTCTCGTTTTGTATTTTAAGCAACTCAAATTAATGTGTGTAAGTTGCTGTTCTGTTGATTTCTCATGACTCGCAGTCAGTCGCTCACTTAGTAATTCTATAACCTAAATTAATGATTTTTGTGAATCAAAACGTTTAATTCACAGCCACTCGTTTAAATACTACCCTTTAGTTTTCAACGCTGAGGATAGCAGAGCGAACAACCATGTGTTCGCATTGTAGCCGTGGCAATTCAATAATATAATTGTGAATTTTCATATTACACAAATGATACAGCTGAAAATACATAGTTTCGGACAGTAAAACTATTCGAAATCTCATTATTGTATATGTTTCTTCATATAGCTACCAGCATCGACGAAGCCACATACAGAGGGTCTGGTCCGAGTTTAAGCGAGTAGCGATTCGTTTCTCTGTTCATAATGCACACATGAAGGGCTATGAAGATCTTAGAATCTATAGAGACTATTCACAACACTTCACACATACATAGATAGCCAATATAGACATATTTCTCCTAATGTGAAATGTGTCCAAATAAATGCGAAATCACAAACATTACAAGGAACCTAAAAAACAAGACTAGCTGTGGTATTGAGGGTATTCCAGTAAATATTGTCAAAGATAGCATAAATTATACAGCAGATGCCCTGGTACACATTGGTAGCGCCATCTACCTTCCTATATATAACTAATCGCATCAACATGAATCGTTCCACGCTTGTCTAGTGCGAGCGATATCATATTTCCGTCCCTCTCTTTCCCTCTCCCTGGAAGAGGCACTGCCTTTGGCCTGATTTCGTCGCCGCGATCGTGAACGCGACGAACAGTCTCGAACATTCGCTCGCTGAGAACGCCGTCTCGATACCGCTCCGCGCCGCGCCGCTGTATGTGATTTTGCCGCTTCCACCAAGGAAAACCCGCTCGTGAGTGAAGTGAAAACAAGCAGCTACATCACGAAAACACCAGGAGGAAAAGAAACGAAGAAGGCTATAAGGTAAGTGCCTTCCATCCTGGAAATATCCTATACCCACTCAATCACCTCCTCCCGTATCCATCTCCTCTTCCCTTATTCCTTTCTAGGCGACCCAGAACTCGCCCTAATACAGTCCATTTCCTTTTCCAAGTCGCCTAGAACCTAATCGGTTTCGGCACCACGCCATACCATTTTTTTTTTTGATCCATACGAGTCGGATTCATTTACGTTTTATACGTTATACCGCTATACCTAGGCAGTTATAGCACCTAGCTATACTCCTAATTAATATATTCATATAACCGTCACATGGTTATTTTCGCCCGCATTAGTAGGTAAACTTTTATGTAGCTACCTACTTATTAAATTATTATTTCTGCAACTATCATAGTTGTTTTATAAATCTCATATTTCAATCAACTTTTATTTCCTCAGCTCTAAAGTGTTGCCTACTTAGGTAAAATAATAGATACATTAGATATTCTTATTTTGTTTCGTTCTCATTAGCTTATACTTACGTAAGCATGACACAACAAAAGAAGTCACGCGTGTCGGAAGACAAAGAGATGACAATCTTAGAAGCGAAACGCAATATTTTATTTGAGCGCATCCGAAACATATATGAATGCTCAAAAACCGCATCTATGTCTGACAGCAATAGCGAAGCATTTCTCAGTTATTGTACAACAGTAGATAGTATTCGAACAGATTTTCATAAGTTGTTAGACGATTATAACGCAAGATTACTTTCTATCAATCCTGATGAAAAGCCGAACTATCAGGCGTATACATCATTCGAAGATCTTTATTGTATTATTAAGCGTGTACAATCGCAATTGGAGGATAAATGTTCGGCAGAGCCCGTTGCCCGCAAACCGAGATTACCGCCAATCGAGATTATGTCGTTTGACGGAGATATACGAAATTGGCCGTTATTCTATGCAAGTTTTAAGTCTACAGTGCACGATAATGGTTCTCTGACAGATGCTGACAGGTTGTACTATTTAATAGGTAAACTGTCACCGAAGGCCCAGTCCGTATTTGCAGGTGTCACACCCAGTGCTGAGAATTATCAGGTCATATTTCAGTCACTACTTGACAGATATCAAGACACGCGCGTTCTAGCGTCTACGTATTTTGACCAAGCTTTAAATCTCAAACTGTCCAGCAACGCGTCTGTCTCGAATTTCCAGCTGTTTATTGATAACTTCGTAACCGCGGTTAATTCTCTTAGGAATTTAAAATTAGAAGATCTTTCCGACTTTATGTTGCTTCAACTCGCTTTAAAAAAGTTTGACACTGATACAATTCGCGCATTCGAGATGACGGAACGCAATAATAAAATACCTACACTAGATAGTTTTATTTCGTTCATCAAAGATCAGTGTCGAATATTTCATAATACGCAGTCTGGTTCACCTGGCCCGTCTAACACTAACAACAACAAACAAAGGTTGAATAAATCGCGAAATAGTAATAATAACTCAGTCCCTAATCCACAATCTTACGTAACATGTTCGGAATCTAATAGTAATAATTCACAGAAGTGTCTGTGCAGTAATATAGTGCACGACCATTACTATAAGTGTCCCACCTTTAATGATTTAAATCCAATTGCTCGTTTTAAAAGCGTAAAAGATAACAAAGCTTGCATTAATTGCTTAAGCATAAAACATAAAACGAGTAATTGTTCCAGTAGAACGAGATGTCGCACGTGTAAACAAAAACATCATACACTGTTACATTATGATAAAAATAACCGGTTGTCAAGTCAAGCCGCTAACCTTGACACACTTACGAGTACGTCGCAAGTGCAGAACACGGTAGCTGCGCCTTCCGCGTCTGAGGGCGAAGAAGTATCGTTGTGTATGACATCCATTGCGCGGGCGACGCGCACGCGAGGACGGCACTCGCGCATCTATAATGATCCGCGCAGGGCCAAAACGCAGAGTACGGCGTCTAAGACGGTACTGTTAGCGACAGCGCAAGTTATCGTATATGATGTTAATGGGTCGCCGCACATGGTACGTTGTCTGCTAGATAGCGCATCTCAGACCAATCTAATAACATCGGAATGCTTCAAACGCCTCGGATTATGGAATAACTTTAAAAATACTAACTCAACCGTCAAAGGGATAGGCGGATCAGAAAGGCATTGCAGGGGTTCCGTAGATGTTAAAATACATTCGCGTTTTGATAGGAACATTAATTTTAACATTTCTTCGCTTATCGTGGAGCGTATCACGGACGCATTGCCGAACGCTAATGTAGACGTAGCATCACTCACTCATCTCGAATCATTGCCGCTAGCCGACGCGGAGTTTGCGAATCCGGCAGGCATTGATCTTTTGATCGGAGCTTCGATATTTCCGCACTTGCTCTTAACTAACATAGTTCGTAGTGAGCGATATGATTTACCGCCCGCTATTGAGACGGTACTTGGGTATGTGATTATGGGTACCGTACCTACGTTACATACTTCTCATTGTATTACGTCTTGTTGTTGTTCTGCTCTTCAAGAGATTAAGGTGGGTGCTAAAACTGTGTGTAAGATAAAGCACTAATTAGCTATGCTATGCTATGCTATGCGCTATGCTGCGCCATGCTGCGCTTTGCTGCGCCATGCTGCGCTATGCTGCGCCATGCTGCGCTATGCTGCGCCATGCTGCGCCATGCTTCGCCATACTGCGCCATGCTGCGCTTTGCTGCGCCATGCTGCGATATGCTGCGCCATGCTGCGCTATGCTGCGCTATGCTGCGCCAAGCTGCGCCATGCAGCGCTATGCTGCGCCATGCTGCGCTATGCTGCGCCATGCTGCGCTATGCTGCGCCATGCTGCGCTATGCTGCGCTATGCTGCGCTATGCTACGCGATGCTAAGCTACGCTACGCTACACTATACTATACTACACATCCGCTTTGTATATAGATGACATTGCCTGTAATGTCATACCCGCTCCGCTAGCAATTTCGCTTTGTGAAGAGCTTATTCGGCTTTTCAAGCGAGGCCAGTTTGATCTTGTCAAATGGACAAGCAACTCTAAGAAGGTTCTCGCACGCATACCAGATTCTCATAAAGCTTCTCCAGACATTGAGTTTGAGAAGTCTGTACCGCATAAGGTTCTCGGTTTACGCTGGGACAAATCCTGTGATAGTTTTCGGTTTGACGTCTCACCACCAGATGACAAGTGCGCCAAGCGCACTATGCTGTCCACAGTGGCTCGACTATGGGACATAATGGGTTTGTGGCTCCCACAATTTTGTACGCCAAGCTCTTGATCAAGGAGCTTTGGCTATCAAAGTGTGAGTGGGATGAAACACCCCCTGAACATATTGTCGCCGCTTGGGGCCAGTTTTGTATTGAGCTTACCGCGCTCAATCATATTACTATTCCGCGTCATCTTGGGTTGGTAGATGGATATACCATCAACTTAACAGGTTTCGCTGACGCCAGCGAGCGTGCTTACGGCGGAGTCGTATATCTGCAAGTCCGCATTGGTTCTAACTACTCGGTGCAGTTAGTTTGTGCCAAGTCTAAGGTCTCGCCTGTTAAAACCATTTCGGTTGCGAGACTGGAGTTGTGCGCGGCCCTTCTGCTGTCTCAGTTGCTCCGCAAGGTTCAAGGCACAGTTTTGCCCCACCACTCTATTAATAAATATACGCATTTTCCGACTCCAAGGTAGTGCTCGCTAGGATTTATTCTTCTCACCGCTGGCAGACTTTTGTCGCCAACCGCGTTAGTAAATTGATTGAACTTGTTCCCGCTACTTGTTTCAATCACGTCACGGGTTATCGTACTCGTCTTCAGGAAGAACTTTCCATAGATCATATTGACTGGAAGTTTATTCCACCAGCATCACCACATTTCGGTGGATGTTGGGCAAGCATGGTCAAAGTAATTAAACGCATCTCTTCAAAGTTATAGGTCAACAGATCCTCTCTTACGAAGAGCCTTTAACTGTCCTTGCACAAGTCGAGGCACTGATCAACTCGCGTCCGCTTCCAACTCAGTGAGATCTAGCCTGAAGTTGGACCTACCTCTTAGTTTAAGTACTTAGTTAGTAGTTTTCGCTATTATTGCGTTTGTAGATTTCGCTAAAGTTAATTTAGATTAATTTTATTGTTATATCGCTGTCTTAGCCTATTGATGGGTTATGCGGTAGTACACCCAACATAGCTAAGTTCAATTCTATTTTTTTTAAAGGCAACCCTTTAGGGCCGGGGGGATATGGTAGCGCCATCTACCTTCCTATATATAACTAATCGCATCAACATGAATCGTTCCACGCTTGTCTAGTGCGAGCGATATCATATTTCCGTCCCTCTCTTTCCCTCTCCCTGGAAGAGGCACTGCCTTTGGCCTGATTTCGTCGCCGCGATCGTGAACGCGACGAACAGTCTCGAACATTCCGCTCGCTGAGAACGCCGTCTCGATACCGCTCCGCGCCGCGCCGCTGTATGTGATTTTGCCGCTTCCACCAAGGAAAACCCGCTCGTGAGTGAAGTGAAAACAAGCAGCTACATCACGAAAACACCAGGAGGAAAAGAAACGAAGAAGGCTATAAGGTAAGTGCCTTCCATCCTGGAAATATCCTATACCCACTCAATCACCTCCTCCCGTATCCATCTCCTCTTCCCTTATTCCTTTCTAGGCGACCCAGAACTCGCCCTAATACAGTCCATTTCCTTTTCCAAGTCGCCTAGAACCCAACCCCACGGTTTCGGTGTATCGCCGAGCCACACATCATAAATTTGATATTGGAAAGTGGCGTATTTCCGGAGAGCCTTAAAGTAACTATAGTTAAACCCATACATAAAAAAGGATCCAAGCGTGAGATAAACAACTGTAGTCCGATTGCACTATTACCGAGATTTCAAAATTTTTGGAAATGGTTATTCATACCAGACTAGTAAAATTTTTCGACTATCACAGCACTCTTAGCGCTAACTAATTTGGCTTCCAAAAAAATAAAAGCACATCGTTAGCAATTTTCAAACTTTTCCAAAGCATATGGGATGGGATAAATAGAAAGAAAAGGTGTACTGCTTTATTCCTGGATATATCTAGAGCATTCGACTGTGTAGATTTCAAAATTCTCTTACATCAGTTAGAAAACACACAATCAGGGAGCACTTGGGGAGTTGCAAATAATTTAATAGAATCATATTTAAGAAATAGAAAGCAAGCTACAGTTATTGAGCACTATGAGAAAAAGTCCAAGTTGCTACTTTCTACGCAATCAAGCTTTAGAATGTTCTATTAGGGGTACCGCAGGGCAGCATTTTGGGACATTTTTGGTTTATGTAAACAATCTCCCTAACACAACAAAACATTTCTGCGTAATGTATGCGAATGACGCAACTATTTTTATTTGTAATGACAGTTTGAGTGAACAAGAATACAATATTGAAATAAACAATACGCTAGAGACAGTAACCAGCTGGCTAATCTTACTGTTACACTTTGTCCATACTTGTTGAAACAGCTTCCCCAAATATTGCTAAAACAGCTTACTTTGGTTACGTTTATCCTCTGTTAACTTATGGAATTACTGCGGCAAGTCATGTGAAATCCAATCTACATTAATTGTCTTACAAAAGAGATGTTTACGCATTATCTTTAACATGTACAAAATAGAATCGCTTAGAACTGTTTTTTGTGAAAAGGGTTTCCTTACACTAACAGGTATTAAAATTTTGCAGCTTTGTCTATTTGTAAAAAATTGGGCAAGTGCGAGTCGGACTCGCGCACGAAGGGTTCCGTACCATAAACTATAAAAGAAAATCACGTTTGTTGTATGTATACTTAAATATTTTTTAAGTTTCTACCTGTTTATTAAGATCTAGTAACAAATTGCTTAAAAATTACGTTTTTTGTATGGGAGCCCCCCTTTATTATTAACTTTTTTTTAATTTAATTATTTATTTTGAAAGGTAGGTAATATACAACTACATATTCTGTGAAAATTGTAAGCTTCTACCTGTTACCGTTAGTAATTTTGAGCAAAAAATACGAAAAATAACACGTTTATTGTATGGGACCTCCCCTTAATATTTTTTAATTTTTTATTTTTAGTATTTGTTGTTATAGCGGCAACCGAATACATAATTTGTGAAAATTCCAGCTTTCTAGCTATCACAGTTTATGAGATACAGCCTGGTGACAGAGAGACGGACAGACAGACAGACGGACAGACGGACAGACAGACAGACAGACAGACAGCGGAGGCTTAGTGATAGGGCCCCGTTTTTTACCTTTTAGGTACGGAACCCTAAAAATAACATCAGGTTTTTGTTTTTCGAACTTAAGTGTAATTCCAAACCTAATATACGCAGTAAATATAAACATAACCTAAATTTACCAAATATAAAAAACAATATTTATCATAAAAGCGCATATATAACAGCGATTAGAGTTTACAACCATCTACCTGTAGAAATAAAAAAATTGGAAGGCAAATTGTTTTTCTCCCCGTGGGATCTCCACCTTAGTCTGACAGTCCCCTTCGCCCTTCCCCCAGGGCGGAAGGACTCCATGAGGATTTTCCAACCCGACGACAAAAAAAAATAGGCAAATTGTTTAAAAGTGTCTTAAAAAAATGGTTAATTAAATCCGCTTTTTTCGATATGCAAGAGTATTTTGCTTTCAAGTGATAAAATGGAAAATACCAAACTTTTTTAAATCAAGATCATATTGTTATGTCCATAATTATAAAATTTACTTTTTATTTGAGCTATTCCCCACATGATTTATTTTGTTATATCATGATATTTTTCAAATATTTACGTATAATTTATGTACATATCACTAGAAAAACTCAAATTCTACAACATATAAAAAATGGTACGACTTACCTTTCGCCGATTCGCCATTATCAATAAAATACACCGCACTTCCCACGAAAACAACAGTTAGACGGACGACCATACAAGAAATGGCCGTAAATGTGACAGTTGCGTTTGGATTGAAGCAAGTTTTTTTTGTGACCATGGTAATATTTCTATTTGGGCGTTTTTGACAGTTTGTGGTAGATTCTTTACCAAAACCTGGTAAAAACTTCCTAAAATCGATGTAGGAGGACCTCAATCCATAACCTGGTTAAGGGTTAAGCAATAAATGTCTTTGTCTTTAAAATAAAACTTATTAGATAACTTAATGTAAATGAAAACGCTTTCACTTTCATTCGACTTTTGTTGTAAAGAATTTTAAAGACCGATCATCAATACCTGTATGTAAACTGTTCCACTGCTGGGCATGAGCCTCTTCTCACTATATGGGAAGAGTTAGATCATAGTTCAACACGCTGGTCAACAACGAGTTGGCAGATTTCAAGTCTTTCAGTAAAATTAAGGAGAATTCTCAGACATGCAGTTTTCCTGTCGATGTTACAAGCGATAATCAACAATTTCATTGGCAAAATCGGTCTAAGCCGGTGTTATCGGTGTTTGTCTAGTGAAAGAATTGTTGACTACGCTAAGGCTTTTGAAACGTCGACACGCAGTGTACCTTCTGTTGTTTACTCAACTTTTCATCAATAGGTACAATTTCTTTATAATATCATGATGATGTTAATACTAATGCCTATTTTCTGTACAGGATATTCGTGTAAACATGCAAATGTATGTATACCTCCATGATTTGTTCAAGTGTTCGCCAAATACACAATATGCTAATATTGGCATATATATACATATAATAGTTTCACCAGTTCAGTATTGGTATCGGTACCGAGGACATGCAGACTGATATACACACATCAACAAAGTCTAGGGATATCTTAATCCTAAATTATTTACGAGTTTATAGTTTAGAACCTTGTTAGTTTCCACAAAAAGTTTATATACAGATTAAAACCTCTTTTATTCTATTTTCAAAATTTGAACATGGAAAGAAAAAAACAAAATAATAAACAAAATATGGCGGCAAAGGAGAATGGGCGGTTTCGTCCCAAGTGTTGTAACATTTTCTTACCTATATCATATGAAAGATCTCAATTAGTGTTATGTTTTTTTGTATGGGCGTAACTCTGTATCTTGTGCAGGGAATCTGTTATAGTGGTTTCATTTATTTAATAAAATATTAAATAAAACTTAATCAATTAGTATTTTAGTGACGAAAGGGCTGAAACTATTTTAAAAATCAAGTGGAAAACCACACGGGCCTACTCTAACCCAACACCCTCCCCACCCGCCCACCGCGCGCCACACGCTGCCATATTGTAAGCGCAGGAGCAGCGAACGATATTTTATGAGACAGCGCTATACGTTAGAAAGAGATGATTGCCGGTGCCCGCAAATGCTATTGTTTAGCGAGCGCTATGTGCACATTCAGTTTTTGGTAGCTGTGCTGCACTTCCGTTTTTTAAATTGGTTTATTTATTGTCGACTTACGCATTGTTAAAGGACTTCTGGTGTTTATACATTTGCAACTATCAACTTCGGCTTGTTTTACGGACTTAATTTGTTATTGATTGGCTTATTACGAACTATGGAACATTTGTGTGTGACTTATAGTCGGTCTTTGACTTGACAGCGAGTTCGACATGAAGTTGTGCTCACATAATGAGTATATTGAGTATCATTTGGTACCTTGGCTGGGCTAGACACCAGCCAAGCATATTGTTACCCGCGACAAGTTTAGATGAAGTTATCATAGATAATAATCACTATTAAAAGTACCTGTAAACGATTTGCATATGTTTAAGCTGTACTCTAACGTAAGGATTATATTCCTTTATTATTTATGTATTTGAAAATATATAAATAACAAAGGAAATAATACAATTATGAGAATTGTATTATTTCCTTCGTTATTTACATATTTTCAACTGTGCAGTTGTTAATAACGGCAAAAAAATAACTACTACTGCCTGTGATTACTGTACAATTATTAAAAATTTAATAATTATGTTTTCATGTAACGCAAAGTGTAATAAAGTAAGATTAAAGCATTATTTAAAACAAAAACCTTTTTTTCACTTGAAGCCAAGTAACTTTTGACCTGCACGCAATCACAGTAAAAACTTAGCATATTGATCATAAAAAAGCTTAATTAAACATGTTTATACTAGTCGCAACTTGTTACAAGGGTTGGGACACAGCTCCTGCAATAATGCCCATTGTCCTTTGCTAGTAATTCGTTACATTAAAGAAAGTTAAAACTGTTTTATTATAATTATTAATGAAAGGGGTTTTTAATTGTTTTTCTTTTTTAATTTAACGTGACGTACGAACTTTAAAAGTCATGTCACGTCGTCATTTGAGTCGAGATGAAATGCTACGAGCCGTGGGCATGTTAGAAAATGGTGCAATTCAACGCGTCGTTGCTGAGGCCCTACATACCAGTCAAAATGTGATATCAAGGTTGTGGTCACGTTATCGCAGTACTGGAGATGTGGCCGAACAGCACACAGGTAGATATCGTGTTACTACGCAGAGACAGGATCGATTTCTCCAAATGACCGCCAGAAGACAACCCAATATCACAGCGCTGCAACTAGTGCAAAGGCTCCAGGAGGACCACCAGCTGCTGGTAAGCGACCAAACCGTGCGAAGAAGGTTACATGAAGTTGATCTTCATGCTCGAAGACCATTGCGTGTTCCAGCATTGCGACGTGGCAATCGCGGTCGGCGGCTTTCGTGGGCTCGGGAGCATTTACCATGGAGTGACGAACAATGGTCTTTGGTGCTGTTCACCGATGAGTCCCGGTTTGGGTTTCACCCGGATTCACGAAGAACACGCGTTTGGAGAGCTCCAGGGAGAGTTAGCCGTCTACGGCACCCTCAGGAGGTCCACCCATACCAAGGCGGGACAATCATGGTGTGGGCAGGAATTCGTCTTGGCGGACGAACCCAACTCGTTTGGATCCAAGGCAGCATGACTGCACAAAAATACCACGAGGAGGTAGTAGAGCCCGTTATTGTCCCACACAGAACTCAAATAGGCCATGAATTTCTACTCATGCACGATAATGCTCCTTGCCATACGGCGCGGCTGGTATCGACCGCTCTCCGAGAGCACGATATTCAAGTTTTGGATTGGCCTGCACAGTCGCCCGACTTAAATCCTATCGAGCATGCCTGGGACATGTTACAACGAAAAGCTTTGAGAGATTTTCCACCAAATTTGACGACTGAACAACAACTTTACGAACACTTGCAAAGGACATGGGACCTCATACCGCAGCAAGACATTGACAATTTAATTTTAAGTATTAACAATCGATGTCGATGTGTAATCAATGTAAGAGGTGGCAACACTGATTATTAATGATTAGATTTTACAAGATTTTTTCCATTTTTATTAAAATTAATAGTTTTTTAAGAAGAAATGTTTGTTGTTATCATACTAATTTTCCATGATGATTAAAAAAAATATTTTTTTTATTTAAAACAAAAAAAAACACGAAATGTTTTTTATTTTTATTAAAGACCTTAAAATAATCTATGATTCTTCTATTTACTGTATCAGAAAATTCTTCATAGATTTTTAGATATTTGATGAAATATAAAATATCCCTAGACTTTGTTGATGTGTGTATATCATTGATGTATGTTCTTTGCTCTATTTTTTTTCCTATTTCAAGTAAATACTCAAATTAGATTGGTCTCAGTACGTCCCTGCTTAATTTGTGGCAAAATAAATGTGCTGTCTGGAAATAGATGAAGGCAATTTTTAGATTTGATGATATAACAGTGCAGAAAGTGTTTTTTAATTATTGTTGTAGATAGAGTGCAGTATAACTATAACTTTGTGTTCGTTTTATTTATATTTTTATCGAAATCATGGAGCTAATGGTTATTACGGAGCTATAAATAACGTATTACATAACACGACGTCTATGCACGTCGTGAAATTCGCTTAATAAACAATATAGATGGAAAGGAGGTAATCCCATAGAATAAGAAATCAAAATATGATCAACTCGTGTAATTTAATAATTTTCTACCTATGATGTTAACGTCTAATTAATCGTTTTGTAAAAACCTCGCAACTTAAAACTACGCCACAATATCTAAATTGGGATTTAATAGTTCTTGTTACACCTCAGAGAATTTTCTATCGAGGTCGAACTTTAAGCAAAATTAACAGACAACTTTAAGAATTTTGGTAAATAATATCTCAGTTATAATTAATTACAATCGCTAGAAAAATACTGCAAACCGCTTTTGAGTCACTCTGATAATATAATTATGACATTGATGTGATATTTTTATCATTACATGCCAGGCGTCATTGAATTAAAATATAATTAAAACAAGGGTTTTAATTGAATTACTTGCATTGTAGATTTCGTTGAGAATTCATCTGCTGATTGGTACCGGTCAATAAGGCGACTCCTGGGTAATGCAGAGAAATTGAAAAGCTTTGAAAAGTCGTCAACTAAATATCAAGGTATTATACTGATATCACAAAATCTGTATATATAACATTATTGCTTTACTGACTGACTGTCGCACAGCTGAAAATACTGGACGGAAGAAGCCGAAATTTTGTTTGTGTTGTTAAGTATGTGATGCTTAAAATTGGACACCGTTTTTAGTTTATTATCGAATCTGCCGTGCCTCGAAGAGAACGTACTCTATGCTGTCGGTTGTGACTGTCATAAAGATCTTTGACAGTCGTAAGAGTGACTCAGTAGCACTGAATAACCTGACACTAGTCTTAACCATGGAATATCGCTATGCCCTTGGATTGCGGAGGTAAGACAGGCATTCGCGTTGTGGAACGCTAATATTCTATCATATCTGGATGGACTGGTAAGCGGACGTCGGGCTCCAAGGCGCGTTATTCTTGGATGCAACTAGGATAACACTAAAACGATGATAGAATGTAATGAAGGAAACATGTCTGTTTCAGATGACTGTCAAATGGATTGCGCTACCTACTATATTTTCTTCAAGCAGTCAAAGCTCAGAATGCTGCGATTTTTACCAGATGGTAAGTATTTACTTATCGATGCTTATGGTTTTCTTAAATCACCTATAGTAATCTACACATTATAAAGTGAATTTCCCTTGGCGTCCTGTTTGTCTATAGGAACGCGATAAACTCTAACGCGATCGAACGGATTTTTTACGGACTATAAGATTCCATCAATGACTTAGCTACCCGTGGCAGTTGCACTAGATTTACTTGTCGGACCCGTTAAGGTGTTTTCAAACAGAACGCGGAAATCGAGTTCAACTGCCGAGCGAGGCTCGTATCGCACTGTGATTGCAATCAGAAGTGCTCACACACTACAGTCGTCTAATCATGGAACGGTGCGAGCTTAGCGCAGCAGCCGCACTCAATTGCCGGGGTCTATTTGGACACACCTTTAGCTCGATACGGAGGTTATAGAAACTCTATGGTGGCCGAAAATCGCCAAGCGCTCTCCGACGACCGGACGTGCGAGCTGTGATTTAGAAGAGGGCCTGCGACATTGTCGTCTCCTTGTTCATTATTACTACGTTTCAAAGCAACAGACAGTTGTGTTTCACTCAGGATCATGGTTTGTGTCGAAGTCCGAAGGCACTGCGCCTCTGAATCCATCGTGGCGACCAGCCGCGGCAGTCGCAGCAGTGTAGACAGCCAGACGTATTCACCCGGCCTATCTTATACGGCACAAGCCGGTTTCCGTAAAGGCTATAGTACCATAGACCACATACATACGCTGCGGCAGGTTATACAGAAGTCCGAGGAGTATAACCAGCCCCTATGCTTGGCGTTTGTGGACTATGAGAAAGCCTTCGATTCGATCGAAACCTGGGCGGTGCTACAGTCTCTCCAACGGTGCCGGATTGACTACCGATATATCGAAGTGCTGAAGTGTTTGTATGAAAACGCCACTATGTCAGTCCGCCTCCAGGACCAGAGTTCGAAACCTATTCAACTCCAGCGAGGGGTGAGACAGGGGGATGTCATATCCCCGAAACTGTTTACCACTGCGCTGGAGGATGTTTTCAAGCTTCTGGACTGGAATGGACTCGGCATCAACATCAACGGCGAGTACATCACTCACCTTCGATTCGCAGACGATATCGTAGTCATGGCTAAGACCATGGAAGACCTAGGCACAATGCTCGATGGCCTCTGTAGAGTCTCCCAACAAGTAGGTCTTAAGATGAACATGGACAAGACGAAAATCATGTCGAACGTCCATGTTGTACCTGCTCCTATTCAGGTTGGGAACTCTACGCTCGAAGTTGTCGACAAGTATATCTACCTGGGACAAGTAGTCCAATTAGGTAGGTCCAACTTCGAGAAGGAGGTCAATCGTCGAATCCAACTCGGTTGGGCAGCGTTCGGGAAGCTACGACATATCTTCTCGTCCGATATCCCGCAGTGTCTCAAGACGAAAGTCTTTGACCAGTGTGTGTTGCCAGTGATGACTTACGGATCAGAGACGTGGTCGCTCACTATGGGCCTTATCAGAAGGCTCAAGGTCACTCAGAGGGCGATGGAGAGAGCTATGCTTGGAGTTTCCCTGCGAGATCGAATCAGAAATGAGGAGATCCGCAGTAGAACCAAAGTCGCCGACATAGCTCTCCGGATAGCCAAGCTGAAGTGGCAGTGGGCAGGGCACATAGCTCGAAGAACCGATGGCCGTTGGGGCAGAAAGGTTCTGGAGTGGCGGCCACGTACCGGACGACGCAGCAGAGGTAGGCCACCCGCAAGGTGGACCGACGATCTTGTCAAGATCGCGGGAGGAGGTTGGATGCGGGCGGCTCAAGACCGGTCTGTGTGGAGAACCTTGGGGGAGGCCTATGTCCAGCAGTGGACGTCGTTTGGCTGATATGATGATGATCTTATACGGGGTGTATATTGACCCTTTACGAAAACTGAAATCCCATTTTATACCAATAATTACAAACATTTTATACTTGTGACTGGTTCAGCAGATATTGAGGCTCAAACTCACCGCATTTTTTTTCTAATTAGGTATTTTCTGGTTAGGTAGGTTCGTTCTATACAGGGTGTCACAAGACCCATCACCAAGCCGAAGTATACTCGTTGTGGACATCATGCCAAGTCATACTAACCAAAAATAATACCAGGGAAACGATGTTTTTTAAGTTTTCACTTTTTTTAAACCGCAATTAAAAGCGCGCGTGTGCAATGCTCGAAAAAGCTTCTTATCCATGGGATCATAAGAACATATTGGCGGGGTAAATGCATCGATTTTGTACTTAATTAGAAAAATTCCATACTAACTTTGAGCCTCAATATCTCCTGAACCAGTCATTTCCCAGGTATGGTGCCCAAGCAAAAAATTTTCGTAGTGATTAGTATCACATGGGATTTCAGTTTTTGTTAAGGGTCTTTTTACATCCTGTAGATGACCCATGCATGGATAAGTAGGTATTTCGAGAATTGCACGCTTGCACTTTTAATTTTTGCTTAATATGACTTAGCATATTGTCCAAAACGAGTAGACTTCGGCTTGGTGATGGGTCTTGTAACCCTGTATGAGGTCAGGCCAAAGCAATCGTGGCCGGTCAACACTAGAGTCAGCTGGAAGGTGAGAATGCGAATGAGACGTCATTGTCTCTCCAGCCGCTTTCCCATAAATTTCTTTCTCTTTCTGCTATGTTTGACTTCTTCCACCGTTAAAGCAGTGGGTAATGCCAACTACGGAACACACGTACATTATGCGTGGCACAACACGCAAATTACCGCTTCTAATTTCGATTCATACCGTTTTCAGGTAGATAGACGAATTGATTACACCATAAGCAATACGGAGTACCCGAACTACTACCAAGGTGCAAAGCAATGTCGTTGGGTAGCTGATTGTCCTGCTGGTTATAATTGTCGACTAGAATGCGATTTAACTCTGCCACAGGTAACATACAACACGTCACGTAAATAGTCCCATGTTGGGCGCCAAGTCAAACAAGCAAATTTTTTTTGTGAATATAATATTGATATGTATATGCGTTTCCAGACAACGAATTGCAATGGAGACCGGCTACTGATATCGAAGAGTGGAGATCTCCAGCTGGTCGAAGCTGACAGGTACTGCGGGCGTGGAATTTTAACTGTCACATCCACACAACAGAGAATAAATGTAGGTAAGAGCCATGGCACACACAATATGCAACAGGAATAGACACTTCTTAGGAGTCGGAAGTAGCTTTGTCCTGCACATGAAGTTCCACACAACAAATTTACATTTGACAAAATAATCAACGCAAACGGTCGTCAGAATGCAACAAGTTAACAAAATTAAACAATTTAAATGCACTTATTGCTGCGCCTGTACCACAGGAGACCGAAATTAATTTGACGTTTTAACACAAGATACATAGGTCATTCTTTAGGTGATCGACGAAACAACTGATCAAAAGAAATTTGGTCGGACGAAACATTGATATTTTTGCATTTGATCTAGTGAACGTTTGGTCGGATACCGACAGCCTGGGTAACTGAATTAATACTCACGCCTAATTAGTTTAATATGCTGAGCTACCAGAGCCCTACAACCAAATATAGGAACCCTGCTATTTCCTAAATTTGACTCCAATCTTTCAATAAATGTTTCAACTGTGAAATCTCTTACATCATTTTTTCCATCTAAGTTAAAGTATGTTTATATACTGTTTCTTAAGCTTAACTAGTGCATATTGTTAGCATTTATGTAATATTTCTAGGACTAGTGACGGTCAGCGGTACCAGTGGCGGCAGATTCATATGCACACTCAGAGCGCAGTCAATCGGACCCGATCCAAACTGCAACTGCGGAATGAGGAGACAGGTTTGTATTTGAACTAGCGGAATCGGTAGACCCTTCGTTTTTCCTACAAATCAAATTGGTGACACAACAACTGCAGCTCCACCTACCGGGTCCAATTGTATTTTAAAGCTATACAAAAACTGTACACACAAAATTTCATCCAAATTAGTCCAGCACCTTAGGAGGAGTCAAGTGACACCAAATGTAACCTGTTACCTATTAAGATAACTGCAAGAACCTAAATAGGCAGTGTGTTTTAAAAATTCGCTCCGGAACAAAATCAAGTTATTACAACTTATTATGCTTTGCACCGTCATAACACAGTCAAAAACCAAACTAGCAGGCAATTAGTTTTGTAATAATATAAATTGCGACATTACATTAGGATACGCTAAACAATATTAGCCTTATTACAAAACATGGTCTAAAAATAAATCGAAGTTTAAACCTAGCCTCACCTGTCTAAATTTGATTATACCTAGACTATAGGCACATTTTTGTTAAAAGAATATCACTAAAATTCTTAGGAATAAATATTGCGTCAAAATAAATAACTACCTTATTTAAAAAGCCCTTTTTTTAAATGTCAACCAAGGCTTTTATATTTTTATATTTTATATTTTATATTTAAACCTCATTTTGTAATAGCACCCTATGAATTTATTGATGTTGGGGTGAGTCATCATGAGTTTAGGGTCAAATCTGATAAAATCATCTCATGCGCATAAATCCATCGATTTTTCTGTACTTTTATTTATTTCAGAACCGCATAGTAAATGGCTCAACAACTGGCATCAACGAATACCAGACGAAGGTACGATCAGATGGGGGCGGTGATCATATCTAACCAGTATGTGGTGACCGCGGCGCACTGCGTCAAGGGGGAGAGTATAGCCAACACTGCTGTTATTGTCGGTGAACATGACGTCACTATAGGTGAGTAACATCTGTGGTATGGGTATATCCTTAAAGTAAGTGTCTTCTATACGGCACCGATCATAAATAACAAAATACCTCAATTTTGGCAACTACATAATACTATCTTATTTAAAAAACTTTACGAAAATTCTTAGGAGATAAAGCATATAATTACAATACTACAGATTTTTTATCAATAGTGAATTTTAGTTGATATCCATCTATGTATTTACCTATTTTGTTTTATTTTCATATTTATCATCCTTCTGATATAGGTACTACATAGCATAACATAACTTCACGCCTTTATCCCCGGAGGGGTAGGCAGAGGTGTATTACACACCCACACTTCGCCAGTTATGTTTCAGTCCTAATGTAATAGGGGGCAAGCCTATTGTCATCTATCGGGTACATTATTAAGCAAGCGATACCTAATTATCATTTTTAATAGGTACTACATATTTGTGTAAATTACTTTTTCACCACAGCAGCTCAAACATGCCGCTTTTGCTGCGAGACAACAGTGAACAAAACGCGATTTTGATTCGAGCGTGAGGCAAAGTAGCTTTTTAATTTTTCAATCTTCAGTGCCACGAATTGACATTGTTCAGCCACAAATTTGAAACATTCGAATTTTACTGTGCTCTGTCTCTTTCACATGCATATAAAAAGTGAGTGAAAAAACAAACCGCTTCGAATTCGAAATTCAATTTTGGAATTCGACCTCAAAGAAAACACCTACGGCAACGCAAAAAAAAAGATATTTGTTACTTTTTTTTATATGTTATTGTTTACATGTTTAATTTATTGGATTTTAATAAAAATAAGTCTAATTAATAGTATAAAATTAGTATTTATATTTAGAATTACAACAATGATAGGTACATTTGAAAAATAAACATCAGGGACGCGGTATTAAAACGCGATTTAAAAAAGTAGCGGGAATAAAAATTTCGCTGATGCTGATACAGTAGGTATAGCGTAACGTGTTAAATTTATATCTAATATAATATAAAATTCACGTGTCACAGTTTTCGTTCCCATACTCCTCCGAAACGGCTTGACCGATTTTGATGAAATTTTTTGTGCTTTTCCGGTATCTATGAGAATCGGCCAACATCTATTTTTCAAAAAAAAATAAAAAAAAATTTGCAAAACAACGTTTGCCGGGTCAGCTAGTCTAATATATAAAATTCTCGTGTCACAGTTTTCGTTCCCATACTCCTCCGAAACGTCTTGACCGATTTTGATGAAATTTTTTGTGCTTATCCGGTATGCATGAGAATCGGCCAACATCTATTTTTCAAAAAACAAAAAAAATTTGCAAGACAACGTTTACGGTAACGGTCAGCTAGTTAATATATAAAATAATCTAAAAAGATGAGTGAAATCGCTAGTTTCACTGTACTTTAACACCAGAAGAGTTAAATCAACAAGTGAATATGCAGAATTCAATCTATTCCTGTTAATTTCTATGTCTCCTAAGTAATATGTGTTCTCACTGCTGTGGTGAAAAGTTATGTGTGCTACACGAGAGCAAAGTTTTTTGTATCTCGTGCTGTTGAGTCCCTCACCACGCTCAGGATTCTAACTTTGATTCACTCGCTACGCTCGTGAATCAATCATAGAATCCTTCGCTTGCTCGGGACTCAAAATCAGCACTCGAAACAAAAAACAACTTTGCTCTCTTGTTGCACAAATAACTATTTATAGACTCCATGTTAATGGTACTCTAAATTATTTACTAATTTAATTTTGAAATTGTGTAATTGGTTGAATGGTTGATTTATTTTTCCTTATGTTATTTTTGCATGCCAACTCACAGATGAGAGAATTATCAGATGGAACGCGCGGCACTTTTGCGTGCAGCCACTAAAGCAAATACAAAATTGAAAAGCGAATACAAACTCGTCTCAGTGCGCTACGAAGCATCGTACAGTTCACGCGTCACGATCACTTCAACTTTTAAATTCTCAAAATGCCGTCTTGTGTTCTTAAACACTGTAAAAGTTGTTCCTAAAAACAAAAACAGGAAAATGGAATATCTTTTCACAGGTAACTATTGATAATTTGACTGTTTCCTAATTTAATTTCGATAAAATTCGTATTTGTGCAAGAAATATGTAAGTGTTGCCAGTTTTTGTCGACGCCGTTCTGCCTGAATTAGGGAAAATGCACTTGTCAATTGATTATGAGATAATGATTGTCATGTTAAATAAAAAATAAAAAAACAAAACGAAAATGAAAACTTAAAAATCGCAACAAAAATGTTAACTAGGTAATTAGTTTCTTTTAAAAAAAAAGAGAACCGCCTTCAAAAAATCAACCCACTGAAAAGTAAGAAATAAATTTTACATACGCTAACCCTAATCCTCTCAAATTTCCTTTCGAATTTCTCCCAAAAACTATTTACTAAATTAAACTAAATACTTAGTTTTTGAAGTCGGTGCCAAACCAAATCCCACTTAAAGCCTATTGTTTGGCGTCATCCTTTCCAAACCAGCGCATTTAATCTACATAGGTACCTTACAGCCCAAAATAGGTAGCTAAGAAGTATAATTATTTTATAATTAAGCATTTATTTCATACTTTTTATATATTTTATATATTTGTTGCTTTTTAGAGTATATAGGTGGATTATTTTAAATTTTATTTGTTCAGATATTTTTTGAGGCTTTATTGATTTGATACATTCGTCGTATTATTTTCTCTGTTTGCCAGTATTCTTTTTTGTTTATGTTGGTTTGGCACCGACTTCAAAAACTAAGTATTTAGTTAAATTTAGTAAATAGTTTTTGGGAGAAATTCGAAAGGAAATTTGAGAGGATTAGGGGTAGCGTATGTAAAATTTATTTCTTACTTTTCAGTGGGTTGATTTTTTGAAGGCGGTTCTCTTTTTTTTAAAAAGAAACTAATTACCTAGTTAACATTTTTGTTGCGATTTTTAAGTTTTCATTTTCGTTTTGTTTTTTTTATTTTTTATTTTTTATTTCATACTTTTTAGTGATAGGTACTCCATTTACTTTAAGTTTTGGGCTAATTAATAGTTTGTTTATAGTTAGATTCATCAATTATATTAGTGATAAGTTTTCTGCTAGTATCAGTCTGTAATCATGACTTTAACATAGGTACCTTCTTTTATTCTGTGTGCCTATGGGCTTAGGCTTGATGCTGCAAGAGAGAGATGAGTCTAGGGAATCAGCTACATACGGAAGGACGCCCTCCGCAAATGCTGCTCCGGCTGATCCAAACAAATGCGGCGGACTTGTACATACTATTGAATTGGCTGTGAGCTCTCGTATTATGCTCCGGAGAAATATGCCAATAACGGATGGCTTAGTGAACGGGGCAATCGGTGTTCCTAAAGGATTTAAATGGCCGGCACTATGAAGAAATCAACTTGAGGCAGCTGAACTGGCTGATGCCATTTTGATATTATTTGATGATCCATCAATAGCATTGCGTCTTAAAGATGATGATGGATACATTTCCATAGCTCCAGTGACAGCGACCTATCAAGGCAATCGCGGTTATGGTGATATCGAAAGGCGGATGGTGCCAGTCAAATTGAGTTGGGCTGTGACGGTACACAATTAAGTTGCAAGGATGTACACTTAGTTCCGCAGTAATCGACCTAGGGCCTAAAATCTTTGCTAAAGGCCAATGCTTTGTTGCCTAGAGTCGGGTCAAATCCCTAAAAGGCATGGCTTTAAGTGATATTGACTCGAACCAATTACTCAACCATCCCCACGACAACATAGCCTTATCCGAAATGACAAGAATGAGAAATATGCTCTCGCATTAGATTCTTTCACCGACTTTCTTTGTTTTTTGTTAATCGCAGAGACATAGACACCTACACACGTACACACATACACGTAGGTACACATACAAATACACATACGCGCGTGCGCGCACACACACGTAATACATACAAACATACTAAGAACCATTAAATGTATACGGGTCAAACGGAAAACCTTCTTTTTTTGAAGTCGGTTAAAATACTAAAACTTTCTCCTAACTGTAACGAATACTTTTTTTGAAAACTGCATAAAAATTGGTTTAGCCAAACTCGAGTTAATCGTGGACAAACATACATACATACAGGTCAAACTGAGAACCTCCTTTTTTTTTTAAGTCGGTTAATGAAAAATACATTGCCGTATTATAAAAGTATATTGTAGATATATCTTCTTTCTCATAAATATAGTAATAGAATTTCAATTTCCATTAGTATATACCTTACATAATATTGTTTTGAGTTCGATCCCCATACGATCCAAATATTCGTGTATACCCTGCTACTCGTCAAGCTTATACACTTTGACCTTTGCACCGTTTTTATTGCGTAAAGAATAAGTATCAAAATCGTACAGCAAATGTTTAGCTTGACTTGGTGCCGTGTGTACATACATACTTATGGCGGAGGGAATAAGTATCAAAATCGTACAGCAACTGTTTAGCTTGACTTGGCGCCGTGTGTACATACATACTTATGGCGTAGGGAATAAGTATCAAAATCGTACAGCAACTGTTTAGCTTGACTTGGTGCCGTGTGTACATACATACTATTTATTTCTCAACTAATCGACGCCAGCGGCTTCGCACGCACATATTTTCTTATTTCTCGTTTTGCCCGATCCCCTGGGAATTTCGAGAAATCCCGTCTTGGTGCACCCTTACGGTTCCCAAGAAACATACATGCTACATTTCAGCTTCATGCGCCGAGTAGTTTCGGCTGTAGCTTGTCTGTCAGTCAGTCAGTAACGCAAGGATTTTATATATACAGATTTACGAAGTAGTTAAAACTTAACTCGGTACCTACATTTAAGAAATGTATTTATAAAAGCATTAATTAAATCCATGGTAAATTCTTCAAAACCGCAAATGAATATAAGAATATTACATAACTATATGCAAAATACTGGGAGATTATTCATAATCTGGCAACTTTTCACACACATAGACGCGCGTGTCCGTACAGTGCCAGTCGCCAAAGGTCACGCACACATAGCTGTCAACGTGCCACGCTTAGTTGGACGAATACGCTACATCTGATTCTTGTTAATAAATCTATGTGCCAACTGATAAAATATGGCCGTTGCCTGCCAACTGGTGAAATATGGCCGAACTTGTATATATTTACTTTCAGTGTCACCAAAGACGTACTCGCCCATATTTGAAAAGTAAAATATCTTTATCTTATCTTTACCTTTATCTTAATGGTAAAGGCATAAATCGTTGAATATGTTTGAATTGAATATGTCCTTAATATGGAATTCCTCTCCACGTTCTAAACGCTATCAAGCTATAAGCTACGGGAGAGGAGCAGTAGCCTCTAAATAATATGAGTGTAACTGCGGGCTAACTAGTGTATAACGATTTATCAAGTGAGGTGCAGTTTATAGTTGCTTACTGTTTTGTAACATTGGCTGTAACCGTTGAACATTTCCAGGCGACTCCCCGGCTACAAGAGCGTACAAAGTTGAAAGCATTAACATACACGCCCAGTTTGATGGGTAAGTACCATCTATTTTATACGATGTAAAGAATCTTGCACTACATATTCCTATGGTAGGTACCTACTTAATCAATACAGCATTCTGGCAAAGCCTTGAAAAAAGAAAAGAGTAGTTCATTGTCTTTTATAAACCTTTTTATTTCCTGTTGAACAAGTTTTTATCAAAGATCTTATTTTAATGATCTCCAGAAGGTACGTAAAATGTTTGGAAAATCTCAGACAGGTCAGAACACGCAGTTGTTGTTTTATTTTATGAATGTAATATAGAATATTCAAACAAAAATTATCTGAACACAAGATCAATAATGTTTATCCATACAAAACTTTGTTAACAGGAACAACTATGATTACGACATAGCTTTGGTAAAAGTGAGCGGCACTATTGAGTTCAGCGATCGAGTTGGGCGCGTCTGTCTGCCATTCAAGTTCGTCAACGACAACTTCGCTGGAAAGACCGTTACTATCCTTGGTAAATTGCGCATTTTATATTATTATCTATGAAATTGCGAGTGCGAAGATGAAATTCAGAGGCGTTGCGCGGTGACAAGATCCTCAGTGAAAAAACTCACAAAGATTTGGAAAGACCGCAGAATAACCAGAAACACAAAGGTTCGACTGATGAGGTGCCTGGTCTTTCCAATCTTTCTATACGGAGCTGAGACGTGGACGCTGAGGATGCAGGTTCGCCGCAAAATTGACGCCCTGGAAATGTGGTGCTGGAGACGCCTGCTCAGAATCCCATGGACCGCACATCGGACCAATGTTTCCATCCTGAAGGAACTCAACATCAAAGAGAGATTATCGTCGACTGTGCAAATACGAATCCTCAAGTTTTTTGGCCATGTCACCCGTAACGAAGACTCAATGGAGCGATTGGTCGTGCAAGGGAAAGTTGAGGGCAAGAGATCACGTGGGCGCTCTCCGACACGATGGACAGACCTCATTAAATCTGTGACGAACTCCAACATTAACGACTGCTCTCACTCCGCAAAACATAGAGCTACATGGCGACGCATCACAAGAACAGCAACGGCACAAGAACCGACCGACGCATGACCACGACCACTCTGACAAGAGTGCACGACTAAGAAGAAGAATCTATGAAATTAAATAATGTATCCGATGTAGTCGAGGACAGAAAGGGGTTACCTACAGAAGTACAAAACAAGATTTCATCCAACACATGTAACAGAATAAGTGATTGTTTGTGATATAGGTGCCTAAATTTAAATGGCCATAGGAAATCCTATAGCAATCGTTTGCGTCCCCATGGCAATCTAGCATGTCCACCCTCGCATCAAGGTCACCAAGCTTCTAACTATTTTATCGTGTAGCAACTAGCACCTGCATTGTTCAAAATCATCATCGACTCTTCAGTCTAGTAGGCTTAGTTGACGGGGCCCTGCTTTGCAGCGTCGATGACTTAGAATAGGACGGAGATCTGATGCTTTATAATGTTGAGGCGGAATAGGCGCCACGACTTTTATATCCAAGCGGAAGACCCTTCTTAGGGAATGGCTTGTGAGGCGTCGCGGCTGACCCATGTGACAGGCCATGAGGTTTTCGCCGGTCATTCTTTTTGCACAGAATTGACCGAGGGCATACTCCCGTCTGTCATCACTGCGGTGACTGCTGCAAAGTTGTTGAAGACACTGCGCTGCTTACAGTGCGCTGTGTCAGTGTGCCCAGAGCGGAAGAATAATTAGCAGGTGCGAACGAAATCCGGTGGGCCGTGCATGCACTTCTGCACTGTGGTAGATTCACGTGGCTCTGCCACCAAGTAAGGACGAAGACAATGGAATGTCATGCGCTTAGATAGCACTGTGGAAGAGCTTCTAATTTGCGCGGGTTTAATACTTTCTCTTCGGTTTCAGGTTGGGGCACCACTTCACCCGGAGGTGTCCGATCCAAAGTTCTCCTGGCGGCAGACGTGCAGGTGATCGGTCAGGCCCAGTGCCAGGCTAGTTATGCCACGCTCTCTGCCAGACAAATCTGTACAAACTCTGCAACGGGGAGAGACGCTTGTCAGGTAATATGATAAGATATAAATAGTTTTTGAAAATAGACAAAACTAAGGCAAATACATAAGAAAATACTCCTTACATAATTTCTTTCGTGTTAAGCTAGTCACAACCTTTTAATGTTGCCAATTAGACACAGATGGTTTATTGTACGGTGTGGCATTACTTCTTGTTAATCTTTGTATTGGTTTGTGGCTACCTCTGTCGAATATCTAGTTTTGGCAGAAAATATACAATTTTGATTTATTGTTTTATACACCAGAAATTAACGCCCATAAAAGATTTGTTGTCGTTTTTAAGGGAACCTTTACTTTTACCTTATTGGAAAGACCAGAAACGCCAAAAATATGATGCATTCTAACATATTTCAAACTGAATAAACTGATATTTGAAAGGACGTGCCATAGTAGCCTTTTGACGGCATATCCACCATTTCTATTGTAACCTTGCTGTATGCTGGTTACTTTGTCAGCGAAGTATAAAATACATCATTAAGTACACACAAGTACACACTGAAAGTACTTGATGCCAAAGTGTAACTAAGTACTTAGGTAACAGTTGCTAAGTAGCTACTTTTCTGTCACTGTTCTTTTCATCTGAATTAGGATTCTTGGTACTATGCTCGTTCTCCCTACCTATTACCACACTACTAAGCAATATAACCAATTTGCAGTTCGACTCCGGCGGTCCAGTTCTCTACACGGATCCTGCGACCGGTCGTCTCTACTACTCTGGTATCGTGAGCTCTGGCAGACTGTGCGCGTCTGGCTACCCAGGAGTCAACACTAGGATCACCACACTTCTCACTTGGATCAAGGATAACACCAGAGGAACTAGCTACTGCGAAACATGAACGGTGTCTCTTGATAACTTGAAATAGATCTGTTCAATAAATTATTTGTTATTCATATGTTGTTTATATTTTTACACTTTAATTACCCATATTCGTACTGGGTATATTTCTAAAATGAAATTACATATAGTTAAGTAGTAGGTAAATACTTAAATACCTACAAGGTAATCCGACCCGATCTTGCGGGGTTCGATCTCGCGAGATCACGTGCTATTAATTATTAGGTACCGGCCAATCCGGTATCAAACATCCCGAAGCATGATATTTTGGCAGTGAGTTTAATACCAAAATAATAATAGTAGCAAGGGAAGATGAAAAGTTCATACCATAATAGCAGAGGATTTAAAGAAGAAGTAGCAAAAATGCCCACTTCCGACTGCAAATATAAGTATCTCAAAAATTCTCTAAAAATCAGTATAAAAAAATATATATACTTCCGGTAATCATCTTTACTGGCTAGCACATAAAAAATTGCTCAAAATATTAATTCAGGAGCAGAAAACCTGTAATATAACCTAACCTCTGATTTTAGTATTAGGATAGGACTAGCGTATGCCCGCCGCTTCGCGCGCATTAAATTCGGGGTAACACAAATCTACTTTCAGTCTCAAGTTGTGTGAAGGCACTCCTGATTATTCTAAAGATTTCAGAAACTTTATAGGGTACAAAGTAACTCGGTCAGTATCCATGACATTATCTACCGAAAGGTACATAATAATATCACCTTGCTTACAATCAGATGTCAAAGCCATGTTCTAATACATGTTTCTTCTTCTTCTTTTGCCTGCCCTGTTCCCATATTACTTGGGGTCGGCGCAGAATGTCTTTCGCTTCCATTCTCTCCTATCAGACGTCATCTGATTATTCACTCCCTTTTCATTCGTCATGTCATCCTTCACACAATCTATCCATCTTTTCTTTTGTCTTCCTCTTGCCTTATATCCGTCAACTCTTATATTTATCAGTCATTACCTTTCTAGTCACATGCTTTTCATCCCTCCTCATTACATGCCCATACCACGCCAGACGATTTCCTTTCAGTTCTAATACATGTTTATATATCTATAAACATTTTCACATTTATAATATTAGTAGGGAAAATCGTTTCAGCCGTTTAGGCGTAGTATATCATTTATTAGTTAATATATGCGAACAATTTAATCACCGTGCACAATATGATAAGTATTAAATCCATTACCGTTATTTGAAGCTTACTATTTGAGATAGGCCCTATCTGTTTTCCGGTTATTTATGTCCTTCTCCTTCGCTCCTATATATCTGTCTCGTTCGCACACTCCCCACTAGGCAGGCCCAAGTGCAGTCGAGAGGCTCGAAGGCATTCTTGAACCATTGGCGTCTCTCACTCGACAATCCGAATTTTGCGGATATATGTTATCGACTCGAAATCTTTATTTTTAATGTTTTATTATTCAGGTAAGGCTTAAGGTTTCGATGTACCTACTCCTTGACGAAATTATTAATATAAGATTTGACACTGCGTTAGCAGCGCTGTCCGTCGGCTCCAATGTATTGTGAAACATTCCAAAATCCACAACTACTTACAAATTAAAAATGAAGTAAAACAACATTTTCCAGTGGACTAAACTGTGAATCTAAACCATTCTCAAGTCCCCTTAAACACACACAAAAATTTTTATCACGATCGGTCCAGTCATTTAGGCAGGGCCGAACCGTCCCTATGTGCAATGTGCGCGGCGCACACAGGCGCCAGGGTGATAGGGGGGCCGCGTGCCGAGATATGCGTTAATTATAACAGTTATTTTCGAAAAAGGATGCCAAAAAAGGCGCTTCACAGATTTCGCACACAGGCGCAGTGGCGTAGGAAGGGGCGGCGGCGTTGGCGATTAAACGACATCGAGAGTTAGTCCGGAATTGTTAGGTATCGACTAAAAAAAAAGGTCATCCGCCAACTTCCGGGTGCCACCCAACAGGCGCTTCATGGATTTCGCACACAGGCGCTGAATTGGGTCGACACGGCCCTGCATTTAGGAGGAGTTCAGTGACATACACACGCACACAAAAAATATATATATTAAGATTTGAGATATTTTTCTCAGCTGTCGGACGTGGGGTAGGTAATTTTATATGGAAGTTGCAACTTCTCCTTTAAATTAGCTATGTAGGTAATCCGATATCTCGAAAATGCCGAGATTTCTAATCTCAGCAGCTTATCTGCTATGGACGAAGTTTTTACACACGAAAGAAACGAAGAAATAAATAGATATTGTTACTAGCTGGGGTTCGGTAATAAATTAAATGCACTATGCCACTAAACTGTACTTTATTCATCACAACACAATTTTATACCACTTAATTACACACTTATTAAAAAACTATTTCACACCACTAAACACTTCCGACTTCCTTAATCTTCGCACTTCTTCGCTTCTTGATCGCTTTCACTTATTCAATTGACTGTCCTGACTCGCGCGTTCACGCGGTATTTATACCGGCCGGATAACAAACTAGTTCATTCTTGCGTATTCCCGAACATTCTCGCAACAGTCGAAACCTTCTAGCGTTGTGGCATTGTTCTAGTAATCAACAGCAACGCCATGTATTAGAGGATAGATGAAACACTGATATATCAGTTCTCTTCTAGTTCTCTCATTCACCGATAGATGACGTTATTTTCAATTGTCACCATTCGTAACACTGCCTCCCTCTTAAACGTGTTCGTCTCGAACATCGTTGGACCCATAGTAACGAGCCACATGAACTATCTTCGGTGCACCTCGCGATTGCTTCTGGATTCGATAGGAGACGTCGTTCATCCTGGTAATTATGCGATATGGCCCGTCCCATTTGGCTTGTAACTTAGGCGAATTTACCTTTGCTGCGTACTGGGTTATGAAGCCACACCAATGATTCCTCATCGAAGCCTTTGTTGTTTGCCTTCCGGTCGTAGCGAGTCTTCATCTTCTCAGACATCTGTTGTCCAGATTCCCTGATGTGCTCGTATACGTCGTTCATCCTGTTGCGTAGCTCGGTCGCGTAATCCGTTATATTGCGTGGAGATTCTGGTGGAATACCGATGATTAAGTCTGCAGGTAACCGTAATTCTCTTCCGAAATTGGCAAAAGCTGGTGTTACTCCTGTAGTTTCATGAACCGCACTGCGATATGACAGGAGAAATGGTTGGATGTGCTTGTCCCAATCTCTTTGTTTGCTCTCCACGACCTTCGCCAGGTACCTTTCCAGTGATTGGTTAAACTGTTCAACCATGCCATCTGATTGCGGGTGATAAGCCGTGGTCCTGGTTTTATATGCACCCATCACGCGACAAGTCTCCTTGAACACCTCAAATTCGAAGTTCCGACCTTGATCACTGTGGATTTCCAAGGGCATCCCGAACCGACAAAAGACTTCATGCACCAGCTTATCGGCCACTGTGGTAGCTTCTTGATTTGGGATTGCAAACAGTTCAGGCCACTTTGTGAAGTAATCCATTACAACCAAGAAATATTTGTTTCCGTCCTGGCTCTCAGGAAACGGCCCAGCGACATCCGACGCTATGCGCTCCCATGGGGCTCCCACATTGTACACCTATAATGCACCTCTGCTACGAGTATGTGACCACTTGACAGCCGCACAACTTGTGTATTTGCGGCACCAATCCTCGACGTCATCCCGACAGTGGAGCCAATAAAACTATATATATATATATATATATATAGATCTGGGGTGAATCAGGGGAGTAATTTAGGCCCTTTGGGATTTCTCCTGATGATAAATGACTTACCCAATGTTGTAAGGGATGCTAAATGTCTGTTATTTGCTGATGACCTTAAGCTATCTCTTCCAATAGTAAGCACGGAAGATTGTATAAGGCTGCAAAGTGATATAGACAGGGTGGTAACATGGAGCAAGCTCAATTTATTACAGTTTAACACATCTAAGTGTGTGACAATTACTTTCTCACGGGTACACACCCCTATCTGTAATAACTATAGAGTGGATGGGATACCAATGACTAGGGTCAAAGAAGTGAGGGATCTAGGAGTTCTTTTTAACACTGAGCTAACGTTTTGCGATCATATACTTAATGTCTGCAAAAAGGCATACAGAAACCTAGGCTTTTTACTAAGAACTGTAAAAAGTTTTACAAATATTAAAGCTATTTTAACATTGTATAACACTTTAGTAAGAAGCCAATTAGAGTATAACGCAGTTATCTGGGCCCCACATGAAACTAAATATAGGATCATGTTGGAGAGAGTACAAAATAAATTTATAAGGTATATATATTTAAAACAATATGGAGTTTATCCATTTTATCCGCTGATGTATCCGACTCTGTGTTGGGTATGGTTGGATATAATGAATTAAAAGTTAGGAGGCAACTCACACTTGTAACTTATATCCACAACATTATCAGGGGCAGGATACATCACGCGGATTTACTGGAGAGACTGTATTTGTCAGTGCCGGATGGGTACGTGCGACGCCGCCGCCGGCCGCGCCTGCTGGCCGTGCCGCGCGCGCGCACTAACCTGCTGCACGAGGCTCCGCTCACGGTCGCGCTCCGCATCCTTAACCTTATAGCTAATGAACTCGACATATTCTGTTGTAGTCTGTGTGAATTCACTAAGATAGAACTATATGTTATTTGTTATGAATTGTAGTATTTAATATTATGTTTCTTTTCTTTTAATTTTTTTCATTGTGTAATGTGTATGACCAGAATGTTAGTAGTACAGTATCGTATTGGGTTTTTACCTGTAAAGATATTTGTATATGTGGAAATAAAAATAAATAAATAAAAACCGCTCCCTGATCTTAGTAAGGGTCTTCTTAACACCCATGTGACCTACCGAAGCACCATTGTGATAGAGCCGCAATACTTCCGGCACCTTAGTTTTGGGTACTACCATTTGCAGATGGCACTGGTTACCGCGAGCGTTTTCCCATTTGCGGCACAGAACTCTATCCTGGACAACCAAGCTTTCCCACTGTGCCCAATAACCTTTGGTGATAGGGCTCATTGCTGCGATATCACTCCATTTGGGCCTAGGAGCGCCTGATTTCTTCCATTCGAGAATCGGTTGTACATCCTTGTCATCTTGCTGAGCACTCTGCAAAGCTTCTTTCCATTCGTCGCTTAGATCCGTCTTCAACATCCTCACTAGCACTGCCTGCTTTGCTTCCTGTCGGGTACAGTCCTTGCACTGGTCGGGACACGGCCTACGCGATAGGGCATCTGCGTTACCATGGGACTTGCCGCTGCGATGTTGTATTACAAAATCAAACTCTTGCACTTGTCCTTTACTTGTCCTTCTAGGTCCTTAAATTGAAGTAGCCATTTCAGCGCAGCGTGGTCGGTTCGCAGGTAAAATTTACGCCCCAACAAATATTTGTTGAAATGCTGCAATGTCTTTACTACAGCCAAAAGTTCCCGCCGGGTGACGCAGTAGTTTTTTTCGGGTTTGGATAAGGCCTTGCTGAAGTATGCTATAACAACTTCTTGATCACCTTTCTTTTGTGACAGCACGCCGCCAATTCCTGTGTACTCTGTCTTCGGTGAGCTTATGAAGAGGTCGAGCAATGTCAGCAAAGTTCTTCACAAACCGTCGATAGTAGGAGCATAAACCGAGGAATGCTCTGACCTGCGTTTTGTTCTCTCACTTGCTCCAAGTTTCGAAGGTGATCCTGGAAGGTGCGCCCCACGATGATGATGTCATCCAAGTAGACCAGGCAGGCGTCTCCAATCAATCCCATAAGCACTCGCTCCATAAGCCTCTCAAATGTAGCCGGAGCGTTGCACAATCCAAAGGGCATGACGTTAAATTGCCATATTCCTTTCCCTGTGGAGAATGCCGTCTTCTCCTTGTCGCGAGGATCTATTTCCACCTGCCAGTAGCCACTTTTTAGGTCTAAGGTAGAAAACCACTTCATCCTCGTCAGCGTATCCAGTGTGTCATCGATCCTTGGCAGCGGATAGCTGTCCTTCTTCGTGATGTCATTTAATCGGCGGTAGTCTACACAGAAGCGTATGCTGCCATCTTTCTTCTTAACTAGCTCCACCGGAGAACACCACGGGCTGGACGACGGCTCGATTACGCCTTCCTTCACGATACCGTCGATCATAGCTTCCACTTCACGTTCCCGTGCCACTGGCACACGTCTTGGTCGCTGGCGAATTGGTGCTTCACTTCCCGTGTTTATTTTGTGCTGGACCAGTGCTGTCTTCCCTATGTCGGCATCACTGGTCAAGAAAATATCGGTGAACCGGTTCAACATCTTCTGAACCTCGGTCTTCTCTTCCTCCGACAGGGTACTTTGGCAGTCCTCTAAAAGTGTAGACACGTCGAATCGTGCACCTTGAACCTTGCCACTGGTAGGTTGCTCTTGACATCTACGCATCCAAGCCGCTCCTTCATAGGTGCCCAATTCCGTCCCTTTCTTGAGCGACACTTCCTTGTCACTTGCATTCAGTGCGCGTACTGATGAAACTTTGGTACCCCTTACCAAGGTTCGTGCAATCTTCCACGAGGCCTCTTTCTCTAGGCCTTCGATAAGTACGCAGCGGTTCCCTCGACCAGAATTCCCTGGTAAACAAACTGGTACAACCGTTTCCGACCGCGGTTGAATAATGACATTCTTCAGGCATTTTCATTTTCCTGAAGTTGCACCTTCCATGAAGACTTCTTTTGAGCCACACTTCAACACTCCCTGGTTAACATCGATCTTGCAGCGATACTTCCGCATGAAGTCTAGGCCTAAGATGCAGTCGTCCACTATATCGGCCACGATGACTTTGTGACGGTAAACTTTGTTGCCTAGCTTCAGATCCACCTCCATTTTACCTCGGACGGTTATGTGCTGACCGGTAGCTGTTCTCAGATTCACACATTCATTGTTCCTGAAGCAGTCCCGAAGAACCCGTCTTGCCAGATGGAAACCGACGACTGTCCGAGAAGCACCCGTGTCCAATGTCAGCTTGCATGGTGTTCTGTTAATTTCACCTTCGATGATCAGGCTGTTCCCGTCACATGATTGCGAGATCGAGATACTTGGGGGAGGATATATCCGTTACCAGCCAGCACCCGCCCCGCAGTCCTGGCTTCTACTCGTTTCCCTGCTCTCGCTGCCTGGCTGGCACATCAGGCGACCCCTTTGGTGGAGACAGGGTGTCACCAGGCTGCCTACGCTTTGGGCAGCTCAAGCGGATATAGCCTCTTTCTCCGCAGTTGTAGCACCGAGGTGACGACACAACTTCCCTGATGCGGGTACCTCGATCGTCGCGTCGCACTGCTTCCACCTCCAGAGCGTGGGCTAAGGCGTCCCTGAGGTCCTTGAAGTGCCCAAGCCTCACTGCTGCTCTTACTGTCCCAATTTCCTAGGGAAATCCAACGGTGCTGATTGGAACCACTTTAGTTTCAACAATAAAACACCAGAGTATTAGATGAAGCACGTTTATTGTCTTAAAACACCCAATATTTATACACGTCGCGGTAACCAAACCATATCTCGAATTTAAATCTATCTGCACGAAATGTAACAATAAAAATCCCCAAAACTATTTATATTGTCATCGGTAACGAAACCATAGCTTGAATTTAAGCAGATAAGCTCCCTCTATCGGTCCCCTTTGAAATTAACAATTAAATACATTAAAATAATAATATTGCAATAAAAGCTAATATAAATGTGTAAAAACCATTTTGCTATAAAATCCTGAACATACCCGCCCACTAAGGACAACAGTCCTTAACATTTTCCATATGCTATGCATATACACAGTAATGCCAAAAAATATACAAATTAAATATCATTAAATGTATGATATCGTGCGTTTAAAGTGACTGCACTGGTTACAATATCCACGCCAGTGTGTTTTCCAAATATCTACCCATTAACCATCTGACGGGTGGTAAATCAGTTTCCTTAACCAAGAAGACGTCACTTGTATCTGATTCCGGTATCAATTTAAACCATTTGTGCCTGTGCATCAAACCAAAAGTTAAGCCAAATGTGATTCCATTCTAAATGTGTGGTATCCGCCCACCAACACGTAGTATACCAGATTCCAAATATGATTTAAAGAGGTAAGTTTAGATTTTCTCATTACGTTTTACCATGCTAATATCTTCACTTTCGGGCTTTCATTTCCTTTTATAATTATGTCCCTTCATATATTTCCTCTTTCTCAAGGTAAGTATGCTTTGGTATTTTGTATCTTTCTTTTTTCTGGAATCTTCTGCAACAGGCCACTACAGCGCCGTAGGAATAAGATGCATTATAATACCTATGAAATTCTACTAGCCGTTCTTTACCTTTACCTTTCATCCAATTATTAAATCGAAAGTTAGTCAAATCATTAAATGTTTCTCGATAAGTAACCCATTCATCACGCGATTTTGGTGACGATTCTTCATACCAACGTGTTCCAGACAACCATAACCTTTGAATGCCTATTATTACGATTATAATACTCGATGTCAACCATCTCAGCGGGTCATATAAACGAGATGACAATACCTTGCTTTTAGACACAAGTTCCAGCATGCCAGGCAGTTTAACAGCATTTTTAAAACGATCTTTAATCCGATTCCAGGTAAGTCCAAGTATATTATTTGTACCTACTTTAAGCTCTTTACCAACTTCTGTATCTTCAGTCCTTTCATTTTTCTTCTGTATCTTCTTCATTGCTGTTTTGCTGTTACCATTCCATTTGTGAAGTTCAAACCCGTCTTTATTTAACAAGCTAGTTAATTGATTACATACTTGATTTAATTCTTTCTCCAGATCTTCTTTGACCATTTCTGCTGGTTTCCCTCCTTCAAAAGGTAACATAACTACATCACAACCACTTCCATCGTGTGTAGTAGTTGAAGCTTCAGTTTCTTCGCAGCGTTGTTCTTCTTCTTCAGACAAGACCTTTTCAATTAATTGTGGTTCGTTTTCTATGTCCCAAGATGCTTTCACCATATTGTCCATCTGAACATGCATACTCACTATGTTTGATGAATACTTTTGTTCCTTGTTTGTTCCAGATAATATCTACCCGAAAATTGTTTCTTGAGCTAGCAACGAGCCCGATGGACATTTATGGAACCCTTTTCGTAATATTTTGCCGTAAACAACAGATCCCAACAACATATCTATCTTGTTGGGTGAATTAAAATTTGGATCAGCTAATTTGATGTTTTCTATAACTGACCAAGGTTCCAGTAATATTTCCCTTGGTGGCAGTAACCCGGTCAATTCGTCTAATACATAAGCGGTATCATGAACAACGCAGTCTGGATTGTGCAATGAATGAAGACAAACTTGTGTCTTTGATTTAGAAACTACCTGCAATTCACTGCCCAATCCCGAAAAATTACCCATGACTGCGGTGCTGTTTAAACCCAACAAATGAACCGCTGATTGTGTTATAAAAGAAATGTGTGACCCCTGGTCAATTAACGCACGTAGGGGCATGACACCTCTTTTTGAATTAACATAAATAATTGCTGTTGGTAATAACGAAACTTGTGCAAACCCTTTTGAAATATGTGCGCTGCCCGTGGTAACTTCTTCTAATCCCTGGTGTGATGCTACAGGCTTCAATAGTATGTTTGTCTCAGCACTACTTGAATGTAATAATGAGTGATGTCGTCTTTTACAAATTTGGCAAGAAGTTGTGTTACGACAATATTTTACACTGTGATTATTCCCTAAACAGTTGTAACATAAGCGATTGTCTTTTACAAATGCACTTCTTGTGTTGTTGTCTAATTTAACAAAATCTTTACAAAAACATATTTTGTGATCACCCTTACAATAAGAACAAGTCACTTGCGAAAAATTCTGTGCTTGCGAAGTATGAAAATTGTTACCGAAAAGAGGTTTGGCCATTTGCTTAGTAGTATCCAAAAATTCTAAAGAATGAAATCTGTTGTGCATAAATTCCTGAAATTGTTCAAAATTTGGTAATACGTTACAATTAAATGCTATCTCACTGACTTTGGCTTCCCATTGTTTCCTCGTGTCAGTATCAAATTTCTGCGATACAATATAAATAACAATTGCATCCCACGAAGTTGTATCGATACCCAAATCCTTTATTCCATGCAACATGTCCGTAGTGTTGTCCAATAATTGTTTCAGATTTGTTGCAGATTCTGACGTTATATTACGCTGTGAGAAAAATCTTGTAAATATATTATTTGCCAGAAATTGTTTATTATTGAACATTTTTTCCAATAAGCTCCAACACTGCTGATAATTATCTGTGGTTATAGGAATGTGTCGCAATAACTGCTCCGCTTCTCCAGTCAAATGTCCCTTTAGATAGTGCAGCTTCTGAACACTATCAATGCTTGTGTTGTTATGAATCAATGATACAAACAAATCCCTAAAAGTAATCCATTCTGTGTAACGACCCGAAAACGTTGGTATCGTAATCTTTGGTAGCTTTATAGGTGAGAAAGTTTTGAAGAACTTTGGCTCATTATTACTAGAATGACCACCGTTTTCTGTATCACCAATTAGTTTTTCTAATATATCAGTCAGTTCAGATATAAATTCCAAATAAAATTCTTCAACTTTGTTAAATTTATCCTCCTTTAAATATAGCTCCTTTAAATAATCAGACCTTTTTGCTTCTTTACCTTTTAAAATCATAGTGTGATTTAGAAAAAACTCTTTCCATTTGCTTTTGACATTGTCAATTCTATTGCTGACATATGATTTAGAAATTTTCTCCTTAGAGATGTTTTTATAATTAATTTTAGATTTCTGTAGTTGTAGCCGAATGTCTTCTTGAATGCCGATAAGTTCCTTAATTATGTGTTTTAGATTTTCTTGCAAATATTTTCTAAGTCCAGACATGTTTATGAATTTTTCTAAGTCTTTTTTCCTGTGCAAATCTATGCGAAATCGGGCATAGGTTCCCCGTAGTAGCACTTTTTCACAAACTATTTTAAGTCCTAAGCTAACAATTTGAAATTCTACAAGGCCTAATATTTTTCTTAGTCCCTACTCTGATAATAACGCTAAAGTACTCACAGTTTTGGTCCACACAACACAACACTATTTACACTTGCCCGCTTTGTCCGTCCGGTGATACTCCTTACTCTCACAGTTTTGGTCCACACAACACAACACTATTTACACTTGCCCGCTTTGTCTGTCCGGTGATACTCCTTACTCCTGCTGCAGTCAATCCCGTGTTTTCGCCGAGATGTCGTTGTCTTGGGTACTGTCACTCCCTGTACCCAAGTGCCTGAGATCCTCAACGACAATCCGTCGTCCTTAATCTCGGGTTGAGCCTTGCAGCTCTGATCGGACAAAGATCAACTTCTAACCAGTATTAATGCCGGCTCGAAGGACCATGTCCCAATTTCCTAGGGAAATCTAAGGGAAATAATTATAATTATGTTTCCACTAGAATTATACTTTTCCAACACAAATAAAACATGTATTTTATATTTATGTGTTTATTCAAACAAATTAGCCTATTCCATAAATTTATTCTAGATTAGCGAAGAAAAATACGCAGAACTAAAAGATATATGTATGTACATGTAATGGAAAGGTTTTCAACATTTCTTCTGTAATAGGATTTAAAGAAATGTCTATAGATACAAGGCACAGCTGTTTTTCTGACTTGAGTTCCCTTTTTTTTAAGTCTTTCGGCTTAAAATGCTTGCCACACACATAGTTTAACTGGTGTCATTTTTCAATGGGCACATAAATCAAGTCTTGGTTTCCAGTTGCAGCTACCCATACCCTAAAAAGAAAAGAGAATAGAATTTTTAGTCCTTGTACCAATTTCTAATAACGGATTATCGAACTGACAGGCAGCACTATTGTTTACCTGCTAAGTACTAGGATATGAAACTTTAGAATATTACCTTATTTTTATGTTTCATTGAAGTATATCAATCACATTATATAACATTATAAATATTCATTGATCTTTATCTAGGGACATTTTGCCATAAATACCTACCCTTTTTTCATTGCTTGACGTGTTGTTGTATGCCATATTTCGCACTTTATTTTGCTTGTTTTCATTGCGCTCCTTTCAATGCTAATCAAATAAATATAGTAACACTAACACTAGAAGTGTAAAATCACATTTATTTGGTATACACAAAGCACTTTTACAGTATGTTTTTTACGTTTTATAAACAAACTACATAACGCGGCAAAGTTCAATCTGGATGTGACAGTTGTGACATTTGACACTATTGACAGCCAAGGCGTACGTATAACCCGTCTAATTTTGAAAGAATACTGTTCCAAGGGTACATAGTGAAGGATGCTATATTCACGTTATATACATATAATAGTAGCCATTAAAAAGATAGCACGTTTCATACATTCGGTTTTGTCTTAGGAACTTGCGCCAGGCTGCACTATAGTTTCAACGATAAAACATCAGAGTATTAGATGAAGCACGTTTATTGTCTTAAAACACCCAATATTTATACACGTCGCGGTAACCAAACCATATCTCGAATTTAAATCGATAAGTGCCATCTATCTGCACGAAATGTAACAATAAAAATCCCCAAATCTTTTTATAATGTCATCGGTAACGAAACCATAGCTTGAATTTAAACCGATAAGCTCCCTCTATCGGTCGAAATTAACAATTAAATACATTAAAATAATAATATTGCAATAAAAACTAATATAAATGTGTAAAAACCATTTTGCTATAAAATCCTGAACACTTACCTCCAGGTCCCGGATCCCATCCGTAAACGCCTGTACGAGGTTCCCGTCGATAAGCGCAGGCGACGACTGGTATGGCTGCCTGACCAGCTTTTCCATCTCTAGAGCCTACTGCTGCAGAGTTTCTCCGGTGCGTTGTGTCCTGTCCTTCAGCTGAGCACGATAAACGTGTTCTAGGTGCGCGTCACCGTATCTCGCCTCCAGGAGCTTTTCGTAGATGACGTCTTGCCCGAGTGCCTCCAGCACTGTCAAGGCCCGCTCGCGAAGGCCCAAGTTTAGGGCGGTTAAGGCCTGATCTTTGGTCCACCCATTCCATCGCATCACAGCCTCAAACTGGATCTTGTATGCAGACCATGATGACGAGCCATCAAATGGTGGAACCTTAAACCCACGAGGTGAGGGCGCTACAGTCGCAGATGTCACCAAAGAGTATACAAATACTACGTAAGAAGAGGCGGATGTGCCATAGATCATGCGAGACTTTCAGCTTTGTATGAAACGTGCAGGGAGAACTCGTACCAACATAAAGATACTAATTGACATCGTTTTTATGTTGTCAGCATTGTCATATTTGTCAATATAGGGATGTACCCTCTAGTGATTAACGAAATATCGATATCGATAATATTCGGTAAGAAATAATTGTTTCGACTAGAATTATACTTTTCCAACACAAATAAAAGATGTATTTAATATTTATGTGTTTATTCAAACAAATTAGCCTATTCTATAAATCTATTCTAGATTAGCGAAGAAAATACGCAGAACTAAAAGATATATGTATGTACATGTAATGGAAAGGTTTTCAACATTTCTTTTGTAATAGGATTTAAAGAAATGTCTATAGATACAAGGCACAGCTGTTTTTCTGACTTGAGTTCCCTTTTCTTCAAGTCTTTCGGCTTAAAATGCTTGCCACACACATAGTTCAACTGATGTAATTTTACATTGGGCACATAAATCAAGTCTTGGTTTCCAGTTGCAGCTACCGGTTTTTACATCTAAAAAGAAAAAAGAATAGAATTTTAGTCCGTGTGCCAATTTCTAATAACGGATTATCGATAACTGACAGGCAGCACTATTGTTTACCTACAAAGTACTAGGATATGAAACTTTAGAATATTTCCTTATTTTTTATGTTTCATTGAAATATATCACATTATATAACATTATAAATATTCATTGATCTTTATCTAGGGACATTTTGCCATAAATACCTACCCTTTTTTCATTGTTTGACCGGCATGTTGTTGTATGCCATATTTCGCACGTTATTTTGCTTGTTTTCATTGCGCTCCTTTCAATGCTAATCAAATAAATATAGTAACACTTACACTAGAAGTGTAAAATCACATTTATTTTGGTATACACAAAGCACTTTTACAGTATGTTTTTTACGTTTTATAAACAAACTACATAACGCGGCAAAGTTCAATCTGGATAATAATGTGACAGTTGTGACATTTGACACTATTGACAGCCAAGGCGTACGTATAACCCGTCTAATTTTGAAAGAATACTGTTCCAAGGGTACATAGTGACGGATGCTATCTTCACGTTTTATACATATAATAGTAGCCATTAAAAAGATAGCACGTTTCATACATTCGGTTTTTTCTTAGGAACTTGCGCCAGGCTGGATGTCACTTCATTGGATCCGAGCCCAAGCAATCTCCTCTCCACTTCAGCGACACAGGTCTCGTGATAGTCGTGTACACGCTTCTCTATAGAGGCGACGCGAGTCTCAAGCTGGTCGTGTACGAGCGTCTCCACGTCGCTGATACGAGCCTCGTGCTGCTGGAGCTCCTCCTTTACCACCTTCATTCAGGTCCTTCCCTACAGCGGCGCTGAGGTCTTTTATTATAATAACGCACATAAATAGGTGGTAATAATTGGTCGATAAATTAGTAATAATAATAATATTCTACATTTAACATTCATTTCAAACCATTGGAGCAACAAACAAAATTATTAATAAATAATGTCAAAATAAAAAATAAATTAAACCATATCATAATAATTAAAAACAAATTAATATAAAAATGTCAAATAAGAGTAATTAAAATGTCATGTCATTACAAATTATTGTGATATACATTTACTCATGTCCTCGGTAGAATATAAACACCCTTGCAGTAGAAATTCTTTCAATTCACTTTTAAATTTAGTTGTATATAGCATGCTTTTAAGACCTATGGGCAATTTATTGAAAAAGTTTATGGCGTTGTAGTAACAACCATGTTTTACTACGTTAAGGTGAGGTACCATGGTACTTGAAAAATCTTTTCGTCGCGTATTTTCCCTTTGTTGCCGGTCTTCTGTTGTTTCATACTCGTGAACGTATTTGGCAAAATTAGTTAAAAGAACTAATATATATAGACTGGGAACCGTCAAGATTTCGAGCTCGAGAAAATACGGTCTACACGACTCGTCCTGCTTTATACCCATAATTGTTCGAATCGCTCGTTTCTGCAATATAAATGCTCTTGAGATATTATAATTGTAGCTACCACCCCAAAATAATATACTGTATCGTAACTTCGATTCTACAAGAGCATAATATACCATCATAAGGTGACGTACACTAACTTCACTGCGTAGGCTTCTAAGCACATAACAGGCAGAGCTAAGAGCACCTTCTAAACATGTGAGTTCTGGTTTTCAGTTTAAGTACTCATCCACATTAACCCCAAGAAACTTAGTAGCCTTCACTGTGCCTACACTTACACCATTTAAAGTACAGTTAAGTTGATCTTTATTTTTAGCAGTCGATCGAAACAACATTATATTAGTTTTTTTGGTGTTTAGCGTGAGGCTATTTGCTGTAAACCAGTTTTGAAATATATTTAGTGCTTCATTAAGTTTGAGGTTGAGATCATTTATGTTGTCTGCAGATATGATGGCATTTGTATCATCGGCGAACATTATGGGTTGAATATCGGATATGTTCGTAACATAATGTATTAGGTCATTGATGAACGTGATAAAGAATCCTAGGAATATTGATCCTTGAGGAACACCTGTTAAAATTGGAGTTAATTTTGACTTATACGCTTCCCCACAAATAGCCTTAGTTTCAGATTCTGTACTGGTTGTTAGGGCCTGAATCTGAACGAACATTTTTCTGTTTTGCAGATACGATTTGAGAAGTTGCCCTGCATTGCCTCTAATGCCGTAATGGTCTAGTTTCTTCAAAAGTTATTCGTGATTTACGGTATCAAATGCTGCACTTAGATCAAGAAACAGCCCCGCCACTCTCTTCTTTTGATTCATTCTTATGCAAACGTCGTTTACCAATGACTGAATCGCATCTTGTGTACCGACTCCAGTTTGAAAACCAAATTGTCTGTGATGCAACACCTTGTTTAAGTGTTTAAGGAGTCTTACTTTTATTAACTTCTCAAATATTTTTGATAATGTAGGCAATAATGAAATTGGTCTATACATGGAGGGATCAGTTTTGTCACCTTTTTTATGAACAGGTATAATTTTAGCAATCTTAAACTGATCTGGGAAGATGCCCTGCTCTAGACAGTCATTGTACATATAACTTAAAGGTTCAGTTAGTAAGTCAATATTATCTTTAACAGGTGCTAATGGTAATTCATCATAACCACATGATGATTTATTTTCCATTTGATTGACTAACTTTAGAATTTCAATAGATGTGACTGGTTCCCATATAATCTGGTTTTCGACTCTGCTAGTGTTAGTTTCCAAAATGTCAATGGCCATTTGCGAGTATCTCTGGATCATGTTAAATTTACCACCAAACTCCTCTGCAAATATATTTACAATTTCAGATGGGTTAGACACTTTGTCCCCTTGATATTTTAAAGTAATCCTATCTTTTACCGACTGTTCTTTATTTCTATGTCGATTGACAATTTTCCAAATATTGTTTGATAAATTTCTATACTTATCTATTTCTCTTTGAACTGATAACCTCTTAGCCATTTTTAAGACCCTTCTATACACCTTTATATACTTATGTCTGTAATTAATAATACTAGCCTTACTGCTGAATCCTTTACCTGCCGTTAGAAACCGTTTCATCTGGCTGGCAACTTTTATTCCCTTAGTAACCCAACGCAGCTTAACTGAGGAATCAAAGTGAATTTTTTTTTCTTTGTGTTTTAAAGCATTGTTTGTAAACTATTTCAAATTGTTTTATGATAGAATTGATATCCAATGTACTCCAATTTTGACTAATTAGTCTTTGCCTATAAATTATTTTATTTTTTCTACTAAGTTGTCTTTTCATTACATAATAATATTTAGTTTTGATTGCCTTGTTACTTTTTAATCTCAAGTTACATATTAAACCAGCATGTCCATCAGCTAGACCATTATGATCAATGTCCCATTTGGTAATACAGTATGTTGGCAAGTTAGTTAATATGTTGTCAATGCAGGACGTAGAGTCATTGCGTATAAAAGTAATTATGTCAATCAATGGTACAAAATTAAAGCATGTCAATAAACTAATAAATTCTCGAGACTTTTTACTATCCGTCAAAATGTCAATATTAAAATCGCCACATATACAGCAACTACTACTACAAAAGTGTTCCAACAATGACTCTAACTTATCCATAAATACAGTTAGGTTTGTGTCATAGGGACTACGATAACAACAAAATACATACAGACCAGTAGCCTTATCTTTAATGCCGAATATTTCAAATGCATCTACTTTATATATTTTTTTATTTGTAGTTACTTCTTCATACTCTCTATCCCTCCTAGCCAGTATAATAGTGCCACCCCTCTTTGTTTTAATTCTCGTGTTGTAGGATGCCACCTTATAGTTTGTCAAGTTTAATAGGCCCACTAGGTTATCGTTAAGGAAATGCTCACTTAAACATAGGTAGTCCATGGTATTTTGATGGCCTTCGATGTAAAGCTCAAACTCATTTTTTTTGTTATTTAAACCACAAACATTTTAGTGGAATATGTTTAGTTGCGAACAGGATGAGTTATCATTTAAACATATTGAGTTATTATTCCGGACTGGAGGGGCGAAAAAATATTGTGTTAGGTTTTAGTGATCTGTTTGGGCTGTCTAAATCAGGAGATATCTTAATTGGCGAGGTTTGAGTCCCTATTGATCTGTCATTTAAAATAGCAGTATTCTCACCCTGCATCAGAGTGGACGAAGTTTGAGTGCATGAGCTTGTAATATTACTATGCATATCATGCGTGAATATTGTTAGATCTGCAAGAAATTGTTTCATAATATTTTTATATATAGTCTGTAATCCAGAATAGTTAATTCTACCAGTTCTGTATGAAAACATGTCATATGTGAGACTATAATTACAGTCAAATATATAAGCGTATTTATAGTAATGTACATTCGCAAATAATGAATTATTAAACAACTCTACTTTGTAGTTAAAAATGGGGGCTCCACAAATGTAAGTAGGAACACATAATATTACATTTGTGTGAGTTATATCTTGTAAACATAGCTGAATAGATTTGACTAGCTCGGAACTATTTACATTAGTTTTGAAGTCATAGTCTCCAATCTGGATCAAGCAATAGTCATTGATGGTTTAGTTTCGCAATTTGCTTTTAATATCTGCTAACATTTCCAAAATGCCACAGTTTGTAATATAACGGCAGAAGTCACATTGTTCAGTAAATGTATAATCAATATCCTGTATTCTTCCTTTCACACGACAGTTGGTTAGAATACACAGTTTCCGTTTGCCAGTAGTATTTCGGGTTTTCATAGTATCTTGTTCTCTCACGGTATCGGTACAATCTATTTTACTATTTTGTCTCTCAAATTCTTTTGTGTTCTCTATCTTGTCTGAGAAAATATTATTTTTGAAATGTGTGTTTCTGTGCTGAATCATTGGGCTACATAAATGATCGATGGTGGACTCTCAGTAGATACCTTTTTAATAATTCAATAGTTTTATTCGCCTTTGACAAGTCTGATTTGAGTTGGACATTTTCACATGTTAGATTATCAATTTCCTGGTGCGCAGATTGTAATTCATTGGATAGTTTCTTTAAAGTCTCCTTCAGTTCTCTTGTAACAATACACTCTTGGGATTGGGTGTCGTCCGGAAGGCTTGTCATAGTACAATCAAATAGTGACGAAGTACTTGAATCGTTCATTGATTTTGTTCTGGTTCGGTTTCTAACTGTAACATTTTCATCCATACTGCTATTGATTATTTTAGCAAATTCCAATACAATATAATTAATAAGTTATTTACGATTTTTATAATTAATTTTTTTATGTAATTATTAAATAAACGTCCAAATATGTTGATTCCTTCCGAAAAAAATTGTCAGATAGTGGGGTTTGATCTCGGTGTCTTCCAGTCACACGTACTATCAGTTACGCCACGCGTTAGTTGTATCACTGAAGCAAAATTGTTGATAGCCTGCTAATTCTCAGTTTTATATTGTTATTCGTGCGTGGGTAGAACCGTATAGAAGTGACATCTATTTGTGAGTAGCTGAGTAGTTAGAGGTGCCCTCTCTTGTAGAATGGCTGTACAATTTCTATAGTATATGTTATCATGTAGTTCAACCATTTGATACTAGATGACCATTTATTTTGAATAAAATAAACGAACTTTGTCAATATTGTTTCATAGTTTGAGTGAATTTTGCAACTTTATTTCAAAACTTCAAATGTTTGTACTCACAATTGTTTGTATATTCCATTCTACACTGTATTGGTGATGTGAAAACAATGAATCACTGTAGAAAGTTAGATTTTCAATCCACTTCTCATCGTTTGTTTTTGTTACGAATATATTGCACTAATTGTCAATGATAGTTGGGTATTTCACTATATATTATATGGATTATAGTCACTGAAGCTATTATACAATGTCACATAATATACAATTTGCACATAATAAATATTTTTAAATTAATTTTCAACACGGAGCTATAACTGATCGAGCTACTCGGAGCAGCGCCACCTGGTCTTTCATCACCACCAGCTGTTCCTTCAGACGGCGGGCCTGCTCCTCCTTGTCGCGCTGTAATTGTTCCTCCAGGCGGCGCGCGTGCTCCTCTTGACGGCGAGCCTGCTCCTCCTGACGGCGAGCCTGCTCCTCTTGACGGCGGGCCTGCTCCTGCATGAACGCCATCAGAACCGCGATGTCGGGCACCGTCACGGAGTGTGTTGTGCTTGCAGGCTCCACTGCAGCCGCGGAGTCGCCTGGTCCACCAGACGATGGAGAAGGAACGTCTCCGAAGCGTCTCTGTTGCAGGTCTTGCTGGCGCTGGTTCCTGGTACGCACTCCTTCAGTTTCTTCCGTCGGCATAACTGGCACAATTTATCCCTTTCTTCTGACACCAATTTGTTACGAGCTGGGGTTCGGTAATAAATTAAATGCACTATGCCACTAAACTGTACTTTATTTATCACAACACAATTTTATACCACTTAATTACACACTTATTAAAAAACTATTTCACACCACTAAACACTTCCGACTTCCTTAATATTCGCACTTCTTCGCTTCTTGATCGCTTTCACTTATTCAATTGACTGCCCTGACTCGCGCGTTCACGCGGTATTTATACCGGCCGGATAACAAACTAGTTCATTCTTGCGTATTCCCGAACATTCTCGCAACAGTCGAAACCTTCTAGCGTTGTGGCATTGTTCTAGTAATCAACAGCAACGCCATGTATTAGAGGATAGATGAAACACTGATATATCAGTTCTCTTCTAGTTCTCTCATTCACCGATAGATGGCGTTTATTTTCAATTGTCGCCATTCGTAACAATATTATGAAAATACAATTGTTATCAAATACTATGCAGATCAATAGGTGCCATGTATTACAATCGTAGGTATTGCAAGATAAAATAAGGTTGGGAAACCAAAATGCATTTACGAAGAGTTTTCGAGGTGTATTAGTGTGGGCAGCGCATTGATGGGCAGCGTGTTTCCGATGCCATGTTTCGTTTTGATTCCTATGCGTCAAGGTGTTCACTTTTGCACTTGCGCTTTTCAAAATATTATCTTATCTTTGCGATTTTTTTATATCTTACGATACGTAAGAACTATCGAGACCTACAGACAAACATAAATAGCTGCAGCCAAATCGTTGTTTATCGACATATCGACAATTTTAAATTTCGGAATTAGGACGAATGAACTCCGTGGTCATCGAACGACTTTAATCGAACTTTGTCACAACGAAAACATTGACATCTTGTAGTACCTATTTTTATTCTTAGTAGACTTCAACCAAGGGCTCCACCTGCGTAGTAACGGCTCGTTCAGGACCAGGAGCTGCAGGCGGCGGCACGCCGCGACCGATGTCGCGTCAAAATAGAACGCGATATGGACATCGACATCACTACCGCTGCCGGCAAAACGCTGCTGTTCGATGACGGGCCGTTATAGCAGTAAAAATTAACCTATGTCATCCTCTCCAGCCTCCTAACTAATACTAGAGGACGCCAGCAGCTACGCCTGCATTTTTTTTTCATTTACCCGTTTTGGCCGATCCCGTGGGAATTTCGGGAAATCCCTTCTTAGTGCACCCCGACGGTCCCCAAGGAACACACATGCCAAATTTCACCTTCCTACGCCCAATAGTTTCAGCTGTAGCGTGTCTGTCAGTCAGTCAGTAACGCAAGGATTTTATATATTAAGAAGATATTGTACCATGTTACGGTATGTGAAGTTCGACATACTATAACATTGCTCCGTTGAGTGAAATAATGACAAACAAATACACTTTCGTATTTAAAATAAGTATTGGTATGGCTTTATGCTGCGAATAAAAAATGTTTATGTATAGATACGCCGTTGGTTTTGAACGCTATTCGTCTTCTTGATTGGTATCTACCTAAGTAAGTCAGAAATTTTTATATAACATTTTTTATTTCTACATACATGTTCAAATCTAAATAAAATTATTTTTATTTTACATAAATTATTTTAATATTATAATAATATTATTTATGAACACACAACAAATTATTTTACATTTATTTTTTATATTTAAAGACGTATAATATGTTTCTGAGTTGAATTTTGGCATATTACGAATTCGACATAAGAAGTGGACATTTTGCCTCGACCATATTTTTGCGAAGATCTCAATAGTAACATAAACCGCTGGGCAAACAAAATTCAGAGAGATATTAGGAAGGCTGTCAAATCAAATTATCTATAACTAACACTTAGCTTTACACCTTTCTGATTACCCTCACAGAGTACTCATAAAAAAGTACAAATAAAATCTAATCTAAGCACATAATCTATCATTATATTTACTAGTTAGGCAATATACTGTTTCACATAAAGATTCGAACACTATAGGTACTTCATCCTTTCCTGTCTAGACTATCTCTGCCTTATGCCATTCATTACAATTCGACATAAATAGATTAAACATTAGACAGGTACTATAAAGCTGCTACACACAGTGCCGCCGGCTTTTGTCGGGCGTCGGTGTCGCCGGCATCTGTCGCAGAAAGCCGCCGGGCATCGTTTCAGTTGGATAGAACGACCACACACAAGTAGCAAGTTGCAACCCTCTCGGCACGTGGCATGCCGTCGGCAACTTCGTGCGGCCAAACCGGCGGCTTTGTATACCGCCGGATGCACGCGGCTTGGCCGCCAGTACTGTGTGTAGGAGCCTTAACATTCAACTAAATTGTAATGGTTTTCCACCAATACAAATCCTTTATATTTTGTTATGCTAACACTTTGTAATTTATTTATACACCTCGGAGTGAATCTCTATAACTTTGAAACTATTTGGGGACAACTACAAGTGATAAAGTACAATAACATTTGTAAGAAGTTTGCCATTCAAATATGCTAATAGCAAATTATCTATGCTTGGAGGACGAATTTTCATCAATCCTATAAACATATTTGGTGAGATCATTACTACTCATTCGTTTAGGGTAGCGTTGAAAAAAGCAGGAAAAATTCCCGTTTCTTTCCAATTCCGTTGTTTTTTTTTTCAATGTTTCATTCGAAAGTTTCAGGAAATTTGCCAGTATATATTTCATATTTTTTCCAATAAAACCGAAAAAACCGAAAATAAGGAAAGAAACGGGAAACTTTTCATGTTTTTTTTTTCAGATCCGTCCTTTACTTACTTCAAGTACGGGATTTAATAATACCTACGTACCGATAAAATAGGTTAGGGAAGAATGAAAAAAAAACATCATTTTTGGTCGAACGCATACAATGTCCATGTGGTGACGGATTAAGAATACGGAATGTCACCACCCCATATCATCCCATGGGTGTCGTAAGAGCCGACAGAGAGAGCAAATTATGCAGAGAACAGCAGTAAGAGAAGGAAAACTTTGACTGTTATAGGCTGATGATGATGATGCATACAAAAGATAGGAATCACCTTCTTCCAGAGCTACTTTAAACTGGTTTACGTCCAATAAAATTTACATTTAATGCAAGCTAAACAAGAAGCTTTCAAATTAGAGCTCGACTCTGGTGAAATTGGGATTGTGGCCGAGGAGTGCTAGATTACCTACCTACCTATTTGTATTCACCCCCCGTACGTTTTCTTTTGTTTTGTTTCGTATTTCACCTATTAATATATATTTCAATTTCAATAAAACTTGTTTTTTTTTTTTCAACTTTTCAAAACATCAAGTGAAACATTCGAAAGAATCCTGTTTCTTTCCAAAGGATTCCTTCTGTTAATTTTTCTATGTAACATGCGAAAAAAACGGAAAATAACTCAATTTGTTTTTTTCGTGAAAAAAACAAATTGTTATTTTCGGCATTTTCAACGCTAGTTTAGGGTAATTAGTTTCACCTTTTCCAATTTTCCAGAATATATAACTATCAAATGCTTTATAAAACCACTTAACATCTGACCTATATACTATATTCAGCGATATAAAAGCCAATTATGCCATTCTAAACAGCAACGCATGCTTGGCTACTTGACTAGAATTGACTAACTACATGTCGACATGGCGATATCTGTCCACACTTCTAACCCTATTCGGTCATTCAAAATGTATCTACAGATCTGTTGTGTAATACAGAGTACTATTGGATTTTAGATACCTTAATTTTGTATAAATTAACGTAGGTAACGTTAATTTATACAAATAAATTAAAATAGTACCTACACTGCTTCATGGCAAAGTGCATTCAAACATCAAGAGACCAGCGTTTGGTTCATAAATTTTGTTCATGAGATCATAGGTCCTAGACAAAGTAACATTTGATCAGCGATATCGCTATTTTCTAAGTACAAAAATGTATGGAACTGGCATACGCCTTCTATATGTCACCCTTCTATATGTCACGTGGTCGACAAAAACGAATGTCTGATGTTACCTTGGCAAGCGAATACTACTATTCGCTCCTCATTTCTAATATCGCTATTGCGTAAGCGTTGCTGGCCATGTCATTACAGGGGCTCACAGACATTCAAGGCTCACAGACAACGACAACCCAGCCTTCTAGACGGCAGACGTAAGGCGAGCACTTTCTGACAACACGTTAGACTTATACGTCTTACATAAGACCAAATCCAACACTAGTTATGAATTATGACGTACCGCAAATTTGAAGAGGCCAATCAGAATGCATTCATGCAGCCCTCTTCGCCCAGCATACCTTACCGTTTTGACAGAATTGCTTGTTTGTAGAAATGAAAACATTAGGTGTCTAGTAGGCTGGGTTGTCGTTGCTCACAGAGTAAACTACAAAAGCAAAGGGCTTTCACATAAAATACACTGCGCGCATTCTATGTTGGCTGATTTGAAGTTAGTCACTATGATAAGTTCGCGCATGTTAGTACAATAACTTAGTGTCGCGACTCCCCTGTTACCAAAAAGTTCCTAAACCGTGCATTGCGCTGCCGCTAGTGATTAGCGTCAGCCGGTTTAACATAAAATGCTCCACAAAAGCATTCTCTATAGTACTCTATACTACAGATGACTTGAAATCAATCTAAGGTCGGAATCTTTTCACTATCAAAAAATCTACCATATTTTCCTTTTACAAAGTTTTTCAAGTTTACTTGTCAGCCCTCTTCTTCCCTCCCTTTCCTTCTTTGTCCTGGAAGTATCCTCCGTGTCCCGGTACCAGTTTCACTGAGGGTTTGGGATCTTTTCTCTCTGGATTTGGCGAAGTCCTCTCAGGCGAGGAGTCCGTTATGATGCCTTGGAGACGATGCGTGTTGGTTTGACTCAATCTGAAAATATATATGTTTGCGACTGAATATCTATTTTCACTAAGTACCCTTGCATCCTAAAAAATATAAAAACTAATGGAAATTACAGACAAAAATAAGAACAACACTCGATCCAATCATATGTTGCTATTTTTTCTAACCTTATTGAACACTGGTTATAATATTGTGTTTAAAAGGTAGTGTGATTCAGCATTAGTGATTTTCTTTTATTTTCTATGAATTGTGTGGGGAATGAAAGATAATGAAATGACAAAAAAAGCAATGACTCGGAGTTTGTTCCGGCTTTACTTTTCAAGAAGTTATAAGCTAGGAAAAGCCGGCATCATTTAGAATAGGGATTGACTTGTATAAGTTCTGTAAACAACCAAAATGCAGAAATGAATGTGTCTTTATGTCGTTTTTCTCTTCAAGTATCCGTTTGAGAAATATTTGGCAAAACTAATAATTGCAAGTACCTATCCCTCTCCTCTAGCATCTTAAGTCTAAACTATAGTGTTTGGGTGTGTGTTAACTGTTTTATAGTGACATACCTAGAGAACGGCTGAAATAACGGCTCATCGGCGTTACTAACTAATAAGTAATAGTAAAAATTAATAAAAGCAAGCAATAAAATTAAAATAAATATTGTGGTCAAGTCCTTTTAACCTTAGGACATTAGGGAACAGCTTTTAAGGAACCCTAGATTCTGCGTGGCTCGCTCGACATGCACATGCCAGATATTTTTTTATTGAGATAAGGATGAGCAATTAATGTTTAAAAACAAAATCTAAATGTTACATACTTACCTAACTTCTTCAACATCAGCCACCTTATCAATGAGGCTACGTATGATGGCCTCCTTATGTTCTAGCGCTAAGGAAGCCCGCTCTAACTCGCGCCTGTACTCGGCGTGGGCTAGAGCAGCGCGTTTCTCTTGCTCCACTATACGACGCTCCAACTCTTCTAGAGATGTATATGCGCGGGCTTTCACTGCCTAAAAACAAGTACATTTGGTTAGTACTACCGAAAGAGTTAAGAAGACATAATATGTGTGTTGGATCCGGTTATTATTGTTGGTGTAAAACGGTTCGAAAATGTTGCCATTTGCCGACGCCTCAAAGGCTAAATCCACCTTATTAAGCTATTGGGACGGAATGCTTGCTTGCTTGGCAGTAAACTTTGAAAGGCTGTAATTATATGATGATTAAAAGCCATGACCACGACTCGTGTAATCCACGACGAAACGTAGACGCAAATATTTCAGCTATATTTTAAAAATAATTTCAGCACTGAGATTGACAGATTGATGTGCAACGATCGCAAAGGTCACCTTTTGGAGCGACCGTTTGGGTGATTGCTTATTGTGGCATTTACATTAGAGGGCCACATTACATTTAGGTACCATACTTTGGAGCAAGATTCGTTAAGCAATGTCGGAGGACGGCATATAAGCTTCAACTTGAGCACATACAGTAAAATAAAGAAACATAAAAAGGGTGCTTTCGATGCAATTTGCTATCGGTAAAGGATTATTTAGTTAAAGCGTGTTGCGGCGAACCATGACATCGGCAAATCTTGGTATTGGCCAAACATTCATTCTTTGTAGCGTTATGCGGCGAAACGTGCTGTCGCTAAATAATGGTATCGACTAATAGTTTTTTCGTATTACCGTTCGTCGGTGAACCATGCCTTCTGTAGACAGTTATATCGTTCAAGGGTAATTCGATATACCGTACGGGACTGGCCGCATATTGGGCGAAAAGGATATGAAACTTGATTGAAATGACTCGTCATTGACACGAAAGAAAGAGAAGAAACATTATTGTTTGGACTTTAAAATAATCAGAAAAGATACAGTATAATGAGTCAAAATACATTGTCCTGAGCTTGATCCGGCCCTTCCACGCTATTTCAATTGCTAAATAAGCAGCTGACCCCTTCTAGCAAGGACCGAATATTACCTACATCCCTATAAGAAAAGTTATTCTACATCAGATTCGCTTCTTAATACTTAACGAGCGTCTTAAAAATTGTTGTGTGTCTTTAAATGTTAAACTCTTCGCTATGTATCGCTTTTAACTCTTTTGCTATGAGTAAGTAGGTGTATAATCTTGGATTTCTTTCACCTGCCCCCTAAACTAATCAGAATCCTGCCTTCACTTGCAGAACGAATCCTGACTACGCCCATGAACATGTCTTTTAGTAGTTTATTTGTTTGTTTGTGAGTAGTTACCTTAATCTCATGTTTGATGTTGTCGAGCGCGGTCATGGCGTGTCTCAGCGGCTCCTGGTGTTGTTTGGCGGCGGCTCGCCTCGCGCTCGAGCGCACCTTGGTCGCGCGCGCCACCGCCGCCTTCAGCCGCTGACGGAATATCACCGCGGCTTTGCGGTATAACCTGGAATACATTGACGGTATTATCATGTAATCTGATTGATTTCTGTGTTGTGTAACCGTGTGGTAAAATGTCTCTACCCCTTTCCATGAGCTTCAAGATAGCAGCACATTGATCGAATCTTGAAGCTCATGGAAAGAGGTTACAAAGTAAGGAATCCGTTGGAAAGGGAGCATTCTAAAATTTATCACAATACCGGATTTGTACTACATATATAATATTTGTTACCGGAACTAGACATTTGCACCTTTAATGGTGAAGCAAGTACATCAAGGTATCCCAATCCGTAACCATGAATAATATTAGTTCGATGTACCATGGGAACAACTAGGCACCAATAACATTCTGCACAAAACCGTGTACCAACCCGACATTCGTCAAGGCCTTCTCCAGATGTTTTCTGACTGCTTTGATACACTTCTCTTCTACGGCTCGTAGCTGTTCCTGTAGCTTGGTAGCTTGCTGACTCTTACGTTCAGAACCCTTTACTCACCTGACATTCTTCAAGACCTTCTCTAGTTCTTCCTTCATGGCCTCGTGTTCTCTGACGGCTTTGATACACCTCTCTTCTACGGCTCGTAGCTATTCCTGTAGCTTGGTAACCTCTTACGTTCAGAACCTTTACTCACCTGACATTCTTCAAGGCCTTCTCTAGTTCTTCCTTCATGGCCTCGTGTTCTCTGACGGCTTTGATACACTTCTCTTCAACGGCTCGTAACTGTTCCTGCAGCTTGGTGACTTGCTCACTCTTACGTTCCGTCTCCATGCCGTATTGGTGTTTTAGTTCTTCTAGTAACCTATAAGAAATTTACCAACAGGCTTTGCTTAGTTTAGATTTAGATGATCGGGTGTGGACTGGTCTCTGACATTACGGTTTAATTATTCTTCTACCGTCAAATTGAGCTACTTTCTGTGGCTTGCTACGTGCCGTAGAGTTATACCTTTTACAGTGATCAAGTCGTCTCTCGTGCATGTCAGCGGGCACGGTGCGCGCGCGCATGGCGTCACACTGCGCCAACTTGGCGTCGGCGAGCTCGAGCGCGCTCTTGACGCTGAAGTACTCGCGGTGCACCTTCTCGTAGTCGCGCATCATCGCTGACACTGTGCACAATACTGGGGTTTGTCAAACTGTATGCCTACGGTATAACTACCTGAATAGAATTATGTTTTCAAACCCATGCAGGAACGTCACTCAATTAGCATCTAGGGGCTTACGAAATTATAATTTAAATCGAATTCATGAAAAAAGGCTTGAAAATAGGTTTACCACTACAAAATAACACTTTTACAGTAGACTTTATTATTACTAACCTCTAGTGTCTACCTGGCTACAAGCGGTTAGCAAATTGCAAAAACCATGTTTAGAAAAGCATCCAAATCACAGCCTACCGGTAAGATAAGAGAACTGCAAGATGGTGCCTGGGAAGGGAAAGATCGGCCAATCTTACTTTTCATCAATATTCTACAAATAATACGTCCTTGTCTAAGTTGTCTAAGAACTAGCAAAATCCACTCACTTTTATCTTCATACAATTCATACACCTCTTTTAATTTATTTTCGGCTCTTTCCGCTCTCTCAACCAACGTTGCCTTCTCTATATCCGCCGTCTCTTTCTCGACCACTAGTTTCTTATAACTATGTCTCAGTTGCACCAACTCTTCTTCCAATGATTTCACTTTATCAGTTAAAGTTTTGTTTTCTGACACGATTTGTTTAGACTTTTTGTTGATATTCTCAAATTGTTTTTCGTAGTCTGAAATAAGGCTGTCTTTTTCTTGAAGGTTTTCTTGGTATGCGTCGAACAGAGGCGCTGGAAATTTAATAAGTATCTAACTGTAAAATAGTTCTAAATACACATTAATTGGCCGTGACCAATGTTTGTTCTTATGGCTTTTAAAAAAACCTAAGTTTTTTTCTTTGGAACTTCTAAACTAGGTACAAATCTGGTATCGCGTAGAACTTAACAAGTATTCAACCAAAGGACACAAGAAACAATAATTTGTGGAATGTACACTTAGCGAATAGTTAGATGAAAAAGTCACCACTTAAACCAATACCATATAGACCAAAAATACGGTATTGTCGACATTGCCGGATTAAGAATACTTGATGCCCTAAGCAATACACATTAGAGGGCCCATGTTTTCTTTTGGTGTATTATCATTTATCATCATAACAGCCTTAAGCAGTCTACTGCTGGTCATATGGCTTTCCTTATTTGAGTCACAATAGCAATGTGACTATTGTGAGCCGATAGGAAGATTTTGGCCTACCATACCACGCTGACGAGACTGGTTGGTACAGGGTTTGCGACGCCTACAGTATGATTTGAGTAGTGACCTTTCTATGCTTAATCCGTCACTGCACTGCAATTGGCGTACAATGTGTAAGGAAATATATTATTAGTGCTGTTTCTGATGCCCTAAGCCAGTGGGTCCCAATGTTGTCTGAGCTCAAACCCATCGACCAAAAACTCCATTCTTTTTTTCTTGTCCATCCATTCTCCATTCGTTTGTCTTGGTCTTGGTGTTTCTATGTATAATATGTATGTATTTACAAAAAAAAGTATTTATGTATGTCTATCCATTGCCTATTACCCATAGTACAAGCTTCTGCTTAGTTTGGGACTAGATGGTGCTGTGTGAATGTGGTAGAATATTATTATATTATTATTATTCTTGACACCCACTTGTTAGCTCGTTTATGACAAAATGGGGGCGTACATGGGAAGATAAAGGCGTAAAGGGGAGGGGGAACTTCGGTCAGCCGGTGTCACCTTATATTTCAGGACCCACTCAATGTTCGTTCGCGACCCATAGTTTGGGAAATGCTGCCCTAAGCACTTATTTAATCATTTGCTTAATAGGCTAATGCGGCACTGATTATCGAACACTATTACAATAGTTTCGATTTGTCATGCATGTTGTATACATACCTAAAGCTTGAGCGCTCAACAGACCAGACAGGTCGACTGTCCGGCTGGTAGGACCAGGTTCTTCATGTTTACTATCTTCTGTGTTCGCAGTATCTGTAAAATGTTTACAAACATCATCATCATCTCAGCTGTACATAGGCCTATTGCAAGGCTCTTCATACAGACCATCCAACCGCTGCCCATGGTCCTTCAACTCCTTCACAAGATGTGTGTTCCAAACCAAAAAAAAAAGTCATAAACCTTTACCCATTATCACTACGGAATATTACAGTAGTAGTGAATAAGAAACAATTTCAGTTTGTTGCATAAGAGTCGAAACAAAAATACTTACCTATCTGAGCCAATGAACCTTTATTGATTTTGACAAATACATGATTACAGAACGACCTTTTCATAACGTTGTTGAAAGAAATTAGGTACCTACACGACTTGTGCGTCATCATCAAAAAAGTATTTATAGTCTGTTCAAGATACGAAAAAATAAAATGTAAACAAACCATAAAATGTCGCCTTCACAACAAAAGTAGATTTAAGTTAAATACTCCAAGCGAAAGATTCAGTTACTTTTTAAAAAATACGCCTGTCCCTTCTATTTATAAATGGTACAGCATATTTATTATTTTTCCTGTATTGTTCAAATTATTATAACGAATATTTTTTTAAATGTATTAGTTATGCCAATAAACTATTTTACATTATAAACAACCTAAAAAGCCAATGATTCTAAAATGTCAATGTATTTGTTATCCCGTCAACTTATGCATTACACCCAAAATAACCATTTCGCATGACGGGGGCCATTTTTAATTAGGTCGGGTTATCCCGATCGGTTATCGTGCAAACTTATTAAGTTTGAAAATCATTGGTTTCTTTGTTAACCTTTTATTTTTTCGTATCTTGAACAGACTATAGTTAAATTGCCCATACTAGTCATCATGCAAGAGAGATAAAGTTCATGTTTACCTGGTCCCTTATACCCCAGACTGGCAGTGATGAGCGAGTCGAAGGCGTCATACTTGTTATCTTGCACTTTGTACGTTTGTTCGGACTTGTCTCCCGCCATCGACTGTATGTTGTTGCGCAGCTTCTCTTGGTAGCGGGATAACTGGACGTTCAGCCTAGAATGTAGAAAATAAATACTTATCAAAATGTTGTTTAAAATAAATTATAGCTACTGAAAAACCACACTCTAAATAGTTTGAAACAAAAATTACTCACATTAATAATGCTGCGTATAAACTATGAAATATGTCGACTAGGTATTCAATAAAACAAACGAAATATATTTGTTGGTCTGGTATAGGGTTTGATGCCTAATGAGAATTCTATCTTTTGTACATACATACATACATACATATCGTCACGCATTTTATCCCCGAAGGGGTAGGCAGAGGTGTATTTCTACACCCACTTTTCGCCAGATATACTTTAGTCCCACGTAATAAGGGGCGAGCCTATTGCCGTACCGGGCACATTTCCAGACTCCGTGCTGCTACTGAGAATTTCGTGACAGAAAAACCCAATAACACTGCCCGACCCAGGATTCGAACCCGGGACCCCGGGACCCACGCGCACATTTATGCCGCGAGACCAACGAGGCAGTCGTATAGGGTTTGATGTCGAGTTTTCCGTCTCTACGCAAAGATGGTATTTGCATCGTGTTATCCCTTAGTCGCCTCTTACGACACCCACGGGAAGATAGGGGGTGGTGACACTTGTATTCTATGCCGTCAACCACACGGTTGTCTAAGATTGTTTAGTGTATTTGGATTACGGCCGGTCTCCAATATTTGATCTATCCATGAATTTGGCTACTAGAGATTCATATTTGACGTAAGCTCTAAAAGCTTAGCGTAAGCTTTGACGTAAACTTTGTATTCCTAATTAGGAATGAGGGTGTTTGAATTTTTTTCTTCCACAAGACGGCGTTTCATATGCGTCAGGTCTAAACGCTGTCTAGACACGTACACACAAATGCAACAAACAAACACATATGTACCAAAGTATAGGCGCTCTGGCACTTTTGACAGGATTCCGGACCTGTCACCTCAGTGCTGCCGCCTGGTGGGCGTCATTTCAGAAAACCCTCGTTGGATGGATAATAATCCGTCAGCCGTCACCATACATAGAATAAACTTATCAGCTGTTAATAGACGTTGCAATCAAATACTCTTAAGAAGCGTGCATATTCCTTTTTAAAATGTCAGCAACGCACTCGTGAACCTTCAGGCTTTGCAGGTGCCTATGGGCGGCGGTGATTACTTACGATCAGGTGATCCGCTTGCACGTTTGTCTTCTTATGCAATAAAAAAAGCTCTTTATAAGCTAAAAAAGTCGTAAAAAACGTACCTATACAGAACATCTTTGAGCGCCTGCATATCTTTCTGTAGCCTGGCATTGTGTTCTCTGGCTTGGTTCACTATGATCTGTCGACTGCTGCAGCTCATGCATACCTCCACCAGGGGAATTGCTGTGGGTGGTTCGAGCTCTGAAACAAATAATTTGGCACGTAAAATGGCAGTTATTATGGAGAAAACTATAATCAGCCAAATCTCTTCGAAACCGGCGAGAACTAATGAAAAGATAATTAAAGCAGAGGAAGCGCGTTCTGATGTATCTGCCTACCCAAACGGGCAAGAGGTGTAACGCATCGATTTTATCTCGCATTACATTGCCACCAATGTGCCTAATATTCGTAAACTTATTTGGTATTAATCGATTTTTCGACGATAATTTAGTATCTGTGGGCATAGATTTTTATAACTTTTAATTGTCTTTAGTTTTTCGACGACGGTGAGCTGTCATCCGGCTGTCATTTGGCTGTCAAGCACTTACACCCTGAGGTCCGCGACGATGATTTGGTCGCGAGCTTGAATTTTTTTTATATCATGGATTGGCTCGCCCATCCATTAAATTAATTTAGTAAGAAGTTTTAAATGGATTAAGGAGCCATGGGACGATTCGTTACTTTATAAATTTTTGACCAATATGGTAAGATTTGCTGTATTGTGAAATCATGTCGGATCGTAAGATGTCGTTTTTCTAAATGTAATCGTATGTCTTTTTGGCTTATTTCAGACATAAATAATCTTAAAAATGCCTCTGGCGCTGTTACCAATCGCTTGATTGTCTTTATTTGAGGATAAAACGGTGAGTTTGTAATATTTAGAACGTTAGAATAAACTCCATTTTGAATAGTGGTTTTGCTAAAACGAAATGTTTTCTCGGTGTTACAGCGGATCTGCTGCCGCGTTTTTATCTCTCCTATTAATTATTTTCCTCTAAATTGGAGTCATTTTACCACTGATGGCTTTCGCTCATCGTGGATGTGCACGCTGTGGCACCGCGCTGTAGACGTGACAACGTGGAAAATTTTGTAACATTTTATTTTATTTAACTTTGGACGAATGCAGGTAAACCATATTTACTTATTTGCATCAGGACGCAGCCTCGAATTCAACCCGATCTCGAATTCAAACACGATAGCCTCGTTTAAATTTTGTTAGATAACCTTAAACACTTTCATTATTACAATGTTTTGGCTAGTTTACTTGTAATTTGCTAAAATTCATAGTGATAAATTGCTATCGACCATATAAAATTGTTTGTTATAATCTCTCGGTCAAGGTCATCTTGCTTTGTGATTAAAAAATCTATGTTCTATCACTGATTTATCTGGCATTTCAATTCAATTTAATTTAATTTAAGATTGCATCAATGGCGCACGAAATATATTTAAATTTTACTCTTAAATTTGTAATTTTGGTGCAATCCTGTTAAGTCTTCAAGAAACTATGATAATGGTAATAAACAACTGTTAAATCCACCTGCTAGTTTCATTTATATTATCTATTTTTAAGGTTGTGTACCAACACACCTATATTTTTTTTTTATATTACAGAGGCTATAAATGCATTATTTAATGAATGAAAATTTTCGCGTTACTGACTGACTGACTGATAACATAAAGCTGACACAGCCAAAACTATTATTTAGCAGCGCACTGCTGCTGCAGCTGGTAGCTGAAATTTAGCATGTATGTTCCTTGTACAGGTGCACTTCTTCTTCTTTCTCTTAGCGTTATCCCAGTTTCAGTCTGGGATCCGCTTTCTAGTCTAACCGGATTTTGGCTGAATATTAGCTTTTCCACGGAGCGACTGCCTGTCTGACCTCCGCAACCCGAAGGGATAGCGATATTCCATGGTTTAGACTAGTGTCAGTTTATTTAGAAGGTACTGACGCCCTGTAACGACTGTCAAAAATCTTCATGACAACCGGGACCGACGGCTTAACGTGCTCTCCGAGGCACGGGACAAGCGATAATTAACAATTTAATACGCACATAACTCCGAAAAGTCATTGGTGCGCACCGTGGATTCGAACCTGATACCCTCTGCATGGCAGCATGTTGGCATATCCACTCGGCTATCGCTGCCTGCTGTCCTTGTAGAGGTGCACTAAGATGAGATTTTCGAAATTCCCACGGGATCGCTAAGAAATCTGCAGATGTAGCTGGGCAGCATCTAGTAATTGATATAAATATTATGTGCGTCTCTGTATACTCGTGAAATCTGGTACTAGGCTCTGAAATGCGAAGTTTAAATACATACAACTAAGATAATGATAGTATGTCGATGATGAGTGTAAGAAGTAGGCACAACCTAATCTTTTATTTTCAAATATTTGTTAGTAGATAAATTAATACTGTTGACTTTTATTAAGCTTTTAAAGTCTGTACTGTGGAGCAGTGTTGGCAAAAAGTTAATCTGATTAACGATTAAAAACTTAATCGTGGCTTTTTCGATTAAAATTAATTAATCATAATCAAAATTTTGCTGATTACGATTATTAATCGTAATTATTAATCGTTAATCACGATTAAAAATGTATGATTAATATAGTAGGAACAAGTTTGATAATAAAGAAAGTAGATGACCAGATTTTTTTATTTGAGTATTTATTAAAATCACAGCAATCGAATAGTCATTATAATAGGTACATAAATTTAGTAATTAAAATATTGAAAAAAAGTATTTAGTTCGGTAAATGATTTAAATTATATTTCATACTCACTCTTTTCTCAAATAATTCGTCTGATTTCTAAATACAGTTTAGTTTGTAGTTTGTTTGTCTGTTAAGTAGCGCCAACTAGCATCTACTTTAGCTCAAAACATATAGGCTAAGTAATTTTTTTGCTTGGTATTAAAATACTTTAATCTGCTTAATCAAATTAACGATTAAAGATTAATGATTAATTTTATTAATCGCGATTACAATTATTATTTTAATTGAGATTAATTTAGTCAAGATTAAGTTAAATCTGATTAAAATTAATCAAATTTAATAATCGATTGAAAAATAAATCGATTAATGCCAACACTGCTGTGGAACAATTGACTGCTCTAGAGCCGATCCAAGCTGTGGAATAAGGACATACTTGTCATAAAAATGTATTTTCAAAAGCTAAAATTGAATCCCATTTAACTTGAACGATTTTACCAATTTGTTAGAGTTTCTAACAAGACGAGTACAGTAAATATTTGTAAAAAGTAAGATATTTTAAGTTGTATTACCTCTAGCAGGCAGCTCATACTGCTTCATTTTCTCTTCTAACTCTTTCTTCCTTAACTCCAATTCTTTATATCTCTCCCTCTCTTCTCTGACCACCTTCTTACACTCTTCTGCATACTTAAGAAGTGTGTCATACTGACTCTTGAGCTGGTCATTCTCTTCTGCAAATAGCTTGTTGTATTCTAGCACAGATTTCAGTTTATCCTTTAACTTTGATATTTGGGAGTCTTTTTCTGATAACTGAAATTACAAAAACAGATTATTATACTTAACAATCAATTACTTACCTTTAAAATAACTGATAACATATCAAATGCTTTGCAATTAATTCATTCATTTGCGATGACATGACCACTGATATAGTATAGAAGGAAACCTAAAATGTCAAAATATATTATTTTGTATAGGAAGTATCACTTTTATCTTTAAAATCTTGGTTGACTGCCTTTACGGGCATTAAGTCCGCCTTTGTACAAATATGTTGTTTTGTGCTTGAAGCACAGGGGCTGATTTAGCAGCTTTCAGCCCCTGTGCTTAGCGTTTGTGGTCTATGAGAAGGCCTTTGACTCCATCGAAACCTGGTCTGTGCTGGAGTCTTTGCAACGGTGCCAAATCGATTGGCGGTACGTCCAAGTGCTGAGAGGTCTGTATGACGCTGCGACTATGACCGTCCAAGTACAGAACCAGCAGTCTGAACCTATCCACGTGCATCGAGGTGTGAGACAAGGGGATGTTGTCTTCCCCAAATTGTTCACAAATGTAATGGAGGCTATGTTCTAGACGCTGCACTGGAAAGGACGCGGTATTAACATAAACGGCGAGTACCTCTCACACTTAAGATTTGCAGACGATATCTTTATCGTGGCTGAAACCGTGCAAGACTTGCAGTATATGCTGAGCAGCCTAGCTGATTCTTCTGCTCGCATCGGTCTCCGGATGAACTTGGATAAAACCAAGATAATTTTCAATGAACATGTCTCTCCGGAACCGATTATCCTAAATGGGGTCCCTCTCGAAGTTGTTCAGGAGTACGTCTACCTTGGGCAAACCTTGCAGTTGGGTAGAAACAACTTCGAGAGAGAGGCTTGCAGAAGAATACAGCTAGGCTGGGCGGCATATAGGAAACTCTGTCGAGTCTTTTCGTCATCCCTACCGCAAAGCCTTAAGACAAAAGTCTTCAACGAGTGAGTCTACCCGTTATGACTTACGGTGCCGAGACGTGGACACTGACGGTGCGTCCGTAGTAGTAGTCCACCAATTTAAGGTCGCTCAGCGAGCTATGGAGAGGACTATGCTCGGAGTTTCTCTGAAGGATCGAATTCGTAATGAAGTGATCCGACAGAGAACCAAGGTAATCGACATAGCTCAGAGAATTAGCACGTTGAAGTGGCAGTGGGCTGGTCAGATCTGTCGCAGAACCAATAACCGATGAAAAAGCCAAGGCGCGGTCTCCACTCTAGAACACGACTAGTGTTCTAGAGTGGAGACCGCGCCTTGGCAAACGTAGTGTAGGACGCCCTCCGGCTAGGTGGAGTGACGATATACGCAAACTGGCTAGCAGCGGCTGGACACGAAGAGCCGAAAATTGGCCTCAGTGGCGTGCCATTGGAGCGGCCTATATCCAGCAGTGGACTACGGCAGGCTGATGATGATGTGCTTGAAGGCTTTAATAAAAAAAATTAAAAAAGATCGAAGTCCGCTTTAACTTCAAAATATTTAATGGGTATGGCAAAGGTCATTAAAAATCTTATCTTCCATCTTCTATATCTTTCTATATATTAAAAGAATTTGTGTTTTATAATACGAGTCGGCCAGCTCGTTCTACCCAACCGATTCGCATGATTTTTTTAAAAATAAAAGCTCTCGCTGCATAGATTTGTCATCAAGCATTAGAAATTACCTAACTTGCACATTCATCAAGTTATATGCAAAAACAGTTTTCTCCCATACATTTTTGACGTTTTCGTAGCCGTAGTCAATGATTTACTGCTTCTATATATCTGGTTCTCATTGAGGTAGGCGTTTCTTTATAGGCCTACTAGAGGACGCCAGCAGCTACGCCTGCATTTTTTTTAATTTACCTGTTTTGGCCGATCCCGTGGGAATTTCGAGAAATCCCTTCTTAGTGCACCCCAAGGAACATACATGCCAAATTTCAGCTTCCTGCGTCCAATAGTTTCGGCTGCAGCGTGTCTGTCAGTCAGTCAGTAACGCAAGGATTTTATATATTAAGATAACACGCGCTGAAAAGAGCTCTTTCATTTGATGTATGCTCATTTAAATTGGGTAAGTTTGAAGTAAGATAGGTGTGGACATTGAACTTATTTTTCAATATTTTCCTATAAATTTCTTAAGATTCCATTGCTTTCTCTCTACATGGACGGTTCTAAATTCAAAAATATTTTTATGGCACCTCATAAGTTCCTTGCGGTAACTGCCAGGAAAAACCGTTAAGCCTCCTTAAGGTGACCTTGCCTTACTTTCATACGGGTGTGAGTGTGGTGGTGTGTAAAATTATACCCGATGTTGGTAAAATTATCACTATAGTGAATTATCGCTGATGACAGGTAATATTCCCCGAATGTTACCAGTTAACCCTTAATATTGGGTGAACTGATCTCTGATGTTGAGGAATTTTCCCCCTTTTTTTTGTATCGCGATGAAATCCTGTTACGGGCTGTCCCTCAAAGGGACCCCTCCGCAAACTCTGTACCGAGTTTGGGGCAGGTGGAGGGGGGTAGTATGGCTCGGCTCTCCCCCCTAGATGTTCAGGGGGCATACCCACTAAAACACCGCAATGTTCCTCTATCGACCCTCATGACGAGGTCGCGGTAACGACGTTAGTATACCCGCGACCCGAGGAATTTTCCCTAAATGTAGTGAAATTTCCGCCTAATGTTGGGAAAATCAACCCTACAGACGGGTAAATTACGTTTTATGTTAGGAAAATTTTTGTGTTTTTAAATTACGGACTTTCTTCAGACATCTTAATTTTTTTTATGTAAAACATATAACAGCGGTTCATAGTACTATCAATGAATACAGATTTACATAATAGAAGCGCATTTCTTATGGATTTCGTGTGCCGATTCCAAGTGGCGTGTTGGCGGTTGTCAGTGTAGTACGTAGTTGGCGCCGTATGCGGCGCTGGCGTCGATCTCCGTCTCTCTTGCTCTCGTCTTAATATATAAAATCCTTGCGTTACTTACTGACTGACAGACACGCTACAGCCGAAACTGTTGGGCGCAGGAAGCTGAAATGCTGAAAAATTGTCATGTATGTTCCTTGGAGACCGTAGAGGTGCACTAAAAAGGGATTTCCCGAAATTCTCACGGGATCGGCCAAAACGGGTAAATTTAAGAAATAGCAGGCGTAGCTGCTGGCGTCCTCTAGTAATTTATAAAACACTGACACTCACCTGTACAACATTTTCCTCACACCTTTCCATGAGAGAGGTGATCAGCTGTTCATACTTCTTAGTAAGCTTTCTCTTCTGTTCCTTAAGAAGAGACTTTCCTTCTTTCGTTACTCTGGGTGATGAAATAGCGATGCCCTGCATTGTACGCTTTCTTGGTGGCTTTGCAGGTTTTTCACCTTTGATTGAAAAAATATCATATCATTCAGCTAATTCTTTATCCTTAAAGTCCACCAATACATACATAGACTCACGCCTGTTTTACCCGAAGGGGTAAGCAGGTAAGTCCACCAATACAGAAAATGTATCTGCAGAAAGATTATAAAAATAATCTGACTGACATAAATTAGATGCCTGTTTGAGGGTTATACATGTAAATGTAGAATCTTTAAGTAATGATTTTATAAAATTATTATTTTTACGTTCATAAGCGTCACATTGTGACCCAAATGAATAAAGGATTTTGACTTTGACTTTGACATGGTAGAGAAAGGCTAGGGAAGGCTAAGGCACAATAAAGGAAGAGTATAGGAAAACACTGTGAAATGCAGAAAATAGAAAAGCTTTAGAAACATTTTGAGCAATTCTTTGAGAAACATGCGGCAATTAGTTATTTTATTTCTAGATTAAATTTTACAAAATATTTACAATTGGAGGATTTGGGTTGACCCTATGGTACACATACCATTATTCATACTTTAATTACTTGGTCTTACTGTACAGGCTTCAAAACTGAATAGAATGACATTCGATCATGGCTGAGCGACAAAACACAGCATAAAATTATAGTTAAAAGCATGACCTAATAAAAATAAGGCCTGTTCACTTCGTTGACAGCATGCCACAGGACAAGCAAAATGACGTCACCATCACCACGGTACAAAAATATGAATTTTTGTACCCTGTGGTGATGGTGACTACACTAAATCATAGACAATTATCAGATTTGCGCAGGCCTTATTTACTTGGGTCATAGTTGATTGAATCAGGCGTTACTTGGCAGAACTCCATTGTAACCTAGTGGAAGGAAAGGGGAACCCACCACGCACCCTTGAATTGACCAGCACAGCTATTGCAATAGAAAAAGGTACAATAAAAAGGGTAATACCAAACTCCTCTGAAAGGATAAGGGATATAGGAATGGTATGTGTTCCAGGAAGATACCTGACTTGCAGTATCCCGCTGTATTTATTTATTTTTACAGATTATTCTTCAACATGTGTTTTGCCTCTGCACGAGGCATCCTCAGGTGCAATGGGCAACAACTGAGCCAGACTAAGGCTCAGTTGTTGCCCATTCATTCCTATATCCCTTATCCTTTTAGAGGAGTTTGGTATTGTTAACCTTTTTCTATTGCAATAGTTGGAGTGGTCAATGCAAGGGTGAGTGGTGCGTTCCTCTTTCCTTCGATTAGGTTACATGGGTCATGGTTAAAATGGCAGCCTAACCAAAGACTACACATTAAAAATTTAAAGCTACATACCTATCACATCTCTAGGATCCTCATACATTGGATTATCATCTGTAAAGTCCTTTTCCTCAGTTAACCTGGACTCTGTTCTTCTAGCAACCATATCCAGTATGTCCTGTCTCATGCTAGCTCTCCTCAGCGGGGCAGAGATGTCAAACTCCTTGTGTTTCTGGGTGAAGTTCCCTGATAATGTCAGCTTCTCAGGCGAGAAAGTGGCTGAGCATGTCTTTGAGACTCTTCTAAGACTTGATGGCTGAAAAGATTTTTGATGTTACTCATGAATATAACTTGCTGACCTGACAAACATTGTTCTGTCATATAAAAAAAATCTTCATTATATAGCATTATGAAATTTACTTTTAAGCCTTTGCTCATACCTACCACAAAAAAACAATACCATAGATATCAATAAATCAATATTACAGGCGCAGCAATAGGAAAAACTGTGTGAATGATGTATTTGTAGGTAGATAGACTGTTACTTACTCTAAGTAAAGTAAGTCTCAAAATACTGGTGTTCAGTCAAGTTTTATAAATAACTAGATGAGCCCACAGTTATACCTGCATTATATAGGGCTTCTGCTTCACACCAGTGGTCATAGCATGATGTTATACAGCCTATAGCCTTCCTCAATCAATTTGCCATCCAACACAAATCATTATTCGAATTGGGCCTGTAGTTCCTCAGAGTAGTGCATTTAACCAAACAAACTCTTCAACTTTATTATATTAATATAGATCTTACTTAGCTTTTCAAGGAGCCAGGTGAGGTTTTTAAGTATTTAATTGGAATATTCAAAACACACAGAATAAGTAAGTACCTAAATTGGCACAGTCCGATTTCAAAATCACAAAATAAGAAAAGATGAATCTAAAGCAAGTTTTATCATACAAGCTTTGAAACTACAGCCAAGTAGATAATAGACATCTGATTTCGAACCTGCATTGCGACAATAGCAGAAGGTAATATATATAATGCAAATTGTATACTAAACTTGACTATTGCAGTCCTGGGCCATTGCCAAAATGGATAACTACTTATCACATATCTACACATACCTTAAAAATACTGCCATCCATCATCAACTTCTCAACATAAATAAAATCTTCTCAGCCATTATATTCTTCGATATAAATGTAAGACAATTGTAAAGTAAGCTCTTCATAAAACAAATGCCTTCACACAAATTTATAACATATCATTGAGTGCGTATACTAAAATTATTAAACAAAGGCAATTTATCAAACTTGATAACTGGGTCACTAGAACAACTCAATAAAAAATTGAGCGAAATAAACCAATTTTCGCCCATCTATTGATAAAACTTCGGACAAAGTTTTGGCAATCATTTTTAGACGAGCTGTAACAAAAATACAGGCTGTATGTCATGCACACGTGACGCAAGTAATCCACCTTTACGCAATTACTTGATCATACAAAATCTTGTTGTTACGATAATTATATTTTTAATGATTGATTTATTTGTTCCTCGTTAAATTTATTGTAAACATTGCACCGGCAGTTTGACATTATGGTTGCTATAGTAACCAAGGTTACAAGTACAAAAATTAAGCGTGCACAACTTTTTTTACCATTACCTTGATACCATTTTATGAATAATAAGCATAACTTAAACTATAAATTAGTATCCTTACTTTAAAACTTAAACTATAAATTAGTATCCTTACTTTAAGAAGCATAGCTACGCATTTTGCTCAATTCTCAATTGGCGATGCAAAGATTATCCGCGCGCCTCTAGCGGCGAAATCTAGAAGTTGCCGAGGTACGACTCTTTTGACAGCTTACAACTTTGAGTCGAGGGCGAGGGCCTCGACTCAAACGTCTCAAACTTGCTGTCGATGCTGACGTTGACGAGCGCGTCCTCGCCGAAGTTACATAGTACAAAATGTGTATATTACCTGACTCTTAGCCCGTATGCGCACATGTCCGACGACAGGCGAGTTAGGTTTATGTAGAGGCGCGCAGGCGTCTCGATGCCGAGGTTGGCAAGCGCGTCCTCGCCGAAATAACATAGTACAAAATGTGTATATTGCCTGACTCTTAGCCCGTATGCGCACATGTCGGACGACAGGCGAGTTAGGTTAGCCTCGACTGGCTACTTTGAGAAAAGAATATATTATATCTGTGCGAGGCTATGATGGTAAGTGTAAAGTGTCCTGTAATTGTATTGAGGGCTGTGAAAGAGTCGTACATGAATGACTTTTAAATTTCGCCGCTAGAGTCGCTAGTTAGAATCTTAGCATCGCCAATATGATATGAATTAAAAAAACAAACTCGCCGAATATTATTCTCACAGATATGAGAAGTAGTATCAGATAGAGCGCATTCGTCCAACTAAGTGTGGCACGTTGACAGCTATGTGTGCGTGACCTTTGGCGACTGGCACTGTACGGACACGCGCGTCTATGTGTGTGAAAAGTTGCCAGATTATGAATAATCTCCCAGTATTTTGCATATAGTTATGTAATATTCTTATATTCATTTGCGGTTTTTAAGAATTTACCATGGATTTAATTAATGCTTTTATAAATACATTTCTTAAATGTAGGTACCGAGTTAAGTTTTAACTACTTCGTAAATCTGTACATATAAAATCATTGCGTTACTGACTGACTGACAGACAAGCTACAGCCGAAACTACTCGGCGCATGAAGCTGAAATTTAGCATGTATGTTTCTTGGGAACCGTAGGGGTGCACCAAGACGGGATTTCTTGAAATTCCCACGGGATCGGGCAAAACGAGAAATACGAAAATATGTGCGTGCGAAGCCGCTGGCGTCAATAAGTTGAGAAATAAATAGTATGTATGTACACACGCCACCAAGTCAAGCTAAACAGTTGCTGTACGATTTTGATACTTATTCCCTACGCCATAAGTATGTATGTACACACGGCGCCAAGTCAAGCTAAACAGTTGCTGTACGATTTTGATACTTATTCCCTACGCCATAAGTATGTATGTACACACGGCACCAAGTCAAGCTAAACAGTTGCTGTACGATTTTGATACTTATTCCCTACGCCATAAGTATGTATGTACACACGGCACCAAGTCAAGCTAAACAGTTGCTGTACGATTTTGATATTTATTCTTTACGCCATAAGAACGGTGCAAAGGACAAAGTGTATAAGCTTGACGAGTAGCAGGGTGTACACGAATATTTGGATCGTTTGGGGATCGAACTCAAAAAAATATTATGTAAGGTATACACTAATGGAAATTGAAATTCTATTACTATATTTATGAGAAAGAAGATATATCTACAATATACTTTTATAATACGGTAATGTATTTTTCATTAACATGACAATCATTATCACATAATCAATTGACAGGTGCATTTTCCCTAATTCAGGCAGAACGGCGTCGACAAAAACTGGCAACACTTACATATTTCTTGCACAAATACGAATTTTATCGAAATTAAATTAGGAAACAGTCAAATTATCAATAGTTACCTGTGAAAAGATATTCCATTTTCCTGTTTTTGTTTTTAGGAACAACTTTTACAGTGTTTAAGAACACAAGACGGCATTTTGAGAATTTAAAAGTTGAAGTGATCGTGACGCGTGAACTGTACGATGCTTCGTAGCGCACTGAGACGAGTTTGTATTCGCTTTTCAATTTTGTATTTGCTTTAGTGGCCGCACGCAACTGTGCCGCGCGTTCCATCTGATACCTTCTCATATCTGTGATTATTCTTATTTAAAAAATATTATGAATTCCTACAAGATGTTATAAGAAGAATAAATATAGTTGAGACGATAAGACCATTCAAAATCACGTAAAATTAAAAGGACATAAGTAGCTGAACGCTGCTGAACTACTTATGTATGTTATGTATGTAGCTATACCGATATTTATTTCGAGTTTAGCAAAATTATAACTTCAATGCGACCTGTTCAAATAATAAAAAAACATTCCTCGGGCTTGGCACGCAACTATAGGTAGGTACTAAAAGACCAGACTATACCAGTATATAATTATCGTCTTTAGTGTATAGGCACATGGGGCCCGTGTCCTGGAACAGATCCTCAATGAGTGACCCCATATCAACTACTTTATTGTCTCAAACTATGCTCATTAGAAATAAAAGTAAAGTAGTAGTGCCGGCAACCCGACTAGAGAAAATAAAAAAAACTTTCAACAGCCAATGTGTGTGCTGTTACTCTGTTACACTGTTATTTAAGGCTACTGCTCCGCTCCCGTGGCGAACAGCGTGTTGTTATTTATCCTATAGCCTTCCGCGATAAATGGGCTATCTAACACTGAAAGATTTTTTCAAATGGGACCAGTAGCTCTTAATTTTAGCGCGTTTAAGCAAACAAACATACAAACAAACTCTTCAGCTTTATATATTAAAGTATAAGATTACATATTATCATAATGAAATGTAGTGACTTAGTAACTTAAACCGTATTAGGCTGAAACCAAACGAGCGTAATTTTGTGAGTCGTGAGTCGCAGAATTTCGGTTGCAGAAATTCTGCTGCATTCGGTTTCATAGAAAAGTCCTATTTGATTCACACGGCGACACAAAATGAGTTACTAACAACAATAGACTTTCTTTCTGCAACCGAAATTCTGCGACTCACGACTCAAAAATTACGCTCGTTTGGTTTCACCCTAAAACAAGACGAGGCAAAGAGTGGCCTAGCGTTACTTTTTTAGAGTTTGAGTTACTTATTAGGCATGAGATATACCTGCTACGTTCCATACCCGGCCTCACGGGTACGGGTATGGCCATGCACCCAGTACAGAAACCCAGTATTAAAATACCTATAGGTATTTTCAGGGCAGGTCTTTGACAGCTTCCTTTTGGAGGCTCTTACAGACTTTTTCATCAGTTTGATGACTCTTTTGGCTCACCCAGGTCTAATTGACATGGGGACCCGCTCTTGCCAGTTATTTAGGTTTTCAGACTATACTTTATTACTTTAAACGAGGAATACATACCTATATATTTAGATAGAGTTTGGCTTCGTAAGTTTATCTACATAGTTAGATTGCCCGGGAAAACGCCACAAAAAATGACAATTTCTTAAATTGTAAGAACTTTAAAAAACATCAAAACAGTTCAAAATAAAATTGTCGACCTAAGTACAAACACCTTATAGCTATCATCTTATATTTTCATCCACTCTAAAATCACCTCTATCTTCTTAAGCGAACAATCCTTTTTCGTCAAAAGTCATTGAAACACTGCTCTCTAACATTATTTACGCAATTAACTTCTTTATCATGAATGAACTGCCGCCGTCGGCGTCGCCCCGCCGCCGCGCCGTACCCGACGAGGCGGGCGCTAGCGGCTCGGGGCGCGGCGCGGTGTCGAACGTAGACCGGGTACAACTTATGATCAGGTATAGGTACGTACGGGCCGGCGGTACTGTCATGCGATGTGCGACTTCGTTCGGCGCGAAGTTCGTACAATACCTATCGGGTACGGTTCGGGTCTCTACCGTACATACCCGGTATGCGTACTGCCATGTTCATACTGGGTATTTATACCTGTACCAGTATATACGCATCATCCCTATTACTTATTCTTCTCGCAAGGAATTTTCTCAATGCTCAATGATGTAAATACGCATTTAAATTAAAGATACATTTTTAATATTGATATATGTATATAACTTTTTGGTGTGTCCAAAGATTTAAAATTTTCATGGAAATAAAAATATTGACACATATTTATTTCCATGAAATTTTTTTGTTGTAGTGCACCCTTGCGGTCCCCATAGACGAACAAAAAGAACAGACAGAGCACGCCCTACATAACGTTTGAAGCCAAAACAGCAGCAAACCAGTTGCGGGGCAAACCATTTGCTGTAAATACACTAGCCACGCACACAAACGCAGTACACTAGTAAACAAACAATAAGTTTACCAAAAATATGTCGTCGTGTGTAGTTCAACTGTGCAAAAACAATTCAGAAGTGAAAATAATACTGAAAGAATATCGTTTCACAAGTAAGTATTTAGATAACAGCACTTTTGTATTATTGTAAAATATTTTGAAGTTATTGCCGGTAAGACCATAAACAAAACCAAAGTACCGACTGGAGAATGTTGCCAGTAATTAATTTACTAAATTGGTAGGCAGGCTCTTTAAATATAAGATTTAGAAAAGTATTATTTGTTTAGACGTTGGCCAGTAATAATAAAAAAATGTAGTTCTAGCTCATTCCGTTTAAATGTAATTTAACTAACGGCCATTTTCAATATTCGATCCATACAGGGATTTTGAGATTCGAGATTCGTGTTTGACATATTTGGTATGGAGCTTATGTCAAAAATGAATCTAAAATCTACAGATATTTCTATAGATCTAATATTGCATTCCGTAGTAAAATTAGTAGGTATATCGCGATAGAATCCGTAAACCGTAGTTTGATTTCAATGAGAAACATACAACTCATAATTATTATGGTTTTATATACCTATCCAATGAACTAGTAAAATATTGGTTGACCATGTTCTGCATAATAAATTTATAATGTGTATAATTTGAGCATGTTACACGCTTTTCTAATGACGATTTTTATTTGATTTAGAGTGATAACTACACATACATGAAAATGGTACCAACTATGTTAACGATAGTGTATAAAACTTAATTGTTTATTAAAACATTTTAAAATCAAAATGAATAAAATAAATATATATTTTAATAAAATTCTACTTTTGTTATTTTTATTGCATTTTATATGATAATTTTCTACAATTTAGACCTTTTATAAATGATGTGTGGCAACACTTTTCACTAACACATCTAAATAAACATGGCTTCAATTGCTTGTTCAGGATGACGTATCTCGTAATTTTCCTTCATCTAAGGCGGTCCCTAAAATATATGCAAAGATATTTCAATAAGCAAGTATTTTATATTTACAAATATCGACTTTATCGTAGATCGTATCAGTTTTTCCAAGATCAAAATTCACTATGCCAGTGGCGGCAGTAGCGTCAGTGGCAAGACATGTTATGAATTATACCTCCAAGATTATTATTGTTTTATTTAAAGGTATTACGATGGGGAATTACAGCGCTTCGCAGTTCGTATTTGAGGGGTATAGAATCAAATTCAGCTAAATCCGCACTAGGTTCATTTTTAAGCTATGAATGCCATTCGAATCTTTATACGGAATTCATTATGTTTACGATGTCATTTACTATCAAAATCAGCTAAATACGAGCGTAAATCTATGACAAAGTATCTAGTTATAATCAAAGATAGCTATATCCTGCATCGTTAGAAACAAATACAGCTTAAATCGCGACTGACCAATCACAGCCTGTCATTTCGTAATTTCATTATAGCGGCTGTCATAGTAAACTGCGCTTACGTCTCTCTGATTTTTACTGTAATTTAAAAATTTCTTGTATAATTTGATTCTAAAAAAGGCGGTAAACGTGCTATAAAAACTATAATGGAAGTGCCAGTAACAGAAGCATTATTGGGGAATAGCAGAAAACGTCGTAGACATCCAGAGAATTGGAAGGCAAATACTGCAAAAATTGACCAGTACGTGCAGATTAGTGATGTACCCCCACACTAAATTATAAGTTGATTGTTAAATTAAATGTTAAGTAGGATTTAATTAATAATTTTTCTGTATTTCCATTATTAATGTTATAACATCCCTAGTTCTGTGACGTCATATTTTTTTACTGGAATCAAATGCATCTATATCCCGTACGGTGACTATCTAAGTCAGCTAAATCCACCACTTAGAATCAAATGCAGCTAAGTGATTTAAACATTAGTGAATAAATACTGTTTAACCAATGGGTTATTCGAATCGTTGTGATTCAATGGTAGCATTTAAAGCACCCTTCAAGTACAGCTATTTCTTTCATGGTTTTGCCAAAAGAAATCTAAAATAACTAATATTTTTGTTTTATGACACAAAGCATTACACGGATTTAGCTAACTTTGATTCTATACGCCTCATTTAATTTTTAATCTATAACATGGCAACACTTATCAATATCATGGAAGATCATGTTTGGTGACATCTACTGGCTGTATTAGTTAGGTACTAAAACGATTAGTTCATATCATGTTTCATAGATGGATTTAGTCGTACCAATAATAATATTAGACGGCAATATTTGAAACACTTTCAGGTCATTGTGAAACGTACGAGAAAGTTCTCTTAAATTTAGTCGGCTAATACCCAGCGTGAGCATGCGTGAAAACAGCTGAGCGATAACAGCGACTTGAAGCGGCCAACCGACGAACTAGGCAGTCGCATCATGTCTGCCCGCCGGTCCGGTGTATGATGCTTGGCGGCTTTGATAACCTCTAAAACAGTTTGTTGTTACTCCGTCCCCTGAACCGGAGTTCCTTATAATTGATTTTACATTTGTTTTAGTAACTGCTTAGTTATTATTGTTTAAGTGTTGCATAATAGTGAATTATATCAGTGTATTTGTTGACCGTTGGATACGCACTTGCTGCTGTATCCTTGCTGGCGTTTATCGATTTTCATTTTACAATGAACGTAACGTTTTGTTTACTTATTACTGGCTCGTAATATTTTGTATAATATCATGTTCGTTATGTGCATAATTCGACGATAGTGCTGTGAATTGTGATCGATTCAAGTATGTGCGAGAGTTCGCGCGAGACTTTGTGTTTTGGATGACAGAAAAATGGAATTTGAGAACGATTTCAGCTTGAAAGAATGGGCGAAGGACAAGCCTTTGTCCATTCTGCAGTTGGACCCGGCAGACCGTGCAGTTCTAAGGATAGCAGGTTGGTTACATGCCTATGATTTGGGCCTCCATAAGGGTGGTGTACGGAAGAGCAAATTACATTTATTACGTCCTTGTTTTTTTCATATAAATCGGGTCATGTTATCGTTCACAGCGATAATGACGACAGTTAAGATTAATGTTTGCAGTGTGAACTTGATAAAATGCGTGTTGTGTTACCTATTATAACATTATCTACCTTCTTGTTTACTTTCGCGTCTACGTTTCAGCGCCTGTCCAAGTGTTTTTTTTTCGCGTGATCACGATTCTGAACGGCCTCGCATACCTAGGTTTTCACTTTCGTATAATTGTATAATGTTTTTCGCGTTAGTATAATATTTTTCTGTGTACAAATCAAGTTATCGCATGCCGGTCGTTAACCATAGTTAAAATATGTAGGTATAGCTTATAACGTGTAGAATGTCATCGTGTGACTTTCTCATGGCATGGTGTATTAAAGTTATGTTATTATTTTTGTTTTGCCACCGGGCGCTGGAGAACTTCCCATGGATTTTTTGTATGTATTGTATAGACGCTAGCCGTATGCCATTATATTGTGACTAGAGGACGCCAGCAGCTACGCCTGCATTTTTTTTTTAATTTACCCGTTTTGGCCGATCCCGTGGGAATTTCGGGAAATCCCTTTTTAGTGCACCCCTACGGTCCCCAAGGAACATACATGCCAAATTTCAGCTTCCTGCGCCCAACAGTTTCGGCTGTAGCGTGTCTGTCAGTCAGTCAGTAACGCAAGGATTTTATATATTAAGATAAGAGGAACGATACTTAGTAGGTAGGTATGTAACCTACGTACCTATGATTTGAGTTATCTATGACAAGATGACTAAATTGAATTATGACCAGATCAAAATTATGACCAGATTAAAATGACTTGCAAAAACTAGAACGCTAAAATAACGTTATTTACGAAGCTTCCTAGTTTCCTAGCTAAATATACTAGAATCGAGGGGGACTCAAATTGCACCACGATACACATGTCGTACTCGCAATTACGAGCAATATGCGAGTGGATCTAGCTTTAGGTTTAATTAAAACTGGTAGCAGCCAGCCAGGATTGCGATGACCGTCAAAAGTCGACGAGGGTAAAATGAACAGCAATTACAGTCCGCCTACCTACTTATCTTTAGCTGAAGACTATGATTTAACGCGCTACTAACACCATTAAACCATCAACACACATCCTTAAATCCCACTTATTGCCTGGAAACCTGAACTTACGATAATAACGTAGGTACCTATTACGTCGGTATGCAATTCAACTTACAAAACGAGCCAGGCTTTTCATTTTCCCTCCCCAACTTCTTATACCTACTGTAATACAATAATTTGATAATAATTTCTAATGCTAATGTTCTATAGCTGAAGTCCTTGTTTGTTTGAAGACGTAAATCTTAGGAACTAGGTAAGTACTGGTCCTGATAGGAAATTTCTACAAGAATAGCTTTCAGACCTGATCCCTGAAATTAACACGTTCAAACAACCTTTCAGTTTTACATATTAAACCTACCTATTAGTCTATTAATTAATATGGATGATTAAAAAGCGAATCTCACGGTCAAAGTCTAGGGTGAAAAGTATTAGGATCGTGTTATTTTATAAACAACTAGAGGATGCCCGCGGTTATACCCGCGTTATTTAAGGCTACTGCTCTGTTCCCGTCGCTCGTAGCGTGATGTTATATAGCCTATAGCCTTCCTCGATAAATGGGCTATCTAATAATGAAATTATTTTTCAAATCGTACCAGTATTTCCTGCGATTAGCGCGTTCAACCATATTAGTATAAGATATAAGATAGGCTTTGAATTTTGAAGGCAAGAATATCAAATTGTGGTCTTTTATAATATGCGGCAAAACGGTTATTTTCAAATATTTGAAACAGATAAAAAACTTCTTGCTAAACAGGTCATTCAAACCTTAAAACCTCGACCTTTAGTTGGATCGCACACCACCATCTCGCAGATGATTCAATTATGCAAGTCTCTGCTGTGCTGGATCTTAAATCTCCTGTATGCTGTATCTACTGTCAGATCTTTGGTGTCCCAATCACCCCTTCTCGCTTTAACATCTTCGTTTTCTTCTTCTCTCATTCTGTGTACACTAATTCTTTGTCACACAAAGAGTTGTTTAAAGAGTCAGTTTGTCTCCTACTGGTGGAACGTGAGGTGATGAGACGCTCTGTTACAACGGCTATTGTGTAGCTTCTGATAATATTTTCCTCGCAACAAATTACGTATCAGGCGATTTTATATTTGACTATCTCACCAGCATAACATCGACAAATTCATTAAGTACCTAGTTAAGTACCTACCCCAAGGTGCCTTGTGTTACACTTTACAAACAATTATTTGTATAACGACAATGTTCCGTGTCACCCTTTGGTTCTACCGTTCCAGCTCTCCCCCTTGTTATTCGCATACGGCATGTGTACCTGTCAGACATAGCCCTCATTTGTACCCTTATATTTATTACCTGTAAGCTCTATAACGAATAAGCATTAAGTACATTTAACCGCCGGGCAGGTGTCCCGACTGTTCCAGAATAATAGCAAACTAGCTTACCCTAACTTATTTTTCCGCATACCTGAATGTAATATCCCGTTTTAGCATACGTAAAAATATAGTGCCATCCCTTTCTAGAAAGCATCGTTTGGCTTTTGTTACCGGACGCATTGCGCCTGAACTGTTCTAAATTTAAATTCTCGAAACTTAAAGGTCAATAGACAAAAGATTGTTCGCAACCTTTGTCGCACACTTGGCACGATGGACAAGATTTCTGAATGGGCATTGTTTCCAGCAATAATAATAATTTTGCAATTTATGTCAAAATCGCAGGCTTTTGTCTTATCTTAACTTTTAACGTAAAAAAAACTATACTTAAGTACAAAACCTACAAACAATACGACAAAAGTAAAAAAAAATAACACCTTTTTGTATTTAAGGGACAGCCTTCGTTATCACATAAAGATAAAGTTAAAAGGAGATTGTATTCCTTCGTAATTAAAAGTAAAGCAGGCCTAACACGTAACCCGATAACGTTAACAGCCGACGTTCGTTACCTTTACACAAAGCTATCTTAGGAACTAGTTGGCAAGAAAATATCGATAAAACTTACACCACGCTAACGCCCTGTGTTCTGGATTTGGTAGAATACCGCAATATAAGCAAGGTAATGTAAAATTACCGTGATATAACCCTTTGGTAGGTATTAGTATAGGTACGATTAACTTTTATGAATAGCAAGTTCAATGCCAATGACTCAAGGTGTACTATTTGTCTCAGAGTTGTCAATTATTATTATAAAAATGTAACTAGGTAGGTACAAGTCCATCAATTGCAATTGCTTCTTAGATAAACAATATAAGATGCTACCGAAAACCAAATACGATTGTGATAATATGCTTAGGCGAGAGAAATAGCAATATAAGCAAGTCTTTACTTTAACATTGAAATTAAATGATTTTATCTGCTTTACATAATTATAATCACCAAACATCGACAGTTTCGAAATCAGTTTTAAGCAGTCGTGCTTTTGTTTGTTTTGGCCAATCTCCTAAATCGAATTTAGAACTGATTAACGACTGGAATTCCAAAGCGACACGCATCAATTTTCACAAACACAATACTTAATCGTTCCGTCCGCTACACATAGAGGTCTCGTCATAGAGTAGACGACCCAAGCAAAAATTCGTGCAGTCGCTAGAGAGAGAAAGAAAATGAATTTGGTTTCTCTTTTAATTTTCTAGCAACTGCACACTTCACTTACAGAAAAAGCCAATCAGATATTAGGTATGTACATACTCTTATGTACATACCTAATATCTGATTGGCTTTTTCTATTATTTGGTATCGTGTATCTCTATACACGATACCAAATAATAAGTTTCTTTCTTTTTCTATCGTCGCAACTTTTTCACATGCCTATGCTTATAGCTCTTCTGCTCTATCTGCCTTATATTACCTCTATGGTATTTGTGTTCGATATTCGAATAATATCGTTTCTTTTTTGTTATTTTTTCATTGGTAATAGACAATCCGCATCTTGCTTTCACCATTGTAGTCGGTGTTTCATTAAAATGGTGACAGTCGATTCTAATCAAGGTCTAATAACAACGATTAAGACACTATTTACTCGTTCGGAATGTTGTAGCGGGATCTTTTTAGTATTAGACTACTTAATTTTGATTTCCGATGAGATTTTATTATACTAATCATGATAAACTCGCATTAATTTTAATGTTTTGTAGAGTAAAGTCTAGAGATAAGAGAATTCAAATACTTCAAGCTTTATTTATTGCTAGCAGATTTCCACAGTAAACTGGAAGTAACCCTTAATTCGCTACGGTCTTTGGTTTAACTTGGAATATACAGTGTAGACTCAATAAGTAGATGTTTGCTTCATTGACACTTTTTATAGCCAGGTCAGGGCAGTCACACCGCAACTAACAACTAAGTAAATAGATTTAAATATTATGAAACTGCAAGTGCGAATTAATGTTAGTCGACTAATCAAAATAAGCATATTTTTGAAAAATAAAATCTATCATTTGCTAAAATCCTTCTAAACACTTACAAAAGCCGACATTGAGCGTACCGAGACTACCGGGACCTCAGACTATAGAACAATCTGAGACCGGGACACGCACTTGACCGCTTTTTTTAAACAATATTGTAGTTGTAGGTATATTAGGTAGTATACAATATTTGCTGCCAGGCAATCCAGCACGTGCAATAATTTCTATTCTGTACAAAGTTACTAGACGGAAAATGACCAAGAATATTATTTTAGTCATTGACCTTTGTTGATTGTAATTTGTAAGGGATTGTTGTTATTTGCTTGAATGTAGTTAGTGTTCCATATATTTTTCGCCTGTGTTCCGTTATAAAATAACCTTTTGTTCTATAGTCTGAGAAAAGAACTATCAAAACAGTCGCAACATGTTCAAATTTCAAAATGAGACTTTCTTCCGAATTACGAAGCGGATTACGCTAACCGTTTTATTAGTGGCTACTGGAATTACTCATAAAAGTTGATGTTCTTTTTTCAAAGTGAATGCAGCACAGTAGCAGCCAGTATTTTTTATACGCTCTACGGTGAAATACTTTCGATTTCTTCTAATGTTTATTCTTTATTATGTGGTGTGTTTTCGAACGAAACTTGCTCGGAGTTACTTTGCTGAGCTGATTTGAAGTACCAACTTCGTGACTCGATTATGCTTGCTGATTCGATTTGGATTTGTATCGTTTATTTGAGTTAGTTTTGTAAAGTCGTCGAAGCTAAATCTATAAGATAAAATCTTGAGGTAGCATTGTGCATATCTACCTATTACCTATTACGATTGTAATAAATGGTCTCGCGGCATAAATGTGCGCGTGGGATTGGGAGGTCTCGGGTTCGTTTCCCGGGTCGTAACAACACGGAGTCTGGTAATGTGCCCGGTTCGGCAATAGGCTCGCCCTCTATTACGTGGGACCTAAAAATTCATAGCGAAATGTGGGTGCAATATAACACCTCTGCCTACTCCTTCGTGGATACAGGCGTGAGTCTATTAAAAAAAAAAAAACTTAATTTGTAGACTATTGTTTAGGTAAGTAGTTGTAGAGCAAATACTCCAATTTGGCCATCATTTCGATATTGAAATAGCAGTTAACATTTTAAAATCGTGCTAGGGAATAAAATCGGCTTAGAAATCCTAAAATGAAATAGATTTCTTGTGTAACTGAAGAATTTAACACTTAATGACACCCCATCATTTTATGTCATGTCGATACATAACCTAACCAATAGCCGTTATAGTGTTTTGACAACCTCTCCTTATTATGAACTACTTAGTCATAATTTTATTTAACACATAATGCATTGGCAGTGGTAATAAAAATTATTCAACCGTCACATATTCATCAGCGCTTTTAATATTTAATCCGTCCCACTGCTGGGCAAGGTTTCTCCTTAATTTGAGAAGAGAAAGGCTATAGTCTACCACGCTGGACAAGTGCGGGGGCAGACTTCCCATGTCTTTCGGGAACATTATGGAGACTGGTGTAAATTACCTCGCGATGTTTTGCTTGGTCGTTTTACAAGCGATTTAATCAATTTAATACGCACTACTTTAAAAAAATAATTAATAATAATGTGCCCGGTAGATGGCAATAGGCTCGCTCCCTATTACATTGGGACCGAAACATAACCTGCTCCTTCGGGGATAAAAGACGTGAAGTTATGCTTATGTTTTATGTTTATGTAATTCAAAAAATGGTGCTCGCCGTGGGTTAGAACGCAAGACTTTGGAGTAGAAATCTGTAAGCCCCTCCACTAGTGACTAGACTATTTTGACCCACAACCACTTTTGCTGAATATTCATAAGCTCTACAAACACTGCAAATTGTCTTTCAAGTCAATAAATCTTGTGCAATAAACAGCAACATTTACAACTACATTGCAGTTTATTAGTTATCTCTCAATGGAGCAGATAACTGACAGCTGATTATATCGTTCATTAACAGATTAACAAACCAATAAGATAAACGGCTTATTAGAACTAAGTGTTCTAAATATCGAGATGTTACACTTATTTATACTAACTAGAGGACGCCCGCGGCTACGCCCGCATATTATTTTATTTTACCCGTTTTGCCCGATCCCGTGGGAATTTCGGGAAATCCATTCTTAGTGCACCCCTACGGTCCCCAAGGAACATACATGCCAAATTTCAGCTTCCTGCGCGCAATAGTTTCGGCTGTAGCGTGTCTGTCAGTCAGTCAGTAACGCAAGGATTTTATATATTAAGACTTGTGATCTAGCTAATTATAAAGACATTGAATTGTTTTTTTTTAAGTCTAAGGAGTCGAGAATTACAGCTGAATACTTACTGCTTTTAGAGAATCTAAGCATTAGGCTGACACTTGAACCTTAAAAACGAGATACCTGAGATATGTCATGATCTTGAAAAAAGAATAAAAATAGCCCTGATTTACCTATCTTATTTAAACAAAACATTCACGATACTGATTCTTCCCGTGACGAAAGTTCTTGCAAAGCCACCGGAAATTCGAGTGATACTGAATATAGTTCTAAAATAATGAAGGTACTTAACTAAAACCCAAAAATATAGAAAAGTGGGCTAGGTCGCACATCCGATTTGTTTTTGTTTTCGCAGGAATAAGTATAAGGTTCTTTACGTAAAACCAAAATTCTAACATTGCAATACAGTCCGTACACCTACTAAATGTTTCTAATTTGATTCCATAGTCACAATCTAAACGTGAGAAAGTCGTTACATTCAGATAATGAGTTACAACAGGCTATGAGACCGGTTGACGTTGCCTGTTTAGTAATATTATTAATTAAGACAACTGGTCGAATTTCGCATAAACTTGGATATTACGTAAATGTGTGTGTTTCAAGTACCTAGTTCAGCTTCTTGCTCTAGTTAGGATTATGGATTTAAATTGCTAATTTTCATATTGCTTGGAATAAAACTAAGTTAGTTGCGTGTAAGTGCAGTGTGTAGTACTTAATCACTGGATTTTAGATTATACCTACTCATTACTTAAGTAAGTGAATTAAAACTTTTGAATAAGCTGTTCACAAAAATAGTCATTATACCTACTTTTCTTTTTAAATAGCTGTGACACTGACAAGACAGGGAAGGTTATTATAAACAGTTGACTATGGACAGACTAAAATATTTGGACTGGCCTGTAGTTATAGTTTATAGTTGTGTTGAATTTCAAATGTTGAGTTATTGTCGAAATAATAAGTAACAAAGTCATAGTCTGCGTTATGTCCGATAGTGTTAATAATATGTATCGATTGATTACGATCAGATTAGCGGCTAGTGCGGCTACAATACTAACCCGGTTTGACGCACTTCAATGACGTTGAGATAACACGGATATTACGCTTCATACGCACCGCGCCGTAATTTTTAGGGTTCCGTACCTAACAGGTAAAAAACGGGACCCTATTACTAAGCCTTCGCTGTCTGTCTGTCACCAGATCTCATAAACCGTGCTAGCTGGAAAGCTGAAATTTTCACAAGTTATGTATTTCGGTTGCCGCTATAACAACAAATACTAAAAATAAAAAATAAAAAAATATTAAGGGGGGGTCCCATACAATAAACGTGTTTTATTTCGTATTTTGACGTGACAACGTCTTATAAATTGGTTTGCCGGGTGACACTTCAAGAAACTGCGTTACGCTCCGCTCACGTTATGCGCTCACAATGAGAGCGAGTGAGAGGCACGCGTCCCGCCTAAGAGCGAGAGAGACAGACATAAAAAGTGAAAGGCACGCGTCTTTCATCCTTCTTCCTACTATACGAATGAATATTCACATTAAAATTATTTTACCACTCAAAGTCGTTGTCACGTAAAACTTTCGCCCGTATACCGACTTTACAGGCAACCATTTTTTTGCTCAAAATTACTAACGGTAACAGGTAGACGGTTAAAATTTTCACAGAATATGAAGTTGTATATTACCTTTCAAAATAAATTATTAAATAAAAATAAAAAAAAACTAATAATAAAGGGGGGATCCCATACAACAAACGTAATTTTTAAGCAATTTGTTACTCGATCATAATAAACAGGTAGAAACTTAAAAAATATTTAAGTATACATACAACAAACGTGATTTTCTTTTATAGATGATGGTACGGAACCCTTTGTGCGCGACCCCGACTCGCACTTGCCCAATTATTTGTTTTCCTTTAGTTATTTGGACAATCAGTAGGTTCCCACTACAAATAATTCAAATAATAGAATCTATTGATGTTACTGCGATATATGCTTCTTCCATGTATGATAGAATAAAATTGAATTGGGTTTGAATCTCGTCACTTTTCTTTCACTTGCCCACACTTAGTGTGTGCATACTGTCTGGCGACAACCCACTTGCGACAGTATGGTTACTTAGTGCTTTGGGATGTCTTCAGGCTTGACGTTTTTTTTTTTATGTTAATAGGCGGCAAACGAGCAGACGGATCGCCTGATGGTAAGCAATTACCGCCGCCCATGGACACAAGCAACACCACAGGAGTTACAAGTGCGTTGCCGCCCCTTGGGGTTGGGAAAAGGGATAGGATGAGGAATGGGATGAGGGAGAAGGAATAGGGGATAGGGCCTCCGGTACTCTCACTCACCGAACGAAACGCAACAGTTTAGGTACTGTTACTTTACGTCGATTTTCTGTGAGAAGGTAGTACTTATCCGGTCGAGCCGCCCCATTCATGCTGCTCTACTACCTGATATGACCAGCAGTGGACTGCTTAAGGCTGTTATGATGATAAATGATAATACACCAAAAGAAAACGAATCTAACTATTCGCTAAGTGTACCTTCCACAAATAATAGGAAAGTTTCCCATTCATGCTGAAATCAGCAAGGCTCTACTACCTTGAAAACGTGATCTTCTTGGCGTCCATACTCACGAAAGCGATTCTATTTGATTTTGTCAGTCATTAGTGCTACTTTAATTACTGCGAATGCAGTAAATGTTATTGTTTTAATTATCTGATAAAGATGTCATAGATGACGATGATTAATATGATTCTGCTTTGTTTCATTACTTAATCCAGTAAAAATGTTTTCAATGCTTGCTACAATCTAAAATTCGTATAATCAAACGTGGTAGTGAATTTACTTATGTACTTAATGTAGACTTGATTATTGCCGAAGAACAGCGGGGATTCAATACGGGCATTGTGGTTGATAACATTTTATACCATACAGCTATAGTGCAAAGAGTAATATATCCATGTGGATAAAAGCTATATCCAACGCGCCAAAAAGCATATAAATCTTAATTTTCAGTAGAATTTATTACACTGCGGTATTAACTCGTATATTAAGTGAATAAATAAATATACGGTTTGACCTACACCCATTATTTGCAAGTGCTTTACTGCAGAATACGGCAGGCAAACGGTTAAAATGCGCGGCGGGTACGCGAATTTATCAACACTGGTTTTATTCTGGCAACACCAAAAATATGGCGATAATTAGCATACTAAGTATAATTTATTGGCCTTGATAAGTGGACGACGTGAGCCAACACATGTGCATGAGCGATTAGATTGTGGAATTTAGGGTGGTATCGGCATTTTCAGCCAGAATGCTTCTTCGATTCCGGTCTCTGTTGTTGGACTCATACATTTATGTAGTTACTTACTTATTGTAGGTATATATCCTTTTCTTACTAAGCACAAGATTCGAGAAAAATTGACTTTAAAAGAAGACCAACTTTCAGTTTACTTAATTGTAAAATAGGAACACCGGCAATGCCAAAGGCATCTTAGCAAGTTTAGCGTTTGCAAATCTGTCTCAAAACCACGTATTATTCGATAAGACCTTTATTTGGCTATAAATCGCCGGACTTGTATATTTATGTCTAAACGAGTACTTTCCATATACCTTCTCAAACCAGATTTCAGCCAAATTTCAGTTGATGTGTTGAGAAGATCAGATGAGGAAACGCCATTTATCTGCTCAACCTAGATGGATAGACAACATAATTAAGATTGATTATATTTAAGTAAGTTTCTGAAGCGCACAGCTGAGGTCAGTCTAGCCGCGCACTCCCAATAAACTCGTTGTGGTAGCCGCTCTTCTGTAGTGGTCTGTAGAATATGTTGTATATTTATGTCATATTTTATTTCAAGTTTTCCGGCTACCTTGGCTCACGTATAACTTTGGACATAGTTTAAAGACTTTTCAGGCCGTCAGATCATTATAACAGAGTTATAAGATAGTTTGAGCGTAGCTGGTTTCAAAGTCGAGTCGTCTGCCAGATCATGAAAACTTTGGATGTATTTTTGTTAGCTCACCCTTCGATATAGAATTTGTTCTAATTTAAGTTTTTATTTGCAAATCAATAGATTAAATGTGGACTCGGAATCTGTAGCCTTATGTAGGTCTGTGTAGGTCTCTTTAACCGATCTGCTAAGTCGGGCTCTATGATTCTACCAAGAATTACGAACAGGAAAACTCAACAGATAGCGAGCAATTTCTAGATCTTAGAAAGTAACTTTTATCCGACTCAGGAATCTGGAAAACCCAATGATCGACCGTCAACATTAACGCGAACATTTTAGTTCAATCTGTTAAGGTTGTATTATAAATTATAAATGGCAGAAGCAAATAAAATTGAAGAAATCTTTTGTATTACTTCTTGAAATAAAGGTGGCCTTTATTCAGATGATCACTAACAATTCATGTTTCAATAGCTCAAGCTGCTGAAAATAAACCTATTTTTATCCAAGCAAAATTCACCTTCTTTACTCAGGAACACCTTACACCTACCTTTAAAAATTGCCAGTTATCTGCCATAGCCATAGTATGTTATACTGTTGTGCTAATTCCGTGTCAACATCGCATTAGCGTCAAGATGCAATGTTTCATAAGTGAGTCCGTCTACCGATGCTCTTGATACATACCTTAAATGGAATAACAAAAGGTCAAATTCCATGTAAACTAAAGTACCGTGAAAATAGAAACATTTTCTTAGCAGGTGCTATTCAAATAAGCTTTGAGAATAGTTGTATGAGGCGACGGGGCTTGCATTGATAATATCCTTGTTAAGGAGTCGCTTTGTCCCGCTCTTGCTTGCAAAGGCGACAGCGAGTGTGAAAGCAACGGAGATTCTATTTGCTGAAGGTGAAACTACCCTCCTCTATCTAGGCTGAATGTGCACTGCCATTAAATTGTCCTATCCATAGCGGACTTGTCTATTTTAATGAATTTGTCTAGACTTGGCGATATATTTAGGTAGTTAGAACGGTGTGATAGGAATAACTTAAGGTAGATGCGAAAATGTTTTATAACGTGTGATTGCATTACGGATAGTACCGTCGAACATTTTCTGATTAAATTGTCAATACTAAAGGTTCTGGTGTATTTAACCAATTTTCTATTTAAATTGTTGCGCTTATTACTCCGTCGTTACAAATACTAGGTAGTCAAATCATACGCTGCTCAGATCCGCATTATGCGTAATAAATAATGGTAAATAACTACAGGTTTTTAGACAAGAACTCATACAATTTTTTGTAATGCAAATATTTTGTATGAATATTTTATCTGTGGTAACACAACACTTTGAGCATCGCGACTGAAACGAATAACTGGTTAATGTAATGTGCTCCCGTCCCAGGAGCAATTACTTTTTTCTTCCAACACTATTATATTGTGAATGACATTACAGACGCTAGGTTCCAAATAAAACGGCATCAATCTTATTGTGATTACCATCAGAAGATATTAATCAAATGTCAGTGTCCCCAAAGTCAATTAGATCACACATTTAGATTAAAAAGTTAAAACCAACAGCATTCGACAAATGTAGAACGACAGTGTACTGATTTCGACGCTGTCTCGGTATTGATATTATGATGTATCTAAACTAATTGGATTGAATCATCTTAAGCCTGCAATACATGTTGGACGAGCTAAGGCCAACGCGAGCGTAGACAAATTAATACAAGGCAAGTGTTACTGCCTACACGTTCGGCAAACCAATGCAAATGGCCAATACAGACGAATTTTGAAGAGATGCCCACACGTTGGTCTCCGTCAGTTTGTATTGTGAATTGAAGCGAGATGGACGACGACGTAGAAGTTATTTCAGCTGCTGCCATTTATTTAATGAGCGCTTATAATTATTATTACAGTGTATACCGCACTAAAGTTGTAAAAAAGAAAAGACGAAAAAGAAGGTGGTGGATGTTGAGTATTCACAAAAATAGAACAAGGTATGTATGACCTTTTGTTTTGATACTTAAGTATCATGTGCGTCAGAATGGCTGGTTGTCTGTGGCGTTGGTATATGAGAGTAGATTTGAAAATTGCTACATAATTGCTTATATTTTCTACATATAAATAATAGCTACATAAGATATATATTTAGAATTAAAATATTTTTTGGCCAGCCATCCTGACGTTTGTTTCGCTCCTATGCCTTTATTATTTTATCAGGCATTTTTCATTGGGATAATTTAAATTATTGCTTTATTATTATCCTTGATTTAAGATATGATTGAAGTTAAAACTAAATTAGATAAATGAAGTAAATATGTAGCAATTATTGACGCAATTGGTACACTTCGGGAAACTGTGCATGCTTTTCTTTAAACTAGGAGATGACCAGCCAACCAAACGTCAGGATGGCTGGTCAAAAAAAAAATATATTTCTAAGTAAATATATATCCCATGTAGCAATTATTTATTATATGTAGCAAGTATAAGCAATTACGTAGCAATTTTTATACATATACCAACGCCACAGACAACCAGCCATTCTGTCGCAAGTAGGGATCCACTTTTTGTTTTTTTTATTTGTAGCCAGCAATTTTGTTTACTTAATTGAATTTTCTTTTTACAGGAGTAGTATGGAAAATCAGCTATCTGAGCTTTTTCAAGAACCTGAATCAAAGGAATTTCAAAATTTCGTTCGAATGTCGGATAGTGATTTTGAATATTTACTCCAGATAATCTCTCCAGCCATCAGCAAACAAGATACAGACTTCAGAGAAAGCATACCAGCTAAGATTCGACTTGCCGTGACACTCAGATATCTAGCAACTGGAGACAGTTACAGAAGTTTCTAATCGATTTATCGATAATGCGATCTAGTGTTATCGATCATTAATAAATATCTTTCAATTATAATTATAAGTCTAGAATAAAAATGTCTTTAAATTGCCATAAATTACGATCATAAAATAAACAGAACATAATTCAATGAGCACAAATTAATAAAAAAGAAAGTTGGACATCAAACAGAAATCAAATGCCAATACGCAGAAACGATAAGAAACCTTTATGGAAAAGAAACAAATGAGGAATAAACATTTTTAAATTATATACGGCATTTTAGTATTATTTTCCCCAAAATACGGCAAATCAGAATGTCATATACGGCAGCCCAAATTTTTATGATAACAACACTGCTCCGAAGTGAGGCAAGTGGTCGCGAGCGACCGCAAGTTGTGACAAGCTACGCCAAATGAGATCTATACACGTTGGCGCTTGACTTTACTCGGCTAACTAGGCGAGCGACACCGAGCGATGACAAGACAATGCAAATATACTGTCTATACGTTGGTATTGGCGTTCACTCGGCGACGCTCGGCCAACATGTATTACAGGCTTTAAAAAAATAATTTCAGAATTAAAAATGGTCTTGGATTATTAGTTCACCGCTGCTCCAACGGTCTGTCAAAGTAAGTACCTATATATCAAAAGTTATCTTTCAGCCTGAATTCAAGTTTAGTGTAGGTACTGGCTGTGTCTAGGCCAATATGAAACAAAATGCGTCCGCTCTTAAAGTTGTCAAGAGCTTAAGATGATAGCTCTTTTGTTAAGCATCGCGTCAACGTCTACTTACACACACACACACACAATGATAGCTGTTCAGTGTCCATGTTTCTAGTCTAGTCGACGCAAAAGGAAAACTTACCAAATAACAATATCGTGCGTTGATCGAAAAAAAAAGTAAACTACTGATACAAAGTCCACTGATACAAGAATATCCCGAGCAATAAGTAGGTACACATACATACATAGACTCACGCCTGTTTCCCCGAAGGGGTAGGCAGAGGCATATTAAACGCCCACTTTTCGCCAGTGTTTTGATCCCACGTAATAGGTAGCGAGCCTATTGCCGCTTATTGGGACATTTTGTTTGCCAGAGCCTCGTCCGCTGATCGGCAGGTGCACCATTTGCAGGTGAGGTTGGCTTGGGACCCTAAGTTCTTGGTGGGAACCCTATGTAATAATGAGTACGTAGTAATCTTTAAAAAGTTTATAAGTAGACCTAACGAGAAGAAGCTAGCTATGAAGCCTTATTTACATTATTGATCCTATTGAATAAAGTGTTACTGGGTTTTTCCGAATTCTCAGTAGCAGCACGGAGTCTGGTGATGTGCTCGGTAACGGCAATAGGCTCGCCCTCTATTACGTGGGACCTAAAAATTCATGGCGAAATGTGGGTGTCATATTTACACCTCTGCCTACCCCTTCGGGGATACAGGCGTGAGTCTATAAATAAATAAATAAAATCCCATTGAATAATCGTAAATACTTATTTTTATATGTTTTTCTGCGCTAAAGATACTTTCGTATCGAACCAATGTGAACCGAACTCAGCTTTGGATGTTAATCATAGGTGTGTTGGAAATTAATACCAAGTAGCCAAATGGCAATGGCAAAAACTATGAAGTTCCTAAGTAATTTCTTAAGTCATCGTCAGTCGTCCGTCTTTTTTCTCGAACGCCGTCATAATAAACGCAATTATAAATATGAATTTGAATTATCTTAAACCGCTAACTCATTGTAACCTTGGCTGTTTGTGAGTGCGCGTGAGCCATTAATTAATCTTATCTAAAACTGAATGATTCCATCTGTAAATCATTCGAATATAATCATATAAGTTCATCGGAGGGCATATATTAGTAGCTTGTAATTAATTTTTGGTTAATGATGTACGAGGTCAGAGCATTTCACTTTGATGTTTGAAGAGCACCAGCTGTTAATGTGTGAGTGAGATAGGAGTTGGGGTTATCTCGTGTTAACGTAAGTCGTAAAAGTAAATGAAGTGAAGATCCTTTATGAGGCGGGAACGTACTTTAATTCGGTACCTTTGATGCATTCTGTAATGTAGTGCATGTAGTGTGTTGGAAGAGTCTAGTTTGTCTTTTAAAACATTGCTTCCTTTAAACGACTTCGTTCTGTTAAGGATAGTTTTTTTTTAAGTAATTGCGCGTAAAATAAAGTATTATATAAAGTAATTAAAAGTATTCCAGTCTCAAAGAGCGAGAATTAAGACCATGATGATGAATCAATAAAACAAAAACTGTCAAGACAGATGGGAATCCGATCTCTTCTAAGAACCATTGCATCCCATTTTATAAATTCTGGGACAAAAATTATAAAACAGCTTGGTTTTGGAATCTATCCCGGTGATTAACTAGAAGAATATTTAAATTGAAGCCATTGCATGATTAAAGCAACCGCAAAAAACGCTCAGAAATTCTGTGCGCGTCCATCTCAGCCGTTTTGGTCATCATTTCCCCGCACCTACCATGAACACTCGTCTCGTACCAATAAATAAAACTACTTAAGCCGTCGTAAAACAAAGGTGACACGAGTGGAATCCTCTCTCAAGTTTTACAACACTGTATAAAGAGGATGCTCCTAATTTCGGAGGGCGTCGACCCCACCAGTACATACCGGCCTATGCAGATGGAATACGCTTGAATTTCATTAGCGCCGGCCAATTTACGCTGACATGGACTTGAAGTTTCGGCAATGGAAATTTGCTTGATGCTACAAACTGGAATTTTGGACTGTGTTTCCTATTGATATGATGTTTGGTTGATATTGTTTTTCATATTGCCATATATTTTATTGAACGCACCGTCACAGTTCAATTCAATGTTAAGTTCTCAAAGTACATAATGTATCAATTAATTCGTAGGTACGACCGTCGACCACCCATGAAGCTGTATTTTCCACTATAAACTGCATTGTCATTACTGAGGATTGGCCAACGAAAACAGTTCAGTTTGTACTTATTGAGTCTTGCTCACAGAAATAGATAGTAATAGAACGGTGAATGTCACGTCATCGCGTACATTTCGCGCGTGCCACATTTTAGCAAGCCCCGCCCACAGTGACGTATAGATAGTGAGGGGACACTAAGGAATTATTATCGATGTGAGAGCTATGGAAAATGAAATTATGTTATTGTTTATATAAAATGTTTTATTATGAATAGTTTGGTTGTAGTATACTGTTATAAAAATAAAACGTATTTATTTAGTTAAAAATCTGTATTGAAATCTTACAAAACTTTTGAGTATATTATAAAATATCTATACTAATGTAATAAAGCGGATGAGTTTGTTTGTTTGAACGCGCTAATCTCAGGAACTACCGGTCGGATCTGAAAAATTCTTTTTGTATACGGTAGCCTAGTTATTCCGGAAGGCTATAGGCTATATAACATAACGTTTCGACCCTTTGTGGTCGGGCAAAAGGCTAAAAAGGCTAAAAGATAATGTCGGCTAATCTCAGAAACTAGCAGTCGGCTTTTAAAAATTGATATTGCCTATGATAGCCCAATTATTCCGAAAGGCTATAGGCTATATAAAATTACGCCACAACTTTTAGGGGCCAGACAAAAATAATAAATTTGGTCAAACGAGAAGGGGGAGGGTTGGGTCAAAGGCAAAAAAAAGCTTAACGAATAGGATACAATCTATATGGGTATCGTTTTCGAGATTTTCGGGATGCTGATTAAATAATATGAAACTTATTTAGTGATTCAAGATGGCGGACGGAATATCAAAGATGGCGGATGACAAAATTTTAAAAAACAATATGGGTATCACCTTCTATATTTTAAGGGTTGGGGAATCGAAATACAACATCTATTTCGTGATCGAAGATGGCGGATGGGAAAATTAAAAATATCTATATTGGTATCGTCTGCGATGTTAAAAGGGATGGAAAATTCAAATACAACATCTTTTTCGTGATCAAAGATGACGGATAGGAAATTAAAGATGGCGGACGGGATTTTTTAAAAGTCGATATGGGTATCGTCTCCGATATTTTAAGGAATGGGAAATTCAAAAACACCATCTTTTTCGTGATCAAAGATGGTGGATGGGATTTAAAAAAAAAACAATATGGTATCGTCTCCGATGTTTAAAAGGTGGGTGTCATTTTCGTGATCAGAAAGCATGAAAACCCCAAAAATTATACCCAGATTAATTTTATAAAAAATGTCCCGTCCGCCATCTTGGATTCCCAAATAGATGTCATTTTCGTGACCAGAATCCATAAAAACCCCGAAAATGATACCCATACTAATTTTATTAAAAATTACCCGTCCGCCATCTTGGATTCCCAAATAGATGTCATTTTCGTGACCAGAATCCATGAAAACCCCGAAAATGATACCCATATTAATTTTATTAAAAATGTCCCGTCCGCCATCTTGGATTCCCAAATAGATGTCATTTTCGTGACCAGAATCCATAAAAACCCCGAAAATGATACCCATATTAATTTTATTAAAAATGACCCGTCCGCCATTTTGGATTCCCAAATAGATGTCATTTTCGTGACCAGAATCCATGAAAACCCCGAAAATGATACCCATATTAATTTTATTAAAAATGTCCCGTCCGCCATCTTGGATTCCCAAATAGATGTCATTTTCGTGACCAGAATCCATAAAAACCCCGAAAATGATACCCATAATAATTTTATTAAAAATGTCCCGTCCGCCATCTTGGATTCCCAAATAGATGTCATTTTCGTGACCAGAATCCATAAAAACCCCGAAAATGATACCCATATTAATTTTATTAAAAATGACCCGTCCGCCATCTTGGATTCCCAAATAGATGTCATTTTCGTGACCAGAATCCATGAAAACCCCGAAAATGATACCCATATTAATTTTATTAAAAATGTCCCGTCCGCCATCTTGGATTCCCAAATAGATGTCATTTTCGTGACCAGAATCCATAAAAACCCCGAAAATGATACCCATATTAATTTTATTAAAAATGTCCCGTCCGCCATCTTGGATTCCCAAATAGATGTCATTTTCGTGACTAGAATCCATAAAAACCCCTAAAATGATACCCATATTAATTTTATTAAAAATGTTTCGTTCGCCATCTTGGATTCCCAAATAGATGTCATTTTCGTGATCTGAAAGCATGAACATGATGCTTGCTTTCTTTATGAGAGAGAGAGAGAGACAGCCAGAGACATAATAATTAATTCGAATTAATAATCCTTTTATTTATCGATAAATTTAAAACGTAACCATAAACCGAACGTCAATCCCTAGCGCGCGCTGACCAATCACAGCTATTTATTTGACCCGTGGCCCCTGATTTGTTATTGTTTTTGGCATCTTGTGAATATCGCGTATCTCGCCGTACATTGCGTGTTTATTTCATAAATATGTCAACAAGTATCGTATAATTCAAGCAATGGAAATTTAACATAACGAAGAAATGAACGATGATGTTCTTATTAGACAAACATGGTAAAAGTAGCCCACTTGTTTTAAATCGCAATAATCTTAAGTTTTACTCAATTTAAATACTTACTGGTGATATGAAATGCCTCCCTTTTCCATATTTTTGCATCACTTTTAATTTTTACAATTGGAAACTGCACAATGTGGCATATTCGTAACGAATTTAATGTTTTTTTACCTCCTGAGCGCGCGAAAGGGAGACGCGATGCGTAATGCGAATGCGTTCGAAAACACATGCACTATAGTGCAATAGTTTGGCACGCGCGCCACGCCCGTGTCACCGTTCTATTACTATCTATTTCTGTGGTCTTGCTTGCTTGAGTTTGATATTAGTGATATTAGCCACATACATACGATGTATGTAAAAATAAGTATGTAAATATTATGGAAAACGCTGTGGGGTTTCACATAGGTTAAATATTTGTAATTTTTTTATATATAGATATACATATGTGTGTAACTGTTTGTTTTTCCCGAAATAAATAAATAAATAATTTGTTGTGAGAGGCATTTTAACAAAACAAGCAAATACTTTTTCATTTTCGGTTTAGCTTCTTTACTGATTAGGTATACGTGAAGCAAGTGATAGCATCCATTTACCATTAAAAATAATATGTCTGATCGCAACGGCGACCGCTGAACTCTACAAAGACGTTTCGGTTAAATTTCGTTCAGTTTATTTGCTACTGAATATGTACACAGCTGTGCAGTCTGTCTGCAGTAACTGTTTACGTTCACCTGTATGGAATTGCGTCCAAATTCAATTGTACCACTAAGGCTGATTTTAGTCTCACGCTCACCGTCAGCGCTCATAGCTCAGCGCGTAGTTTGTCAGCGCTGAGGCTCAGCGTGGCTCGTTTTAATGTCGTACTGACCGCTTTACTGTACAGTCGATGATCAAAATGCGGAGTGTATTAATTATTGCTGCTTTGTACTATCTATCCCAAAAAAATTAAAATGCGGCGACGACGAAGACTCCATGTTCATCCATTGATTGAGCAGAGACCCGTTGCAGGAGACTTTGTCTTGTTATATGGCACTTTGAGGGCTGACAAAAGTAAATTCTTTAATTACTTTCGAATGTCAAATAGAACTTTTGACGAATTACTGGCAAAGATGCAGGATAAACTGGTCCATTACAGCCTACGAATCGTGCCTGTACCACCGATTGAACGACTCATCAATAACTCGACCTGTATCCACTTAGCGATTCGCGATGACTGTACGCGCAATGACATCCGCTCCGCTCGACACTAAAACGCTCACTAAAAGCAGAGGCGCTCGAGCGATCGTCAGCGCTGACAGCTACGCGGGGCCGACGCGCGACGCGTACGGCTGCGTAGCTAACAGCGCTGACCACCGTGCGCGCTGATAGCTACGCGTCATTCAAAAACGCTTCCTAGAAGTTCATATATCTCGGTGATGCTTGAATTTCATTAGCGCCGGCCAATTTACGCTGACATGGACTTGAAGTTTCGGCAATGGAAATTTGCTTGATGCTACAAACTGGAATTTTGGACTGTGTTTCCTATTGATATGATGTTTGGTTGATATTGTTTTTCATATTGCCATATATTTTATTGAACGCACCGTCACAGTTCAATTCAATGTTAAGTTCTCAAAGTACATAATGTATCAATTAATTCGTAGGTACGACCGTCGACCACCCATGAAGCTGTATTTTCCACTATAAACTGCATTGTCATTACTGAGGATTGGCCAACGAAAACAGTTCAGTTTGTACTTATTGAGTCTTGCTCACAGAAATAGATAGTAATAGAACGGTGAATGTCACGTCATCGCGTACATTTCGCGCGTGCCACATTTTAGCAAGCCCCGCCCACAGTGACGTATAGATAGTGAGGGGACACTAAGGAATTATTATCGATGTGAGAGCTATGGAAAATGAAATTATGTTATTGTTTATATAAAATGTTTTATTATGAATAGTTTGGTTGTAGTATACTGTTATAAAAATAAAACGTATTTATTTAGTTAAAAATCTGTATTGAAATCTTACAAAACTTTTGAGTATATTATAAAATATCTATACTAATGTAATAAAGCGGATGAGTTTGTTTGTTTGAACGCGCTAATCTCAGGAACTACCGGTCGGATCTGAAAAATTCTTTTTGTATACGGTAGCCTAGTTATTCCGGAAGGCTATAGGCTATATAACATAACGTTTCGACCCTTTGTGGTCGGGCAAAAGGCTAAAAAGGCTAAAAGATAATGTCGGCTAATCTCAGAAACTAGCAGTCGGCTTTTAAAAATTGATATTGCCTATGATAGCCCAATTATTCCGAAAGGCTATAGGCTATATAAAATTACGCCACAACTTTTAGGGGCCAGACAAAAATAATAAATTTGGTCAAACGAGAAGGGGGAGGGTTGGGTCAAAGGCAAAAAAAGGCTTAACGAATAGGATACAATCTATATGGGTATCGTTTTCGAGATTTTCGGGATGCTGATTAAATAATATGAAACTTATTTAGTGATTCAAGATGGCGGACGGAATATCAAAGATGGCGGATGACAAAATTTTAAAAAACAATATGGGTATCGCCTTCTATATTTTAAGGGTTGGGGAATCGAAATACAACATCTATTTCGTGATCGAAGATGGCGGATGGGAAAATTAAAAATATCTATATTGGTATCGTCTGCGATGTTAAAAGGGATGGAAAATTCAAATACAACATCTTTTTCGTGATCAAAGATGACGGATAGGAAATTAAAGATGGCGGACGGGATTTTTTAAAAGTCGATATGGGTATCGTCTCCGATATTTTAAGGAATGGGAAATTCAAAAACACCATCTTTTTCGTGATCAAAGATGGTGGATGGGATTTAAAAAAAAAACAATATGGTATCGTCTCCGATGTTTAAAAGGTGGGTGTCATTTTCGTGATCAGAAAGCATGAAAACCCCAAAAATTATACCCAGATTAATTTTATAAAAAATGTCCCGTCCGCCATCTTGGATTCCCAAATAGATGTCATTTTCGTGACCAGAATCCATAAAAACCCCGAAAATGATACCCATACTAATTTTATTAAAAATTACCCGTCCGCCATCTTGGATTCCCAAATAGATGTCATTTTCGTGACCAGAATCCATGAAAACCCCGAAAATGATACCCATATTAATTTTATTAAAAATGTCCCGTCCGCCATCTTGGATTCCCAAATAGATGTCATTTTCGTGACCAGAATCCATAAAAACCCCGAAAATGATACCCATATTAATTTTATTAAAAATGACCCGTCCGCCATTTTGGATTCCCAAATAGATGTCATTTTCGTGACCAGAATCCATGAAAACCCCGAAAATGATACCCATATTAATTTTATTAAAAATGTCCCGTCCGCCATCTTGGATTCCCAAATAGATGTCATTTTCGTGACCAGAATCCATAAAAACCCCGAAAATGATACCCATAATAATTTTATTAAAAATGTCCCGTCCGCCATCTTGGATTCCCAAATAGATGTCATTTTCGTGACCAGAATCCATAAAAACCCCGAAAATGATACCCATATTAATTTTATTAAAAATGACCCGTCCGCCATCTTGGATTCCCAAATAGATGTCATTTTCGTGACCAGAATCCATGAAAACCCCGAAAATGATACCCATATTAATTTTATTAAAAATGTCCCGTCCGCCATCTTGGATTCCCAAATAGATGTCATTTTCGTGACCAGAATCCATAAAAACCCCGAAAATGATACCCATATTAATTTTATTAAAAATGTCCCGTCCGCCATCTTGGATTCCCAAATAGATGTCATTTTCGTGACTAGAATCCATAAAAACCCCTAAAATGATACCCATATTAATTTTATTAAAAATGTTTCGTTCGCCATCTTGGATTCCCAAATAGATGTCATTTTCGTGATCTGAAAGCATGAACATGATGCTTGCTTTCTTTATGAGAGAGAGAGAGAGACAGCCAGAGACATAATAATTAATTCGAATTAATAATCCTTTTATTTATCGATAAATTTAAAACGTAACCATAAACCGAACGTCAATCCCTAGCGCGCGCTGACCAATCACAGCTATTTATTTGACCCGTGGCCCCTGATTTGTTATTGTTTTTGGCATCTTGTGAATATCGCGTATCTCGCCGTACATTGCGTGTTTATTTCATAAATATGTCAACAAGTATCGTATAATTCAAGCAATGGAAATTTAACATAACGAAGAAATGAACGATGATGTTCTTATTAGACAAACATGGTAAAAGTAGCCCACTTGTTTTAAATCGCAATAATCTTAAGTTTTACTCAATTTAAATACTTACTGGTGATATGAAATGCCTCCCTTTTCCATATTTTTGCATCACTTTTAATTTTTACAATTGGAAACTGCACAATGTGGCATATTCGTAACGAATTTAATGTTTTTTTACCTCCTGAGCGCGCGAAAGGGAGACGCGATGCGTAATGCGAATGCGTTCGAAAACACATGCACTATAGTGCAATAGTTTGGCACGCGCGCCACGCCCGTGTCACCGTTCTATTACTATCTATTTCTGTGGTCTTGCTTGCTTGAGTTTGATATTAGTGATATTAGCCACATACATACGATGTATGTAAAAATAAGTATGTAAATATTATGGAAAACGCTGTGGGGTTTCACATAGGTTAAATATTTGTAATTTTTTTATATATAGATATACATATGTGTGTAACTGTTTGTTTTTCCCGAAATAAATAAATAAATAATTTGTTGTGAGAGGCATTTTAACAAAACAAGCAAATACTTTTTCATTTTCGGTTTAGCTTCTTTACTGATTAGGTATACGTGAAGCAAGTGATAGCATCCATTTACCATTAAAAATAATATGTCTGATCGCAACGGCGACCGCTGAACTCTACAAAGACGTTTCGGTTAAATTTCGTTCAGTTTATTTGCTACTGAATATGTACACAGCTGTGCAGTCTGTCTGCAGTAACTGTTTACGTTCACCTGTATGGAATTGCGTCCAAATTCAATTGTACCACTAAGGCTGATTTTAGTCTCACGCTCACCGTCAGCGCTCATAGCTCAGCGCGTAGTTTGTCAGCGCTGAGGCTCAGCGTGGCTCGTTTTAATGTCGTACTGACCGCTTTACTGTACAGTCGATGATCAAAATGCGGAGTGTATTAATTATTGCTGCTTTGTACTATCTATCCCAAAAAAATTAAAATGCGGCGACGACGAAGACTCCATGTTCATCCATTGATTGAGCAGAGACCCGTTGCAGGAGACTTTGTCTTGTTATATGGCACTTTGAGGGCTGACAAAAGTAAATTCTTTAATTACTTTCGAATGTCAAATAGAACTTTTGACGAATTACTGGCAAAGATGCAGGATAAACTGGTCCATTACAGCCTACGAATCGTGCCTGTACCACCGATTGAACGACTCATCAATAACTCGACCTGTATCCACTTAGCGATTCGCGATGACTGTACGCGCAATGACATCCGCTCCGCTCGACACTAAAACGCTCACTAAAAGCAGAGGCGCTCGAGCGATCGTCAGCGCTGACAGCTACGCGGGGCCGACGCGCGACGCGTACGGCTGCGTAGCTAACAGCGCTGACCACCGTGCGCGCTGATAGCTACGCGTCATTCAAAAACGCTTCCTAGAAGTTCATATATCTCGGTGATGCTTGAATTTCATTAGCGCCGGCCAATTTACGCTGACATGGACTTGAAGTTTCGGCAATGGAAATTTGCTTGATGCTACAAACTGGAATTTTGGACTGTGTTTCCTATTGATATGATGTTTGGTTGATATTGTTTTTCATATTGCCATATATTTTATTGAACGCACCGTCACAGTTCAATTCAATGTTAAGTTCTCAAAGTACATAATGTATCAATTAATTCGTAGGTACGACCGTCGACCACCCATGAAGCTGTATTTTCCACTATAAACTGCATTGTCATTACTGAGGATTGGCCAACGAAAACAGTTCAGTTTGTACTTATTGAGTCTTGCTCACAGAAATAGATAGTAATAGAACGGTGAATGTCACGTCATCGCGTACATTTCGCGCGTGCCACATTTTAGCAAGCCCCGCCCACAGTGACGTATAGATAGTGAGGGGACACTAAGGAATTATTATCGATGTGAGAGCTATGGAAAATGAAATTATGTTATTGTTTATATAAAATGTTTTATTATGAATAGTTTGGTTGTAGTATACTGTTATAAAAATAAAACGTATTTATTTAGTTAAAAATCTGTATTGAAATCTTACAAAACTTTTGAGTATATTATAAAATATCTATACTAATGTAATAAAGCGGATGAGTTTGTTTGTTTGAACGCGCTAATCTCAGGAACTACCGGTCGGATCTGAAAAATTCTTTTTGTATACGGTAGCCTAGTTATTCCGGAAGGCTATAGGCTATATAACATAACGTTTCGACCCTTTGTGGTCGGGCAAAAGGCTAAAAAGGCTAAAAGATAATGTCGGCTAATCTCAGAAACTAGCAGTCGGCTTTTAAAAATTGATATTGCCTATGATAGCCCAATTATTCCGAAAGGCTATAGGCTATATAAAATTACGCCACAACTTTTAGGGGCCAGACAAAAATAATAAATTTGGTCAAACGAGAAGGGGGAGGGTTGGGTCAAAGGCAAAAAAAGGCTTAACGAATAGGATACAATCTATATGGGTATCGTTTTCGAGATTTTCGGGATGCTGATTAAATAATATGAAACTTATTTAGTGATTCAAGATGGCGGACGGAATATCAAAGATGGCGGATGACAAAATTTTAAAAAACAATATGGGTATCGCCTTCTATATTTTAAGGGTTGGGGAATCGAAATACAACATCTATTTCGTGATCGAAGATGGCGGATGGGAAAATTAAAAATATCTATATTGGTATCGTCTGCGATGTTAAAAGGGATGGAAAATTCAAATACAACATCTTTTTCGTGATCAAAGATGACGGATAGGAAATTAAAGATGGCGGACGGGATTTTTTAAAAGTCGATATGGGTATCGTCTCCGATATTTTAAGGAATGGGAAATTCAAAAACACCATCTTTTTCGTGATCAAAGATGGTGGATGGGATTTAAAAAAAAAACAATATGGTATCGTCTCCGATGTTTAAAAGGTGGGTGTCATTTTCGTGATCAGAAAGCATGAAAACCCCAAAAATTATACCCAGATTAATTTTATAAAAAATGTCCCGTCCGCCATCTTGGATTCCCAAATAGATGTCATTTTCGTGACCAGAATCCATAAAAACCCCGAAAATGATACCCATACTAATTTTATTAAAAATTACCCGTCCGCCATCTTGGATTCCCAAATAGATGTCATTTTCGTGACCAGAATCCATGAAAACCCCGAAAATGATACCCATATTAATTTTATTAAAAATGTCCCGTCCGCCATCTTGGATTCCCAAATAGATGTCATTTTCGTGACCAGAATCCATAAAAACCCCGAAAATGATACCCATATTAATTTTATTAAAAATGACCCGTCCGCCATTTTGGATTCCCAAATAGATGTCATTTTCGTGACCAGAATCCATGAAAACCCCGAAAATGATACCCATATTAATTTTATTAAAAATGTCCCGTCCGCCATCTTGGATTCCCAAATAGATGTCATTTTCGTGACCAGAATCCATAAAAACCCCGAAAATGATACCCATAATAATTTTATTAAAAATGTCCCGTCCGCCATCTTGGATTCCCAAATAGATGTCATTTTCGTGACCAGAATCCATAAAAACCCCGAAAATGATACCCATATTAATTTTATTAAAAATGACCCGTCCGCCATCTTGGATTCCCAAATAGATGTCATTTTCGTGACCAGAATCCATGAAAACCCCGAAAATGATACCCATATTAATTTTATTAAAAATGTCCCGTCCGCCATCTTGGATTCCCAAATAGATGTCATTTTCGTGACCAGAATCCATAAAAACCCCGAAAATGATACCCATATTAATTTTATTAAAAATGTCCCGTCCGCCATCTTGGATTCCCAAATAGATGTCATTTTCGTGACTAGAATCCATAAAAACCCCTAAAATGATACCCATATTAATTTTATTAAAAATGTTTCGTTCGCCATCTTGGATTCCCAAATAGATGTCATTTTCGTGATCTGAAAGCATGAACATGATGCTTGCTTTCTTTATGAGAGAGAGAGAGAGACAGCCAGAGACATAATAATTAATTCGAATTAATAATCCTTTTATTTATCGATAAATTTAAAACGTAACCATAAACCGAACGTCAATCCCTAGCGCGCGCTGACCAATCACAGCTATTTATTTGACCCGTGGCCCCTGATTTGTTATTGTTTTTGGCATCTTGTGAATATCGCGTATCTCGCCGTACATTGCGTGTTTATTTCATAAATATGTCAACAAGTATCGTATAATTCAAGCAATGGAAATTTAACATAACGAAGAAATGAACGATGATGTTCTTATTAGACAAACATGGTAAAAGTAGCCCACTTGTTTTAAATCGCAATAATCTTAAGTTTTACTCAATTTAAATACTTACTGGTGATATGAAATGCCTCCCTTTTCCATATTTTTGCATCACTTTTAATTTTTACAATTGGAAACTGCACAATGTGGCATATTCGTAACGAATTTAATGTTTTTTTACCTCCTGAGCGCGCGAAAGGGAGACGCGATGCGTAATGCGAATGCGTTCGAAAACACATGCACTATAGTGCAATAGTTTGGCACGCGCGCCACGCCCGTGTCACCGTTCTATTACTATCTATTTCTGTGGTCTTGCTTGCTTGAGTTTGATATTAGTGATATTAGCCACATACATACGATGTATGTAAAAATAAGTATGTAAATATTATGGAAAACGCTGTGGGGTTTCACATAGGTTAAATATTTGTAATTTTTTTATATATAGATATACATATGTGTGTAACTGTTTGTTTTTCCCGAAATAAATAAATAAATAATTTGTTGTGAGAGGCATTTTAACAAAACAAGCAAATACTTTTTCATTTTCGGTTTAGCTTCTTTACTGATTAGGTATACGTGAAGCAAGTGATAGCATCCATTTACCATTAAAAATAATATGTCTGATCGCAACGGCGACCGCTGAACTCTACAAAGACGTTTCGGTTAAATTTCGTTCAGTTTATTTGCTACTGAATATGTACACAGCTGTGCAGTCTGTCTGCAGTAACTGTTTACGTTCACCTGTATGGAATTGCGTCCAAATTCAATTGTACCACTAAGGCTGATTTTAGTCTCACGCTCACCGTCAGCGCTCATAGCTCAGCGCGTAGTTTGTCAGCGCTGAGGCTCAGCGTGGCTCGTTTTAATGTCGTACTGACCGCTTTACTGTACAGTCGATGATCAAAATGCGGAGTGTATTAATTATTGCTGCTTTGTACTATCTATCCCAAAAAAATTAAAATGCGGCGACGACGAAGACTCCATGTTCATCCATTGATTGAGCAGAGACCCGTTGCAGGAGACTTTGTCTTGTTATATGGCACTTTGAGGGCTGACAAAAGTAAATTCTTTAATTACTTTCGAATGTCAAATAGAACTTTTGACGAATTACTGGCAAAGATGCAGGATAAACTGGTCCATTACAGCCTACGAATCGTGCCTGTACCACCGATTGAACGACTCATCAATAACTCGACCTGTATCCACTTAGCGATTCGCGATGACTGTACGCGCAATGACATCCGCTCCGCTCGACACTAAAACGCTCACTAAAAGCAGAGGCGCTCGAGCGATCGTCAGCGCTGACAGCTACGCGGGGCCGACGCGCGACGCGTACGGCTGCGTAGCTAACAGCGCTGACCACCGTGCGCGCTGATAGCTACGCGTCATTCAAAAACGCTTCCTAGAAGTTCATATATCTCGGTGATCAGCGCTGACGGTGCGCGTGCCGTCAGCGTAAGACTAAAACCAGCCATACACATGTAAAATTATCCTAGTGATCAAAGATTCTTTGGTAATTGTTTTTTTTTGTTGTAAGACCGCAGTAAAGTAGACATATAAACGAAGGACCTTTGTTCCCACAGTGACATATTGTACACTTTAGCACTAGTGTAGGTAGGTATAATTGCACGCAAGCAAACAACTCACTGAACCAACTCCAGTCCTCATTGAGCTTAATTCACACGAATGTGTCGTATTAGGCTTATTATAATGACTAATACCTAATATAAAAATTGGATTACCCGGTAGAAATTACAGGATCCCTCATCCAGAAGTGCTTATGCTTATCAAAAGCTTCAATAAAATACGGTTACCAATATCAAACATCAAGCACTCTGTAAAAGTACCTAAAACAGAAGCATCTGTAGTTTATTCTTCTAGAACAAATAACAGTTTGTTTTTGCTTATTGCGCTTTCTTGGTCGTGGCTTTAGAGCCATGCGAAATTCAAAAACAGTTCACGTAGGTATGTATCGCCATCGGTTAACATTCGGTCGCTACGTGAATAATTATAGCTCTCAGAATGGCACCCAATTAACACGTTAGTTCGACAAAGAGCTGAACGTTTAGTTTTTCGATCCTTTTTATGAAACGTTTGTTTGAAGGAAACTTAAGTACTTAGCGAAGAGATATTGGTTGAGGCCTTGAGGGACAAATGACAATACTGTAAAACTGAATGAGACTATTGATGCCATTGCAGTATCAACTCTCAAATACGTATCTATCAAATATATATCTATGTATATACAAAAAAGAAATTTGTTTAGATACTTACTTACCAAGATTTTATTGTATAATACTTATCTATTGAAGAATCTTTAAAACCGAACTACCTACTTCGGTTAATTTATGTAACTTAATTAAATCATTTAAGTATTTTTAATTAAAAAAAAAACAAATTGAAGAGACGCGTCAGATTTCTGTCATCTGAACGAACCCTAAGGCTAGCTATTCATCACGTCAGAGCATACTTGTTAAATAAATATGTAAACTCAGCTCCCATTGTTCAGGTGTTTCGCACTTTGCATACTGACTCACACACTTGAGAATTTCCTGCAAACGTTTCTTATTTCATTGGAAGCCTTCTGTGTGAAACAAAAACTTGAGGAGGCTTCAATAGTTGTACTGTTAAAGAGAAATACGAGACGATAAGAGCTGTGAATGCTCTCTGGGGAAGTGTTGAGGAGGTATAGACAGACGGCGTTTTCAAAATGGTGTTGAATGTGCATCTGAATATGCATTGGGGTCGTATGTCTTGATTGTCTTTATCTGTTACTAGAAATGTATCCTGCATTGTCTTCTATATGATAATTTTTATACGGATCGTCTGCATAGATCATTATCCTATCAAATTGATATAGAATTATTAAAATTCTATCACTATCACTAAACCCATTCTATCACTAAAGGGAAGTGAAGTTTTGACTAAAATCATATCATTATCATATCAGTCCATAGAGCCGCTTCTGGACATAGGCCTCCCTCTAGACTCTCCATACAGACTGATGTATACTTAATATACTTACTTAATTATTATTTAGAAGTTAGGCAACTTTGCTCTCGCTGCTCAAAAAGAACGTCCAAGTATTAAGTTAAACCGATGCTCCAATAAAGAAATTTCATTTAAAACCGTTATACTAGTTCACGGGCTTAAAGAACAATGGCAGAATTTGGTCTGGGTTTTGTTGTGGCGACCTTAAACTTCATATGAACAAAAAAATCGATATTTTTTTTACGATTTTTAATATTTTCACTTTGTCTCGTTAAGGCTGGAGTATTTTATGTTGATAAAAGGCATTTCAATTGATTACGAATACTTTATTATTTGATTGTTGCCATAGACAATGGTTTGACAGGAATAGACGTGAGTGCTATATCCGTATCGATTATTAAATAAGTAATCGATACGATCGACCTTTATAGGGTAGGTTTGGTTTAAAATGCAGTTATTTAATATTTAATCAACATTATATCAATTAGCTAATATTTTTGAAGCAAAACAACGTTTAAATCAAATAAAAACGTCACAGCATCGTTTTAATGTTGTATCGATTTCACATAAAATCGATTTGAAATGTGCAGCTCTGCTTTTGTCTTTGGCTGTGACAGTTAGATGCTACAAAATACTTCTGCGTTTTGATGTCAATCTGACAAAAATGTCATTTAATAATGCAAACGTACCTACCTACATTGTTTAACTTTCATACTGTAACTTTCCTTTTACCTACATTGTTAATTCGTAACTAAGTATTCAAATACCGATATCTTCTTTTTCCGCCTTTCCTGAGTGAAAATTGAATCATTTATAGACTCTGTTACTTACGCCAATTTTTTTGATATATTCTTTATTACTGTACGCTTCAATTTAATTTCAGACATTTTGATGTATGGAGATCTGCCATAGTCCTTTATGCAGCCAAAACTTCGCTTTTCCGCTATCTTAATATATAAAATCCTTGCGTTACTGACTGACTGGCAGACACGCTACAGCCGAAACTATTGGGCGCAGGAAGCTGAAATTTGGCATGTAAATTCCTTGGGGACCGTAGGGGTGCACTAAGAAGGGATTTCCCGAAATTCCCACGGGATCTGCCAAAACGGGTAAATTAAAAAAAATGCAGGCGTAGCTGCTGGCGTCCTCTAGTCTAAAATAAATCTGTATAGTTACCAAGCAACCCAGACATCCAACGTTAGTATTTCGGGAGACAGATCAATAAGGCTGAAGCGTGGGTTAAGTTTCGCCGAGCCGAACGAGCGGCACTATCTGTCTGCTGAAAATCAATGCAGTGGCGACGGGCAGATTACATGGCCGTTTTAAGGCTTCTTTAAATTGCCTTAAAATTGTGTAAGACAAAATTAGTTGCCGGAAGGTTCTGGAATTGAATGTATGGAGGTAGTACAGTTTTCCTGAAAATACGACTGTGTTGCTTTGAGAACTAAGGTAAAAGCACTAATGTTTGACACATTAAGGAAAAATCAAACTTCATTCTCAAATATAAAATGTATTTATCAAAAAATTACAGTTGCAAATATTTATACAATTAGAGCAACATTCAGAGATTGACTTTTTTATATAAACTATTTTAACGCTGTTGTATTTTCAACAAAAATCTCAATTTTCTTAGGTTTGTCGTGAACACTAAAGGATGACAGCATCGAAAATTAAATCCACTAATAATTGACATCAATTCGCACTAATAGTAGACATAACTTTACCCATTGTAAAATTATGCAAGAGACTTTGTCAAAATTGTCACGTGGATGGGCACTATCAGGGGATCTGCACTGATATTCATAGATACTAATAGTTGACATCTATTATACCCTAATAGTTGACACTAAATACTAATATTTGACATCTAGTATACCCTGATAGTTGACACTGTCTACTTTTAGTAAGAGTAGATTAAAACAAATGAAACTAAGACAGGAACTTTATTTCTACAAAGTAAGGCTAAATTTGCATTCAAATAACCTAAAAAATCAGTTAGGTGTAACCCTAATAGATGACACATGTGTCATCTCTTAGGTTTTGACTGATTTCGGGAACTAATAGGAGACACCACTTAAAAAATATACAAAAACGAGCCAAAATAACAAGGAAATGGTCCTAATAAATCAATCATTTTATACATTTTTAATATTGAAACTAACAATCGCCTATTATCATAAATATAAGAAAAATCATACCTACTGAAAGTCAGTACCTTACGAAAAACGTTAAGAATTACGCGCAACATGCCAGCCTACTCACATTGTTTGTTGTACTGATGTAATTTTGAAATTTTCTTCTGAATGTGAACACAAGCTTTTGAACATGTATCATAGATAGCACTAGGTGTCTTTAACATCAGTAAGAATGTTATATAAATGATTCGTTTTCTTATTAGAAAAGATTTTTTGTGAAAATGTCATCTATTAGTTCAGTGTCAAGCATTAGTGCTTTTACCTTATTATATTTAAATACATTGATAATATTTGCCCTTTTAAGAATATTAAAGTATTTATTGCGTCGATATTAATGATGATTGCTATGAGGATATAATTTTTATCTTTAACTTCATTGTGTGAATTTACATAGTTTTAAGATATGAAAAAATGTATATAGTTATTTACTGTCTGTCAAACACAGCCTAAATGTACGAACACTTTAAATACAAATATGGTCATATTCAGGTGTTCTTAAAGATTATATTTGTTTATAGAGAATCGGACCACTTTGTCGAGGATGTATTTAATCGTGAAAACAAACTTATCTATAGCTGTAGTTGCTATACACCTTTTTAACAGAACATCCGTATCCGCATCAGCGGTAAATGTACCGACAAACAAACAAATATTCCAAATAATGGTATAAGTAAAGGAAATAATAAAGACGCACTTCCTTGCCCTTTGTTTTCGTGTCCAAAACTGGCCTCCACCTACACCATCTTAAATGAAAGATTACTTTGGGATGTTCTTGTCAAATCAGAATCAGGATGTTAATCTCCAGTTTCTTATTTTAAGAACTTGTTACTTACCTGGTTATTCATATTCTTAAAATATAAGTTGACTAATCAAATCCATGATTTACTTATTATAAAAGAAAGTCAAAATTTCCGCTTGTAAGTACTTGGCTGCGCCACTTGTTATACATACTTTTATTTTTATTCCTTAACAAGTACAACATTATAAAAATCTTGTACATATCTATAAAAATCCTTCAAAAATGCTACTTTAAACATACATACATACATAGACTCACGCCTGTTTCTCCGAAGGGGTAGGAAGAGGCATATTAAACGCCCACTTTTCGCCAGTGTTTTGATCCCACGTAATAGGTGGCGAGCCTATTGCCGCTTATCGGGATATTTTGTTTGCCGTCGCCTCGTCCGTTGATCGGCAGGTGCACCACTTGCAGGTGAGGTTGGCTTGGGACCCTAAGTTCTTGGTGGGAACCCTAAACACCCTACTGCTACTTTAAAAGGACATATTAATAGAGTTCTACATTCCAAAATGTAACAGAACTAAAGGAGCTAAAACCAACAAGTTAACTTTATAGCTCACCACCCACATATTACCCTAATATATTGCCTAAACAGAGCTACAACAAATTACATATAAATAAAAGAGTTAAAACAACATCGTTAGAACCAGCAAGTTATTTATTTGCCATCTAATTCACTGCGCCGATATGTTCCGTTTGATTAAAGCGTACATATTTTTATAGCGGAGTGAACAGTTTGTATATCTTAAAGTACATGGCTATTATAGTGCGAATGTTTGTTATTAATTTTATACAATTTATTGTTGAATGTATTATCGGTTCTGTAGAGTAAACTTTACACATGAGTAACTTGCTTATCGCTGCGTTTGTTATTCTGTTTACGGGTAGATAGTGTTAATGCATTTTTGGAATTGGCGAAGTGACCTTTGCTTTTTATATTGAATTATTATTCAAACTATAAGGAAAGAGAATATTACACACGTGTAATTTTACACGTTTAAATAAAGAGAAGCGTTGATGATTATAAGCTTCGCCTGAGCCGCGACAACCGCCAACTTTAAACCTGAAAAATCATATGTTAAGAAATAATAAACTTTACGTAGTTTTAGAATATAACTTGTTTAATTCTCATAAAATTACAATTTTTAAATGCTAACGTGTCTGATAGCCGCGATCAGAAGTTGCGGAGTAAGTAGACAGATGTCAACATTTATCCGTAATAATTCTCAATCTTGTATAGACAATATTTTTTCAAATCTGACTGAATGTGACCTTAGAAAATGTGAAGTAGATCATAATGGTCTGGCAGACGGCCATGCGGGATTGCTATGCTGTACGGAAATAAAGAGTTCTGCACCTGGCATACGTAATAATAATAACTTTTTATCTGTCATGAAAAGGAAATTTACTCAAAAAAATAAATCTTTATTTCGGCATCTGTTGTTACACCAAAACTGGTGCGATATGAGCATAAATGAATTTATAAAAACGTTTACTGATATTTTTAAACAAAGTTTTAGAAAAATAAAAGTTAAAATAAACCTGTCACATCCCACACGATTGCAGTGGGTCTCAAAGGGTATAAAGGTGTCGAGCAAAATGAAACGGTTCTTGTGTGTTGGCAAAGGAAATCAACAAAACGACACTATAGTAAATTACAGGAACAAATACCTTACGTTGTACCGGAAAGTTATTAAGACATCAAAAAAACTAGCAACACAAGCAAGAATAGAGAGGTCGAAAAATATTTCAAAAGATGTTTGGAAACTTATTAATGAACACAGAAATAAGAGGCATGTTAATAAAACTAAATTTATGCTTAAAAAATCAAATAAACTCATTTCAGAACCATCAGAAATTGTCAACATCTTCTTAAAACAGTTTGAGCAGTCCGCCGCGGCTAGTTCCATTAATACAAGAGCCGCAATGGATATCTTATACAAAAGTGCAGAAAGAGTAGATAATGATCTTATTTTAAATCATTCAACTCCACTTGAGATATACAAAATAGTCCGGAAAATGGAAAGTAAAAAATCGACTGGCTGTGATGACATACCCATTACAATAATCAAAGAAAACATTGACATATTAGCAGAACCACTTAGCACTTTATTTAATAAATGTTTTGACGAGGGTATCTTTCCGGAACAATTTAAGGTAGCTAAAATATTGCCGATACACAAAAAAGGTTCAAAAACTGATCCGCATATGTATAGACCCATATCACTGTTGTCTGCTACGTCAAAAATTTTGGAAAAATTAGTTAAAGATAGGTTATTATCACATCTAAACCGTACCAAAGTGCTCAGTAGTAGACAATTTGGATACCAAAAGTTTGTTGGGACACAAGATGCCATTTACACACTCATTGCGGATGTTGTGCGTAGAATGAATAATAAGGAAAAAGTGGCTGGCCTTTTTCTAGACCTAAGTTCAGCTTTTGACACAGTGAACCATAAATTACTACTAGAAAAGCTTGAATACTATGGGGTACGGGGTAAGTCTCTAGAACTGCTTACATCATATGTGAAAAATAGAAAAATGTTTGTAGAAATCAAATCTGTTACTAAAGCACTAAATTCTTCACGTAATAATATATTTACTGAGGAAACATACAGGTCAAAAATGTCTCAAATTCATGCTGGTGTTCCCCAAGGTTCCATATTAGGTCCAATATTCTTCATTACCTTTATTAATGACCTTATAAAATATGTAACGCAAACTGTTGGGGACTCGGTTCAGCTGGTAGTTTTTGCTGACGACACAAATGCTGTAGTATCCGCCGATGACATAAATACTCTAAATATGAATGTAAATAAGACCTTAGAAACTTTTAACAACTGGTTTACTGTAAACAACCTAAAAGTAAATACGGGCAAGACAAACGCAATACTATTTCGAACAACTGCCAAGAATACTGAAAGATTATATTGTGAAATGAATGGTGAAAATATTGCCCAAACCTCGGTAGTTAAGTTTTTAGGAGTGTACATAGATGATAGATTAAACTGGAAGGCAGAATTAACGCATCTAGAAAATTCTATCAGTTCGGCATGCTATGTACTCCGAAGCCTAAGAAATGAAGTAAGTACTGTACATTTAAAAATGGTATACTTTGCATTAGTAGAATCAAAATTAAGATATAGCATCCTTTTCTGGGGAGGAAGCTACGACTATAACATTCATAAGGCGTTTGTTGCCCAGAAACGAGCTATTAGAACCATTGTTAGAATACAGCAGCCAGAGTCATGCAAACCCCATTTCAAAGAACTAAGGATTTTGACTGTTCCATGCTTATACATCCTAGTACTACTTACTCATTTATCGAAATACGTACATGAACATGAAAGCCAAGAAGAAAGACAAATGAGGGAAAGTACAAGAAGAAAAGATCTTCTACTCAAATATGTACCGACTCTCGATGTCGTGAAGCATAGCCCTTATTACAAATCGGTTAAGCTATTTAATAAATTGCCTATGCAAGTAAAAACATTATTATATAAAATGAATTTTCAAAATGAACTCAAACGGTTGTTGTTAAATGAATGCTATTACACTATAAATGACATGTAACTTGCACATCTACAATTGAATTATTATTATTACTGTATAGACATTGTGATTAGGACATCAGAATCTATGTATATTAATGGATTATTATTTTTGACATTATTTTTCCTATTGACTTTATTTTGCTTTTTGACATTGTGACCATTAATTATTTTATTTTTCCGCTTGTATCCTGTCCTGATTTTAATTTTGTTTGTTTAAAATGATAATGTTTAATTTGTTTTTAATGTATGTATATTCACACACAATTTGTTAATTGTTTTTGAATGAATAAATGAAATGAAAATAAATGAAACTCCAGCTGGCATTCGTCCCGCGCTAGTGACGGGCCCGAACAACATAAAAAAAATGAATTTGTAGCTTTGCTTTACTATCTTTTACTCTTTTCTTCGATGTTAAAGTAAATGTGAATAGCTAGTTTGGTACATAAGGAACACACGGCGCACTTAGTAATCAATGATTAATTACTAGGTCCACTTATTAAATCTGAGTGGGTACTTTTACATATAATTAGTAAGATTACATAAGAGTCAAAATTGTGGAGTTATGACACTCAGACACTCGTTACTCTAATTGTCACAGCATAGACAAGTTTAAAGACTACGCCTAACTACAGCTGAAAGTGCTGAAACACCACCCTGGAATGTGAGCGCTATGAAAGCTATTTGTTCTAAAAGTACCGCGTAGGAGTACTAGGAATTCTGCCCGTGAATCAGAGGTTTAATCGTGAGGTCGCGGGTTCAAGGCCTGGTGTTTAACTGTCCGAAGTTGAGCCTGGTTGCTGGTTGTCCGCAATGCAGAACCTATGCGCTACGTGTGAAGGTTTCGTATGTAATAAAATAGTGCAGTAATTGTTTTTACAAGACTTTAATGTTAAACCTTGTGTGAAGCCTTGGATTCGAATTACAATGTGACCTATTTTATTGTTTAGTTTTTTTGGAGGTAAGTAGGTGAGTGAGTATTAGTTGTAGTATACGTGATAAAGTCAGAGGACGTACGTGAATTTTATATATAGGTTCAAATCGCGAGCAAAATTCGGCCTGACCTGCTGTCGACTAAATCTTCTCGCTTAATCTCCAGTTAAATTCATTGGTAGATAACATCATCCAAATTCTGATACTGTGCCCTAAATCTGGAAGTTGTTAGTTTACAATATTACTATAGTAAATTAGTGAATCAATCTGTCATATTTGGAGTGGGTACTTTCACACCAGCCACTTAGTGTAAGTTTACTATTGTGTAGTTTATAATAAACTGGCTTCTGACTAATCCTTTGTGTTATTATCATGATCTGATTCACGCCTGTGTTGTTATAATAATACTTGTGTATTGCACAATATTATTTGTATTGATACATAGTTATTGATCGGCTTCTGCTTTTTATCATGTTCCATGTCTGGGATAATATCATTAAGTACTTACTTTTAGAAAAATAATACTACATTAGTATAATATTATTGTTACGAGCTGGGGTTCGACGATAAATTATAACTCACTATGCCACTTAAACTGAACTTTATTTATACACAAACACTACACACACTTATTTACACAACCAGTAAAAACACATTTATTTCACACTTTTCCACTTCACTAATAAGAACAACACTAAACACTCCGACTTACTTTCCTTCGCTTCTTGTTTATCGCTTCGATATTAAATTGTTACTGTCCTGTCTCGCGCGCTCTCGCTCTATTTATACTGGCCGGATAACATCACTAGCGCATTCTAGACTCTTCCACAAAACTGTCGAAATAATCTCGAACAGTCGATTACTCGATACAGCAACGCCATCTAGTACAGAGTAGCTGAATTACCTTTAAACCACCGATAGATTCAATCTCTTGTAGTACCCCCATTCACCGATAGATGGCGTAACACTGCCCCTCTCTTAAACGAGTTCGTCTCGAACATGGTTGGACCCATGGTAACGAGCCAACCGGTCCACATGAACTATCTTCGGTGCACCTCGCGACCCCTTTTGGATTCGATAGGTGACGTCGTTCATCCTGGTAATGATGCGATATGGCCCGTCCCATCTGGCTTGTAACTTAGGCGATTTGCCTTTGCTTCGTACTGGGTTATGAAGCCACACCAATGATCCCTCATCGAAGCCTTTGTTGTTTGCCTTCCGGTCGTAGCGAGTCTTCATCTTTTCAGACATCTGTTGTCCTGACTCCCTGATGTGCTCGTATACGTCGTTCATCTTGTTGCGTAGCTCGGTCGCGTAATCCGTTATATTGCGTGGAGAGTCTGGCGGAATACCGGTGATTAAGTCTGCTGGTAAACGTAATTCTCTGCCGAAATTGGCAAAAGCTGGTGTTACTCCTGTGGTTTCGTGGACCGCACTGCGATATGACAGAAGGAATGGTTGGATGTGCTTGTCCCAATCTCTTTGTTTGCTCTCCACGACCTTCGCCAGGTACCTTTCCAGTGATTGGTTAAATCGTTCAACCATGCCATCTGATTGCGGGTGATAAGCCGTGGTCCTGGTTTTATGTGCACCCATCACGCGACAAGTCTCCTTGAACACCTCGGATTCGAAGTTCCGGCCTTGATCGCTGTGGATTTCCAAGGGTACCCCGAATCGACAAAAGACTTCATGCACCAGCTTGTCGGCCACTGTGGTAGCTTCTTGATTTGGGATTGCAAACACTTCAGGCCACTTCGTGAAGTAATCCATCACAACCAAGAAGTATTTCTTTCCATCCTGGCTCTCGGGAAATGGCCCAGCGACATCCAAGGCTATGCGCTCCCATGGGGCTCCCACATTGTACACCTTTAATGCACCTCTGCTTCGAGTATGTGGCCCCTTGACAGCCGCACAACTTGTGCATTTGCGGCACCAATCCTCGACGTCATCCCGACAGTGGAGCCAATAAAACCGCTCCCGGATCTTAGTAAGGGTCTTCTTAACTCCCATGTGACCTCCCGAAGCACCATTGTGATAGAGCTGCGAGACTTCCGGCACCTTAGTTTTGGCCACTACCATTTGCAAATGGCACTGGTTACCGCGAGCGTTTTCCCATTTGCGGCACAGAACTCCATCCTGGACGACCAAGCTTTCCCACTGTGCCCAATAACTCTTGGTGATAGGGCTCATTGCTGCGATATCACTCCATTTGGGCCTAGGAGCGCCTGATTTCTTCCATTCAAGAATCGGCCGATGTTGTATTACAAAATCAAACTCTTGCAGTAGTTCAATCCATCTAGCTACTTGTCCTTCTGGGTCCTTAAATTGAAGTAGCCATTTCAGCGCTGCATGATCGGTTCGCAGGTGGAATTTACGGCCCAACAAGTATTTGTTGAAATGCTGCAACGTCTTTACTACAGCCAAGAGTTCCCGCCTGGTGACGCAGTAGTTTCTTTCGGGTTTGGATAAGGTCTTGCTGAAGTATGCTATAACAACTTCTTGATCACCCTTCTTCTGTGACAGCACGCCGCCAATTCCGGTGTTACTGGCATCTGTGTCAACTATGAATTCATGCTCATTGTCAGGGTAGCCTAGAATAGGTGCAGTACACAGATGTTCCTTAAGCTTCTGGAATGCAACGTCACAACTCTCATTCCAACAGAACTGTACTCTGTCTTCGGTGAGCTTATGAAGAGGTCGAGCAATGTCAGCAAAGTTCTTCACAAACCGTCGATAGTAGGAGCATAATCCGAGGAATGCTCTGACCTGCGTTTTGTTCTCTGGAACTGGCCATTCCTTCACGGCAATGATCTTATCCGGGTCAGTTTGAATACCGTTCTCCGAGACCACATGTCCTAGAAAGTTCACTTGCCGTCTGAATAACGCGCATTTTTTCGGACTCAGCTTCAAATTAGCTCCTCGTATCTTTGACAGCACTTGCTCCAAGTTTCGAAGGTGATCCTGGAAGGTGCGCCCCACGATGATGATGTCATCCAAGTAGACCAGGCAGGCGTCTCCAATCAGTCCCATAAGCACTCGCTCCATCAGTCTCTCAAAAGTAGCCGGAGCGTTGCACAATCCAAAGGGCATGACGTTAAATTGCTACAATCCTTTGCCTGTGGAGAATGCCGTCTTCTCTTTGTCTCGAGGATCTATTTCCACCTGCCAGTAGCCACTTTTTAGATCTAATGTAGAAAACCACTTCATCCCCGTCAGCGTATCCAGTGTGTCATCGATCCTTGGCAGTGGGTAGCTGTCCTTCTTCGTGATGTCATTTAATCGGCGGTAGTCTACACAGAAGCGCATGCTGCCATCCTTCTTCTTAACTAACACCACCGGAGAGCACCACGGGCTGGACGAAGGCTCGATTACGCCTTCTTTCACCATACCGTCGATCATAGCTTCCACTTCACGTTCCCGTGCCACTGGCACACGTCTTGGTTGCTGGCGAATCGGTGCTTCACTTCCCGTGTTTATTTTGTGCTGGACTAGTGCTGTCTTCCCTATGTCGGCATCACTGGTCGAGAAAATATCGGCGAACCGGTTTAACATCTTCTTAGCCTTGGTCTTCTCTTCTTCTGACAGGGTACTTTGGCATTCCCCCAAAAGTGAAGACACGTCGAATCGTGCACCCTGAACCTTGGCGCTGGTAGGTTGCTCTTGACATCTACGCATCCAAGCCGCTCCTTCATAGGTGCCCAATTCCGTCCCTTTCTTGAGCGACACTTCCTTGTCACTTGCATTCAGTGCGCGTACTGTTGAAACTTTGGTACCCCTTACCAAGGTTCGTGCAATCTTCCACGAGGCCTCTTTATCTAGGCCTTCGATTAGTACGCAGCGGTTCCCTCGACCAGAATTCCCTGGTAGACAAACTGGTACAACCATTTCCGACCGCGGGTGAAGAATGACATTCTTCAGGCAGTACACTTTTCCTGAAGTTGCACCTTTCATGAAGACTTCTTCCGAGCCACACTTCAAGACTCCCTGGTTAACATCGATCTCGCAGCGATACTTCCGCATGAAGTCTAGGCCCAAGATGCAGTCGTCCACTATATCGGCCACGATGACTTTGTGACGGTAAATTTTGTTGCCTAGCTTCAGATCCACCTCCATTTTACCTCGGACGGTTATGTGCTGACCGGTAGCTGTTCTCAGATTCACACTTTCATTGTTCCTGAAGCAGCCCCGAAGAACCCGTCTTGCCAGATGGAAACCGACGACTGTCCGAGAAGCACCCGTGTCCAATGTCAGCTTGCATGGTGTTCTGTTAATTTCGCCTTCGATGATCAGGCTGTTCCCGTCGCATGATTGCGAGATCGAGATACATGGGGCTCTTCCATTACCAGCCAGCACCCGCCCCGCAGTCCTGGCTTCTACTCGTTTCCCTGCTCTCGCTGCCTGGCAGGCACATCAGGCGACCCCTTTGGTGGAGACAGGGTGTTACCAGGCTGCCTACGCTTTGGGCAGCTCAAGCGGATATGGCCTCTTTCTCCGCAGTTGTAGCACCGAGGTGACGACAAGACTTCCCTGATGCGGTGACCTCGGTCGTCGCGTCGCACTGCTTCCACCTCCAGAGCGTGGGCTAAGGCGTCCTTGAGGTCCTTGAAGTGCCCAAGCCTCACTACTGCTCTTACCTCCAGGTCCCGGATCCCATCCGTAAATGCCTGTACGAGGTTCCCGTCAATAAGCGCAGGCGACGACTGGTATGCCTTCCTGACCAGCTTTTCCACCTCTAGAGCCCACTGCTGCAGAGTTTCTCCGGTGCGTTGCGTCCTGTCCTTCAGCTGAGCACGATACACGTGTTCGAGGTGCGCGTCTCCGTACCTCGCCTCCAACGCCTCCAGAAGCTTCTCGTAGGTGACGTCTTGTCCGAGTGCCTCCAACACTGTCAATGCCTAGTCGCGAAGGCCCAAGGTTAGGGCGGTTAATGCCTGTTCTTTGGTCCACCCATTCGATCGCATCACAGCCTCGAACTGGATCTTGTATGCAGACCATGATGACGAGCCATCAAATGGTGGAACCTTAAATCCACGAGGTGAGGGCGCTACAGCTGCTGGTGTCACTTCGAGCCCACGCAACTTCTTCTCCACTTCAGCAACACAGGTCTCGTGGTGGTCGTGTACACGCTTCTCTATAAAGGCGACGCGAGTCTCAAGCTTGTCGTGTACGAGCATCTCTACGTCGCTGATACGGGCCTCGTGCTGCTGAAGTTCCTCCTTGACCGCCTTCAAGTCCTTCCCTACAGCGGCGCTGAGGTCCTTCATAAGCACCACCTGCTCTTCTAGGCGGCGCGCGTGCTCCTCCTTGTCGCGCTGGAGCTGTTCTTCTAGGCGGCGCGCGTGCTCCTCTTGACGGCGAGCCTGCTCCTCCTTGTCGCGCTGAAGCTGTTCCTCCAGGCGGCGCGCGTGCGCCTCTTGACGGCGAGGAGCACGCGCGCCGCCTGGAGGAACACTGATAATTTCTGATAATATCCTTTACATAGTGTTTGACGTACAAACAATATGTTCCTCCGATATCTGTTTAGTTTTTTACCGAGTTCCAAGACAGTTTAACTTGCACCGGGGCATCGGGCTACACGAGCGATACAGTAGAAGGAATTCAGATGCTGCTTGTTCAATTCAATGACAAATTAGACGCATAAAACCATAGTACGGTAATCTGCAAGGAGTGACAAACGAGGCTAAAACATATTCTTACTATACTTTGTTGTTATTATATTTTTTTAGAACTCTCTTTAAAAGACATACAGACTAGCTTCAGTGTACATTATGCAAATCAACCGCTTATTGTTACTGAAGTGTTAAAATTTATCTCCATGGCCACCGTTGGTGAAGTTAACGTCAGAATTATTTAAATCGCGCGAGTCATTACTTGAGTGTGCTGGCTTCCAGACTTACCTGATGACAGTCATTATTTAGAATGGATGCTGTCTCACCTCGGCTAGATGCATTAATCAGTTAAGAAATTAATTCGTCTGAAGAATATTTTGTTATTATAATGTTAGCCCTTTTAGAAATTGTGCCATTGATTTGACACGCATGAAACTTATCCTGAGAAAAATATGCGGGACCTAACAAACTGCTGTTCAAAGAACATTAACGTTCTCATTTAAATGATACAAGAAGCGGTTATATATCCAAATAGTCACCTCTATAAAAGTTGGGTTTTGCGAATGAATTCATGACACAATACGAGCGCCAAACGCTATTTTATTCAATTCAATGTATACAATTTTACTAAGTGATAATGTGCTAACTTATTTATAGAAGTGCTCAAGTGCAGCATGATCACTGTGCTGGCTGAACAAAAACTCTTTTGAAATAAGTACGAAAAGGGATATAATCATGCACCAATTGGGGCTCAAAAAGCCGTTCTATACCTGAGCCACAACTCACCTGATCTTATGTACATACAGCTCATCATCATCAGCCTGTATCAGTCCACTGCTGGACTAGCCCTCTCCTTTGAAAGGAGGAATTATCCTACTATACCACGCTGGCCAAACGGGTTGGTATAGGGTTTGTATCAAGTTTTCCTTCTCTTACAGTGCTGTTCTCTGCATGGTATGCTTTCTCTGTCGGCTCTTACGACACCCATGGGATGATATGGGGTGGTGACATTGCGTATTCTTAATCCGTCATCACACGGACATACAACTAGTAATTGTCCAAACTAAAATAGGTACCTAATATAGCCATCGCATTAAAATCTATATAACCCTTGGTACATAAAAGTAAACACCAAACAAATAACCTCTTTCCACCCACACAATAAAGCGAATTGTCCACATTGAAGTACGGACAACTCCGCTCTATTTGTCGTTACTCTCTTGAACGGTTCAATGCCCTCATATCCATTCATTCACTTTCTCCATTAATGTATTTAATAAGCTATTGTGTCGGACTTGCAGACGGGCACGGGTTCACCTGTGTGTTGTGATTAAATTGTTATTTGGACCAGCTAATAGGGAAGGTAATAGCCAATTTTGCTCGAGCAATGCTGGATACGGGTAATGAAAAATCCAATGTTACTTTTCGGATAACGTTAAGGACAAGTAGAGTCATTAGATTGTCTGCGGACCCGCATTTGTCTAGCGTGGTGGAGAAGAGGCCTGGTCAGCCGTGGGACAGTTTATATACAGGGCATATGATGATTGACAAGAGGTTTCATTATGTGAACTCGAGTCATTAGATTGTCTGCGGACCCGCATTTGTCTAGCGTGGTGGAGAAGAGGCCTGGTCAGCCGTGGGACAGTTTATATACAGGGCATATGATGATTGACAAGAGGTTTCATTATGTGAACTCGAGTCATTAGATTGTCTGCGGACCCGCATTTGTCTAGCGTGGTGGAGAAGAGGCCTGGTCAGCCGTGGGACAGTTTATATACAGGGCATATGATGATTGACAAGAGGTTTCATTATGTGAACTCGAGTCATTAGATTGTCTGCGGACCCGCATTTGTCTAGCGTGGTGGAGAAGAGGCCTGGTCAGCCGTGGGACAGTTTATATACAGGGCATATGATGATTGACAAGAGGTTTCATTATGTGAACTCGAGTCATTAGATTGTCTGCGGACCCGCATTTGTCTAGCGTGGTGGAGAAGAGGCCTGGTCAGCCGTGGGACAGTTTATATACAGGGCATATGATGATTGACAAGAGGTTTCATTATGTGAACTCGAGTCATTAGATTGTCTGCGGACCCGCATTTGTCTAGCGTGGTGGAGAAGAGGCCTGGTCAGCCGTGGGACAGTTTATATACAGGGCATATGATGATTGACAAGAGGTTTCATTATGTTAACTCGAGTCATTAGATTGTCTGCGGACCCGCATTTGTCTAGCGTGGTGGAGAAGAGGCCTGGTCAGCCGTGGGACAGTTTATATACAGGGCATATGATGATTGACAAGAGGTTTCATTATGTGAACTCGAGTCATTAGATTGTCTGCGGACCCGCATTTGTCTAGCGTGGTGGAGAAGAGGCCTGGTCAGCCGTGGGACAGTTTATATACAGGGCATATGATGATTGACAAGAGGTTTCATTATGTGAACTCGAGTCATTAGATTGTCTGCGGACCCTCATTTGTCTAGCGTGGTGGAGAAGAGGCCTGGTCAGCCGTGGGACAGTTTATATACAGGGCATATGATGATTGACAAGAGGTTTCATTATGTGAACTCGAGTCATTAGATTGTCTGCGGACCCGCATTTGTCTAGCGTGGTGGAGAAGAGGCCTGGTCAGCCGTGGGACAGTTTATATACAGGGCATATGATGATTGACAAGAGGTTTCATTATGTGAACTGGTTTTCTTTGAAGAGGTACCTAGAGCTTTCATATAATTTTGAGGTCGCCTTTTAGCATAGCCACAATATACCTAGCATACATACTCCTATAGGATCTTACGTGAGAATGTTTCCAAAGTCCACTGCGCCACAGGGTTTATTCCTAGAGCAGACTTTGACTTCTATAAAAACGATAATCAAATGAAAGGAAAACAATAGATTTTTCAATTAAATACTTAACTTACGACTAGACTATACAAGCAGTCCAATGGTTCCAACATTAACTTAATCTATTGATCCTCTTTCAAGTATAAGCACGTCTAAAACTAAGCTGGCCCGCTTGCATAAGCCCGAAGGCTTGGTAGCTAGCCAATCGTAGATTTTATTGAACAGATACGTGCAGGCCTGTCCTATATACTACGGAGACGAGGCGTCGCGACGCCGGGCGCCTGTGACGTCAGCAGTCAGCTGATGAATAATGTAAATAAATACCTAAACTGGAGACTGCTCAGCCTGAAGGGGTATTGTTTTTCTATGAGTCTTTAAGGAAAATTTGTTAGGTACCTATTAGATACCAAGCGCCGTTCGAGGCTTTACATGAATCACACTGTCAACATTTACTATTAAAAGTACAAGCAAATACACTTTTGAGTTTATCTTTATGCAGTCTTGCCTTCACTTTGTGACAATATAGGCGCAAGTAGCTGTCTAAACATTGACTCTTGGACCTAATGGCATTTAAGAACTCTGAGGGCAATTTATTTTATAGTTATTTGACGTAACGTGCACAATAGTGCCCTCTTCTCAACTTGACTAGACTGCCTCGTTGGTCTCGCGGCATAAATGTACGCGTGGGATTGGGAGGTCTCGGTTTCCATCCCCGGGTCGGGCAAAGTGTTATTAGGTTAGGAAATTCTCAGTAGCAGCACGGAGTCTGGTAATGTGCCCGGTTCGGCAATAGGCTCGCCCCCTATTACGTGAGACTAAAATAAATCTAGCGAAAAGTGGGTGTAGCAATATACCTCTGCCTACCACTTCGGGGATATAGGCGAGACTATGTATGTATATAATGTATGTCTCAACTTGAGGCAGAGCAAAGCAAAGCTAAAGCTAGCCTTACCGTCATATAAAGCACGAGGCCCCAGTACGAGGGTAGTTGGTCAATATTGGATGAGTGGAGTCACATAACCTTGTTAACTTGGGATTATTTTCACTACTAATGCCACTACACACAGCTATCTACCTAAACCAGTATAACTTCGACTCTAATTGTAATGTTATGTCGTCCAAAAACAGACCAGTTAATATTAGCTTTACTTAATACGGTTTAATACGGTTTGATACCTAGCTAGCTATACGACGTGTATTAGGTAAAGAAAGCTAATTAACTTGGTCAAGTGATCAGGAAACTAGCTATAACGTTTCGTTAACCTTGTCAAAATAATTAAATTATCCGATACATAGATAATTTTCCTTATTATCGTAGGTTGTTCCCGAAGGGTTAGAATGTGGGTGTGTTTGTAAACGCGTGGCAATCACCTCACGTGTTTGAGTTCTATTTGTGCGATAATTATAATATTTTTTTTTAGCTGGCCAAAGTGCCCGTCCTTAAAAATTTGGTGCTTAACGAAGAGAAAGTATAATTAGGGTGTAGAGGGGCATGGTTGCACACGCCATAACTAAGAAGCATGTCTTAATATAAATAATTATGTAACAAAATTGTGGGTGTAATATTACAGCTCTGCCTTCCCCTTCGGGGATACATGCGTGAGTCTATACAGGGTTATTTGTAAAACACCGTTAACCTCTCAGGACTATGTTACTAACATCATAATCAACAACTTTTGTTCTATGACTTTTAAAGATTCATCATATTTTAGCTCATCCGATTTTCATACAAAAATAAAAATATTTAGATTGAACGCTCTTAATGTTGCGTCGTCTATGCGAAAGCGGTAGAACAATAGCGAAGGGTGCTGCAATTGAACAGTGCGCGGCAGGCGTAGGTAGGTACAGCAAAATACACGAGTTGAAATGTGTTAGATAGGACAACGAAATCTTGAAGGTTTTTTTTTGGTAAATGTATTATATTTTGTAAAAAGTCATAGAACAAAAGTTGTTCATTATGATGTTAGTAACATAGTCCTGAGAGGTTAACAGTGTTTTACAAATACCCCTGTATAAAAAAAATTAGACCCAAGCTTTTGCACTCCGAGTTTGCTTTACGAACATTTTGTTCGCCTTACAAACACCGTGCTATAAAACAGACAAAGCGAGTCACTGATAACTTTATTTGTCAGAAAACACAAGACAACTAAAAAAACAAATCCTGAAAAGCTGGATTAACTCGTCTCATGTTTTCCTACTGCTTTCTCGCAAATAACCTCTAGAAGAAACGTACAGAATGTTAATATCATTTGCTACTGAGATGGCAATTACAATAATTATCCTCAATAACATTCTTAGAATACACTCTTTCCAACCACGCATGCCTTCGCGTTCATACGTTTAGCAAACAATTTATTGAATCGGAGTACTGATACCTTGCTAGGGTTACTATCAACGCCTATAAAGTAGGAGATTTATTACTTTGATTCGTCTTTATCTTTGGATGGAAATATATCACTTGCTTTACCAATTTAATTTTCAAACTTTTCTAAGATAGCCTGTTCCAGCTAATCGTGTGACCCAAACGTGATAATACATAATATCTAGACGTTCTCGTAGTTTATTGCAACCTTGTACTGCTTATTTTATTAGAACACGTGATGATAACTGATACAACTGCTGAATTAGCGGATTTTAATAAAACTGACCTATCTTTGTCCTATGACATCATTGACTTCTTTAGATTACTGTTATGCTATTAACTTAGCTTATGGATAACATTTTGTAAGTCATTCACCTTTGACCTCTGTCCCATTTGAAAACTCTCACGAGAAATGAGGTTCAAGATAGGGTTGATAATCGTTCCAATTTTCATCAATCCCCGTTGCATACGGTCGGTGAAATCTCTGACCAACCCTAATATATCGAGTTTACAATGCGAAAATGGCAATTAACTCTGACATGCCGGCCAGACGGTATCGTGAACGGATCGGAACTCGTAAAGATATTACGACGGAAAAGCAAATTAAGTTCTGTGAAGTAAATCTTTCGATTTGGATTTTAGCTCCGAACATTGGAGTACTGTTATGCCACGGGGATTTATTTTGATGGTGTGGCTTTGTGCCAAAAGCTGAGAAAAGTTAAGTTAGTACAGAGTTAATTACAACTGATATTGAATTGGCTAGAGAAAAGAATACCAGGTAGATTTAGGATCTTCACCTGATGTTCAGATATGTAAAAGTATAAATGTCTAAACAGTCCAAAATTACAGCGCCGCTATTCTTTTGATTTTAATCTTTTGTCAAGGTAACAATTTGTCTTTAATGATATAAAAAAAAGAAGCCCGCATCCTTTCTTCAGTCAAAAAGTCTCAAGCATTATTCTTATTACTGCCAAAACAAGACCTCGAATTTCTATGTTTCTTTGTTGAAGCACATCAGGCGATTATTCGTCATGAAAACAATACAAACGTAAAATTTGCCGTCTACGCTCCAGTTAACAGCTAGATTACCAAAAGGTGAAAACAAACACTACAGGCCACGAAACGTAAAACTAATCTCACTTTTCATTATACGTTTTTCAGTTCCGGATGAGTAAAATTACGTCTGAACCAACAATCACTAAAAACTTCCACGTAAAAAAGTTGAATTTAAATGCTAAAAGCGAAATCTAGATATGTTTTTGGTTTTTTAACTGTTTGTTCTCGTTTCGTTTCTATTCACCATTTGTCAATATTTTTATTGTAGTCTTACGATTTATAGAGCCCTATTAGAGCTGCTGTAATGCCAATATTTTAAACGAAGATGGCAGGATGATTTACTGTCGAGTGACTGGCAAATTGCAAAGGGTAGGAGGGTCCAGAAGTCCAAGAAGTCCTGTGTCTATTACTGAAAAAACTCGCAGGCCTATTTAAACGGCTTCGTTTTCTATTCAGAGTCAGCAAAAATTGTGAGCTAACTAGGTACGTATTTGATTATATGAAAACCCTGGTAGCTAACGAACGATCGACACGGAAATTGAAAATATTCGATTTCAATTTCCTCGACTGTTATGCTTATTGGAGTGTGTATAAGGATCGAGAATATATATTTATTCACCATTTCAATAATAAGAAAGTTTATCATGAATTCAATATATACCTTATTATCTAGAGACTTTTTCTTTGGATCAATAATACTTTTTAAGGTGTATTCCCGTTGACTCATCATGGGACTACGAAATCTCATTTGATCTCTGCATTTTATTTCGTATCAGAAACCGGTCGCTGTGACTAGGCATGTTGCAGATCGAAGCCCAGCTCCTACAAGCCTTACCAACTTAACATACCAAGCCCAATTTAGTATTGGTTTAAATAAAAATACAGTTTTTGAAATACCATTTCGTGACTCCAACAAATCTGAGATACCACTTATCTTTTAAATATAACCTTAGAAACATTTCCACGTGACGTCACGCGTTGTCTATCCGATAGCAAATATTCGTTATCAGCTAGATAAGTTATTTACATAACGCTTATTGCCATGAAGACCGTGACTTATGTAGTAACTATTTACCGTTGAATTCAATATTCGATCTAGCCATTTTTTTATATTTTAGATCTGTTTTTGACATAAGTTCCATAAAAAATTTATGTCAAACACTAGTCTCAAATCTCAAAATCAATGGATTGATCGAATATTGAAACCGGCCGTCAGTCATCTGTGCCGTGATTCTGGTACACACGACAAGATATTCGAGGTAATCGATAAGTCAAATGAATCCCCATCTTTTATGAGGTCAAGGGCGAACGACCCTTGGTAACGAGCGTGGGCACAGGGCTGGCAACTCCAAGAGAGTTGGGAAGATTATTGTTGAGTTTGGTATATCAGATGAATTGTTTGGGTAAGTTATTTCGTGAGTTGTTTGAGTACGTGTTTCTTTTGTTTTGGGCGTATGTACTGTAGGAGCTTGTCTGTAGGAGGCGGGGAGGATAAGCAGAAATATCTTCAGAGATAAATGCAGGGTTAGATAGTAACTGCTAACGTAAATCTAAGATCGTAAGATATTATAATGTATCGGTTGGATGCAAAACCATAGGACATCGTTAAATAATTGTGTTTAATTACTTTTCACTAGTAAATACCCCATACTGTCATAATTGAGCATTTCTAAAAATGTGTCCAGAGAATAGTATGCTATTGAAATGCAACGTTTAAAAGATATGCGGAGCGTGAGCTCTGTATTCGTATTTACAAACTTACTCTTCTGACAAGACGTCTCTGTGTCATGGCATGAAAGACATCCTATACAAGATAAAGTCATCGGTCTCTTCCACGTGTCGCTTCAATTGTAACCTGTAAACATGTGCGAGATTTTTCGTCATGGTTATGGTTTCTTCTGTATTAAAATAAATTACTATTCAGCCTTAAGTAAAGTATCGCGCCAACCCTAATCCTATAGAATAAATCGTGCAACAAGATGCTTACTCACTCCCCTCGGTTCGGTCTACATTCATAACAGCTAACAGCGCAGTCAGAGTGCCTCATTACGCTATGCTCAATCCTTTCAAAAGCTTGGCCTGGCTTTTTAGAGGTGAAAAGGGCGTGCATCGTCTTAGGGCACTGGGCCACGGTTCTATCCCGGCACCGTGAGACGTGCCGTGCTGTAGTAAAAGCATATTAAGCTTGTCAAAGAAAACGATAGAAGTCCTATAGTAGGGTGCGGGTTTGTGCTTCTTTTGGCCTGCGTTGAATATTTTGATGAAATTTTAAGTAAAGTACTTCCTCAATTACCTACTAAACAAGCAGATTTTCAATTACTACATCACAGACCGATGTAAATCTCACGGGGTTAAATATAGTGACCACCATAAAATGCTTTGATACCCTTAGTTCATTTACCAAAAATATATTATACTTAACACCAGAAAATAAAGTCTAAAATTACAATAGTAATAGCTATTTTAGTCACGACTGCACTTCAAATTGTATTCGAACACCAAATGACACGGTCACCAAATAAATAGATTATGGTAGGATCTCTTGTGACCATTAATTCAAAAATAGGAACTCTGCGAAGCAGGGCTCCGTTAAATTAGTTTATTTAATTAAAGTGTAACCAAATCCAATTTTTGTGTTGGTATTTCATACAATTAAGAAAAAAAAATTGGTTATAATTTTACATTAAAATGCTGGTTAAATTTTGGTGATCATTTACTTACTACTTTTGGGTTAACAATGATTTTGGTGATTATTTACTATTTTTGTCTGTTATATGTTACTATATCTGGTGGTAAGTTAAACATAAGCCAAATCTCACATGTCCGTGGACAGGCTTCTAAATGCTCTGTACCGCTAAGAGGACTGTAAATCGCCATGACTTTACAGCGTGTTGATAAAACCCCTTCATTTTAATTTAAAAGATGGAACTGATTTGTTATTTCAAGAACGATTGCAGAATTTACGATCCAGATTCTAATTTGATATTCAGATTGAGTTGGGTTTCAAAGATTTGTTGCGAGAAATTCTGGTCGTTAAAAATTTTTGGTTGATGTTTATTTCACCTTTACTTGGACTAACATACTATCGAGCAATGTTCATACAATAAATAGTTTCTGTTCTTACTTAATTTAAATTTTGTATTATGGTTTACATTGGTTGTGAAGGGCGGGGAATGGTGTCAAACAGGCTTAGGGCTCATTCAGACAGTGAGCGGTCACGCGGTCAAGCGTTCAAGCGGTCAGTTTTGCGTTCTTTGTGTTATACTACGTTACATAGACCGCGTGACCGCTCTCTGTCTGATAGACCCTATGTAACGTAATATAACACAAAGAACGCAAAACAGACCGCTTGACGGCTTGACCGCGTGACCGCTCTCTGTCTGAATGAGCCCTTAGGCCGTAGACGAGACGTCCGCAGTCAGTGATTGATTGAGATGTTGACGCAGAAGCTTAAGTGATTGCTTTGATACTAGTATCACTGTTTATGTATCTGTAATTCATTTAAGATACAATCATTTGCTATATGGATTTATAGTGCACAATTTTATTAAGATAAGTCTTTCTGGCTCCTCATCGTCAATCCTTTCGCAGTCCACTACAAGACATAGACCTCTTCGAATTTACGTATCAATAGCCCTGAGTTATTACGAGAGTTTGCTCTACTATACTACACTGGCCAAATGACTTGATGTCGAGAAATCCGTTTCTGTCCAAAGATACTATTAGCTTCGTATATTTTACCTTACGACGTCACGGAATAAAAAGAGGCAGTGACACTCTGTGTTCTTAATCCGTCACCACACTCCTGGCTCCTAAGATCTTGGATTTTTCCAACAAATTGTCTTTCAATTCACGATTCTAGAAAGTCCTGTAATATACGTAATAATTTCCATAAACGCAGCAATAAGATGCAAAGAAAACAGTGCATTATCACGTGGAGACACTGAGGCGTGACCGCAGACGCACTTTCTACTGCTCAATGCTCAATGTTCTCTGCTCACCCCAACACAATTGTGAATACATTAGTTTATATGGAGTGGGTTGGTAATAAGTCCAACTTGCAGCACTTGAGCATGACTGGACTAAACTTATCTGATTTTAGCCCGCAATTTCATTTTCATAGAGCTTCAAGCAAGCTTTCCACCGGTAATTTACCTCCCTGAGGTGGATTTTACTATTCATGCTCTGCGATGATACATATGTCAGTCAGAACAGGTGATTTTATATAGTAGATAGAAGAAGAAGACAGATAGAAGCAGCGAAAGCAAGTATGCGTTCTCCGAAAGGTTTAGTTGTGTGATATTTTTACATTTTCTTTTGCTTTGTTAGGAGTTGAGGCTCTCTTATCATCATCACCAGCCTTTAGCAGTCCACTGCTGGACTAGGCCTCTCCTTTTAAAGGAGGAATTGGCCTACTATACCACGCTGGCCAAACGGGTTGCCATAGGGTTTGTATCAAGTTTTCCTTCTCTCTGCATAATATGCTCCCTCCGTCGGCTCTTACGACACCCATGAGATGATATGGGGTGGTGACATTCTGTATTCTTAATCCGTCACCACACGGACGTATAGGCTCTCTTATGTTATACTTGAATTCCAAACTATCATTGCGATTTGTTTTCATACAAATTTTGACGAAATGTATCACGTAGTTATTTGAAAAGTGCATAAAATACCTTTTATATGCGCCAACATTTCGGTCACGGAATATCTACTTCCATAAGAAGTACTTACATACGAATGGCTTTCCAATTACAACTTTCCTTGAATAAATAATGTAAGTCTAGGCTTTTGCTCTGTGACTCATCGACTGACGCCATAATGGTGACGTCAGCGCCCACCAAAGTTCATGTATGACATCAAATGTTAGAAAGGCAGATAATAGACACATAAGCATTTTCGTGGACTATTGGAGTATTTTCACGTACTTTCGCTATTGATTTATAATAAAAGTCGTAAGAATATCATGTAAGAATAACAACGGAATAGAATAAACGTGATCTTTATTACGTTCTTGTGATGTATGACATACATACATACATATCGTCACGCCTTTTATCCCCGAAGGGGTAGGCAGAGGTGTATTTCTACACCCACTTTTCGCCAGATATACTTTAGTCCCACGTAATAAGGGGCGAGCCTATTGCCGTACCGGGCACATTTCCAGACTCCGTGCTGCTACTGAGAATTTCGTGACAGAAAAACTCAATAACACTGCCCGACCCAGGAATCGAACCCGGGACCTCCCGATCCCCCGCGCACATTTATGCCGCGAGACCAACGAGGCAGTCGTATAGGGTTTGATGTCGAGTTTTCCGTATCTACGCAAAGATGGTATTTGCTTCGTGTTATCCCTTAGTCGCCTCTTACGACACCCACGGGAAGATAGGGGGTGGTGACACTTGTATTCAATGCCGTCAACCACACGGTATGATTCCAAGGCAAAATCATTTTGTATGAAGTCGGTATCCCGTGGTGCGTGGTGTTCGAATCGGGTAACTTCAAAGGCAAATCCCGGGAAGTGGAAAGCCGGCTTAATGTGTAGGACTCAAAGATAGGGCCAAAATTGATGAACAATACAATAATGTAGATATTATTCCGGGCATGCAATCAGTGTAACGGCTGTTGATACTGAAAGTAATAAACATGAGTGTAACGAGAAAGTGTATGAGACAAAATAAGTTAAATGTAAAAAGAAAGTGTATGTGACCATTTGTAGTTTCAATCTGTCAAGTTGCGGTGTAGACGATTGGACCGTATTAAGTTAAACATCGGTAAGTTGTAGCTGTCAATCGCTGGGGCTTATTGCGGATTAAATGTTTTAACCACAACGATGAAGAAACGAAATACATCAATATATAACATTGAATATTACATTTATATCTTATAATTATTAAGAAATTTCTTACTTCTCTTTTCTTTTGCTTTTGTTTGAAAATACTACTCCCTAACTAAGAAAAGGATCTGTTACGCTAGAGAGTTTACAAATAACCATATGGGCACCAAAAACAGCATGATGCGGAGCAGATCTTTATGAACTGCTTACTCTAGTACTGCTGCTCTAGTATAGTTGAAACTAACCTAGCTAAAAGTGGAAGCCTTCTACTTGAGGCTATACACTATCTTAAAGGTATGTTATTACATGTGTGACAAGCTGACTGACAACCCTCACACACCTGCTTCCTTCATCAATTACATTAATAAGCAACTAAGACGCGTTTGATGGTCACCGTTAGTAGTAGGTAATGCCGACTATTAAAATTATGCATTAGTATTTAATTTTATAAAGTCCCAAATAAACTTTTTATTTTTTCATTTTATGCCTTTTATTCACGATCTAGGGACTGCGCTGCACGCGACGTCAACGTTATAAGCATAGTAACAATTAAAACAAATTATGTTTCACGTGTTGCTAATAGCCACAGTAAATGCAGTTTGATATTATCTGTTGTACGAGGGAGTCGTGCTGCCAATCACTCTGAGGCACGTAATCCGGGACTCGCTTTTTAAAAGCTTTATTGACTGGTCCAAAGAGTATACAAATACTACTGGACTGGTCTACCGACTATGACACGTAGTTTTTGTCTGTGTTCTGATTCGAATAAAATTGACATGTTTGTCATCCTCCAATGCGTCAGTCAATTCTGGTACGCAAATTGATAAATTGAGCAGATAAATAATGAAACTGAATTGACGATTTTTTGGTATTTATAGAATGAATGCAGTATCTGGTATACCTACAAAACATTTCGGTCAAGTAAGTAGGTATTATTGATATTTATCAGATGAATGGTACTTATTTGTATAACATACTGACTTATATGATATAATTATTATATCATATAAGTAGGTAATTATCAAGAACTTCTCTAAAGGCCTTGCCACACGGCACAATTTTACCACTGATCAAATTTTCAATCGAATTGGCTTTGCCCGTCTACACGACACAATCAAATCACTGATTTTCATTCCGTCCACCCGATTGGTTAAAATCTGGTGGTACTGCCCACCCGATGAACTTGAGTTGGACGATTGGCGTCAACACGTCACGATTTCATCAAGTGATTTAGTCAAGTTGGACGTAAAATTGTGCCGTGTGGCAAGGCCTTAAGCTGTAACTGTTATAAGTACCTATGTACGAACGCATGCTATCCAAACCACTGTGACGTATCGCTTGACGCTTCAGACTTAGAAGTTGGATAAGTAATTTTAACACTATAGTGGTAAAGAAAAAATACAAATAATAAAATATATATAAGAGAAAATAAAGGAAAATATTTACATCGAATCAGCTTAAACCACTACCAGGCCTCCTTCACTCGGCCGTACCTACAGCGATAAGTGCCTACACTTTGGCGCAGCTTCCACGCCGCGTCGTCACCGCTCGCGCGCAGGGCTAGCTAATAACGTGAATTTTAATAGTGAACAACAAAAATGTTCACATCACAAGTCTGGTGCGAAGTATTGCTCATTTAACGGATGTGTGTCGGAAGCAACCTGAAATTTTGATTTTATTTATTTTACGAGAGCAACTTGAAAATTGGTGTCAAATTAAAGGTCTAGTTCAAAAACCATTTTATCTGTTTGAGTCATGAAAATCGGTCTACGCGTTTAGGAAATAACTAAGAATTAGTATAGTGCAAATGTAAACCACCAGAATTTTTGTGGTTTTCGTTCTACGAGCTCAAATAGTGAGATAGGATACTTATAGTATAAATATTTATTATTAGGTACGTGGTCAAGTAGGTAGATAGACGATGAATAAATATTATAGTAGCAGCGGCAAGTCGACAACCCTAGCGCACCGCTCCGCGCCAGACAGCGACAGCGTTATGTGTTAGAAAAGAGCGGGAACAGTTAGGTCAATATCGCGTTAGGTACTGAATGCTCATGCGAGCTGAATTGCACTTTCTTGCTTAGTAGCAAGAGTCGCCATTTCTTTAAATTGGTTTGCGAAGTGGTGCTTCTGTTCGTAAGAACTATCTATTCTGTGCCACTACTGCATTCATAAAACCAACAGTAACTAGGTACCTACTAACAATGTTACTCTGCGTATTTTTTCTCACCAACCTCGTCCATTGATCTCGTTTGTTTTCGCTTTCAATATCAATAATATACAAGCTTGTGAAAACTGGTGTTTAAGATCACCTTGTCAATATTTACAAACATTGTAGCAAATAATAGCTGTGCATCACGAATGCGAGGGGGAGTGGGGGATTACCTGAAGCATATCGGTTCACGACCAGCAGTGGCGGCGGCAGTGACTTCAATGTACATGTAGCGCTCTACTCCGCCGCGGCTGATGTTGTGTCAGAGTAGAACGCGTCATGGACATTAAAGTCGTTATCGCCGCCACATATCACTTTCTAAGATGCGAGATCACCATGTGTGACCGCTCCGCTGTCTTTATTAAATTACGTTATTTAAGAATATATGTATGTAATCCTGTTAATGTTAAAAATGAAAGTGTTTTGATAACATTGGTAATTAAGTTAACACGAAAATCTTGGATGTTTTTATAATTTTGCAACGCGTTTCGTTAATTTGCTACAATGGATTGTTGCATTTTTTGGTATAATTAAGAAGAATGTGTAAGTGAAATATTAAGCTTAAATTATACGTCTCGTTAAACAGTATAGGAATTAATTATAATTGTTGTAAACCGGTCATGTTTGTGTCAGACAATGCACAATGTCGGGTTTCGTACGTATTTGAACTTACAAGAAAGCACGATCAAGATATTAATTTTATATGTTGTGTACTTGGGGACTGTAGAGATGAAAGGATTTCTCGGAATTCCCACAGGATTGGGCAGATAAAAGTCGACTTTTATCTGCCCAATCCTGTAACACTAGAGTTTTACACGTTAGCAATTAGGTAAAGTCTAATAATCTAAATAGGTATTCAGTATTTAATTTTAAAGCAAAGCAAATTGAGCTAATTAGATCCATTGAAGTTTAACTACGGGACCCAAAACAAATAATTGATTGATAATATTGATAAATGCGCCTAGTCACTGTCATTGCACAAGAAATGCTGAACGGACTGCGAAACAGTTTTCGTTAATAAGTTTTTTTACTTGTCAAATTGTCCAACAGTTACATAACAATATTGATTGATTATAACCCTACAAATACGGATATAAAAAGTTCATTACCACACTTAACCCGTTAGATAGCTATTAGATGTCGTTTAGTTGTAGTTTTGAATGTAGTATTCAGTCACCTGGTTAATGTACGTTAAGATGCGTGGTTGAATAGTGTTGTTCAATAAGACGGAGGTCTAATTAAACAGTAGTTAACGACCCATAAGTAGTATGTCTGTCCATACTAACATTATAAAGCAGAAAAGTTTGTACATTTGGCTGATCATGCTAATTTTAGGAACTACTACTGGTCAGATTTAAATAATTATTGTTATGTTGGTTTGCCCATTTATCGGGAAAGGCTATAGGCGAATATAACTTCACGTTATGAGTCAATGCGGAGCAGGAGCCTTAAATAAATCCAACCTAAATAGCGCGGGTGTAACTACGCTATTGCAAAAGTAAATACATAATATAATTACTACTTTTTACCAGTTAAAGAAACCATATAGATCCAATGACGTATTATAATATAGACGCATCATACTCCCACAAAGCTGCTCTGAAAAACGGCTACAGATACCAAATAATATCTTGTATGAATAAAGAAAGAGAAAGTAAATAAATACTTCTATAGGGGACACCTGTTGTAAGAGAGAGATAATTTTAGTAGTTATTTTAATTCTTACACACAACTAATCAAGCAAATAATCGTTACGGAGCGTACCATCACAACACAGGTAACTAAACGGAATAGCGGCAATTGCCTTTTCAGTTTGCTATTTCAGTCTGCGGACAACGCATCTATAGTTTTTATATATCTTTGTATAGATCTCATCGTTTCAATAAAGAAAAACACATACATACATGGACACTTGGACACAACCTGTCCAATCGACACGAAATCTGTAACTGCATATATTACAGTGTCTGATCACTATCTTCTCACGCAAGGTCGGTCACCTTAAGTAAAAACTCAAGAGAAAATGGAAAATCATAGCGTTATTACTATGATTTATTCTAGCAGGTCAATGTGATTGCGCTGATGATGTGCTTATTATCATAATGATAGACCATTAATTGCATTATGGATGCAATGACATCAATCAATTAGTTTCTGAAGTGTATAGTAATTTCGGACAGTTGTTTAAAAAAGACAACTAGTACTAGATATCATCATCAGCTTTGTTGGTTATTTGTTCCACTGCTGGGCACGTGCCCCTTCTCACTATGAAATGAAATGAAATGAAATGAATATTTATTTCGTGTAAACTTTTTTAAAGTGCTTACGAAAAGTCAAATTAAAATGGTTCAGTTTATACATCATTTATATTTTTGTGTTGAATTAGAGCAGCTCAATCCCAAGCATTTTTATCGCCTATATAATCAGTAATTTTATAATATGCTTTTAAACACAGTGAAGTTTTAACAATAATTTTGAATTTATTTATAGATAAATTTCTTATATTAAGAGGGAGTTTGTTATAAAAGCGTATACACTGCCCCATAAAACAGCTACTTATTTTGTGGAGGCGGGTGCTATGAACTATAAGATTATTCTTATGTCTAGTATTAACAGTGTGTAGATCACTTTTTTTACTAAATGTGTCAATGTTCTTGTGGACATATAACAGATTCTCGTATATATATTGCGAAGCAACAGTTAGAATGCCTATCTCACTGAACTTTTCTCTTAGAGAAACACGAGGACCGAGGTTGTAAATACCCCTTATTGCTCTTTTCTGCAGAACGAATATTGTGTCAAGGTCTGCAGCATTCCCCCAGAGAAGAATCCCATATGACATAATACTATGAAAGTAGCTGAAATAGACCATTCTAGCTGTTTCTATATCTGTGAGGCGTCTAATTGTCTTAACCGCATAAGCTGCAGAACTAAGTTTGCCCGAAAGTCTTTCTATATGCGGACCCCATTGAAGTTTGGAATCAAGCATAATACCTAGAAATAAGGTTGTCCCGACGGGCTCAATTCTGGTTTCCTTCAGTTGTACATTGGTTTCCATCTGTTTAACATTGGGCATGGAGAATTTTAAGAGTTTAGTTTTCTTATCATTGAGTAATAAATTATTTACATTAAACCAATTAACAACTTTAGAGAGTGCGTTGTTTACTTCATCAAAATTACTCTGTTGTCTTTTAATATTAAAAATTAAAGAGGTGTCATCCGCGAACAACACAATCTCATGATCGTTCTTTACGTAATGGGGTAAATCGTTGATATAGATCAAAAATAGAAATGGTCCGAGTATTGAACCCTGCGGGACGCCCATTTTTAAGGCAGAACCTGGCGATGTCTTATCATTAATCTGAACCTTCTGGATTCTGTTGCCCAAATAAGAAACCAGGAGATTAAGAGCTTTGTTCCTAATGCCATAATGATATAATTTCCTGACCAGAGTATCATGATGTACACAATCAAAGGCTTTGGACAAGTCGCAAAAAATTCCTAAAGCATCTTGCGACTTCTCCCAAGCTGTAAATATACTTTTGAGTAACTCTACTCCTGCGTCAGTAGTTGAACGACCCCTCGTAAATCCGAACTGTTTCTTGTGAAGAAGATTATGTTTGTTAAAATAACTAAGCAATTGACTAAGTATTAATTTTTCAAAAATTTTACTAAGCGTTGGCAATACAGAAATAGGTCGAAAATTAGAAGGGTCTGATGTGTCGCCAGATTTAAATAAAGGTATAACTTTACTATATTTCATTAAATCAGGAAATATTCCAGAAGCGACGCAACCATTGAACACTGTTGCAAGATGTGGAGCTATTATGGTAATAATAGATGAAACAGTCTTCACAGACAATCCCCACAAATCCATTGTCTTTTTCATATTTATAGTTTTAAATTGATAAATAACATCTTTAGTAGTCACAACGGTAAATTCAAAGGCTGCACCACATTCTGGCACGCAGTCCCGAAGAAGCATTTCAGCAGACATGGAAGATGAGTCGAGTGACCCTGTAGTTATTATAGGTATATTAGAAAAAAACTTCTCAAATTCTGTCGCTACTTCCAGGTCCTCTGCAACACTCACATTATTGATATTTAATAAGAAGTCACGGCTGCGTGCTTTGGCTCTGCCAGTTTCATTGTTAATGACATTCCAGGTAGCCTTTATAGTGTTTTCTGATAATTTTATTTTATTTCTCAAATAAATAGATTTTGCTGTACTACAAGCTTGTCTAAATATTTTGGAATATTTTTTTACATAATTAATAAAGTTCTGACTATTATTATAAGTTTTTTCATCATACAGTTCATATAACCTAATCCGGCTTTTATGGATACCTTCAGTTGCCCAATCACTAAACATCAGACGGTCAGTTACATTTAATTTTTTGGATGTAAATACAGTCTGAAATTCGTCATTAATCAAGTCAAACAAAGAGCTATATAACTGATCCGGATGGTCATGATGAGGCAACCAACGCATTTTTCGAGATAAATTGTCTTTAAAAGTTTTAAGTCGATTTTCATTTATTGGTATATATTTAATAATTTTTCTCTGGACTTTTGGGCATTTTCTTGGACAACAGATTAACTGCCCACTGTGATCTGACTGAAGCATATTAATCAAAGATTTGTGTAATGGTTTTATATTAGTAAATATATTATCAATACAAGTACCACTTGTGGCAGTCACTCTAGTTGGTTCATAAAAATTATGACATAAATTGTATGACTTAAATAAATTTAAAAATTTGATAGTCGAAGAGCATTTTTCTAATATGTTAACGTTAAAATCTCCACAAATAGCAACAGTTTTACGGCAATTACAAACTTTGCTAAGGGCATCCTCCATAATAACTAAAAAACTTTCAAATGGTGCACATGGAGGTTTGTATACACTCATAACAATGAACTGCTCAAACTCAACACATGTGATTTCTACTACTCGCTCAACAGAGAGGCTCACAATGTCAGTCCTTTCTTTAAATTTTAGAAATTTGCTAACTATGATTAACGAGCCACCATGGATAAAGTTTTCTCTACTGAACGAGCTTGCAACCTGGTGGTTATTGAAATTGAATATGAACTGGTGGCTTCTTAGCCAATGTTCTGTAATGCATAAAATATCAATATTGTTACAGTTCATAAACAATTCCAATTCTAACTCCTTACCCATCAACCCTTGTATATTTTGATGCACCAGGCTGATACAATTTTTTAAATTATTTTTTGTAGGTAAGGTTGATGGAGTTGTATTTTTGTCACTTAAGCTAGGTACAGAATTCAATGTCTTATTAAATATATTGCCAGAGATTGACTCTATTGTCTCAGAATTCAATTTAAAGAATTTGGAACGGATTCCAAGCTTATATTGCATGTCAAATTTGACTGCTCAATAAAAGCAGTGTTGTTAGCCAAAACCTTGGCTGTGTTATTAATACAATAAGCTAGCGAGGATGCTATTTGTCTTTTATAAAATTGTGATATATAATAATTATCATATGTCAAATAAAAATTTCTAATTAGAGCATTAGAGTCAATAATGTCAATTAAATTATTATAACATGTCATGGTATGTAATTTGGAATTAATCTTAAATCTATAATCATTTTCAGCTTGTGGCAACAGCTTACTATAAGGAAAAGCAAGTAACAGAATTTTTTTAACTTTTAAATTCAGTAATTGGTCAAAATATCTCTTTATTAAATTAATATTTGCATTTCCTCTTCTCCCAATAAATATAATTATTGTTGATTCAGGACAGTATGATTTAGATAAAATTGATTGCATAATCTGAGAAAAGCTTGCTCCAGGCATACATAAGTTAGTAATAGTCATACCTGTCCTTTGCCTCAACAATTGGCTCATGTTTTTACCTATCTCATCGCTAAACATTAATAGCTTGTCGGTGTTTGTAATGTGGGGTGAGAAAGAAATGCCAGAAATACAATAAGAATTAATGGAATTAATGGTGCTGTCATCCACTGCAGCAGAGAGTGACAGCAAATCAGAGCAATAATTCAAAGTAGTTGACTGTGAATGACTCTGTGGCGCCTGGCTAAGTTCATTGCCATGACTATTATTAGTCAAAGATTGAAGCCTCTCTTCATTGTACTTACACAAGTCCACTAACTCATCCATTGCCAAGATATGCTCGTTAATTTGTTTTTGTGATAGATTATATTTTTTTGTCATATTAGCCAAAGAATCTTGTAAACTATCAATCTCCGTCTGCAGACAATGAATATCAGCATCATATTTCACTAGATTTGAATCTAATTTAGTTAGACATACTGACATTTGTTCTTTTACATTAACATATTTTTTGCAATAATCTAGATTTATGTTTGATTTCCTGTACATTCTTAATAATTTTTCCTTTTTCCTAATAAATTTATTTATTTTAATATACTTCTTCAATTTATTACAAGCTTTTATGTTTCTAAATGACTGAATAGTTGAATTAGAATCTGTAAGATCAATAGTCACTATATTCTTACTGTCATCATCGGAGATAGCAGAAACCATACCTGGAGCGCTGCCAACCAGCTCATCAAATAATGACTGTGTGGTTACTGATTTTATAGACCGGTTTGCACTTTCTAATCTGTTAATATGATCATTGGCCTCGCTTAGGAGACCCTCTAATTCAGTGATGCGTTTTAGAGCGTTCTCAAACTCATCACTGCACCTGTCAAATTGTGTTACAATCTTATGCAATCTATCCCGTTCATCAAGGGTAGTGAGTAAATTAGAGTGTATTTCTGCCATCTCACTCCTAAGCTGAGAGTTTTTACCTAAAATCTCTAGCATTTCTTTCTCATTGTCATCATGTTCACTTTGTAGTGACTGACACAAATCCTTATATTTCTTTAGTTCTACAAGGGTCACCTGTAATTTCTCATCATCTAAGCGTGCCCTTCTGGTCATCATCTTGACAAAATTAAGTAAACAAAGCAAGAAAGGTTCACTGAGGTTTGTGTAAGACACAACAAAGATTTTTGTATAGATTGAGGTATGCTGACTTAGTATTATCGCTAGTGTAGGGTGTAAGAATGTCAAATAACAAGTAAACTCACCTCAAATTGTCTCAAAGTCAGCTATTATTGTAAAAATAATGCAAATTCTTTTAAATAAAATTGTTCGTTACTTTGACAGTTGACTTACTTGACTTTGCAAAACTTTTACAACTTGATAAACACCACTTATCACTGTTATTATACAACAATTATAATTATCACAGATGATTACGTAAGAAATTAGCAAGTTAGGCACATTATTATTAATTAATAGATTTAAGAATAGTAAATTATTGGGAGAAGTACAGTTTTACGTTATACCGCCAGTGTTGCCAGAAGCAAAAAAAAAAAGAATATGAAAAGGGTACTGCAGTAAGCCACCACGTTGGCCAAGTGTGAGTTGCAGACTTCACATATTGTCTTTTCGAGAACACAACGGACAAATTTCAGACATACCTACAGGTTGCCTCACGATATTGTTCTTTACTGTTTAGTAAGCTATATATATATCAATATAAATATGTTAACTTTGTAAACTCGGAGTTGCGCACTGTAGGCCTATTGCGTATCTCAGTTGACAACTGAAAGTGATGATCACTTGGCAAAGTGTACATCAAATAACTGTCAAACAGCTAAATTCGTATCGGCTAACATCAGTGGCTAACTGAGATGACGTCATAGGCACCCGGTGTCGCTGATAGCCACTGAACCTTATTTTGACAGATGATTGTGTATCGATAATTTAATATTGCGATTGTCTAAGCTTAGTGGGCATCAAATTGATAGTCACTTCGGTTGAAGTTGCCTTCGTGAAAGACACCACTCAAAGGTAGTGTTTTTCGAGTTGTAGTGATTATCACTGAAGCCTATATTGGACGGAAATATTTAAAACTTACTTTGTTTGATTTATATAGTGTCTTTTGTAAACTTTGTAGATATTTCACGACCTTCATTGCTCAATTTTGCTGAAAAACAGCGGAAAAAGAAGCGAGTTTGCATCCAACGACGCCCTCTACGGGATGCTAGTGACCCACTGCAGTTGCCAGAAGGCGAATTTATTGCCAATTTTCGCTTGAGCTAAGTTGGTTTCCAGCAAGTGTTGGAGAAAATTAATCCTCTCATGCCACAAGCTCAACGGAAAACAGCTGTGCGCAATGAATTAGCACTAATTTAATTTGAAAATATGTATACGTTTCACTTAGGTATACCTATATTTAAAACAACAATGTATAACATTTCCGACTTGTTTGATATTACAAAGTCATTCACTCACAGATATGAGAATACTTCTCATATCTGTGCATTCACTTTTCACAATATCCACTTATTATTAGTTTCAAAACAATAGAAATGAAACAAGAATACTCAAACAACGTTAAATAAGTTATACTTATAACACTTACGATGAATCTTGTTTTACCAAAATTAGGTTAGGCTTTCACAAGCGAATACACAAAATCAAAACAAATATTTTTCAACTTTATATTGGACAATGGATGCTGACATATTTTCCAACAATTCGCGCCAAATTCATGCCTCAGAAGCGAATTTTATTGCTAAATTAAGAAGTCTTACAATCCATAAAGTTTTAAAGGTCCAATGGGTATTCTTAAATCAGTCGTATGGTGTCGATAAAAAATAGTGAAGTGTTAACAACAATTTGATAGGCACTGACAATATGTGTCATACGCAATACCAAATGAACCTTAATCTCGGTTGACATCAAACTTCGGTGTACATCGAAGTGGCGATGGTAACTGTAACTGTCAAAAATACGCAATAGGCCTGCTGGAGTAAGCCTTTTAGTCCCTGCATTCGGCTGCCACTGGATAATCCGTATAGAAAATTTAACTTTCGTGATTAGTATATCCTTGATCATGGTGCTTGCAACAGTGCTTTTAAATAACCGATACCCTATACAAAGGTACGTAGTACATATCCCGAAAGACAATGTATAAAACATCCGTAGTCCGTATTTCAACGAGGAGTACAACCTATTGTAAAGAGCGTAGACAGCTTCATTCATAATCATCAGGTGTATGTTCGATGAGTGGTAATAAGGATTTATTGAATTAGTTGTTACATAGTCGTTATTCATTGTTAAATAATGCTCAGTCATTGAAAAGACTGCTCGAAGATAGGAGGCATACATTTGTATCATCAAAAATAAATTTAATAAGCTTGTGTTAGTCCCAGGCTTTCAAAAATCTCCGTTCAGTGTCATGAAATCTGGTTGAGCGATTTAGCCGTAAAGCTATTGTGGCAGACAGATATACTTTCGCATTTAGGTAATATATTTTTATGGAAGAATAAACATGAAAACTTGTATTATTCATTCATACTTGTTCGTTTATTAACCCGCTGCTTGAGGTATTTCTTGTCACTCAATACTAACAGGAAGAAGTCCTTATGCGGTGTGGAGTAATAAAACGCAGTGGACAGACGGATTATCGGAAACTGCCACACGTGACAACAAATCTATGATGACAGGGAATTATAAATAACTATCACGTAATAACGGGTAATAAACATTACTATATAATTAGAATAATAAAGTTTATTGCGCTCTTGACGTCTTATCTGAATCAATCAGAATGATTAAAAATATACCAAATACGTTGATCCGTGTAGATAAAGGTAGGTACATAGGTATAGGATATTAGGCTAAGGCCACTTGACGAAATATGACTTATGGATAATGGAAATGTACTTACCGCAATTGCCGATTTGCACTTAAAAACTGGCTTTACATATTCTTCCTTTAATTCTTATATGTTTATATAGTTTATTATGTATCGTATATATCGTATTTAGGTAGTATAATTATATGTGTAGATATCTATTTATGTATATATGTATGTATAGTGTATACATGTATATTTATTTAAGAATTATATTATATTATTATACCTATATTATAATCATAGTAAGTATTTAATACACCTACTACGTTTCTCAGCACCGCTCAAAGGTAGACTGGCGGATAATGCCCAAGGCATTAAGTCAACCTGTACACAGTTCAGTGTATAAATAAATAAAATAATAAATAAATAAAAAGGATGCAATATCATAATTATATGCTATTTTTTAATTTTAATAAATGAAGCAAATAAGACGGAATCTTTCTGTCTCATTTTAAACAATTACATGTTTTAGTTGGTTTTTAAATTTATAGACAAAGACTACGATTCTAAGCCTCTTTTTTAACGTGTACTAAGAAGTTACGCCGGTTTTTAATACACGGTGGAGTAAATACCAATAAATTATTGGCAATAATATCTCCATCCAAAGGTTGCCTAGTAGAAATCGCTTTTAGCCATAAGGCCACCCATTGTACTGTATCTTACATTATGTAAATTTCTTTAAAATATTTGTATAAGTGTACAATTCAGTGTATAATAAATAAATAAATAAATAATAACTGTGTGCTACAAATATTGTCCTCATTTATTCAGGAAGCGTGATAACATAATACCTAACTTTAATGTATTCGTTATGTTAATTAAAGTAATTAAGCAGGGCACACGTTTTTTACATGCTACTAGCTCATAAATCTTCATGATATATGATATAGTTGGACCTGTTCAGTTTGCTTTGCGTGGAAATATTGTCTAAATATGTTCGACCACGTGGATTAAACTGGATTAAATTTAAAGTTTATATTAAGTACGGTTAGTTTACTGTAGATTACTTAATACATCATCATCATCATCCTAACGTTTTCACGGCTTCGTCTAAGCCTGTGCCTTAGAGCGCGTCTACCCAGATATGACAGAATATTAGCTTTGACACAAAATAACTGTCGTCTGAGCTCCGCAATAAGCGCCGCTCTAAGGGCTAACAGGGGCTAACCATGTTCCATTGGTTAGACTAATATATGTAAAAGTAGGGTAAAAAAAAGGTTTTTGTTAGGTACCTAGCTGTGTAGGCGGCGAGCTGTCCTATACGAACGAAACGAGCTTATTATAAATGTAAACAAGACATTTTATGGTAGCGTTGTTTAATTGCCGTATCTAGAGAAAACTAAGATATGTAAGACTGTAAGTATGTAACACTTTTTATTCGCTCAATAGTCATATTAACAGGGCAAGTCTTGCCTTGGCAACATTTTAAATGAAAATGTGTTTGGCCAGATTTGTTTTGTTTTGAGGCATTTTATAGAGAAGTGGACTATTGATTGGATGATTTCATCTATTCTCAATAAATGCTTACTGTTTTGGGTGTTTTTGATTATAATAGCAAAATAATTTGAAATTAGTTTATGCACAGAAGCCACTGAATGGAAGAATATTTAGGACATTCTGATTATCATGTCCCCAATTTAGAGCTCCATGACTAAACATCGTTATCCAGCGGGTCAAGGTCGGGGCATTCGACACAAGGGTTGCCTCGCGTACCCATATAGCATGCACATTTTTTTTAAATAATAGTTTAATGTTATTACTTGATATCTTTATGTAATTAAGAATCTATATTTCAATTTGTCCTTGTGTATCTTATGAAAATATCAAAATTAAATTATATTTTAATAATCACTCGTAACTAAGTCAATACAAAATAATTAATGTAGGTTTTTCGTTAGAAATAATTTTGAAATGAAACACATAAATATTTTTCAATTACTTTTTATTGAATATTTTTTGTTAAAATATTCCTTGAAGATATTTAGGTCTACTTGGAATAAAAAACCAACAACTTATTTATACTGCTTTCTGTTAGTTAAAGATGTCTGCTGGAAAAAAAAACATTTTAAGTAAGAAAATGACCTTTCGACTTCATTTGACATAACAAAGACGTATTTATTTTAAACTTGTGAAATAATTTGAAAGTTTATATTGTTAATTTTTCACTTAATGTTAGTGTTGCCAATTTTTAAAATATGTTAACACTTTTTAACATTACAACAAAAATATGAAAGTTAAGAATAGATTAAAACATATTTTTAACATAGATGCTTGTAAAAATTTTATCCAATATATTACGACTGCGAAATAATAATTTAATATTTTTGAAAATAATTTCGCCTTAACTTTCAAATTACATTGAAGTAGTAAAGAGTAATAAGTGAAAAAGTTATTACAATACGAAAAAAATACAATACTATATAGCTATACTTTTAAAAAAACATTTACTATAATACATTTTAATTAAATAAAGGTATTGTACGATATAACATAATCGAAAAAGCTTATTAAATGTATGCACCTACGTGACGCATACGTATGACAACCCTATTGTCGTGCGCTACCGCACTGCCACCATTTTTACCCGCCCGATAACGATGTTTATCCATGACATCCTTGGCTTTACCTTCAATAACCCAAAGGACAATATAGTTTTAAACATGGCTGCCTATAATATCGGTTAAAAACACTGGCTGACATAAATTCATAAAAGGAACATGCAATGTCAAGACGGGACCGTGACCGGACATTGGTCAGTTGAGTTCCAGCGGCCGTTAACCCGCGATCGCGATTCAAGATTGGTGGATTATACGCATGCGCCGAATAGCGCGGGAAACCGTGCCGCGAATAAAATTAAAAAGTTGTCATTGTCAACGGAACTTGTCTATTAGTTTTGATGGTAGATAAGCGCCATTTGGACTTCCGATACATGACTCATTAACACGTTACAGTCCTTAGGTATATTGTATTTGAATCATATGCTTTGTAAAAGAATACTGAATAGTTATTTAACTTATGCTACAAAAGTATTTTTCGTCTATTTTGCTGGAGTCCGGAGCATTGATAATGTAATTTAAAAAATAAATTATTAATAATGTATAATACCAATAATAATGGTGACAATGTTAGTTTTCTTATGTAATTATCAAATATTGATTTTGTGCCTATGATAAGTAATGAACACTTTTTAACTGATCCTCAACCGAACGAAGTAGTAATTACATATTTAGTAATCTGTGACCGAATTGGATGTGCACACATGAAATCATATTTGCCGTTCTAGAATCGAATAATTATAAACAGAGATACGAACATTTTCTTCCCGTCTCGAACACAACACACTAAATACGAGGTAAGTAGTTTCACTTTTGTCCGTACCTTAGGTCCGCAGCATTACTTACTTGAGAGTTAAGTTCCGTTAACCCTTTAACCGCTTGTGTCGCATATATGCGACACATATTTCCGTGTCCCTACCGCTCGTGTCGTATTTCTGCGACAGAGAACATGCATGATTTTTTCGTTCTATTTTCGTCCTATTAACTGTGTGGTACAACTAAAACTATTATTAAATAGAGCTATTATTTATAACAACTACTTAAAATTATGTGTCATAGCTCAAAGCGTTAAAAAAACTTAAACAAAAAAAGTAACCTGCAGCTCGGACTTTTCTTCATTGTCTATCGCGCGTGTCGCATAAATATGACCATAGGGATGGGATACAATGCAATGCGCATTTTAAAAACGAAATAACACACAGCTAAATAATCAGGTATAATGCATCATTCAGCATAAAATAAACAGTGTCATACAAAATAAAGTTAAATTTAACAACATATTGCCTTGTATTATTAATTCTTTTCCTTATTATTCACAGAAGAATATCCCTGAGGATGTTTGTATAATGCCAACATTTGACGTTAGTTCCCATCCCTAGACGCCTTTGCTTGCAACATATTTCTCTAGTTAGTCTAGCGCGGCTGTCACATTAATACGACCGCTGCCTACGTCACAAGCGGATCAAACGAAATGGAAAGTTCCATTAATGTTGTTCGTGGATATCTTCGCATTGTCGATAAAATAGTCAGATTTCAATAATGACGACTACTGAGGAATTAATAAGAATATTAGAAGGTGACGACAAAGAGGAATTATTCGAATCTACGGAAGAATTTAGAAGTGATGGAGAGGTAAGTACCTATTTCAATTTCTTCTTATGTTCTTCTTCTTACTATTTAGTAGGTATAGGTATAAATAAGACTTCCGCTGGGTTCAGGTAACTCTTTGATGAATCGAAATAGTATTTTCAACATTGTGATGTAATTCTGTTATTATATTACTTACTTATCTACATATCCTATTGATTGTCCAAATTTGGAACCATGTTGTTTGTTGTCCATACCATTAGTACCTACTGTGACAGTACCTACCAAGTCGGACAGGCACTCGCACTCGCGTTTGTCTCTTTTTAACGAACGGTTACTGCTACGTTACTGTGCTCTGGCGTTGCCCGTTTATTAAAGTTATATACCTACCTACCCACCATTTGTTACGATATGTAATTTTGACCTAATGAATATAAAAAATAATATACGTAATTAATTTAATTTGTCATTTCAGGATCATGAGGACAAAGAAGATTTTGACACTAAGACATGAGCGGTTCCTTTGTGTCGCGCATGTTTGTAGGAACCATAAGGCTGATTTAAAATAAAAACATAAAACACTTTTTGACTTTTTTTATCGATACAACGATTACTCCTCCTTATTTATTGTAGGTATTATTTTATCGATTTGTAGCCGCGCGCTAGGGGCACGGCAATGGATATTTAGCCAAGCGCTTAAAAGGTTAAGCCGTGTGGTTGACGGCATAGAATACAAGTGTCACCACTCCCTATCTTCCCGTGGGTGTCGTAAGAGGCGACTAAGGGATAACACGATGCAAATACCATCTTTGCGTAGAGACGGAAAACTCGACATCAAACCCTATACGACTGCTTCATTGGTGTCGCGGCATAAATGTGCGCGTGGGATCGGGAGGTCCCGGGTTCGATTCCTGGGTCGGGCAGTGTTATTGGGTTTTTCTGTCACGAAATTCTCAGTAGCAGCACGAAGTCTGGAAATGTGCCCGGTACGGCAATAGGCTCGCCCCTTATTACGTGGGACTAATAAAGTATATCTGGCGAAAAGTGGGTGTAGAAATACACCTCTGCCTACCTCTTAAGGGTTATAGGCGTCAGACTATGTATGTATGAGTTAAGTTCCAGCAATACATTATTGTTTTGTTAGCCTTTCTTTGTGTTATTATTTCCTTTTATGCTGGACATAGGTATTTTCTCTAATCTTTCTATTCAAAGTAGGTATAGATGTATTAAGATTCTAGATAAGTATACATACCCAAGATTCATTCTTAAAACACTAAAAATTGTTGTGGAAATAAGGCAATCCGTTTGTGAAGTCTTTTGAAAGGACGAACTGTGTTCGTAATTATTAAACAGCTAAAGAAGTTAAATTACCTCCATTGTCATCTAAACATAGAATGTAAATGACTTCTAATAGCATATAATTTTTTTTTTTTTTTTTTTTATTGGCTTACCAACAACTGTCACAAATCATAATCAAATAAAGGTGAAAGTCTGACATTGTATTAGCACGGTTAAACCGCTGAATTGGTTTTGATTAAATTATGCATGGGGAGATAGTTTGAAAGAGAGAGTCGCAACTGAAATCAGACAATGATTATTTTATTTACAGTTTATATAAGTTACTTAGTTTGCTAATATAGTAAGTAGTTTCTCATGATCTGTTCTCAAGACTATCCTATTTGCGAACTTGATATTCTTATTATCAATGCTTCCATAGCCGTTGTATGGACGTTTATAAAGTAGCCAGGAATTCAGGTATTGAACTTAATAGTAGTAGATATATGGCCGGTATTTGATGAATTGATTTGAATAGTAGAAATTCATATTTGATATATTTTGTAAGACTGCCTCGTTGGTCTCGCGGCATAAATGTGCACGTGGGATTGGGAGGTCTCGGGTTCGTCCCGGGTCGGGCAAAGTGTTATTGGGTTTTTCCGTTAGGAAATTCTCAGTAGCAGCTCGGAGTCTGTTAATGTGCCAGGTAAGGCAATAGGCTCGCCCCCTATTACGTGGGACCTAAAAAAAAAACATGGTGAAATGTGGGTGTAATATTACACCTCTGCCTACCCCTTAGGGGATACAGGCGTGAGTCTATAAATAAATAAATTAAAAATATTTTGTATGGAGCTTATTATAAATATGTATCTCTGGTAGTCAAATCCATTGATAGATACAAAAATTGGTAACGAGCGTTAAAAGCAATCCTCACCATGTCCTGTAGAGTCAGCAAAATGCGGACGTAGAGTCAAAGAATTATTCATGAAATAAATAATTCATTCAACACGCGTATTTATCATCAGATTATAAGAAGCAAGTAGTAAACGTACGTGAATGGTCCAGTATCAGGTTTTACAAAGACAACACCGAAACATTCGTCTTGATAAACATCTCATGAATCTTATCTGATTCTGTTTGATACGCGAAACGCGGTAAGCAAGTTTTGGAAAGCTGTTTGGCGTAAAGCCAGATTTACCGAGGGGCGGGATTTTAAGGTTGCTTACAATGGTGATTATGTTTTAAACTGGAACGCTTAAGCGGTGTAGCTACTGGTGAAATATTAATATGAAAGGCATTTTTGACGAGGGTGAGACGAAATAAAGCTGAGGATGTATTTGAATAAGTTTTTGTTTTGTGGGTACAAAAAAATGTATTTCCATAATACCTACTTTTTGGGCATATCTTCGCCGTCGAAATCCACGCCTCTTTAATTTGTAGAATTTATCCAACTATAGAAAACCATTTGTTATTTGGATGAATTCGAATTGTAATTAGAGAATAGTACATCTATTCTCTAATTACTTAGTACAAATATTATGTTAAAAAAGCATTTCGCCAATTTTTAGACTAGGTGAGAGCAATGAGATGGATGTCTACTGTGTTATTGTTTTAAACAATAGCATGCAACGAGTAATTTTTTTATTGCGTCTTTAATTAGCGCACGCTATGTAATTGGAAAATTGTTGTAGTGATCAATGTTCTGTAAACTATAATTGTTATGAACTTATGACAAGTATTATTGCATCGGAGCTGTTATTAGATCGTTACATGTTTGTTGTTAATTATAATACCGTTAATGATCAGTTATGCGTGTTATAAATGACATCACCCGACCTTTTCTATTGCTAACTTATTGACATCTTGGACTATTTTCATTGTATGACATAATTAATTGTCGTATTTATATATGTACAGGTAAACCATATGCCTACGTTTGTATGTGTCTATAAGATGTAACTGTTAAGCATTCTATTATACAAAATTTTTCTTAATAAAATTTTCTAAACTCAAACTCAAATATGTTTATTTCCATAAACAAGTTTAAATTTTTTGGACACATCAAAAGGTCATACAAATAAAAAGAAAAAGTAACTTTAAATGCATATTAACATAATTATTGAGCATTGAATTCTGTCACACCTGCCACGCTAGTCTCTGCATCAATCAAAGATTAAACGAAAGAAAATACCTAGGCTAGGTTTACCAAGGAGGGTTGCTAAATGTTGGTTTGAGTAATAACTATATTTTTATAGAAAATAAATATAATTTAATTTAAGGTTACGTTAGGTTTCCTTAGAACGCTGCGAAGCAAAACTCTATCAGCTTGTCAGAAAACTCAAAAATCCTAAATCTATGGAAAAGTTACACACGTAACCTACTTACTACTCATTGTTCTATTCCCAAAAGATTTCGTACATTCCATCAGTGATAAGCCTAGCATGTGCCGACTGCCGAACGCTACTGACAAATGCCTGATAAATGTTTATTTTGAATTAAAACCGTACTTATATGTATTATATATTTTATAATACCTATAAATATATGTTGGTAAATCCTAACATTTACTAGTAAAACGTAAGATTTACCATCATATGTGCTTTTACTGTAGTATATACGGTACAGTCTTTTAAAGGTCCCGGAAGTAAAATAAAGCGTGAATATGGAGATGGATGGTGGATATAATGTACCGTGAAATGGTTTCCCACTATTCAGGAAAATGGTGTCTTGCAATAAGAGCTCAGATTACATCGATTCAGATGATATGTTTTCTTTCAAAATAGAAACGTTTTCCGGACTCTTCATCCGTTTGTACGATGTCCTCGATTACAGCATCATTAAAAGTTGGGAATGTTAGTAAGCACACATATAGGTATGTTTCTTTTTGGTTAAATTGTCTAATTAGGTAAGTACTTCCTACTTACATTATATTAGGTAAGTATGTGGGAAAGTAATGGTACTTACTTGTCTACTTGGGTAAGTATAATTCGCAAATATTTCAGTTTTGCACACCGTTCGATTTCTTCTATTAATCACATATTAAACACATTTCCTCATTCCTGTGACTAGATTCTGTAGATGAAAAGTCTTGCCAACTCTCAGAAAGTACCAGATGTCCCAGAAGGAAGGATTCCGTTGTAACTGTTTACTGTTTCGCAGTAGAGATTTTAGTGCATTTCTCCTAATGGTGCGTCCACATCTCACGAATGCACCGCACGCGTCCCGCACTTGCAGTATTTTACAACTTTAGTGGATGTTAGCAGATCGCAATACACAATGCTGACCTGTTCGCAAAGAAGCGCATTCGCGACGAAGCGGAGAGACATGGACGCACCCGTACGTTCGTAATTCAAATTCGAGTCGTTCTCGCGCATGACATCTAGTACACAGTTCTCGACAGAAGGCTCAGTTCATATCGGTGAATCATTCGGTCGGTTCGGCGTTTGGGATTTGTATTTGTTGCACGTTTTGTTAGTGCTGGTGTCTCGTATGGGATTATTGGAGAATTCAAGTGACCGTTAGGTGAATTTGAATTGAAGATAAATTGTATTACTGTAAATATCATTTGCCTGTTTTGCAATGCAAAGTTGTGAAGTTAGGACACATATATGCATAATGGAAGATGTAATATAAATAACATAACTATCAATATGTAGTAGTAGTAGAAAATCCATCTTTATAAATCCTATCGAAGTGGGTCTGCTTACATTTTAAATCGAATTTTATAGAATTTACAGGTTTTTGCTCATAAACAGGGATTTTAAAATAAGGATTTTCTAAAACTGTGTGAGGGCCATATTTTGTCAGGTCAACGTTTTAGGATGCCATGGTAATTGTCATGAACTGTTCCAGAATAGAAGTTAAGTACGAAGTAATTTGTAATTCATATTCTAAAGTATAGCTGAAATATCACTTTACATCAGTCCTGGTCACGGGTGGCCACTCAGCCCGTAGCCACGACATTTCTAATTTACGCGATTGAGACTATAAATAGGACTTGCGTGCGGCTGCTGGTGCTATTGCATCAGATTTGCGCTGGTTTGCCTCGGCCAGTGCCTTGGTGAACCGGCCTGATCGCCAGCAGGCCTTACTACAAAGGTATGAGCGGATCGATGATCGCCTGGCAAGTGTGGAACAGCAATTTCGCACTTTCAGCGCTTGCTGTCTCGAAGTGTCAGTTAATGATTTCGCCGCTGACCAGCGAAATAAAGTCAGCGAGGATTATGCCCAGGTCTTAGACCTGTATGATGCTGTCTCCAACTGTGCAAGACAGTTGATTGCCGAGAGGGACAGGAGGGATATATGCAGTCTCATCATCTTACCGAGAGACACTTAAATATCCAACTTAAACTTCAATTTACGATTATTACATCCCACGTCCACAAGTTTTATTGTTCGGTACTCAAAACGTTACACTGAGATGTTGCGACAGTTTTTATTGTAATCACTTATTTATACTTCGAGGACGAACCGACTTGTATGTTGCTTTTTATTTTTCGTAATCCAGTTTATTCGTCGTTGAAGTATGCGGAGTATATGGAAGATGTCTTAAAGTACCTAATAACTATAACCGGTCTTATAAAACTCTTCAAATGTCTTATTTGAATGCAATTTCTTTAAAATATGTATTTTGCATTCGCTGTTGGGCTATCATATTTATTTAGGTATATCCTTCAATAATTCATATTTGTCTGCACCAATGGCGTCGTGGTTAACCTCGCCTTTGAAAAGTCTAGCCTCCGCACATAGAGCCACGGCCGGGATGTGGACAGGCCGGGCATCGTTCTAAAAATGTCAGTGTGTACATTTTACGTGAACTCTTTCACACATAACCGTGTCCCGGCTCAAGACGGACACGGCGGCAGGAACCACGGCCCGTCCACGTACTGGAAATGGTCCGGTTATGTGTAGAAAACCCTTAGCACTCCGCCGAGTGTCGTGGGTCCAATTCCCACACGGTACAACATGACAACATTTTATGGAATTCACAATTTTCTATTTCTAGTCTGTGTATCCTTTGTGTCAGTTGTTTGAATGTTTGTAAAGACCCCTGGTACTTGAAAATTTCATGTACTTAGTGCGGGAAAGGTGTTAAAAAAACAATTAAGAAATCTCTTCATGGTTCTTCTTAGAATGCAATTTATTTGTATAATTTTAATTAGGGAGCAATTTGGCTACCATTCTTCGTTTTAACTTTCGGTATGACAGGAAAAAGAGGGACTTTATTTCATAATATATTATGTAATATGAATTCTATATTTTCTTCATTGACATCAAATCCGAAAGTTTGACTTATTCCTTTAAAAAAAGCAAACTGTAATTGACATTCTGTTGCTGTATTGAGAACACAGCCTATCAAGTAATTGAAGTTAACTGTCGTCGTGCTTTTTTTTCCATTGTTTATATCGTTGGCACCTTGGTAATTGTGCTGTTTCTAACACCTTGTCGTCTGTAGGGCAATACTCTGTTTCTTATGACTCTTTCGCTTTCGCTATAATCTGGAAGAAAATAACGTATTCATTTAAAATAGTATTCAAAAGCTTACTTTTATAATTTAAATTCTTTAATATTTATTGAATCATATTATAAATTGGTAAGTAACATTCTCTTGATTATTGATAATAAATACAGTTTTTTGTGTTTTATCCCCAATAAAACGAAACGGGGATTACACTTTGTACAATTCATAATTGTTGTTATGAGTCTGGGTTTTCTTCGTGACCGTTATTAGAATGTTGGCAAAATTCCCCGCAACCCAAGAAGAACTATGACTCAAAGTTCGCTCAGCGGTCTAAAGATTCAACAAGTTTAATTTTAAAATTTTTATTGCAGTCGGGTGACCTCTTAAATTGAGATCGCCTTCTAAAACCCTTTAATTTAATACCTCATTCGATAAGTTTGGACGGAAAAATTTTTTTGAAGACTTACTATTTGGCGCCAAAAATCCACCATAATGTTTTTTTTTTAATTGTGCCCAGTGACACTCGCGCCATTAAGACGAATCTTATGACGTATCATTTATCAAAATCAGTTGAGCCGTTGAGTAGTTGCGAGGGGACATAGGAACGGACATACATACATACATACAAACATACATACATACGTACATACAGGTCAAACACATAGCCCTCCCTTTTGGGCTTCGCCGCAGTCGGGTAAAAAGTAAAAATATTACAAGTATCATACCATAAATCTATCATATATGATACGCCAGTTTGCTCTGATTAGTAAATTTCAAGATGTTGATGAGATTATTCTGAAGCAGCAAAACAACAAATAAATAAACATAATAATTATTCAAATGTAATTCATAATATTAAAGACGCATAACTTGTTGTGTATCTGTTTGTGCAGTTACCTCTCATCAATTAATTAGACAGATTTACGCGTTTGTTTCATGTGAATCTGACGTAAAGGGCTTTATTTAATCTTAACTTAATAGGTTTTAGCAGTGTGAGGCCGTCGGGCTTAATTGATTTATTATTTGCGTGTAAGTGGGGGTTTCAGTTACAATGTAACTTAATTAAAATTGGGTTGTATTCAACTGTTAGTCAAAAATACTAATTTTCCACCAAAAATACTAATTGCACCACTAAGCTAAGTTGACAGAGCCCTGCTTCGCAGGGATCCTATTTTTGGGAGCAGGGTCACAAGAGAACCTAACATAACCTATTAAGTTTTCTGAGTGGATAAGTTTCCCAAGCGGACGAAACTTTTCATATCAAATGATATTTTGTAAAAAAATATCATAATTGGTGTACAAATAGTATTTTAGTGTGCAAGTCAGTATTTTAGTGAAATAATAAAGTTTTTTTGCGTAACTCACTTTAGTGTGTTACATATAACATTTTTGATACGCTGTTAAAAATATCCCATTAAAATATCACGGTTTATTTTTCATTATTTTGTTATAGTTGTTCATTCCCTGTGTACACTATTGTTCGAGTTGATAAAGAAACGTAGGAGAATAACAGAGAATATTATATGACAGCTTGTAGGGTTTTATCTGCGAGTGAAGCTGCGGGTAACAGCTAATATGAACTAAAAATGTTACGAGCTCTACATGTATGGTTCTTATTGACTTGGAAAGTTTAATTGTTTTTATATTGCTAATTATCGCTTTCTAAACAGTAAAGAAAAATCTCGCGCGGTGTCTCCCATGGCTAAAATCTTTATATTCGCCGGCAAACTTCTTGAGCACTGCCATAGACCAAAAGAGCTGCGCAGTACCAATTTTACGTACAAAAATGTCTCCTGCGCATCTATGGTAGTGCTCAAGAAGATTGCCGGCATCTATAACATTGGTGGATTCATAGTGGACCCCGATGCATTCGGTCTTATTTTTAAAGGAGCGCTGCCCTCTTCCCAGCACCGCCTGTTCAGTGGGAAAGTTTATAAACATTAGATATAACTAGACACATTATAATATTACATAATATATTCGTTAAAAACATTGAATCAATTAACAGCGTCCTTTAAATAAAAACTAGAATAAATAAACATATTTTAAGGTAATAAAACCTCACGGTCCGTAAACTCAATGAGTTTATTACGAAATATCGTTAAGTCGTTTTATAAAACGATTAGTTTGAATCCGTTTCAAGGATTATGCACACAGCTTTGAGCGTTTCGGATTTAAGATCTTATTTAATAACATTAATGCCACACTTCATTAATGGCTTAACGTTTTTTTCGTTACAAAATAATCTTTATGTATATATTTCTTGTGCGCGTGTGTATGTCACTGCAGTCCTCCTAAACGACTGGACCGATTTTAAGGAATTTTTTTGTGTGTGTTCAAGGGGACTTGAATGGTTTAGATTCACAATTTAGTCCACTGGAAAATGGTCTTTTAGTTATTTTTTATTTGTAAGGTTGATCGATTTTAGCATGTTTCCGACGATGTTCCTTTCATTGGAACCGACCGACTGCGCTACCATCGCAGTGTCAAATCTATATTAATAATTTCGTCAAGGGGTACGGCAGACTCGATCGAAACCGTACCTGAATAATAAAACATAAAAAATAAAGATTTCGAGTCGACAACATATATCCGCAAAATTCGGTTTGTCGAGTATTTTGTTAAATTTTAATGGTTCTAACAGACAAATTGCATTCGCCATATTGACCATTCTAGCGAAACGTCACTGATACAGGATAACATTTTGAAGTCTTAGTACTACGTAGTTTGTATGTGTAAATACTTTTTGTAGTTATTGTTTCTATAAAACGACAATTATAAAAGTATCCGCCCAATAAAAGAGATATTTTGTGTTACCCTGAACATAGATGATATACTATAACTAGAGAATCCCGAATTTACGCGAGCGAAGCCGACGGAAAAAACTAGTATATTAATAAAACAAATTAAAATACGACTAACATCTAGCCTAAGGTATAATATTAGTAATTTGAGCCAAGATGACCGATCTTCTCGCGCTTTTCTTTTAGTCTTTGGAGGTCAAAAAACATTATTTAAGGACCTATCTACCCTAACTTTAAATCTTTATTATCTTTGAACTGATTATCCATTGTTTTTGAAGCAAAGTTGATTGAGGTTTTAAAGCTCTTTTTAGCTTATCTCAGCCGCTCCGTAACAGAGTTATAATCAAAAGCTGTTGATTAGAACATGTTCTAAATAAAAATTATTGCGATAGCAGAACTGCATTCGCTCCTGTTCTGCTACTGGCAGAACAGGAGTAGCTGTAGCAGTTTCTGTGCCTCTTTACCATGTCGGGGGTTATCAGTTAGTATCCTCTCAAAGGAGATACAACAAAGTATAAAGTAAATGATGATACATGTACATATGATCATGTCAGATGTCTTTTATTCGCCACTATTTAATGTTTTTACACTTTTTTGCAGTTAAAATATTTTGTATTGTCTTGTTCCAGGTACGTTCACAAGATATGGCGATTCGACACAGTACAGCTCAACTCTGTGAAAATAAGTATAACAAGCAACGTATTGAATTGTTATTCAAATATATTGAATCGGTAACAATACTATTCTATATTCTAAACATCCTTGAAATTCGGTGTCGGGTTGACACGAGGCTAAACGCTTCAATCTTGATATGTCGGTGTAATCGGTGAGGAAAATATTTATCTAAATCACAATACTCGACACAGATTCTCAAAATTTGAGTAAATAAGGGGTCAGATACGGTCAGATTCAGGTCAGTAAAATTCAGACTTACAGCAGCAAATGCGGCTACGTACCCGTTCACCCTCAAATTTCGACCCAATTACAAAAGTGCCCGTTCGACCTCATTTTAAGTACCCGTTCAACCCTCTTCAAAATATAATAATTTATGTGCCCGGTCGACCTCTTTTTTAGTACCCACTGGACCCAAAAAATAAAACCCATTAAAAAGTACCCGTTCGACCTCTTTTTTTAGTGCCCGTTCGACCCACAAAAAATATTTGTTTATTTAGTACTGTTTTAATGTAATTTCGTTTAAAAAGGTACAGATATGTTGAAAAGTGTTAACTGCAATACATTTGAAGCATAAGAAAGTACAGGCACAGTAGCGACAAATAGTACTCGTTCTTCACATTGAAAGTTTGGATTGTTTTGATGTATAAGTATATTATAATAATAATAATAATTCGGCAACCTTCATAAGCTCTTAGGTATCAGGTAGTATACCGTAATAGTATACAAGGTAAATAATATATAATGTAATAGTTTTTCTGACTTAAAAAGATAGTCTAAAGTGAATCATAATTCTTTTGTTCATACGCAAGGCAAACTCGCGTCTAAGCTCGGCCTTTCCCCGCGCTCCAGGGTGCAGGTGTGAGTAGTTCGAGAGGGGTGCGGTGCGGGGCAAAGACAATAGGGATCGCAGGCCAGCAGAAAAAAACAGTAACGTTTTGCATTAGTTTACAATTAGTTGTAGTCAAGTTGTTGATAAGTGTGCCAAAAAATAATCCGTGCGGTGAAAGTGTACAAACTGGTAAGTTCTAAATAATTTATTTTTTGCGTGTTTACTGATTTTTTATTTGTCGTTTATTATTATAATGTTTTTCTTCTTTTAGTAATTTTATCGGAATAGTTAAGGGATGAATTGGTCTCTACTAAATAATTTACTATTTGAAATACTGTTAAATTGTAAAATTAATATAAAGTACTTAATTTAAGTCTAATATTGTCGGAATGTAACATTCCACCAAATTGATAATAATTAATTCATTCATTTCTACCCGGTGTAAAATTTATCTTAACATTATTTAGACAATGATTATAATTAAAATAAGTTATTAAAAATTATATAATATTGGTCTTCTATGTCAACTTATTAAATGAATCTTCTTCAGAAGTTAGTTAATATTACCTTGGATTGTTAAGCTTTAGTTTACTGAATATATAAAAATGTACCTCAAGTTAGAATTACTTATTACTTTTTTGAAAAGAAATATAATATTATATCGGCCTATTTCAGATCAAAGAAAAATAATTGCTGGTAAAAAATGTCTCAAATGGAACCTGTAGCTTCAACAAGTCAGCATAATATAGATGATACTCAAGAAATTTGTTTCGTAACATCTATCAGAGATGGTGAGATACTGTTAAATGACGGTTATCAATACTATAAAAAAAGAGACAATAAAAATGGATCATCTCGTTGGGATTGCAAATATAAATCAAAGTGTCGCGGCACTTTAACAATTAAAGGAAACACTGTTGTGAAAAAGGTCAGTCATACTAACAATTGTGTACCCGATCAAGCTGGCAATTAAATAAAGAAGGAAGTAAGTAAATGGAGAGTTCAATCTGGAAAAGGAATTCTTCCACTACAAACAATATATAATGAAGGTGTTAATCGGCTAAAGGATAAAGGTCTAAACCTATTGACCCAGATCCCAGATTTTAATAACGTAAAGCATGGACTTTATAACTGTCGCAGAAAAGAATTTGGTATCCGTAATATTAGGCCAAAAAGAGCTACAGATATCGAAGTTCCTTTAAAATACAACGACTTTTTAATGGCTGACTATCAACAAGGTGCTCGAAGAATTTTATTATTTTCATCAAAGGAAGCAAGAGAAAAGTTAAAGACTGTAAAACATTACTTCGCAGATGGGACGTTTAAATGTGCAGTTCCACCGTTTGTACAAATGTACAGTATTCATGGCGATCTCGGTAGCACTAAAAGAAGCACCCATATTTTACCATTAATATATGCTTTGGTTACTGACAAAAAGGAAGAAACGTATAAAATTGTATTTCAATTAATATTGTCGCAAAATGCGTCATGTAATCCAGAAAAATTTACTACCGATTTTGAAACTGCGCAAATGAATGTGATTAAATCAATTTTACCCGAAGTGGACATAAAAGGATGTTTTTTTCATTTCACTCAGGCTTTATGCAAAAAGGCAAAAAGTCTCCACATCTTAAAAAATCGCGTGTCTAAGCGAAATGTTTCTCTATGTGCCGCCTTAGCATTATTACCAAAGGAAGCTATAGACGAAGGTTGGTTCTATATTATGAAGGACTGGTTTGAAGAAAATGAAAATTTAGTCAAATTTAATGACTATTTTACCAGACAATGGCTGCAAAAGGAAGATATGCGAAGAATATGGTGTTTCAATTCCGAAAACCACCGTACCACAAATACCGTGGAATCGTGGCACTCAAGCATCAACAAAAAGCTTTGCGGGATTGCCAAACCAAATATATTACAATATTTAAACATCATAAAAACAGATGCATCAGTAACAAGTACAACTATGGCGAAACTGGACAATGGACACGAACTATTTAATAAACGCAAACAATTTATTGAAAAAGATGAAAAAATTACGTTTATTCTAGAGCAATTAGAAAACCATCATATAAGTATTGGTCATTGTTTAAAGAAGCTGCTTACCTATGTTTGTTAATTTTGGTATAACTTTATGTTCATGTCCACTGATTTTACCATGATTCCGTCTAGTATGTATTAGATAGGTTCTAAGTAAATTATAAGATTGCCTGTGATTTTAATTGTTGATTTGTGATTTATTGCCAATATTATACTTGATTTTGTTTAGTTGTAGGCTCATTTTAGGGCAATACTGTTATGGGATTGTTAAAGGGTACATACTGAATTTATTATTTAAGCCATGTTAAGCATAATAAATATTATTTTTGTAAATTTATTTCGTTTACGAAAGTTACATAAATAATAATTATAATGTTTAGGATAAGTCTGATTTTAATCTGTGATTTATATACATTTTACTTATACTCTTAATATACATTATTTTGGTAAATATATTTAATTTACGAAACTTATAAAAAAAAAAATTATGTTTAGGATAAGTCTGATTTTGATCAGTGATCTGTGATTTATATACATTATTTTCCTTATACTCTTAAAATGTTTATTTTATATTTACAAACAAGATTGTGATATTTTGTACTGATTAAAAATACAAAGTTATCTTATATTTACAAACTTAATCAAAATTCCAACATTATTAGTATGACCGTATTTTTAATTAATGCAACTTCGCATACGAAGTTAAAGTAATTCATCATATTTGTTAAAATAAAGTAAAAGAGATATAAATCTCAGATATACATATATATCTCTGATTCATATCTCTCTTAATTTATTTTAACAAATATGCTCTTAAATTCAGTTGTTATCGCTTTAATTTTAGGATATCTCTGAGTTCCTTACTTAAATTAATATTAATTCAGTATTCTAATATCTTAGTGTAAACACTTAAGATATTAGAATCCTGAATTAATATTACATGCATGTATACTATGTAACACACGTGATCTGCCGGGAATATATCATTTTAGTCGAAATAGAACATTGTTGATTTTATATGTTTCATTAAAAGTATTGATTAATCGTATTGTTTTATTTTTATTAAATTGTCACTTTTATACACGATTGTACTTTAGCGTTTTATACGAAGATGTAGAAATGAGGTCGAAAGGGCACACGGTGTTAGGTAGAGGGTCGAAAGGGCACTTTAGGTTTAGGCAAAATTCAAGTTTTTGGGTCGAGATGGTAAAAGTGGGTTGAGAGGGTAAAATTTGTCGATGAGGTCGAAATTTGTGGGTTGAACGGGTACGTATTGCCAAGAGTGATGCCATGAGTGTTCGCCGCATTTAGTACAAGTGCTCAATCGAATGCATTTTGGTATATCTCTATATCCGCTAGATTTTTAATAGACATGAGTGTGTATGAGGTGTCTCGACAAATTAATTATAAAATGAAAATACACTGAATTTACTACGAAATAAAGTATATTAACTAGTTAAACTAAACTAAACTAATAGTTAAAACTAAGGTGCGAGAACGCAACGGCTAATTATGGTATACAATCGCAAACTCTATGATAATCGTGAGACACACGGCGCGGGTGACGGCCTTTATAGTAATCTGAAGAATAATATTTTACAATGTTATAAGAAATCTTGCAGTCAGTCATTATGTGCGTAAATGCTGACTGTGCGCGCGTGCCATTTAGTGCAAACGTACAAAATTTACTGTACTCCGTACAATGAGGTTCTACCAAGAGTTTTGCACTCGATCGTCATGGTCACGATAGACTAGTCGACGCACGGGAACAATTTCCATACATTTCTAAAACCGCCCCTATCGGATAATAGCGATCGATAGAGTCTGCTAGGGAGCGCATTTAGGAAATGTATGAAAATTGTTGCCGTCGACTAGTCTAAAACTCGTACTAGACCCGTTGATCATTATCAGCCTTGTAGATAAACTGCTCTACCTACTTCTTAGCGCATTGACAGACTTCACATTTTTTTGCGGAGTTTTAGTCATGTAGACTTCCTCACAATGTTTTTCTTTACCGCTAAGCAAACGATAATCAAAAATTAACATAATTAAAGACACACCAAACGAAATCAGGAAAACATAAATTAGTAGTACTGCTAGTGATACTAATACTCCTCTGACACGGCTTATTCCCATATAGTAATTTAAGTTACTAAACTATTATATATCTACGAATTGAGAACCACTGGCTTAAAATGACGTCACTCTCACCTTGCTCAAAACAACCATAGAACTGACATCGTTATCTTAAAATATTGCTCCAAATGTTACATTTAAATAATTTAAATGTTGCCTTGACATTAGAACAGCTAACATTAAATGCACAGCTATTTTTATTTGTTTGTATGAATAAAGTTGAAAATATTTGTTTGTTCTTCCTATTTCGGTATAATTATATTAAAGGTTAAGTTACCTCAAGTGACTTATTGTTATGACCTCGCTTCTCTAAAAAAATACGCCGAATGGTTATAAGAGTATCTTATTCTTATGGTACTTAGGTATGTACGTATGTACTTTGTGTTTTCATTATCACATGCTTATATGTCTACGTTCTTGTTGATATGTCACGGTTAGTAAATAAGTAAGTTACTGTGGTTGGTATCAATATAGCGGGTTAAGTAAGTAATTGATCCAACCCTTTAGTGCCAATTGTGTCCAAGGTACCGCGAACGAACGGACAGATTCAAATGACCACAACACCCTAAATTTATGTAAAAAAAAATAGTTGGACTGGATTTTGAATTTAATAAACGATATACTTGCCTTGATAAATTAGACGTTACATAAATAATTACTAAGAAGCCTGTTTTATATACCTATATTGGTTTCGATATTAATTTTCTTTATACTCATAAAGGAAATTAAAAACAACCCATATATGACTTTAAACCAAAAGCCAAATCACCAAAGTAGATACACCTACCAAACCATTTCGTAACAGATGTTATCAGTTAGCAGCTTTTAACCATTAAACACAAAGTAGAAACTTTGAAACACGCGAGTTGTTATCTCACGGGAGGGTAGGCGTGATGCTACGTCAATTACACAGGTGCTTATTGTTTACGAATTACGTTATTGTACAATCAGACAAGTCGGCGCTGCCCCTGTTTGAAAAAAATCCCTTGGCTCGCTCATAGAGTCCAGGCACACTAGAAACTGGTTTTGAATACGAGTGTCAATGTGCGTGTAAAATAGCATTGGAAGCGACGATGTCTTGCTAAGCGATTCTCGTCCTTATGGTGGTCTAGCGAGAAGTTGTTCGACTGTACGTTGAGTCTATTAAAACGAGGGGATAGCCCCATCAATATTTTGATGCTGACGTAGCAGCTGCTAGTGCTGATATTGTTGTGTGAACTGATGATCATTGCTTCCGTGGTTTGCGTGATGGTTTAATTTGTCCGTTGTGCTTTATCAACGAGGATGATCTGTACTATTTATGGTATATTGATATGTTATTTAATGATTGCCTATTTGTATTATATTGGTGGTCATCTGAGGCAATTTTATTATGTAAACGTTACCGTTGGCTATTTATCACAAGTAGTTTTTTATCATTTCATCTGCCTATTGCGTCCAATTCTGGACATAGAACTTCCAAGTATGTCACAAGACTTGTTCTCACAGTTTCGCTACCCAGGGACTAATCTAACTTTTTCTTCTTCATCTGCCTGCCCTGTTCCCATATCATTTGGGATCGGCGCAGAATGTCTTTTTCTTCCATTCTATTCCTATCATATCCCCGACATATACTTTATTCCATTTCCCTCAACTCTCAAATTCATAACTTTTATAGTTACATGATTTTCATCCCTTCTCATTACATGCCCATACCACGCCAAACGATTTCCTTTCAGCTTTTCTTGCACCGGTGCAACTTTTAAACTACCTACTCCAAATATACTCATTTCTAATTTTATCCATCCTTCAAAGCATCGATCCATACACACATGCTATTTTGAAACCTTCCTTGACTCTAGCCACAGCCACAGCTCTATTCGTCACTTTAGCTTGTCATGATTACAACCATTCGTGGGAACTACAATACTCCAACTATTTTTCTAAACACACATCTTTAATTCTAACGTCCGATTGCCACGTGACATTGACACTGATCGATGTTCGATGAAGCATTACGCAGCACCAAAGGATTGTGGCATGGCTCCAGTTAGCGACACTAATGATGTCACCGGGCGCGGCCCACTTGTGCCACCTGTCGTAGTTTATTTACCTAGGTGAGGCTGCCGGTGCAGACGGGCAACTTTATATGGACGATAATATTAAAAAATAAACAGGGAAACGGCGGTTCACAGACCAAGCTATAAGAATTTACTGTAGCATAGTACCTAATAGTGGGCTCGAGGCAACACTAGCGAACTGAACTGAAAACATACATACATATACTCACGCCTTTTTCCCGTCGTGGTAGGCAGAGATAACGGAACGCCACTTGCTTCTATCCTAACAAACCTCACGCGCTTCCTCTACATTAATTACATACATACATACATATACTCACGCCTTTTGCCCGTCGGGGTAGGTAGAGACAACAGAACGCCACTTGCTTCTATCCTTACAAACTTCACCCGCTTCCTCTACATTCATTACTGAAAACAAACATGAACAATTTCTAGTTTGTGTCTTAAAATCGTGTAAACTCTACACGTTCATGTCAACACGGCTTCGAATAATATAGACTTACTATGTCACATTCCAGTTTTGTAACAGAAAATAACTTCAATAAACTACACCACGCGAAATACCAGTCTCAGTTAGTACTTATTATAAAGTTGATAGTATCAACAAACATTCTAAAAATAAACTTTATTAATAAACTTACACACGCCCGGGGAGACCTTGTAGCTACAATATTACCTTCCCAAAGAAAATAAAGATGAAAGAAAGCTCTCTGCCGAGCCACGCTCTTACAAAGTTGTATCGTACAGAAAGCTATTAAAATACGTGTTCGTTCAATTTATTTTGTTAATTTAAAACTCCCTTTGTACAAGTGCCATTAGTTATTTCAGTTCATCAATGGTTATTTAGCTAATTAAAGTTATTATCTGGAGCGTTTCTTTCGTTTACACATCGGTTATTTTGAATTACTCGTAATTCTAGTTGATGCATTTATTTTGCTTTTCCAATAAACCTTGGCGATTAAAGTAGTATAAAAAACGCTAGTCATTTATGCTTGGTTGATATTTCATAAATTTACTTTTAATTAGCTTCATCACATCGAAACTTTTCCCGAACACGGACTTTTTTACCTGTGTTTGTCTTTTTTTATTAAACACCTGTAGGATATTTTTGTAAATATTATCCTGTTTATTTTAAGTGTGTGCAAAGTCATCTATGACACAGCATTCGTTCTTGTACAAAGATTAGTCTTCAACAAACGATTCACTACAAATCAAGTGTCGTTTCCTTAAAATTATATTCTGAATGTGGTTCCCACATTAATTAAAGTGCAGAGTATGCATAATCAAAACGTCGCCGTCTAAACAAACTGAGTTCAGTTAAATACCGTACGTAATGTATGATAGCTGAACGTAATCGTTTAGTTACAGCCGGTCAGATTGGGCGTCATACCGTTGTACTTGTATTCCGCTGTAATAAGCGCGTGGGGATTACTCATCACTACGTTGTTGCAAGAGCCGACAAAGGGAGCATATTGTGCAGAGAACAGCACTGTAAGAGAAGGAAAACTTGATACAAACCCTATACCAACCCGTTTGGCCAGCGTGGTATAGTAGGCCAATTCCTCCTTTCAAAGGAAAGGCCTAGTCCAGCAGTGGACTGTTAAAGGCTAATGATGATGTTTTCCTTTATTGGAGACACAGGTGATATAGAATTGATCAGAACTTGATGGGTGATGTCAATTCGTGTTTTTTCCGCAGAATGGTCCTTACTTATGAGAGCTTATATATCTATACACCTAATTCACCTACTCTTTCTTCGGGAAAATCATTATATCATTTGTTACTTTTATCGCGTCCACACCTACAGACAGAACGCGGCGAGGACTTAATTTTATAATAAGTATAAATTATGACAGCAGGGTGAACATAATCAGTATTTTTTTTCTAAATTACACAATCACCCTTCTCGCGGTACTAATCCCTGCGTCGCAGAGTATTTTTGTAAGCCTCCGCTAATCTTAAATATCTTGCCAAGGAAAGGAATAGCTAGCGTGAATAAAATAAGGAAAACGTTATCATGAATAAAGAAACAGTCACAGAACAGTAATCTAATGTTCATCTCCAGTATAGCTCTCTTAATAGACGAAACTATATCAAAAGTCTCGCCAGGACAAATTACGTTTCTTCCCATTACGTGCAACTTCCCCTACGAATAGTCAACGTCCAACTAACGTAATTTATTTATTAACTAAACTACTGTTACAATTCATTGTTCTTCTAACGACAGTTAAACGTAGTTAAGCGTAATTACATGTGACAGTTCTAAACTAATTAAGACCCATATAAAAACTAAAACCGTTGATTAAAGTAAATGTATTAATGAATGAAATACAACGGTAGCCATGTCCAAGAATAGATAAAATTATTGGGACCTTTCGTTAATCAGAATGTACATTGTGCTTGCTTTTTCTCAACAAGATATTGTAATTCTTAAAACAGAATTGTAACAAACCAAATATTTTAAAAGAGTACCCAGAGGAGTTTCTTGCCGGAGTCTTCTCCCTGGGTCTACCTTTTGGAACCGGCAACTAGAGTCAGTGACGTTTCAAAAGAGTTATGTAAATTACCAACTTGAAATAAAAATATTTAAATTTGAATTTGAATTTATCTAAGTGTATTATTATGAGTGTAGTTATTATTACTGTGTTATGGAAAGCATCTGCTAAGAATTAAAAAAGAAAAACCACTGCAGGCATTGCTATTATTTTATTTGTTTAAATAATAGTGTAAGGATATTGGCTGAAGACTAAAAGTCGCCGGTCTGTTGTAACAGTCAGTCTAATTCATATAATTGATGCTAAATACACAAATGAGCTCACTAATTTTTACTCGTGCCTGTGTCAATAGTTAGCTTCTTTATTGCTTACTGAAATACAGACACACCCTCTCTGGTTGTTGGTCTAATAATACCTACACAAATGTGCATATTCAAGCACAGAAATGTAGAAACGAACGCAACCTCCTAAATTCCGTGGGAGAGCGCGGAATGTATGAGAAGACAATCCAAACTTGTTGGCATTTCAGTATATATTTTCGTTCAATAAAAACTAAAAGGAATGTTCTTTTTACCCGACTACGGTGAAGCCAAAAGGAAGGGTAATGTTTTTGGCAGTCTACATATGTATGTAATGTAAGTATGTATGTTTGTATGTTCCACCGAACCGATTTTAATAAATGAGATGTCAATAGATTCGTAAAAATGGCCCGGGTGACATAGGCTATATAAATTTTATTCATTGCCTTCTTTATCGTACATAAACTATGAAACAGTTTTGTATCTCCCATAAAATGAAAAATATAATCGCGAAAAAATATTCGAAAGACCTTACGCATCAAGTAAGTACCTATTCAGTAAGTACATTTAGTACCTAATTTGTAGAACCAATATTGTATTATTGAAAAGTATTACAAACGATACAATTTTTCATTCAAAGTGTATTGGAAGTAATTCAATTAAGTACCGCTCTTATCTTCTTAGCACCAGTTTCGATCGATTCATTCAGTCTAGAACGTCTTACAGCAGGATATACACATTGAGAGCTCATTGATTAATAGCTTAGTCTGCGAAGATTTTCTAGACGTGTGAACTGTAGACTGCATTGTTGCTCTTTGTTGATGACCTGTTAAAGTCACTTCGCATTAGCGTTTTCTCAGCAAATTGTAAATTGAACGTTTCGGCAGCGTGGCGGCGGCGTTTGAGCTGCGCATACATTCCTCGAACGCTTACGCTTGACAAGTACTAGTGTGAAGTCATCCTTTGTGTAAAAGAACGTATTTGGGATCGCGGAGTCTTTTGCTCGAAAGATCAAACAAATTTATAGACTTCTCATTATCGGCCTTTAACAGTCCACTGCTGGACTCGGCCTCTCCTTTGAAAGGAGGAATTGGCCTACTATACCACGCTGTCCAAACGGGTTGGTATAGGGTTTGTATCAAGTTTTCCTTCTCTTACAGTGCTGTTCTCTGCATAATATGCTCTCTCTGTCGGCTCTTACGACACCCATGGGATGATATGGGGTGGTGACATTCCGTATTCTTAATCCGTCACCACACGGACACCGTCACCACACGGACAATTTATAGACTTAATGTCGAGTTAACCTAATCTGCTTAATTTTTCACCCATGTAGGTATGTGTTTGGACTTAATTTACTTAAGGCCTTGCCACACGGCACAATTTTACGTCCAACTTGACTAAATCACTTGATGAAATCGTGACGTGTAGACGCCAGTCGTCCAACTCAAGTTGATCGTGTGGGCGGTACCACCAGATTTTAACGAATCGGGTGGACGGAATGAAAATCAGTGATTTGATTGTGTCGTGTAGACGGGCAAAGCCAATTCGATTGAAAATTTGATCAGTGGTAAAATTGTGCCGTGTGGCAAGGCCTTTATGTTTATTTAACGTACCTATACTCGATTTGGTTAGGTACTTAACTAAAGGTAAACAATCTTGATGTGACTTTTTAAATTACAACATATTAAACAAATAGACTACTGCTTAAACCAAGGGTTCAATTGATTTAGAAATCATTGTTGTTGTTTTTACATTGATCAGCAGCATTTAATTTTTAAACAGATTTTAGATAAAAAAAGTCAACATCAAGATTGTTTACCTTTAGTTAAATACCTAACCAAATGGAGTATAGATCTCGTTAAATTATTAATCAACTTTCGATTTGCCCGACATTTCGGCACGGGCTACTTCAAACGTGGTGGCCAACCATGACTGGACAGCTGCTGTAACCAGTCTTCCTCCCGTAGGGCGTCTTTGGTTGGCAGTCGAGGTGGTTTTTAGTGGTAAAACCACATACTCCGTCTTTCATTTCCCCAAGAGACGGAGATGAGAACCGAAGAGATTTTACACCTCCTAAAAAAAGGGGAACACTCAGACCAGGACAAATGTTTTCGTCACCTCTAACTATAAACTGCACAACTTACTATGCTTAATCCTCATCAAGATTGTATCACACGCTTCTAGAAAATTAGAAGTAATACAACGTGTCCAAGTTTATATAAATAAATAAACTCCAATTGATATGTAATAATTTCAAGCTACATATTTCCTTTAAATAATGATCAATCTTTTTAAGGACAAGGCTGTAATATTAAAAAAATATTAAATTACCTTGATTAGAAAACATGGACAAAAGTAATAAATATTCATGATAATTAATTACTCTAATTAATAATAACTTAGATAGATCTAATGACCAACATCCGCGATAGTTAAGTTAAAAATATGTTTGTCCATACATCCATGAATCGAAGGTCGTAGTAAAATAGTAGATAAGTAGATATACAATATATACCTAAACTATAAACCAAAACTAGTACATAGTACTAAAATAAACAGCCAACGACTAGCAGGCGCGTAATTGCAAGGGCTTGTTACGTGACAGCGTTTATCTCATACGATTTATGCGTTCCTGGTACCCGCCGAAGATGCAAGCGCTCTTTTTGTACGTTTTGCATTAACTTGATGTTTTTATAATTGGTTAATTTGATATTTCTGCGGCAGTACTAGCCACACGACATTGCGACAGAACCACTCCAACATGAGGAAATCATATTTTTTACTTCTCTGGCTTCGAAGGTAGACAAAATTGCTATGGTCAAAATTTATACGTTCTTTATTTATAAAGAAATTAAATAATATTCTCCTTGGCATGAAAATCCTTTGGTAACATGATCCGGGTACTACACCCAAAATACAGCAAGTTGCGACAGACTGGGTTAGATAGTCAGGGCCGTGCCGACCCAATCCAGCGCCTGTGTGCGAAATCTATGAAGCACCTGTGCAGTGGCGAAGTTGGCGGATGAACCTTTTTTTTTTCCGAACAATTCCGTGCTAACTCTCGAGTCGTTTAGGATGGGTGGCACTCCCTACGCCACTGCGCCTGTGTGCGAAGTGCGAAATCTGTGAAGAGCCTTTTTTCGAAATAACTGTTATAATTAACGCATATCTCGGCGCGCGGCGCCCCTGTCACCCTGGCGCCTGTGTGCGCACATTGCACATAGGGACGGTTCGGCCCTGTAGATAGTGGGTTTCGGGTATGCAGAAGGCAGCGGCAGCAGTAACAATTCGCGGACTAGGCGACTCAGATGGCGAATTTGCAGTAGTACCTGACTGCTGGTAGTATTTTAATTTAATGATTACTCCAAATGAAGTCATACTATGTTCTAGCGCAGTTGAATTACTTACATGATGATGCCTAATAAGAATATGATATAAAAATAATTATTGGGAATAACTTCTACATCACGGTATACATACATTAAAATAACGCATGTCATGTACGACATCGGCAGCCCGCGCGTTATTGTACAACTAGCTGTCCCGGCGAACTCCGCATCGCCTTTTCAATGTATTTACATTTCATATTAATTTTTAACTCTTTTCCAACTTATTCAGAACAAAGTTACCAAGAACATCAGTGTTTAATCTCTTAATTGCTAGGCAAAGTTATTTTGCCATATAAATTATTTCTAGGGTAGAAAAACTAACTTATTGTAAGGAGATGAGAAGGTGGTATATGAGTGATATGGTTAGATCACTGATCTAGAGATATGATAAAATTACTAATACTATAAAATACTATGGCTATTAAATAATTAAATCAAGTGCAAGTCTGACTCGCCCATGAAGGGTTCCGTAGGATAGGTATCCACTGAACATAGCCATTATCTGCATCGAACAACAAATACCACTACCACTTTTCACCACCAATAACAACTTTTTTTATATTATTATATTTCCCATCCGCCATCTTTGATCACGAAATAGATGTTGTATTTGGATTCGCCATCCCTTAAAACATCGGAGAAGATACCCATATCGACTTTACAAAAAAATCCCGTCCGCCATCTTTGATTTCCTATCCGCCATCTTTAATCACGAAATGGATGTTGTATTTGGATTCAACATCCCTTAAATCATCAGAGACGATACCTATATTGATTTTTAAAATTTTTCCCTTCCGCCATATTTGATTTCCCATCCGCCATCTTGAATCACAAAATAGATGTTGTATTTGGATTCCCCATCCCTTTAAACATCGGAGACGATATCTATATTGATTTAAAAAAAATCCCATCCGCCATCTTTGATCACGAAATAGATGTTGTATTCGGATTCTCCATCCCTTAAAATATCGGAGACGATACCCATATTGCTTTTTTTTTATTTTTTTCATCCGCCATCTTTGATTTCCCATCCACCATCTTGAATCACGAAACAGATATTGTATTTGCATTCCCCATCCCTTTTAACATCGCAGACGATACCGATATTGATTTTTTTAAACTTTCCCATCCGCCATCTTTGATTTCCCATTCGCCATCTTGAATCACGAAATAGATGTTGTATTTGGATTCCCCATCCCTTTTAACATCGGAGACGATACCCATGTTGATTTTTTAAATTTTCCCATCCGTCATCTTTGATTTCCCATCCGCCATCTTGAATCACGAAATAGATGTTGTATTTGGATTAGCCATCCCTTTAAACATCGGAGACGATACCCATATTGATTTAAAAAAAAAACCATCCGCCATCTTTGATCACGAAATAGATGTTGTATTTGGATTCTCCATCCCTTTAAACATCGGAGACGATACCCATATTGATTTAAAAAAAAAATCCCATCCGCCATCTTTGATCACGAAATAGATGTTGTATTCGGATTCTCCATCCCTTAAAATATCGGAGACGATAGCCATATTGATTTTTTTATTTTTTCCCATCCGCCATCTTTGATTTCCCATCCACCATCTTGAATCACGAAACAGATGTTGTATTTGCATTCCCCATCCCTTTTAACATCGCAGACGATACCGATATTGATTTTTTTAAACTTTCCCATCCGCCATCTTTGATTTCCCATCCGCCATCTTGAATCACGAAATAGATGTCGTATTTGGATTCCCCATCCCTTTTAACATCGGAGACGATACCCATGTTGATTTTTTAAATTTTCCCATCCGTCATCTTTGATTTCCCATCCGCCATCTTGAATCACGAAATAGATGTTGTATTTGGATTACCCATCCCTTTAAACATCGGAGACGATACCCATATTGATTTTAAAAAAAAACCATCCGCCATCTTTGATCACGAAATAGATGTTGTATTTGGATTCTCCATCCCTTTAAACATCGGAGACGATACCCATATTGATTTTAAAAAAAAATCCCATCCGCCATCTTTGATCACGAAATAGATGTTGTATTCGGATTCTCCATCCCTTAAAATATCGGAGACGATAGCCATATTGATTTTTTTATTTTTTCCCATCCGCCATCTTTGATTTCCCATCCACCATCTTGAATCACGAAACAGATGTTGTATTTGCATTCCCCTACCCTTTTAACATCCCAGACGATACCAATATTGATTTTTTAAAACTTTCCCATCCGCCATCTTTGATTGCCCATCCGCTATCTTTGATCATGAAATAGATGTTGGATTTGGATTCCCCATCCCTTTATATATTGGAGACGATACTCATATCGACTTTTAAAAAAAAAACCCGCCCGCCATCTTTGATTTCCTATCCGCCATCTTTGATCACGAAACAGATGTTGTATTTGGATTCACCACCCCTTAAATCATCAGAGACGATACCCATATTGATTTTTTAAATTTTTCTCATCAGCCATCTTTGATTTCCCATCCGCCATCTTGAATCACGAAATAGATGTTGTATTTGGATTCCCCATGCCTTTGAACATCGGAGACGATACCCATATTGATTATAAAAAAAAATCCCATCCGCCATCTTTGATCACGAAATAGATGTTGTATTTGGATTCTCCATCCCTTTTAACATTGCAGACGATACCAATATTGATTTTTTTTAATTTTCCCATCCGCCATCTTTGATTTCCCATCCGCCATCTTTGATCACGAAATAGATGTTGTATTTCGATTCCCCACCCCATAAAATATCGAAGGCGGTAACCATATTGATTTTTAAAATTTTCCCATCCGCCATCTTTGATTTCCCTTCCGCCATCTTGGATCACTAAATAAATTTCATATTGACTGCACGGTTGGCGTAGTGGTTTAAGCGGCCGCCTCGCCGCTTGACACTGCGCGAGTGTTGTGGGTTCGATTCCCACACGAGACAACACTTTGTGTAATTCATAAATTGTTGTTTCGAGTCTGGGTGTTCATTGTGTCCGTTAGTTGTATGTTTGTAAAGTCCCCCGCGACACAGGATTTATTCCTAGTGCGGGAGTTGTCTTTTTAAAAGAAAGAAAAGAAAGAAAGAAAAGATATTATTAATCAGTGTCCCGAAAATGCCGAAAATGATACCCATATAGATTGTATCCTATTTATTTAGCCTTTTTTTGCCTTTGACCCAACCCTCCCCCTTCTCGTCTGACCATCTTATTATTTTTGTCTGGCCCCTTTAAGTTATGGCGTATTTTTATATAGCCTATAGCCTTTCGGAATAATTGGGCTATCATAGGCAATAAGAATTTTTGAAATCCGTCTGCTAGTTCCTGAGATTAGCCGACATTATCTTTTAGCCTTTTTAGCCTTTTGCCCGGCCCCAAAGGGTCGAAGCGTTATGTTATATAGCCTATAGCCTTCCGGAATAACTGGGCTATCATATACAAAAAGAATTTTTCAGATCCGACCGGTAGTTCCTGAGATTAGCGCGTTCAAACAAACAAACAAACAAACAAACAAATAAACAAACAAACAAACAAACAAACTCTTCCGCTTTATTATATTAGTATAGATGAGTGATAATCGCATTTACACTCGAAGCAAAGTGACTCAAATCATTCAAATGACGGTGTCATATTACATCCAATTATATGTTATTAGTTTTACTACATAAGATAAGATAGCCTATAAGACTGTGTACAGCAGCTGTCATGAAGACTTTGGTAGTCGTTATAGACACTATAATATAGAGAGTCACTTATCCATGCGGCGCCTAACGAAAAGCAATCTATTTCTGCATCTGTTAAATTAAAATTCGCCGGTTTTAGACGAAAAAAGTTCGAAGATCGACCTACAAATAAATTATAATTTAGACGCCATGGTTTTGTTCATGGCGTTTGTTCCATTTTATCTAATTATCAGGTTGTCATCCGAAATAATTTCACCAGCATTCAGCGCCAAAATTCCGGCAACCAGGTAGACCGGATGATTGAATAATTAAGTCACAACCATTCACAAATAAACAATGACAGTAATGTCAGATAAAATTACAGCGGTATTAAAACGACATGTCGAAAAGCAACAATTTTCGCGACATGTTTTTATGACTAATTGCTTCAGTACTCGGTACTTTCGCTCTTCCTGTTTGTATCTCTTATTTTGTTCTGATGACATGTCTGGCATTATTTGAGAGGTGGTCCTTTTTGTTAAAATGATGAAAGTAAACGAGCTATATGTACTATACGAGTATTTCAATACAGTCGATAAATCATTGTAAACATACCTACCGCACAAAGTAACTGACAAATTGAACAATCGAATCTGCATCTGCATGGCAGTCTGTTGGTATCGCTGCCTTGCCTTTTGCTTATTTCATTATTTACATGCAATTGTTTAGCACATACGATAACTTGATAAGACACAATTGAAAATCAATTGTTACTAGCCTCATATGGTTCATATGTTATTGCTGCATATTTGCTATATGAAAATACTAGAGGACGCCAGCAGCTATGCCTGCACATTTTTTTTTAATTTATCTGTTATGTACGATCCCGTGGGTATTTCGGGAAATCCCTTCTTAGTGCACCCCTACGGTCCCCAAGGAACATACATGCCAAATTTCAGCTTCCTACGCCAAATAGTTTAGGCTGTAGCTTGTCTGTCATACAGTCAGTAACGCAAGGATTTTATATATTAAGATTAAAGCTATCAATTTTACAAATGTATGCTATTAAAATATATTACTATTAATAGTTTTAATATATTACTAACCAAATACATATAAATAAAGAAATCTAAAAAAGACACGACTAAAAGCTTATTAGAAACCAAATCTCCCTTCAAACCATAACACTACAAAGATGTGATAAATCAGGATCGTTATATTTATCCTGTCGGCTCGTCTGCCGGCTGCGAGATGTCTTCGGGAATTACTGCGGACACTAGTGTCGGATAACGTCATTAAATGGATCAACCGAGACTTGTTTAAAGGAGGCATTGGTATGGTTTACGTTTAGCTAAGAGTTATTGATGGGAATAATATTTTAGAAAGTGTTTGAACGCCACCTTAATATGCGTTTATGTTTACGGCCATTTCGTTTTCGTGAGCTTAAGAAGTTTGCTTGCCTTATTATTATGACACATCGCAGCTATTTTTCTTTGTGTGTGACTAAACTTGTTTTGTATGTCTAGGGACCTCAAGTACCTAAGCTAATATTTCGTTATACCTAGTTAGATTGAAAGCGGACGACTGACTTTAGGTAAGGCGAAATTTGAATGCGATTGAGATAACGCTAGGACTGATGAAGAATTCTTCAAATGGTTGTTGCAGTTGTATTTTTTTTTGCAAGACTATCTTGATTGGTTTGATTAGTATCTTCAAATCCCAGTTTTTTCTCAGTTGAGGCAGCTAGTTAATGTTTGTTGTTATGCAATGCTTCTGTTTATTCGAGGAACGCAGAGAAAAGCCCCTACGCCTACCATATATCAACTATGTTTTTGTATGGGTCACTGATTTGTCTGAAACAAAAAAAGCACACAATAAATAAATTCAATTAAAATATTCAATTTGAATTTTAAAAGTTAAGTACGCGGTTTTAGCATCTTTACAATGCTTCGAGTTTCATAACTTATATTTTTTTATTATTATTTACAAATATCAAAACTTCAAGTTTTATAACTTAGGGCTCATTCAGACAGAGAGTGGTCACACGGTCAAGCGTTCAAGCGGTCTGTTTTGCGTTCTTTGTGTTATATTACGTTACATAGGGTCCTATCAGACAGAGAGCGGTCACGCGGTCTATGTAACCACAAAGAACGCAAAACTGACCGCTTGAACGCTTGACCGCGTGACCGCGTGACCGCTCTCTATCTGAATGAGCCCTAAGGGTTTGCTTTATGATTTACCTATAGACGTTTCACCTTTTCGTCCCACTCACCTTCAGACAAACAACATTACAGTCTACCACAAACATTTGTGCCCTTTAACCCTCCCACAAAGTGATTTTGCTTGTAAACAACCTAACTTAACCTTCAATAAAAGGGTATTCAAATACCTAATAAGTTATTTACGTTACTAACTTACGACATGATGTGTACCTACACGTATAGTTTTGATAAGGTGCATAAAACCAATAAGTTTTACTATAGTAACACAGTTGCAGTAAGTATCTTGAAAGGGCTCGCCTTAGATGTCGATGATGTTAAAATACATAGTATCTACCTGTTTAGATGAGATTCTGGAGATTCAACTAATATGTATTGTGTTTATCAAGATCGGTCTGCCATAAGTCTACCACAACCATAAGAGTACTTTATAATAAAATCCTACATACGATTAGTAACATTATAATATACCTAATATATAGGCAGCGATAGCCGAGTGGAGAGACCGACAAGCTGCTACGCAGAGGGTCTCGGATTCGAATCCACGGCACGCACCAATGACTTTTCGAAGTTAAGTGCGTATTACTTTGTTAATTATCGCTTGCTTACCGGTGAAGGAAAACATCGTGAGGAAATCTGCATGTCTGAGAGTTCTCTATAATGTTCTCGAAATACATGTGAACATGCCAACCCGCAATTGGCCAGCGGCCCAGCGTGGTGGACTATGGCTTTACCCTTCTCATAGAGAGAAGAGGCCCGTGCCCAGCTGTGGGACAGTATACATACAGGTCCGATGATGATGATATACTTATCGGTATTATTGTTTTACTACATAATTCATCCGTCACGAGAGATGTCGGTGAAACACAATTGAAATGCACATGATTGTATTAAGCGTGAAACATCGATACAATGAATGCGATATTATTATACCATTGATCTATATTTCTGCACTCGTTCAAGGAAAATACGATAGAGCAACTGAGTAGAAAATGCGATGTTCTGCGGGAGTATAATTATCTTATATACCTTGTAATAGTTGACAGTAAAAATTATAAGTATGTACCCATATAATAAGCTGGTCCCACTATTGTATTATTGATGTAGCTAGGTTCAGCAAAGGTGACAATTGAAGGCATCGAGTTTTGACACTGTGAAATCTCGTGCAAAGTTAAACTGTCATGGATTGGAGGCATTGCGTCATTATGGCATTTAACTCTTCTACAGTGCGGGAGACAGTAGACATAAATACAAGTAACTAAATCTCTTCTTATTAAAAACAACATATTAAGTATGAGAGATAGAAGCGTACTCACTGATAAGTCAGCTTACACTGAGAGTATTCAAATAATTTCAGGTATAAAACTTATATCTTATACTAAGATATAAAGCTGAAGAGTTTGTTTGTTTGGTTGAATGCGCTAATCTCAGGAACTAATGGTCCGATTTGAAAAAATCGGTCAGTGTTAGATAGCCCATTTATCGAGGAAGGCTATATAAAATCACGGTATGACCGACGGGAGTAGAGCAGTAGCCTTAAATAACGCGGGTGTAACCGCGGGCATCCTCTAGTAAAGTTATAAAAGTTAAGATTAAAAACTGCGCGCGCAAAGCCCACCAAGTTAGTAATATACCCCAATGAGTTACTCTACTGTGAGACTAATTTTATTTTTTTTATGAGCCTTTTACGTCCCACTGCAGGGCAAAAGCCTCCCCACTCTTCTTCCACAAGTCCCTGAGACTAATAGACGTTACGAAAAATTAAAGACCATCAGCAAAGTAACTATCTTTTCCCTTACACTTTCAGCTCATGTAGATTGTAATGATTGTATAAACAACACATGAACGCATGCAATGAAAATTATCATACCATTGAAGTCCAGTCAATTGACTCTAGAAATGTGTCCAGTATTCTAATTAGCATTTATCATTCACATCTATAACAAGTGGTTACCTCACTATCACATACTTAGGCCTCTTTAAATCAAATTGGCTTCATCAAACTATCATTTTGTCCAATTACACTGCCTACGGTTGGAAACTCATAAAGTTGGCGATACGATCGACTCCATGTGTAATAAGATAGCTAGATTTGTTGGCCAGTGAATGGAGTATATCAACTTTCTGCTTGTCTCGTTTGAATGATTGTGAGGACATTGCTGTAGCATTCCAGTTTGTGAACTGTTTCGTAGTGTTGGTTACTGGTTTTTGAGCAATTGAGCTGGGTTGCTTTGACATTTCTTGCTGTACCTAATACATTTACTTAATATCCGTTCCAAGTCGTATTTATGTATCATATAGGTTACAATGACAGTCCATGGTCACGTATTCTATAATAATATACTTTAATATTTTTTACTAGACGTCGCCTGCGGCTTCGCTCGCGTCAGTAATACATATTAACATTCCTCTTGAATCATTCTATCTATTAAAAAAACCGCATTAAAATCCGTTGCGTAGTTTTTAAGATTTAATAGGGACAGACAGACAGACTTTATACTATGTAGTGATATGAAATATAGGGCAAATGAATTTCATGATACGATGATAAGTTTTAAAACGAAAGCATTCATGTAAAAGTGAACCACAAAGAAATACTCGGCAATTATTAAAATAAATTTTATAATACTTGTCAAACCTGTCATCAAAGTTTAATCAATTCTAATAAACATGCAGTCGCATTTCACACTAACGCGATTCCTGTGACCACACCTTTTAAGAACGCGATTAAAGAGAGGTAATTGGCGGTGACAAACCGGCGATAGATTGATTGATTGATGTATTATGTATCGTAACCGAAGTTTCCGAGCGTGACAGTTTGAAAGTAAATCTATCAACATCAGTATCTCGTTTGCAGATTCCGCACACGTTGACAAGACACTTAGGGCCCGGTCACGGCCTACAGCGGCGGGCAGCAGCGGCGAGCGTTTTCGATGTACATTGCGCGTTTACATTGACGCGGCGCGCGGCAGCCTCAGAGTAAACGCGCCATGTACATCGCCCCTGCCGCGCTGCTCGCCGCTTAGACCAATCTCGGGACCAGGCCGTTAGAGACACCAATAAAAAAGACTGGCATGTTGAACGGATTGCGTGAATAATACAAGTTGCCAGATGAGGGAAAGCACTTCATTTCATTTCCATTGATCTGCCAATCTCTATACGCTTAAAGCCTTATATGGGAAGCATTTGAAGGCTCCAGCTATCACTTTAAAGCAGTTTTGTTAAAACTATATACATAGTACTAGATAATGCCCGCGGTTATACCCGCGTTGTTTAAGGCTACTGCTCCGCTCCCGTCGCTCTATATAAAGCCTAATAGCCTCTCTCGATAAATGACCTATCTAACACTGAAAGAATTTTTCAAATCGGTCTGGTAGTTCCTGAGATTAGCGCGTTCAACCAACCAAACAAACAAACAAACTCTTCAGCTTTATATATTACTACTAGACGATGCCCGCGGTTAAACCCGCTTTATTTAAGGCTACTGCTCTGCTCCCGTCGCTCATAGCGTGATGTTACATAGCCTATAGCCTTCCTCGATAAATGGGCTATCTAACACTGATAGAATTTTTCAAATCGGACCAGTACTTCATGAGATTAGCGCGTTCAACCAAACAAACAAACTCTTCAGCTTTACATATTATAGTATAAGATTAGATTAGATATATGTAGGTAACTTATAGTCATAAATGCATAAAAAACCCTGCTGTTCAATAGCTGGTTGCTGAACGGGTTCTAAATACTTCCTCCAATAAAGATTTAACTCTAATCCTAGCTATTTAATCACACGTAAAGTGGCGACTGGAAGTAATGGACTGACGATAGACTGATTTATGTAATGCGGTACCTCGCGGCATCGAACCGTACACATCTTATGCGAAGAAGCCACGCGTATCGTCTAAATACTCTAAATACTACATAATGCATAACGTCACGCCTTTTATCCCCGAAGGGGTAGGCAGAGGTGTATTTCTACACCCACTTTCGCCAGATATACTTTAGTCCCACGTAATAAAGAAAGAAAAACCCAATAACACTGCCCGACCCAGGAATCGAACCCGGGACCTCCCGATCCCACGCGCACATTTATGCCGCGAGACCAACGAGGCAGTCGTATAGGATTTGATGTCGAGTTTTCCGTCTCTACGCAAAGATGGTATTTGCATCGTGTTATCCCTTAGTCGCCTCTTACGACACCCACGGGAAGATAGGGGGTGGTGACACTTGTATTCTATGCCGTCAACTACACGGCATTCTAAATACTAATAAATATCTATTGACACATGCACGTCATACTTCATTAGGTGCAGGTATTCGTTGGCTCATAGAGTACTCCACATATTGTGACGTCACCACACTTGTTTCTAACTAGTCATGCGTCACGAATACACCTGCACGATTGTAGTGTGTCGTTGCTCTGTGCGTGGACACTTCATGTAAATTAGGACAGCTCTATTGTAATAAGCTTGGCTACTTAGCATGAGAGATCGCTTTCTATGAGGCTGTTGCTACCAATTCACACTCTGGTATTATTCGAAACGCTGCAACTATAGACCCGCAAGAACTTGAAAAATATTCAGTTTAATGGCCTGAACTGTACAAGGTTTGTGTCTTCATTTTTCGACTCAAAATCAGAATTGAGTTTGGTTACGGTTCTATATACTTATCTATCTCTTATCTCTATGTATAATATGTATGTATTTACAAAACAAAAAGTATATATGTATGTTTATCCATTATCTAGTACCCATAGTACAAGCTTTATATACATATATAGTCCTCCTTATCGATTTCAATAACGGCGACCGAAGGCAATTGCTTTTAATTTCGAGCATGTGCTCTAATATGGCTCGCAAGTCCAAACTTAGTCTTGAAAGTCCGGTTACAGGAATGGCAAAATAACTGGCCTGCGGCTTTGTAGGTATAGACATAGGAGATTTTTGAGTACAAGCTTTGCTTAGTTTGGGACTAGATGGTGTTGTGTGAATGTGGTAGAATATTATTATTACCTCAGTTTTCTTTATGACATTCTGGATCGCAAAAGCTTACTGATACATAAAGACTGGATAGCATTGGGCTATGCTATCAAAAGACGAATAGATCGAGAATTTTAAAGATAAGCTTTTATTACCGTGAGCTCATTGTTTCGAATCCTCACCTGGTAAGTAGGATGTGGCTACTGAACCAAGTTAATCCTCATTGCATAGCGATGCGTAGGGCTCGGCCTAATACGGCACACAGCTTAGCTGTCACAACATGGTCCGCAGGAAATAAGTTGCATAATACTAGTAGCTGTCACCGCGGTTACACCGGGAGTTAGCCTCTTAACTGTATTAACTGCTTTATTGCTTTGAGCTGCGTACACACCGACACATAAGTGCGATCATTATGTTCTACTCAACGACAACCCAACCTACTAGACGGCAGACGTAAGGCGAACACTTTCTGACAACACGCTAGACTTATATGTCTTGCATAAGACCAATCCCAACCCTAGATATGAATTATGACGTTCCGCAAAGTTGTATCGCTACCGTTGACTTACGGCCGGTCCCGATATTTGCATGAAGCTTATAGGTATGTCAAAAAATAATATGTATATCTCTAGTAGCAAAATCCATGGATTGACAACATTAGGACCGACACAGGATTTATTCTAAGTGCGGGAGTTGCCTTTTAAAGAAAAATCTAGTTTCAATAATATACAATTACATTAAGACTCGTTTTCATTTTTGCATGCTTTTCTGGCAGAATGTACAAGGATACGCCATTTATATTGTAACATCACATTGTAATACCTACATTCAAGGCAAATAAATATATCTACCTATTCTATTCTACAGACATGTCAAAGGAAAGCTTTAATTATACTAAGAACTACAGGAAGTCACTGAACAACATTAATCTATTTCGGTCGTTCACTCTCATTAATTAAAGGAATAGCTTCATGGCATATAAAAAAACTACTTATAATTAAGGACGTTAAAAAACATACGCACCTACAGATATAATTGTCACGGCGTCTTTTGAGTTATATTAGGATGTGGTTCACTATCATGTGTCTATCTTCTAATATATAAAATTCTCGTGTCACAGTTTTCGTTGCCATACTCCTCCGAAACGGCTTGACCGATTTTGATGAAATTTTTTGTGCTTATCCGGTATCTATGAGAATCGGCCAACATCTATTTTTCAAAAAAAAAAAATTTTGCAAAACAACGTTTGCCGGGTCAGCTAGTAATAACAAAAATTTGATTAAATTGGTACATCAGAATATTAGAAGTATAATTAATAAAGATTTAGAAATAGAATTGTTTATGAACTGTAATGCTGTTGATATATTTTGCATCACTGAACATTGACTAAAAAGCAACCAGTTCATGTTCAATTTCAATAATCATATCGTAGGAAGCGCGTTTAGCCGGCAGCAATCAATACATGGTGGCTCGATGATTTTAATTAATAAGCAACTTAAATTTAAAGAGCGTCATGATATTGTAAGTCTATCTGTATACATAAAATCCTTGCGTTACTGACTGACTGACAGACAACAAGCTACAGACAAAACTACTGAGCGCAAGAAGCTGAAATTTGGCATGTATGTTCCTTGGGGACCGTAGGGTTGCGCTAAGAAGGGCTTTCTCGAAATTCCTACGGGATCAGGCTAAATGAGTAAAAGAAAAAAAATGCGTGCGTAGCCGCGGGCGTTCTCTGGTCATCAATATACATATTTTCTTGTTACATTGCAAACTATTATTATTGACTTACTACGCCTAGATAGGATAGTTTATAAGCGTGTGGTGACGGATTTAGAATACGGAATGTCACCGCCCCATATCATCCCATGGGTGTCGTAAGAGCCGACAGAGGGAGCATATTATGCAGTTCTCTGCATAATATGCTCCCTCTGTCGTACTGTAGAGAAGTCTCAGTACTCTGTCAGTACTTTAAGAGAAGGAAAACTTGATACAAACCCTATACCAACCTATTTGGCCAGCGTGGTATAGTAGGCCAATTCCTCCTTTCACAGGAGAGGCCTAGTCCAGCAGTTGACTGTTAAAGGCTGATGATGATGATAAGCTTATACCGAAATGCCAATGTAGAGAGTCTTGGGGGAGGCCTGTGTTCAGTAGTGGAACGTTATTTGGCTGAGACGATGAACTGCTACATATCAGTTCATTTGGTCCAAAATGGTAGGACGGACGGACTCACAAGGGATCGTATAAAGATCTAGGTTTTAGTTTTTTGTAAGACACCCTAGAAATGTCCATTTTGATATGTATCGTACCGAATTTTACAATAATCAATAGTCTCTTCTATAGTCTCTTGAGATAGCCTACCTTTACTAAGCCGCAGTTGGCGTAGTAAACATTTTACCGATGCACCGGACATGCAGTCATAAAATTAACACTAAACAATGTGCTCACATACATACAAACACGGAACGGAACTTCAGTACTTTAACTAAAGCGTAACACATTATTATTCATCACATTACGCCAATAGCTCAGTGGTTAACGGACACTGTACGTGGATAGCATTTTCCCTGTCCATCTTAGGCTTCCTGTATACGACGCCGGACCCGCACCGGTGCCGCACCGCAATACTGTGTATTCACATCAAAACCGCATCGCCACCGCGTCGACGCCGCACCGACGCCGCACCGACGCCGCACCGACGCCGCACCGACGCCGCATAAATACCGCGTTGTCAAACGCTAAGGCAGCGATCACAGTTCAGTATAGTATTGTCGGAGTAAAATCTTTTACATTTATTAATAATTTATTTCCGCCGCTGCTGGTAGATTAAAATAACTAAGTTCTACTTAATACTTTATTTTTTATGCTTAATGTTAATATTACGAATATATGCGAATATAACTAAAACAGTGAAGTCTGTACAGTTACACAGACAATCCTATACCACAGTCAAATAATCCATACAGTCGTTCGACGAACGCGACTAGACGGGTCAATCGTGCGGGGGGCAAGAGGTGAGACGCGGGAAGAGCGGTACCTAGTTACGTATATCGCCTTAGTTCCTAACTAGGTACATATTTTTGGGGGCTGGCGCGTGCTTGTTTTTTGTTCGTTACTTATTTATTTGCTTATGAATACAAATTTAGATGGTGCATGTGAATTGTGCTGTGAGATATTGAAATTCTTTATGCTGTTTAAAGATATAAATAAACAAGGATTCAAAAAATCTTAGAATTCATCAATTTAAAAATAATGTGCACGTACCTACTAATCTACTAACTTTTTATAATATCTTATGTCTAGCCAAATCAGAGAATAAAGTACTAAATCATTGTACGTAAACAACATGGCAAACGTAAGAAAATATGCGTTGTAAGGTAATATTCGATTCAAGTGTGATTTTAATTTCATGCAATAAGTAGTACCTACTTATACTAGTACCTTCGTATACATATATCACATATTATTATGTATCTTGGTAACGGCGCATCCTAGCTCGAAAATAACCATATTTTTGGTCCCCTTTTATAAACCCCACACCTGTTCTCCGTAATCTCATAGCCCGGTCACCCATCCATAAAATGACCGTGATGCCTATTGCTTTACTTTAACGTAGTTTGCACGAAAAAAATCTGCAAAATACTTCATATCTATAACATAGGCTCTGCAAGCTGATCCCATGGTTACCCGTCCATTAAACCACCGCTATGTCAATCGCTTTATTTTAACATGGTTTGTACGATAACGATATCTGAAAAATGCTTTATATTCTTAACCGCCTCCCACGACACCTGCGGGATGAAATAGGTGCTGACTGACACTTTGTATGCAAATCTGTCACCGCACGAAAAATGCAAACTGTTTTATAATAATTATTTATCGTTTATTATTGAAATATAATAAACTAGCTGTTTCCCACGGTTTCACCCGCGTCCTGAGGGAACTACTTCGCGTACCCGGTTAATTTGTAGCCTAAGTTGCTCCTTGGTACATCAGCTATCCGCCAGTCAACGTCTCGTCAAAATCGGTCCAGCCGTTCCAGAGATTAGTGAAAACAAACAGACAGACAGACAAAATGGTAAAAAATGTCATTTCGGTATATGTACCGAGTATACATCCATATTATGCATTTAGTAAAAAGCGGTTATTTTAATATTACAAACAGACTGGAGTGTCTGTAATATTGAAATTATATGTATAGATGTATTTATATGTATAGATAAGTGATTTACACTGTAATATTCATGTAGCGTAGCAATTGTCATATTTTTCTAAAATAAATAGACGGTGTTTGAATAAGTAGGTATTTTTTACATGTGGCAGCCCTAGCCTCCTTACCCTTGTCTAGACGTTGTCGGCTTTTTCTACGAGATCAAAGGCGTCAAACTACTGTATGTCTTTATACTGTGCCTATACTTAACTGTGATCACTGCTTTATAATTTAGCGTTGTGACAATGCGGTATTAATGCGGCGTCGGTGCGGCGTCGATGCGGTGGCGATGCGGTTTTGATGTGAATACACAGTATTGCGGTGCGGCACCGGTGCGGGTCCGGCGTCGTATATAGGAAGCCTTATGGGTAATTTATACTGTGAAATGTTTCTCGCGACAATGTAACTGTGTATGGCTTTTGAGAATTCGGATTCATGATTCTCTGTTTGAATGCGACTTACTAGAACAGAGTAATTTTATTCTCATCATCATCATCATCATCGCATTGAAGCCCAAGGTCCTCGCACTGTCCTAACCAAATTTGTCAGAATATTAGCTTTTCTATGGTGCCGTGTGGTTGACGGCATAGAATACAAGTGTCACCACCCCCTATCTTCCCGTGGGTGACGTAAGAGGCGACTAAGGGATAACACGATGCAAATACCATCTTTGCGTAGAGACGGAAAACTCGACATCAAACCCAATACGACTGCCTCGTTGGTCTCGCGGCATAAATGTGCGCGTGGGATTGGGAGGTCCCGGGTTCGATTCCGGGGTCGGGCAGTGTTATTGGGTTTTCCTGTCACGAAATTCTCCGTAGCCGCACGGAGTCTGGAAATGTGCCCGGTACGGCAATAGGCTCGCCCCTTATTACGTGGGACTAAAGTATATCTGGCGAAAAGTGGGTGTAGAAATACAACTCTGCCTACCTCTTCGGGGATAAAAGGCGTGACGTTATGTATGTATGTATATATTAGCTTTTCTAAAGAGCGACTGCCACCTTACCTTCACAACCCTATTGTGTAAACTCTATAAATAGGACTTGTTTATAATTAATATCACAAGTACGAATACAAGAATATACTATCCATTGCCGTAAATGTAAAGAAATGTCGTACAAGTTTTTAAAATGGGTCATAATTGCTATAAGTAATATATTCTCCGAACGCTGCAAGCTAGTGGAAAAGTTTGTGCATTAAGAGATATTAAGTTAATACATTTCTCGACTACTTTCTTATTACTCTCCGATTATTTGATCGATGAATGTCGTTGAAAACTGAAAACGACAGAAAATAAAGAGATCCGTAGTATCTTCTTGGGTTTACGCGAATGTTACATATTAAAATCAAACTACGATTTACGGATTCTATCGCGATATATTGCTTTTAGTTATTTTGCATTTAAACCGAATGATCTAGAATTACATTTTTTTATTTTACTAGCCGACGTTGTACTTTAAATCTATTGGTTTATAGGCCTAAGATTTGATTTGGACAATCGTGACAGATTTAAATAGTTTTATTTATAGAAAAAGGCTTCTTACCTATATTTTTTGTTTGTTTCAGGTATGCCCGAGATCGGATCGAATCGAGATGTTAATCGCTTCTAGGAAAACGCTTCGGTAACAGAGAAATATATTCATATCTATTGTTCGTTGACTGAAAAGGTTCGATAGTTCGTAATCGCCAATGAAAGCAAAAAAGGCAATAAGATGTGCACAAAATTATACCTGGACAATGACGGTTTCCGTTAATTAACTAGAGGTTTCGCTTTCGATAATAATATAATGTTCTGACATCAATAACAGTTGACACACTTATCATACAAGTACTAATTCTCATCATCAGCCTTTAACAGTCCACTGCTGGACTAGGCCTCTCCTCTGAAAGGAGGAATTGGCTACTATAAGTACCACGCTGGCCAAACGGGTTGGTATAGGGTTTGTATCAAGTTTCCTTCTCTTACAGTGCTGTTCTCTGCATAGTATACTCCCTCTGTCGGCTCTTACGACACCCATGGGATGATATGGGGTGGTGATATTCCGTGTTCTTAATCCGTCACCACACGGACAAATTAAAAAATAATTAATTAAACACAAGTAAATTATGCATTTTTATCTGTTTACCTACGCTCTGCAACATATAAATCATTCATAATGCTTCAATGAAATGATAATCGCAGGGCGTTCACCTCACATAAATTATAATAATACTGCATTTAGTAACAACTTAGTATGTATAAGGCAAAAAAAGGCGAAGACGTGCCCGATGTGTGCCTGACCTACCTCAACGGTGAGTAGTAAATAACAGAGGTGGAAGTTCTTTGATGTCTCTTTGTAATCTCTTGGGTTTTCTGCCTAACTGATTAGTTTGGACTAAAGTTAAGCAGTACTTAGGGAGAGAGTATAATTTGGAGAAAATTACTTTTGTTTAAGTTTAACGGGTTTTTAACTTAACAAGTGTATTTTAGGTATTAGAAAAGTCGCGGCGTCGGATAAATGAGGTACGCACCTAAAATATTCTAGTTAACGCGATTAAGACCAGCCTTATACTTTGTATAATGCGAACGCGACTTGTATAAATAGCGCAAGATGCTTACATGTTTATTATATTATTAGGTCAACTTACTGAGACGGTCATTTACTATCAATGAAATATATTGACAATAACTTAAGAAACCCTCTGTGGTTCATCTGTTCTACCGCACATATATTATTTTATACGACTTAAGTCCTTCAGCAATGATCTCTACAATGTCCGTACAACTATTTTGTTCGTAGTTTATTTCAGAGTTGAAATTTACTGTAACATTACAGTATTTTTCTAACTCTATGATGTTTATTTTATCTAGTAATGTTGACTATTTTAATTTATTTATAAATAGCATATCACACCCGCCCTTCCTACAGGAACTCAATCATTGATCACATCACTCAATCACTCAATCATTGATCACTTACCTTCATCGGAGTAGGTACATATAACACTTTTAACCTACGTTAAGCCGTTAACTTCTGTATTATATTTTATACTCTATGTCCGGCACGCCTAAACGTGTCGTAGGTCCGTATTTGTAACACATTTGATTGATATATTCAATACATGTCCATTGTTAGTCGTGATACAAATTGATAATAGACGTATGTTACATCAGGTTGTTATGACGAATAATGAAGTGGGTAAAGATTTCTTCTTTTGTACAACCTGGGTGAGCATTTACCACCCAGGTTGAATAAAAGTTTTGTAAGAATTGTAATGGTCTGAAGTTCAGGTGTGATTCCTAGACTCTGCCTTTAAATCAGGAATAGGTAACTGTATTGCTACCTATATGCGTGTGGTGACGGAAGTCCGTGTGGTGACGGAAGTCCGTGTGGTGACGGATTAAGAATACGGAATGTCACCACCCCATATCATCCCATGGGTATCGTAAGAGCCGACAGAGGGAGCATTATTATGCAGGGACCAGCACTGTAAGAGAAGGAAAACTTGATACAAACTCTATACCTACTAACCCGTTTGGCCAGCGTGGTATAGTAGGCCAATTCCTCCTTTCAAAGGAGAGGCATAGTCCAACAGTGGACTATTAAAGGCTGATGATGATTGCTACCTATATTGCTAGGAATAGGTAACAATGATGAAACAAAGTCAAGTAGGATTATTTCCATACCTTTTCCCACTTAGCTAGTAAACATAGCACCTCCACACGGCAAAACGCTTTATGTGATGCAGAAATTGCTATTTCGTATCTATGTGTTATTTGTGTCCATTGGTTAAAGGTTTTTAAGATGCAATACGGAACGTATAATTAAAGTGGTGCAGTGTTTAAAAATTATTTTAACACGTATACAAAATTCTAACTTGCTACGAAAAATGTATATATGACTGAACGTTGAAATGAAAGATACATTCCTTGTCTCTGTTATTACAATTACAGTGGACCCCCGGGCCCCGGTACTCCGACAAAAGTTTTGCAAGACAAGGTCGGACTATGGAATTTGTCGGATTATACAGTACTGCCTAAGACCCCCTACAGTCCGGCGTTTTTTACAACGAGTACCTTGTAATCCGACAAATTACAGATCCAAACATTATCTATTTTATATGCTACACTCTGAAGTACGAATTATAATTAATTATGTATGTCAAATTTAGTGAATTAACAATACAATAGAAAGATTAGGTTTTATTAAAAAAAGAATGTCATTAATGCTATGGAACTAACAACAAATATAAACTTTACATTTGGAAATAATTGTGTACAAACAATGTACATACTAAAATAATCAAAAATTATGACTATCTATCATAATATGAATCAATCAATGCATGAAGCATGAAAATATTCATAATTTGCGAAGTCATGTCGGATTACAGGGGATGCCGGATTAGCCAGGGGCCGGATTACCGCGTGTCCACTGTATTTCGTAACTAAATATCCTAAATAACGCTGTTCATTACAGGAAAGCAGGAACCCAACTAGTCCTTACAATTGAGAAATATTGAGATGAATATAAGCAGGGATCGTAATATACGCGTCGAGAGATGAATGCGCTGAGAAAGTGCTTGTTACGGTACAGCGCTGCATGACTGTTTTTATGCAATACACCGACGACGGTGCATGTTACCGATGCTAGCGATTGAAACAAAAAGTGTTAAATAGTTTCAAACTTTCGCGATTTGTACACATACTCGGTACCTCTAATCTGTAGGTATCTATGTAACCAGTCTCCATCATATATTTTTCCCATAATAAAAGGTGAAAATTTATTTAATTAAAAAAAAAAAAGAAAAAAAAAGCATTTATTTCCCATAACCCTTAAATAACAGTCTAATTGTAAATATATGTATGTATGTATGTTCGTGTAAGTTTCTATATTATTTAGTTTCTTATAATCTATGTGTATGTTAATGCCTTACTTGGGTATGAGCCCCTCCTCGGGTGAAGGCCTCCTCCAGTATCTTCCAACTATCTCTATCATTTGCTATCTTCTGCCAATCTTTTCCTGCGGTGTCTATTAGGTCGTCAACCCATCTTCTTTTTGGTCTGCCTACTTTTCTTTTCCCTTTTGGCCCTATCCACTTTGTAGTTTTGCCTGTCCACCTGCCGTCCTTATATCGCGCTACGTGTTCGGCCCATTGCCATTTTAGTTTTAATGCTTGCGCGAGGGCATCAGTTACCTTGGTTTTTTGTCTGATAGCTTCACTTCTGACTTTGTGTATTTTCCTGACGTTCAATATACTTCTTTCCATGGCTCTTTGTGTTGTTTTAATATTTTCTTTAGCTCTTGACGTGAACACCCAAGTTTGGCAGCCGTACAGCAAGCAGGGCAGTATGAAAGTATCTATGACCGTTTTCTTCATGCTTATTGTGTAGTCTCCTTTAAGGATTTCTTTGAGTAACCAAAATTTCCTCCATGATATATTTGCTCTTCTTTCAACTTCGTCTTCGTTCCTTGTTTTCTTAAATGATACTTGTTTGCCTAAATAGATGTAGTTGTTGACGTATTCTATTCTATTTTCTCTTACGTGAATGGGCTTTTTATGGCTGTTCGTCATTATTTTGGTTTTGTTGGTTTTGTTGGCGTTCATTTCTAATCCTACTTTAGAGCTAGCTTTATCTAGTGAGCATAGCATTTCTTGGAGATCTTTTGAAGTTTCTGACATAATGACTATATCATCAGCAAATCTTAGATGACTTAAATGGTAATTGTTTATTTTTATACCTTTGGTTTTCCAGTTTATCTTTTGGAATATGTTTTCCAAAACAGAAATAAATAATTTAGGTGACAGCGGATCACCTTGTCTGACACCTCTTTCAATTTTTATTGTTGGTCCTCTTGACTCCAATCTAACATTGCTTGTACTATTAATATATATATTAAGATGTTTATATATTTTGGATTGATGTTAAGGGCGTTTAGTGCCTCCCATATAGAATTATGGCTGATACAGTCGAACGCTTTGCTGTAGTCAATGAACCCAAGATATAGTGACTTGTTAAATTCTTCATATTTTTCTATAACTTGTTCCAATGCCTGTAAGTGGTCTAGTGTACTAAAGCTAGAGCGGAACCCTGCTTGTTCTACTAGTTGAGCATTATCAATGTCTTGGGTTATACGTTTTAGAAGTAGCGATGAGAAAATTTTATATAAACTTGGTAGTAAGCTGATGGGTCTATAGTTGTTGATGTCAAGTGGGTTACCTTTTTTAAGAAGCAATATAATATCCGATGTACACCATTGAATGGGCACTTTTTCAGTATCTAGTATTAAGTTGAATAATACTGTAAGTGGAGACAGAAGAATAGTTGCACCTAGTTTCAAGGCTTCGTTAGTTATCCCATCGGGACCTGGGCTTTTATCTGATTTTGCATGTTTCAATTGCAGGTGTATTTCCTTTTCGTCTATGGGTGTAACTGTTTGTGTGCTATTTGCCTGTTGTGAATCACTATAATATAAATTTGTTTCAATGGCGTCCTCTCTACGTTTGTATAGTTCTTGATAAAAAGTGGTTGCTTCCTGTATGATATCCTGTCTTGTGTTGGTTTCTTTATATTGACTTTCCAACTTTTTAATCCACGTTTTCTTTAAATTCAATTCTTTAAATGCCCTTCTTGTGCTTCTAAATTTGTTTAAACTATCTGTTATTATTTTTCGTCTATGCTCGCTATAATCTCGTTTGATCGCTTTGCTGGTCTCTTTGTATAGTTAGTTTGCTTAGTTCTTTCTTTGTGTTTCTATCCTCGTTCTTTTTTATTGCTAGTTCGCTTCGTTTATCTATTAAAGCTTTAGTTTCTCTACTGAGTATGTTGTGCTGTTTTCATTTTCTTTGGCTATTTTCGTGATTCAGGCTGCAAAATATGTCTTTTTCCAGTTTATCGTAGTAGGATTGTACGCTTATGATTTTTATTATCTTCTATTTTTTAAATTTATTTAGATGAAATAAATTCGAAGTGATTTTCACCATTTATAGATGTTTAATCGACTTGGTACAATACCAAGTCGATTGTCAAACTTGTAAATCCATTAGCATCACCAATCTCTAAACTAAGGGACGTCATTGACTTTTGTAAAATGAAATGCGTTAGGGCATTATGTCCATATGAAAGAACACAATATGTAGGGGAGACCCGGTATGGTTGTCACACGGGTTGGTTGTCACAGTGGCCATTACAGAAAACCGAATAGTCGAATAAATCTATTAAACGGCGTGATAGGAGCAAGACAACAATACCTTCCTATATACCTCAAGTCAGTCAGCTCCAAAATGCCATGACGTTGATACACCGTACATTTATTTTTTTCGCATAGTGAACGTAAATTTTTGTTCTTTTGTGTCGAGCGTCGTAAGTATAAGATATTTTGTTATATTAGGTACCTTTTACTGCAACTGATAATTATAGATATGTGTTTTATGATATTGTAGTAGAGTTTTTAAATATCCATTTATTTCAAGTAGTAGTAGTAGGGTATTTTTCTAAAACGTGGTCTGGGTTTGATAGTCTCAGATCTTGGTGGCTGGTTGTCACATACGAAACAGGAGGCCATATGTTGATGATGATGATACTTGATACTTGATGGCACGGGCTGTTTCCGCAACTCCACGTCTTGGCGTGTATTTTGCGTGCGGGTGGGAATGGTGTCGTCATTCGAGCCATCCCAGCTCTTCGATGAACGCCAGCAGACTCTTGATGATGATGATATAACGTGTTAATTTGTGTTTTGGAACTTTGCTACATAGGCGTGTCGGTTTAAGTACTATAATAAAGAAAATGTCAATCGGCAATTCTAATTAATACGCCGGAAAATGCCTATATCATAAGAACAACATCCTAAGAAAGTATCAAAACGAGTCTTGAGTGAGAAGACAGAAAAGAAAAAGTTAAAAAAAGTAAGGGAAACAAGAAGAAATCTATTGACAACAACAGTGTAGACGAAAAAGAAGATAAAGATTTCTGCTTAGGCTGCTCGTCGCCATACACTAGCTGAGAGCAAGTCTAGGGAAGTTAGGATCCAATGCCAGGATTGAAAATTATGAGCCCATGAAGTATTCACGCTGAGACAACCAAAATACATTTACCACAATGTTTAATAATAAATATTTTCTTGGTTTCAATAAGTGTTTATTTTCATCAAAGCCCTAATTTCGTATGTGACTACTGACCCCAGACATTGAGACAACCATCCCAGACCCGGGGTTAAAAGTCACATTTCTCTTTATCACAAAAACATAAAATAATTTATCAACAGATAATAATACAGAAAAACACTTTTATTAATCTTATATAACAATAAATACACTAAACTTTGGTATAAAAATGGGGATCCTGCCTTTTCGCCGAATATTGTTTGGCCGATTATCACTTGCCAACCAACGTTTCGCCTATTTTTCACTTTGACGACTAACGATTGTCAAATTTTTGTATGAAAACGTTTCATTTGGTAGAATTATTGTTAAGCTGATTATTGTCATGACAAAAAACGTTTGGGGCATTTATCTTTTGTCAAATTATTAGGCCATACAACTTTTAGACGAATAACGTTTCGTCTGTTCAGGTGATGTTTCGGGAAGTTCAGGTGAAATCGAAAGAAATCGGTTAGGTTAGGTTAGTATGCTGATAAACAATGCACGTCAACTGAAACAATGGCTGGTTAGGTTAGAACTGCGACCACAACGCACGAGCCGAGCGAGCGAAGCGAGCGTGCCGCGGCAGCGGCCGGCGAAGTGCTGGAACCAAATCGCTTTTATTTCACTACACAGGGCATTTAAATATGCTACATCGGTTAGGTTAGAACTGCGACAATAAAAGGAAGACCAAACGTAAAGTTGGCAACTGTGAGGTTGGGAAATAAAAACAAAATTATATCACAAGTTGGCAAATGATTATTCTGCGAAATAAAATTGTTGCCAAGTGATAATCGGCTGAACAATTTTCGGCGAAAAGGCAGAGATCCATAAAAATGTCATTCCTAGACAGTGGACTTTGGCAGTTATATTAAGCATACAGCGTGACGAAACACCATTCCCAAGTCCGTTATATGCGTAATCGTATCAATTCCTCATAAAACTCATACATCGCCTTGGTTGAAAAATACAAAGTCTGCGAAATGCATTTCTTATGTTAATTTATGTTCATAGCTAAACCCGATAAGGCGAGGATTAATAGTCAATTAACGCACATAAATGTTTATTATCATCATTATGTTGATGTAGTCTCACACGATGTAGTTTACTGTCTATGAACCATTCACTTGCAGTAAACTTAGTACTTTTATAAACATAAAAAGTCATTCATACATGTATATTCTGCTTTATTATTTCTCGTTATCGTATCGATTGTAGATTAAGAAAAGTGTTATTGACGCGCGTTTTATGCTTTTATTTTGCTAGAGATTGCTTCAGTTTAATGTATGGAATAAAAACTAATTGTTATTATACCGGCTCAGGGATTATAAATATCACAGGCATTTTCTGATAATATTGCATGTGTTAATAAATCTGCTCTGCTTATAACGTATTACTTGTTTGGCTGTGGTCAGCTGTGGCCTCCCTCACATGAACGATCCTTGAGCGAACGCTCGGCTTCCGTTCGGCGTTCACTTTGTACTACATCGAGTGTACGCCGAACGCACGCTCTGGGCGAATCTCGAGGTACGCTCATGTGAGGGAGGCCACAGATGATCACAGCCAAACAAGTATTAGGAACGTTATAAGCAGAGCAGGCATGCAATGTCACCAGAAAATAGCTGTGACATTGATAATCCCTAAGCCGGTAAAATAACTATTAGTTTTTATTTAACACTTTAAATCGAAGCAATCACTAGCAAAATAAAAGCATAAAACGCGCGTGCTTAAAAATAATGCTGCCACATATACAAATGAAATGAAAGAAAAGTTTCTAGCCTTCCCATTTACGGTGGGTTCCTTTTGTGCCGTAAGCGCCCACCGGTCTAGTAGTTTATAATATTACGCTTCTAGAAAAGTAAAACAGGCGTCGAAAATTTGTTTCAGAACCGCTGATTTTAAAACTAGCACTATGAGACAACTTAATACTATACTATACAACTACTTAGTTCTTTTTGCATAAGAGTAGCAGCAATGTCAATACGGGGTATGGGCATATTATGTTAAAATTATCGTAACTTTGTCATACAGCCCGTTCAGGCATTGCTAATTTTCTAGAATAAAAAGTGCACTATTGGCATATTTAGGGCAATAACACAACCCCCCTGTGGGATCTCCACCTTGTTGTGGTGTGGGGGCTCAGTAACCGTGGCTTGGACACCCGCGGTGAAGCTAAGAGAGATCCCGGGAGTGGACGCTCCGCGTGGGCCTTGGAGGAGGCCTGCGCAGGATGCGTCCAAAGGTGCGGGTGTGGGGGACAGTTCTGCCTGTACCTCGCAGTCGACTGCGGTTGCGGGAGGAGAGACGTGTCAGTGTTGCGTTGCCGCGCACTCTATCTCCCGCGACCAAATGGGGGCGCACCATTCGATGCGTTGCGGTGGGGCTGCTGAGGAAGAGGAGATGCGGTTTTGCGAGGTTGCCGTCCTCCCTATCCTCTGCGGTCGCGGGTGTGTTGGCGGCGGAGCCCAACACCTTCATCCGCCGCCAAGGAGGTTGTGGCCTTCGGGCTATCCACCGGGGTGCCAGGGTAGAATGCTAATGCGACCCCTTGGCGCCCCAAAATGGCGTGGCAGTATGCGCTTTGATTTTAGTGGGTATTACAGCCTTGCATTTCAGCGTATGCGTTGCAGGAGTATGCGTTAATGCATTTCCAAAGAGAGAAAAAAAACAAGAAAAGAAAAAGAAGGGCAATAACACAAATTGATAAAAAATAAACATACCCAAAAAGAATAAATATACGCTCTACGCTTGTCCCTTACCCCAAGCACACATATACATTGGAACTCCATTAGAATCAATACACTTATGAATGGATTAATTTAGAAATTACTTTTTTGTGTTTTCGCACGGTACACTGAACGCCAGCAGTTTTTATTATAGTGTTGGAATAACATTAAATACAACGATTAACAATAGATCTTATCTCAGCTATCATGACACGCGTTGTTAAGAAAAAGAAAAGCCATTTATTTATATATAGTTTTAATGTGGGAATATTGATCCTTACGAATAGCTCCGCATAGATGCTACAAGTAAATGCAGTAAACAAACTATATAATATATATAATAATAATATAATATAATATTAAAATTTTTTTATTAACCAACTTGGTATTACATGGATCTCATAACTTTTTACAGTCGCGAGACTTGGTATTTTTTACAAGTATTGTTTTTATGGGATACATATTACACATAGAAACACCCAGACCAAGACAAACATCGATGTTCATGCACACAAATGTTTGAATAAATATACTGACATTGTAATAGAGACAAATACGTCTGTCTCGGCTGTCAAGAAGATCTTTGTCAGTCGTTCTGTAGAGTCAGTACCCTTGTATAAACTGACACTGGACTAAGCCATGTAATACCCTGTCTCACCACCTCTTTGTAAGAATGTACCTACCTTCAAACCTATAGTAAGTACAAGCTCTACTTAGTTTCGGACTAGATGGTGTTGTGTGAATGTGGTAAAATATTATATTATAATTAAACCGCAACGTATAGGGCTGAAAGTGGCCCTTGGTGACGTAATCCATCAAAACCTATAAAACAGGCACAACAGGGACAGGGAAGAAACGATCCTGGCGCGCCCTTTCAATAATCATTTGATGCTATGTAATAAAAGCTTGTCTAAAATCTAATCTAGCTTGTCTAAATCACCTAACTGTCTGCACTAGTGCCGTATTCTGTTCTCATAACCTAGACAATAAAGGTACCTACATACACATATTTTCTTACCGTCGCACATGGAGTATATACGCCCTTCAAGCTATTATGCTATTGTTACATGCCACTATAAAGAATTTTCTTTGTTGAAAATGCCGTGAAATACCAAGCCATGATTTTTATAGCTCTGTTAATTCCTCGTCTGGTTAACGTGGTGTGACTGAGACATGACGTTTCCATTTATTAACCTTTATGGTATTTATACTGGACTAGCCGTTTCCCGCGGTTTCACCCGCGTCCTGAGGGAACTACTTCGCGTACCCGAAAAACCCAAATATCTTACGGACCCCCATTTTTTCTAAAATAAAATATAGCCTATGTTACTCGCAGATGATGTAGCTTTCTAATGGTGAAAGAATTTTTAAAATCGGTCCAGTAGTTTTTGAGTTTATCCATTACAAACAAAAATAAAAAAATTTCCTCTTTATAATATTAGTGTAGATAATGTCTCCGGTGTTAAAATGTTTAAAAGTCTTCGAAACTTCTTCAAAGTTGACTCAATAATATCTAATCATTATTTCACAGATCTTAGTGGATTAAGCGGCTACTTTATTGCTCTATATTGGTAAAGTTAGTGGGTTTGTTGCGAAACGAGACTCGACTTTGTGATCCAAATTGTTGATTCGTACCTGGTTGGAATTTTTTGTATTCGTTAGCTGTACCTACATTTGTAAAGACCTCCACAGTAGAGGATATATTCCTTGAACAGGAGAGCTTTTGATAAAATTCAAGTTATTGCATCCCATAATAGTTTTTACTTTGTTCTACCGTACTTAACAATGCCTATACTAATACATTACCGTCAGGCTGCGACCGTGGCGACAGAAAGAGGCCATTTCTTATCCAACATGTTGGCTGACGTAGAATTGATGATATATAAACGAGACAAGTCCCTCCGCTGTAAGCCGTTCGCCGCTCGTCAGCAACAAATCGGTATTTGAATGGCCGATGTAATAAGGTTTTACGACGACACTTTTCTGTAGTAAGTTATGTAACTATAGATCTTTGCATACAATAATGGTATTGTATAATGAAACCACAGTCTAATAATCCATACAGTCGTTCGACGAACGCGTCTAGACGGGTCAATCGTGCGGGGGGCAAGAGGTGAGACGCGCGAAGAGCGGTACCTAGTTACGTATATCGCCTTAGTTCGTAACTAGGTACATGTTTTTGGGGGCTGGCACGTGCTTGTTTTTTGTTCGTTATTTATTTATTTGCTTATGAATATTAATTAAGATGGTGCATACGACTTGTACTGTGAGACATTGAAATTCTTTATGTTGTTTAAAGATATAAATAATTAAGGTTTCAAAAAATCTGCGATTTCATCAATTTACTTATACCAAAATAGAAAATTTCATTAATTATAATTATTTATATTATTTTGAAATGTATGTACCTATAACCACTTAAAATAATGTGCACGTTCCTACTAATCTACTAACTTTTTACAATATCTCATGTCTGGCCAAATCACAGAATAAAGTAGTAATCATTGTACGTAAACAACATGGCAGGCGTAAGAAAATATGCGTTGTAAGGTAATATTCGATTCGTGTCATTTTAATTTCATGCAATAAGTACCTAGTACCTTTGTATTAGTTAAAGTACCTATCACATATTATTATGTATCTTTATCTTGGTAACGGCGCATCATAGCTCGAAAATAACCATATTTTTGGCCCCCTTTTATAAACCCCACGCATGTTCTCCGTAACCTCATAGCCGGGTCAGGCATCCATAAAATGACCGTAATGTCTATTGCTTTACCTTAACGTAGTTTGCACGAAAAAAAAAATCTGCAAAATACTTCATATTGATAACATAGGCTCTGCAAGCTGATCCCATGGTTACCCGTCCATTAAACCACCGCTATGTCAATCGCTTTATTTTAACATGGTTTGTACTATAACGACATCTGAAAAATGCTTTATATTCTTAACCGCATCCCACGACACCTGCGGGATGAAATAGGTGCTGACTGACACTTTGTATGCAAATCTGTCACCGCACGAAAAATGCAAACTGTTTTATAATAATTATTTATCGTTAATTATTGTAATATAATAAACTAGCTGTTTCTCACGGTTTCACCCGCGTCCTGAGGGAACTACTTCGCGATCTAATATTAATCGATCCAGCCATTCCAGAGATAAGTGAAAACAAACAGACAGACAGACACACAAAAATGGTAAAAAAATTCATTTCGGTATATGTACCGAATATCTTATACTAATATGTAAAGCTTAAGAGTTTGTTTGTTTGTTTGGTTGAGCGCGCTAATCTCAGGAACTACCAGTCCGATTTGAAAAATTCTTTCAGTGTAGGTCATTTATCGAGGAAGGCTATAGGCCTTATAACATCACGCTATGAGCCACGGCAGCGGAGCAGTCGCCTTAAATAGCGCGGGTGTAACTGCGGGCATCATCTAGTACATCCAAATGCATTTAGTAAAAAGCGGTTATTTTAATATTACAAACAGACACTCCAATTTTATTTATGTGTATAGATGTATGTATTTATATGTATAGATAAGTGATTTACACTATAATATTCATGTAGCGTAGCAATTGTAATATTTTTCTAAAATAAATAGACGGTGTTTGAATAAGTAGGTATTTTTTGCATGTGGCAGCCCTAGCCTCCTTACCCTTGTCTAGACGTTGTCGGCTTTTTCTACGAGATCAAAGGCGTCAAACTACTGTATGTCTTTCTACTGTGATGAAACGAAGGGCCTGCTTTGTGCTCCCGTTCTACATGGAATGTGGTTACAGAATGTCAGTTATAAATTGCGAAAATCATGCATGAGGCAGAAGGTTAGGAGTAGGTTTTATTTGTTTATATTTCGATCTGTTTTTTAATCTTTGTAGTTTACGGCTTACATAATTATATTTATCTTTAAAATAAGAGAAGATATAGATGGTTCGTTTACTGTACTGGGTCAGGTGGGTGCTTAATTGCATACCCCAGTTTAGGATGAGTACCCATCACAACGTTTTGAATTTCATATGGATACCTGAAATTCACAGAGTTGGTCAAGTGAACAAGCTCAGCATCAGACGCATCGAACGAACCTCCTCTATCCTTTTTACTCCTTGATTCTCAACATAAGCCCCTCTCTTTAATCCAGACCACCATTGTTTTTGTACAAGACCGGTTGCATACAGCCACTACCGGGAAATGACGCGCTCGGCAATTTTTCTTACGAAATGTTTATACATGGTTTCGACGTAGGGCTGTCTGTTCTGTTACTATAAGGCCTATTATGTATGATCAGACATAATACCAGATCACGTATCCTGTTCATTCTAAGATTGTCCTTCTCTCTTTAGGCTTCCGTACCTCGAAAGGAAAAAAGCAGCGCCCTTATAGGAGCCCTAAGTTCTCAGTCTGATTGTCTGTCTGTCTCTGGCCAAGGCCCTTGATTTCGGTACCTATCGAATTGAGATTAAATTACCTCCCTAAAAATATAGTCTTATAGGGAGCGAAACTTAAAATTTAAGTTTCTATTTCCAGTGAGTATACTGTAGTTCTTTCTCCGAATAGAACCTAAATCTAACTTGTATCCATTTTACTGCGACAAAGTACTTTTATTTACCTAAAAAGATTTCTAGAGAATGTTTTATTACATTGTAAGTTTGGAGATTTATAGCCTAAATATCACAATAGTTCCTAAAGGTATTACAATAACGGCTTCCCTAGTGCGGAAAAGCGACCGTATATCACTCTGATGTATGGCGGTTCACGAACTACGCAGAAGATTTTTACCATTATAGTAAAAGCGTATTTTTCATGAGAACTTTTCTTACCACAAACTGTAATAAAATGAAATATTAAAATACCGAAAGTGCTTGGAAATAGTACATTGAGCGGAAGACAAAGTGGTTTATAATGCTGCGTTTAGACGTGCCATAAAAAATAACAACAAAAAAAAACACCAAAGGAATTAACCCAATGATACTATTAAAATCCGAAATGGAAATGCAGAGATACTTACATCTCCATATCTCTTATGGATGTCGCATACATACATATGAAGAAGGACTGCATTTTTTATGCTTGTTATTTATGTAGACTGCGCGGTTGGCGCAGTGGTTTAAGTGGCCGCCTTGCCGCTTGACACTGCGCCGAAGTGTTGTGGGTTCGATCCCCACACGAGACAACACTTTGTGTGATTCTTAAATTGTTATTTCGAGTCTGGGTGTTAATTGTGTCCGTTAGTTGTATGTTTGTAAAGTCCCCCGCGACACAGGATTTAGTCCTAATGCGGGTGTTGTCATTAATTAAAAAAAGAAATAGCCCATAGGTACATACTTACATTCTTTATTTAAATTATCAATAATGTCATATCGTATCGCCGTCATCCAAGGTGGCACCGCATTTAGAACGAGTGACATAAGCCATCCTTGGCTTCACCCGTCATTAGAATTTTATAAGTAATTTATAAGACCTTGAGATAAAATGTTTAGTCCTAAGGCCAACTGAATAAACACATGACGTTATATTATGTACAATTCAATGTTATTCATGATATTATGTTTATCTTTCTTAGAAATCATGTCGTGATATGATTGTGGTTTAATTCTAGCGCCTTGTCGCTTCCGTGATGGAAAATATTTGGTTCCTCTTTTATACTGGATGATTTTTACTTTGTATATTATTTTAAGTAAAAGTAATAGACTTCCTGAATTTTAGAATATTTTGCCAGTGTCTAGGCAATATTTCTTAAATATATATGAACAATTTACTAGATTCGACAATTCGTAAATAGGGTATTACAGCGGTCGTAATAAGAGTATTGGACATTTCGTCAAGCAAATCTTTTACAAAACTAAAATAACAACGAAGAACAAACGCAAATTCGATTAAAAAAATTACAAGCAAAAGTTCCCTCGCCGTGAGTATGAATTCGAACCCAGCAACAAATATTTGCCGGATCGTTACATTCATGTTACATTACATGGTAATACGCAAGTGTGCACTCACCATTATACCAGAGAGGACCGCAACAACAATAATTTCTATTAACATACGATAAGCATCGTTAAATTAAATTTGCGCCATCTAATTTGGTAATCAGGTAGTAAATCAACAATGGCGACGGTAGTGTACAAAAAATCCGTTACATATTGTCAATAACCCGCCTCCGCCTACGCACATTATCTGCGCGCGAATCTTTGTGGTCCAAGTCATAAGTGAACACGATCTTTGTTTCTTGCGAGAACAATATTATATTTCATGGCCAAACGTGAGGACAAGAGGACGTTAGGTATGCAAAAGCCAATAGGAAATTATTCCGTGTTACCCATAGAAATCATAATAATAAGGCAATAAAAATCTTCTTATAGACGTGATAACGATTTGCAAAAAGACAGAAGTACTACTTAAAAGTATTGTCTTTGACAACAAGATGATAGCAAATAAAAAGTTTAAAAGTGAATTTGTTACGAAGGCCATGCGTCATTTAGTTGGCCTACAATTATTTGAAGATATTGATTTTCACCAATATGACCAGTCTCCACATGACAATCATGTCATTCAATTAATGAAATGTGTTTTAGAAAAATATATGGATATCCGCCTGAATCATATTATGAAAAATACTATCCAATTAATCCCAAAGAGACAGCTTTTAAATAAATTTTTACATTTTTCAGGGCAATAAATTCTAAGGGCGAGTTGTTTGATTAATATAATAATAAAAAAATTACCAAAACTTACTTATATTTTATTGTATTCCCTTTTCTCATTAATAAACCATCTAAAAGTGCGTCCAGGAATGAAACACTTTCAATAAATTAGTTATCTGTTGTTGCGAGACTCCTTGGATATTAAAGCTCAACGGAAAAAATATCGATATAAGCATTACGAGTTATGCACTGCACTATGCATAAGTGAGAGTGAGCGCGCGATATCATTCTCTCCTTTTCGCACACGTTTATTATTGGTCCCGCCTCCTGAGATTATGCGTTTTTAGAAAATATTGCATAATGTATTTCATTAAAGGTTTAATTTTTGTTGCATGTATGCAAAATGCACGTGTAGGCGAAACTGTGTATTTATTGTTTGTCTATGTGTTGGTAACTGCGAACCGGCGACACGCGTCCCAGTATTAAAAGACAGTAGATAGCATTTCTATTGCCTTATTATTAAGATTTCTGTGGTGTTACCTTTGTAAGACCAAGCGGGTATGGTATTTTCATTCTTCTAAACATTATTGCCACTGGATGCAACGATAATTACAATGATGCTGAATGCAATTAGCACAAAGTTGGCAAGGTTGACGACGAGCTCGTAGACAGCCTTGTGTTGATTAGCCATCATCAAGATCAGATTTTGACGAATCGAAACTGAATTTGTTAGTTGCGGCAGTGCTATGTGCAAGAGAGTCTTAGCAGAACACTCATAGTCTTAAATGGAAGATTGCCCCTTCCTAGATTAATCCTTGACTATATAAATCAACCGCAGTCTTTTTTCAGTACTTTTATATGACGCCATGAAACGCATTGTTGCATAATCTTTTCTTCACCTTATTTTGCTCTAGTAGCAATTTTTATAGCCTCAAAAGTGCATCTCACTATGTGCTAAGTTAAGCCGCTGCTAGACATTATATAATGCATTTCGAGATACTAAATTAGGTCTTATTATGTTCTGTTTTCATTCCTTTGAGAGTTTCTAAATGAGCAGTCTTAACATAGACCACTGATATGCATGACAAAGACCTTTCCGAAGAAGCGCCACGACCTCCAGTTTTCCAATCTAATAAGAGTTTTTATACGTCACAAAAAAACACCTTTCGCCTTCATACATCAAAACCACAAATAGTTTACCGCTGATTATATTTTTTTATAAAAAGTCATTACTCTCGTTACAGTTTTTGCTTGTACGTGCTTCATATAGGATCCGGTTTCAGCTGATTACTTGCGCTGCTCAGTGATAACATAGTAAAAACAGAATAGTAAGATAGCTTCATACAAATCGGCCGCCGCGCTGCCGCGCTGGTTTGAATGTACGCGTGAGTCGCCGGCGCCGTGTATGCACGCACTTTTCACGCACACAATCTCACGAGCGCGTCAAGCTCGGCGCGGATTCAGTACGGGATGCGCCGCGCGTCTGATCGAACGCATTCATGTAGGTACTTCACTGCTCGCCCGCTTGAATTGTTTTTATACATTCAGTTTTGTAATAAACGTTATTAATAATAAACAATGCGTTAAACGACAGTAAATTTAACTTGTTACTTTTTCTCATTAAAAAAGGCATTTAGATAGTTATATAACGCTTAGGTAGTCAGTAGGTATTTGAGAAAAAATAAATTCAAGCTTAAATTGTGAAGTATTCAGCGCGATCACTTAAAAAAGCGGCGAAAAAGCGCGAGCGCCGACAAAGCCGGCGCCGCGGTGTAAACAAGTGACAACCCGTGCGTCAACGCAAGAGTAGGCAATTAACTCGCCGAGCGGCCTTAGCTAACCTACTATTCTGTTTTTACTATGGTGATAACTCAATCAACTGTCAATAGATGTATTGGACGGTAACTAAAAACTGCTCTATTGTGATTGATGTGCATAGTAGATACGATGCAGTACGTGCAACCAAATTGTTCAGACACAATGGTTCGAGATCGTGAAATGCCTTTTGACCGTATGGTATTGGATGATCCCCGCTGATCTCCTTATATATTTATAGGCCTGATTTTGGTATGACTATATGAACACGACTTTTGTTCTGATATGTGGGAATTATTGTGAGTATATGATATGCACTAAATATCACTCTTCTGATTGCTACTGCGTAAATACATTATTACAATATTGTCAATTTAAGTCTGCTTAGGGTAAGTGCATCGGATTAAAATATAGTCTGGTACTTCTGGAAGAAGAATCTTAATATATTGTTACGAATTGAAAATAACGCCATCTATCAGTGAATGGGAGAACTACATGAGGTTAGATGTATCACTTGTTTAAGGCTGTTTCATCTATCCTCTAATAGATGGCGTAGGTGTAAATAGAACATTTACGCAATTCTAGAAACACCTTACACGTTTCCAGAAATATCGTGAGTCGTCTCGAAAAGCCTAGTGATGTTATCCGGCCAGTATAAATAGAGCGAGAGCGCGCGAGACAGGACAGTTCAATTGAATACGGAAAGCGATCAACAAGAAGCGAAGGAAATAAGTCGGAAGTGTTTAGTGTTGTTCTAGTGGTGTGAATAGTGTGTTTATTAGTGAAGTGAAAATTAAGTGTGTGTATCTAGTGTTATTGTGTTAGTGAATAAAGTGCAGTTTTTCTGGCATAGTGTATATAATTTATCACGAACCCCAGCTCGTAACAAATTGGTGTCAGAAGAAAGGGATAAATTATGCCGGTTATGCCGAAGGAAGAAACTGACGGAGTGCGTACCAGGAACCAGCGCCAGCAAGACCTGGACCAGAGACGCTTCGGAGACGTTCCTTCTCCATCGTCTGGTGGATCAGGCGACTCCGCGGCTGCAGTGGAGCCTGCCAGCGCACACTCCATGGCGGTGCCCGACATCGCGGCTCTGATGGCGTTCATGCAGGAGCAGGCCCGCCGTCAGGAGGAGCAGGCCCGCCGTCAGGAGGAGCACGCGCGCCGCATGGAAGAACAGCGACAGCGCGACAAGGAGGAGCAGGCCCGCCGTCAGGAGGAGCAGGCTCGCCGTCAAGAGGAGCAGGCTCGCCGTCAAGAGGAGCACGCGCGCCGCCTGGAGGAACAGCTTCAGCGCGACAAGGAGGAGCAGGCTCGCCGTCAAGAGGAGCACGCGCGCCGCCTAGAGGAACAGCTTCAGCGCGATAAGGAGGAGCAGGCTCGCCGTCAGGAGGAGCAGGCTCACCGTCAAGAGGAGCACGCGCGCCGCCTGGAGGAACAGCTTCAGCGCGACAAGGAGGAGCACGCGCGCCGCCTAGAAGAGCAGGTGGTGCTTATGAAGGACCTCAGCGCCACTGTAGGGAAGGACCTGAAGGCGGTCAAGGAGGAACTTCAGCAGCACGAGGCCCGTATCAGCGACGTAGAGATGCTCGTGCACGACAAGCTGGAGACTCGCGTCGCCTCCATAGAGAAGCGTGTACATGACCAGCACGAGACCTGTGTTGCTGAAGTGGAGAAAAAATTGCGTGGGCTCGAAGTAACACCAGCGGCTGTAGCGCCCTCACCTCGTGGATTTAAGGTTCCACCATTTGATGGCTCGTCATCATGGTCTGCATACAAGATCCAGTTCGAGGCTGTGATGCGATCGAATGGGTGGACCAAAGAACAGGCCTTAACCGCCCTAACCTTGGGCCTTCGCGACCGGGCCTTGACAGTGTTGGAGGCACTCGGGCAAGACGTCACCTACGACAAGCTCCTGGAGGCGCTGGAGGCGAGATACGGTGATGCGCACCTTGAACACGTTTATCGTGCTCAGCTGAAGGACAGGACACAACGCACCGGAGAAACTCTGCAGCAGTGGGCTCTAGAGGTGGAAAAGCTGGTCAGGAAGGCATACCAGTCGTCGCCTGCGCTTATTGACGGGAACCTCGTACAGGCGTTTACGGATGGGATCCGGGACCTGGAGGTAAGAGCAGCAGTGAGGCTTGGGCACTTCAAGGACCTCAAGGACGCTTTAGCCCACGCTCTGGAGGTGGAAGCAGTGCGACGCGACGATCGAGGTCACCGCATCAGGGAAGTTGTGTCGTCACCTCGGTGCTACAATTGCGGAGAAAGAGGCCATATCCGCTTGAGCTGCCCAAAGCGTAGGCAGCCTGGTGACACCCTGTCTCCACCAAAGGGGTCGCCTGATGTGCCTGCCAGGCAGCGAGAGCAGGGAAACGAGTAGAAGCCAGGACTGCGGGGCGGGTGCTGGCTGGTAATGGAAGAGCCCCAAGTATCTCGATCTCGCAATCATGCGACGGGAACAGCCTGATCATCGAAGGCGAAATTAACAGAACACCATGCAAGCTGACATTGGACACGGGTGCTTCTCGGACAGTCATCAGTTTCCATCTGGCAAGACGGGTTCTTCGGGGCTGCTTCAGGAACAATGAAAGTGTGAATCTGAGAACAGCTACCGGTCAGCACATAACCGTCCGAGGTGAAATGGAGGTGGATCTGAAGCTAGGCAACAAAGTTTACCGTCACAAAGTCATCGTAGCCGATATAGTGGACGACTGCATCCTGGGCCTAGACTTCATGAGGAAGTATCGCTGCGAGATCGATGTTAACCAGGGAGTGTTGAAGTGTGGCTCGGAAGAAGTCTTCATGGAAGGTGCAACTTCAGGAAAAGTGTACTGCCTGAAGAATGTCATTCTTCACCCGCGGTCGGAAACTGTTGTACCAGTTTGTTTACCAGGGAATTCTGGTCGAGGGAACCGCTGCGTACTAATCGAAGGTCTAGAGAAAGAGGCCTCCTGGAAGATTGCACGAACCTTGGTAAGGGGTACTAAAGTTTCATCAGTACGCGCACTGAATGCAAGTGACAAGGAAGTGTCGCTCAAGAAAGGGACGGAATTGGGCACCTATGAAGGAGCGGCTTGGATGCGTAGATGTCAAGAGCAACCTACCAGCGCCAAGGTTCATGGTGCACGATTCGACGTGTCTACTCTTTTAGAGGACTGCGAAAGTACCCTGTCGGAGGAAGAGAAGACCGAGGCTCTGAAGATGTTGAACCGGTTCGCGGATATTTTCTCGACCAGTGATGCCGACATAGGGAAGACAGCACTAGTCCAGCACAAAATAAACACGGGAAGTGAAGCTCCAATTCGCCAGCGACCAAGACGTGTGCCAGTGGCACGGGAACGTGAAGTGGAAGCTATGATCGACGGTATGGTGAAGGAAGGCGTAATCGAGCCTTCATCCAGCCCGTGGTGTTCTCCGGTGGTGCTAGTTAAGAAGAAAGATGGCAGCATGCGCTTCTGTGTAGACTACCGCCGATTAAACGACATCACAAAGAAGGACAGCTACCCGCTGCCAAGGATCGATGACACACTGGATACGCTGACGGGGATGAAGTGGTTTTCTACCTTAGACCTAAAAAGTGGCTACTGGCAGGTGGAAATAGATCCTCGAGACAAGGAGAAGACGGCATTCTCCACAGGGAAAGGATTATGGCAATTTAACGTCATGCCCTTTGGATTATGCAACGCTCCGGCTACTTTTGAGAGACTGATGGAGCGAGTGCTTATGGGACTGATTGGAGACGCCTGCTTGGTCTACCTGGATGACATCATCATCGTAGGGCGCACCTTCCAGGATCATCTTCGAAACTTGGAGCAAGTGCTGTCAAAGATACGAGGAGCTAATTTGAAGCTGAGTCCGAAGAAATGCGCGTTATTCAGACGGCAAGTGAACTTTCTAGGACATGTGGTCTCGGAGAACGGTATTCAAACTGACCCGGATAAGATCATTGCCGTGAAGGAATGGCCAGTTCCAGAGAACAAAACGCAGGTCAGAGCATTCCTCGGATTATGCTCCTACTATCGACGGTTTGTGAAGAACTTTGCTGACATTGCTCGACCTCTTCATAAGCTCACCGAAGACAGAGTGCAGTTCTGTTGGAATGAGAGCTGTGACGTTGCATTCCAGAAGCTTAAGGAACATCTGTGTACTGCACCTATTCTAGGCTACCCTGACAATGAGCATGAATTCATAGTTGACACAGATGCCAGTAACACCGGAATTGGCGGCGTGCTGTCACAGAAGAAGGGTGATCAAGAAGTTGTTATAGCATACTTCAGCAAGGCCTTATCCAAACCCGAAAGAAACTACTGCGTCACCAGGCGGGAACTCTTGGCTGTAGTAAAGACATTGCAGCATTTCAACAAATACTTGTTGGGCCGTAAATTCCACCTGCGAACCGACCATGCAGCGCTGAAATGGCTACTTCAATTTAAGGACCCAGAAGGACAAGTAGCTAGATGGATTGAACTACTGCAAGAGTTTGATTTTGTAATACAACATCGCAGTGGCAAGTCCCATGGTAACGCAGATGCCCTATCGCGTAGGCCGTGTCCCGACCAGTGCAAGCACTGTAGCCGACAGGAAGCAAAGCAGGCAGCGCTAGTGAGGATGTTAAAGACGGATCTAAGCGACGAATGGAGAGAAGCTTTGCAGAGTGCTCAGCGAGATGACAAGGATGTACAGCCGATTCTTGAATGGAAGAAATCAGATGCGCCTAGGCCCAAATGGAGTGATATCGCAGCAATGAGCCCCATCACCAAGAGTTATTGGGCACAGTGGGAAAGCTTGGTCGTCCAGGATGGAGTTCTGTGCCGCAAATGGGAAAACGCTCGCGGTAACCAGTGCCATTTGCAAATGGTGGTGCCCAAAACTAAGGTGCCGGAAGTCTTGCAGCTCTATCACAATGGTGCTTCGGGAGGTCACATGGGAGTTAAGAAGACCCTTACTAAGATCCGGGAGCGGTTTTATTGGCTCCACTGTCGAGATGACGTCGAGGATTGGTGCCGCAAATGCACAAGTTGTGCGGCTGTCAAGGGGCCACATACTCGAAGCAGAGGTGCAATAAAGGTGTACAATGTGGGAGCTCCATGGGAGCGCATAGCGTTGGATGTCGCTGGGCCGTTTCCTGAGAGCCAGGACGGAAACAAATACTTCTTGGTTGTGATGGATTACTTCACAAAGTGGCCTGAAGTGTTTGCAATCCCAAATCAAGAAGCTACCACAGTGGCCGATAAGCTGGTGCATGAAGTCTTTTGTCGATTCGGGGTACCCTTGGAAATCCACAGCGATCAAGGCCGGAACTTCGAATCTGAGGTGTTCAAGGAGACTTGTCGCGTAATGGGTGCACATAAAACCAGGACCACGGCTTATCATCCGCAATCAGATGGCATGGTTGAACGGTTTAACCAATCACTGGAAAGGTACCTGGCGAAGGTCGTGGAGAGCAAACAAAGAGATTGGGACAAGCACATCCAACCATTTCTCCTGTCATATCGCAGTGCGGTCCACGAAACTACAGGAGTAACACCAGCTTTTGCCAATTTCGGGAGAGAGCTCCGTTTACCTGCAGACCTTATCACCGGTATTCCACCAGAATCTCCACACAATATAACGGATTACGCAACCGAGCTACGCAACAGGATGAACGACGTATACGAGCACATCAGGGAATCTGGACAACAGATGTCTGAGAAGATGAAGACTCGCTACGACCGGAAGGCAAACAACAAAGGCTTCGATGAGGGATCATTGGTGTGGCTTCATAACCCAGTACGAAGCAAAGGAAAATCGCCTAAGTTACAAGCCAGATGGGACGGGCCATATCGCATAATTACCAGGATGAACGACGTCACCTATCGAATCCAGAAGGGATCGCGAGGTGCACCGAAGATAGTTCATGTGGACCGGTTGGCTCGTTACTATGGGTCTAACGATGTTCGAGACGAACACGTTTAAGAGGGAGGCCGTGTTACGAATTGAAAATAACGCCATCTATCAGTGAATGGGAGAACTACATGAGGTTAGATGTATCACTTGTTTAAGGCTGTTTCATCTATCCTCTAATAGATGGCGTAGGTGTAAATAGAACATTTACGCAATTCTAGAAACACCTTACACGTTTCCAGAAATATCGTGAGTCGTCTCGAAAAGCCTAGTGATGTTATCCGGCCAGTATAAATAGAGCGAGAGCGCGCGAGACAGGACAGTTCAATTGAATACGGAAAGCGATCAACAAGAAGCGAAGGAAATAAGTCGGAAGTGTTTAGTGTTGTTCTAGTGGTGTGAATAGTGTGTTTATTAGTGAAGTGAAAATTAAGTGTGTGTATCTAGTGTTATTGTGTTAGTGAATAAAGTGCAGTTTTTCTGGCATAGTGTATATAATTTATCACGAACCCCAGCTCGTAACAATATAAAATCTTTGCGTTACTGACTGACTGACAGACACGCTACAGCCGAAACTATTGGGTGCAGGAAGCTGAAATTTGGCATGTATGTTCCTTGGGGACCGTAGGAGTGCACTAAGAAAGGATTTCCCGAAATTCCCACGGGATCGGCTAAAACGGGTAAATTTAAAAAAAATGCAGGCGTAGTTGCTGGCGTCCTCTAGTAAAAATATAATATGCAGAACGGTTTATATTAGTCTAAAGAACTTTAAGATTCTTGTCCGCTATACGCTTATGATTAAGGCGTACTGATGTATGGGCCCAGACAGTCGGCTGTAACCTATGCAAACCAGTGTCAATGATACGACAGAATTTGCATTTTAATATTTTCAGTAGACATCGTATATTATTCGATTTCCTTTCTTTATTATGCTATCGATATTTTATTTTATTTTTTATGATCGCTATGGATGTTAGGATTTATGTTTTGTTTGTCATCATACAATAGACTGTCGAGGACGACTTTTGTAATTTGAATTCTTCTGAAGATTTCTTACTAGTAGGTTTAGGTGTGTCGTGAAGCCTACATACCTATGTATGTACCGCTAGCATATTTCAATGTTCTTCTCCTAACGTTATCTACTTTAGTAAAGATCTAGTTAAATTGTTGTTGATATTTGGAGGTGTGTAGTATCTTCTTACTCTCTTCTAGTGAATGACTTACACCAAACGTTGAAACTCTCAATCGATCGCTGAACACTCAATCGAAGCCTGCACTCATCTGTACTATTGACTTGTTTTTATAGTTTGTTTGTTAACGACATCCGGCCTATTAGCCTATATTTCTTTATCACAATGCCAATGAAACGTGTGATTTGGCTAGCGTCATTCATTGGCAATCCAATTCGTTCAAATATTGGTATATTTGGACAAATTGAGTCGCCAGTTTTCTCTTTTATTGTTTGTAGATATTCTTATTTTTATTTTCATTATATTGATAATATTAGAGATAATAACCTGCGGTTATACTTCGTCACAGATTTTGAGCCAGATTCTACCTCTATGTTGGTAGATAGAAGTTGGCTTGCAATCTGAAACCTTCGTTTCCCGTGTGCCTGCCTCAAAAGGCGGCGGAAATGCCCTTCATTTAGTTTGCCAAAAAAATCTTCTTCGCGTAACGATTGAGATTATGCGACTCGAATCTGCATCTGCTACAGTATGCCTATGATATGTCTATTACCACAGCATCTGCAAAAATTTACTGTATCCCTTCTATAACGTCAGTATTATGTAACCAACAATATTCATCGACAATAGTCTATAAGTACTCTGTTAAGTATCCACGATCATCGGACGATTTCGATATACCCTCAAGAGAATTCACCTGATCCATAATGATCTGCCTTGAATGCGTCTAATGTTCGTCAGGTATTCAGCTGGAATGCTCTGAGAATTACTGAGCTGGCAGATATCGCTCGGACATTATTATTGTTGGATGCTGCCTTTGAATCGCTATTTTGTATTGATGTGTTTGTTTTTGCTGAATCTAGAGTCGAGTATATTTTGTATTGTTTGCAATGAATCTCAGTTTAAAGTAGAGTTATTCCTTACTAGTTCACTTACGCCTCGGTTCGTCATGATTTGAGAAAGTGTGAGAATAATAGTCTAACTCCTTCATCACACAAAATTTCCTAATTGAGTTGTTGTCCTGTGAATAGGTTTTATCTGTGAGGTAACGGTATTATGGGTCTAACTCTTGGTGGAAACCATTCCTTACTTAAGGCATTATTTCAACCGAGCTCTGCTTGAAATGGCCAAAGACTAAAGGGCTTCAAAATATAGTTTTTCACAGACGAATAGGTGGAAATACTCGCACTACTCAGGTTTCATGCTAATACTCAAATTTGAAATTCCTCTTCGATTCTGTTTCAGTTGCATGAACTTTATACGCTGTAGTATAGGTATATTCAACTTTTATTTTCCTCTCAACTCCGCAACATCAATATCCGCAGTTATTAAACTTTTTCAGCAGCCGAACAACTCTATATGAATGCAAAATCGCTCTCGGTGCACTCACTTTTCATTTGGTTTGCCAATCAATATGAAGTGGCGTGCGCCGAAGCCTGCACGCAAGTGACGTCAGCGCACGGGAAAACCACTCTTACATGGTATTACATAGTTACTGTCTGTACCTATATTATTATTGAATTTAATTGTATGTTTGGCTTTATTGTTAGTTATTCATGAGATGAGATTGCAACTGTCAGCTTTGTGTGTGTGCATTTCGTGATATGAGCTATTGGGATTTTTGGTGTGTTTTGATACTTAAGTGATAGATAATTTGTTAATTAAGATCTCATTGCACTTATGTCAGTTTTACAGATAAATTGCTATTTCGTGTAACAATTGTTTGTTTTAACTATTCTTTGTCTATGAATTGAAATGATTGCTAATGACTACGTGCATCATCCTCCTAGCGCTATCCCAGTTTAATACCGCTCAATATTTTAACTAGATTTGACTGAATCTTACCTTATGACCCCATGGGTCTCTTGAAATAACCTTGAGGATTCAAGAGACCTTTCATAAATAAGTAAAGCTGATAATTTATTCGAAATTGGCAAACTGTATGCTTTACTCTTATCTGCCTGGCCAGCGAATTTACTAAACAAAAATAATATACCAACAAGATTGTCACACAATTGTGTCTAATGTCCATAGATTTACCTTAGATGTTCACATATCTTCAGTAGTCTACTTGGCAGACCATGCCAATAAATGGCTTGTACCTTCATAAGCAAATGAAACGTTATCCATTCCTTATATTTTTTTACCTTCCATATTCAACGACAGTTCGGCATCAGCACTTTGACGCAAACTTCACCAATTATCTACCCTCCCTGAGGGTACATACGTAATGTATATTTAGCGCGACCCTCAATGCGCTCAGCCTTGAGGCCTTGACACACTTGCTGGCTCTTAACCGGCTTTATTTCACTCAGCCTTCCCCCCGGTGGCCCGGTGCGAGTTGCCGGTTGAGGTAGATTAATAGCTTTGACATGTCTAAGGTAAAGAGTGTACGTTTACTTTGCTATCTTACATTGTTTTACGTGTAGTTTAGCTTGTTTAATTAAAGAGCGGATTTTTTAAAATCCGAGATGTGTATGCCTTGCAATTATGCAGTATTTAGGGTAAATGAACCAGAGACTGGATAGGGTTCAATCGTTCAATCGATAAAATCACTATAGTATAATACAAAGGATGCGTTGTCGTGAGCATTATTACTCGTTGACAGTTTTATCAAAGCAATCAATATGTACAACGTAACCATAGCTGGAATTCGTTTTATGTATTTACAAGAACTCAATATAGGGCTACACGCTTGCAATAGCAGACGGCATTATCATCTAATAACGAAGTACTTAAAGCTTACGAAATAAAGGTGTAGCATAACTTAGCCTTTCTCCTAAATGCTATGCAGCGAACTTAAAGTTGAGCTTGCTCATTGCTTCAAAATTTGTGGCCTAATTCTCGTATTTTTATATGACATTGATATTATATTTTGAATTGACTCAGAAGCGGTATTCTGATAACCTAATGTCATAATCGTATAATTTGAAACAGTTCGTCGTTGACACATGTTTTGACACTTGTTTCATTTACGATCTGAAGGCCAATTCTCGTATTTAACAGACACTGACACTGAATTTTGACTGAACTGCGATTTAATTTTGAATTGACTCACAATTGGTATTCTGCTTCACTTAATCTCATTACAGTATCATTTCGATATAATCAATTTATAATCTCTTGTTGATCTCAGAGGTAATGTCAAAAACTCAAAAACAAAAACATGAATGTTGCCATTGTATGGGAAAATACATTAATAGGAATGGTAATTGGATGCCGATACGTTTCCATGCCAAATTAAAATTAATATACAACTAAGTAATAAAATTTCGGTAAGTAAATGTATTGGTTCCTTGGATCGTGTGGATTATTTTCAATAGGTATAGCCATCGCAGCCCAAATCCACTCATGCTTATTTTATATATAAAACAATAACAAAGTAACAAACACTTATTTTGCTCAATTGTTAACGATAGTCAGCTGTGAACTGTCAAACAGTAGTATCATTTGGTTTTAGCTACAGTTTGACGTTTGTTGTACGTAAATAATTAGCAGAATACCGTCCACACTAGTTCACACTTGGTTCAACTTTCGATGCAGTCCCGATCTCATTAAAGTGTCAGTTAAGTTACGAGAATACCATTTATGACACCGAGACTAGATTGCTATTGGAATTTGAACAAATATAATTACCAGAATTGGCCTCCAGGTTACAACTTCATTCAAATATCCGATAATTTAGCAGAATACGCTTTATGTGACGTAGGTATGACACTGTCACTATATCGAAACTGCATTTATTTAGGAGAATTGGGCCCCTGATCGTAGTAGAACTTTAGCGAACCAATCCGTGCGCCGAACGTCGATCAACGTCGTTTTACGTCACTGCAGCAGCGCCAATCTGTTTTTCAGGCAGATTACCTATCAAACATTTGTATAAACGCCCACATTAAAGCTTACTCACTCCTTGATGTCATTCAACAAAGCCTTACTGCGAACTCACTTCCATTTTTCCGTTGACTTCTAAACACAACATAAATAGCTTATATATTTACCTAGTGGTTTTCCACTAGACTTTCTCATTATTTCCCACAGCTCACGTCATACATTACGCCACTAGTGCTAGCATTATAATGTGTGGGAAGCTCTTATTCACACTTTATAAGCTAACGTAGATATAAATTGCGTGGCAGTGTATTTTCATATAGAGCTTTATGACGGTGAATGTAGTGCGAGATGTCTTGGGTTATCATTACTTGCTGTGGAAATTGCTTGGTAGGGACTATATTGACATGATGATAGTTATGATGCGTTAGAGTATCTATGTTCTATATTGTTTAGTAAATGATTCAGTTTCGTTCTGATAGTCGAATACGTCGTTCTACAATTGAGTCACCGTGTTGTGAGCTCTGTTTGAAGTATTATTTATGTACGACTGCACGGTTGGCGTAGTGGTTTAAGCGGCCGCCTCGCCGCTTGACACTGCGCTGAGTGTCGTGGGTTCGATTCCCACACGAGACAACACTTTGTGTGATCCATAAATTGTTGTTTCGAGTCTGGGTGTTCATTGTGTCCGTTGGTTGTATGTTTGTAAAGTCCCCCGCGACACAGGATTTATTCCTAGTGCGGGCGTTGTATAAAAAAAGAAATATATATATATATATATATATATATATATATATATATATATTTGAAACATAATTATATATTTTGGGCTTCAGCACGGCTAAATATGCGACTAAAAGAACCTTTTGTATTGTTGATAGATGTCTATGTTATTATGTCTTTTTTTCATACTGATGATCGCAAAGTATAGTGTCAAAGACGAAAGCTTAGTTTTGACGCTACGAAATGTACGAAGAAGACGTAAATTCCATCTTCTACAACTTAAAAACTTCATGAAACTTACATGTTAAAAGCTCCTGCATGATAATTATTATTTGCTTAACTACATTTAGTCAACAAAGTAAACAATCTCTTCACACTTAGAGGTTCTTGAATTAACGAAACCAGCCGATTGTATTATGCTATTGAGACCGTGCACGACAATAGCGCCACCTAGCATGTGCAACTATTCGGGATTATGCCAAATAATGACATATCAGTATTTTATTGCTTTCTAGTATGTAATTATAGTAAATTAAAGATAAATAAAAAGACGAAGTGGTATTTTTACTATCAACGGTCATCCACTGCTGTCGGTATTTCAATTCGGAATTCAGTACAGTCAATAATAACTCTTGTATTGATGTAATCTGGACTGAAACACTTTGTCATTGTTGCTTCTACGGTGGCTCTATTCGGCCTAAAGATTAAATTTAGTAGTTGCACAAGCTAGATTTTGTAAGATCAAATGAAATATTCGTGAGATTGTGGTTCTGCTGTACACCAAATAGTACACTCAATGCTGAAAATGTCAAGCCAGTTTTCAATTTTATAAAAAATAAGAAGTCTGTATTTAATGGAAACTGTACATTTTTACATAATAATATGTAGTTAATCTTGTTACAAAAAACTGCAAATTGCTAAATGACATACTAGCAAGATCTAGGAGTTCTTGATCATTTTTATTGATGAAATACCAACAAATTATTGGCTTTTTGTTTCGGTACATTGATTATCATACAATATTTTGTCAGTGCAAAAGCTTTTATCTTTCATTCTTGCATTATTAATTGCTACAATTTTTAAGTTGTTGCTATATCCACTTGGATTTCAGCATCTGAATGATCACTGTAAATGAATCTATTATAAATAATGGTTGTTTCTTTTAAATTCGATTCAGAAAACAGATCGATTTGGCATCCTTGATCAGCCACACGAGGTTCGATTTGATTAAATTTATTTTCATCTTCAACTCTTACTCTTACTTGATTTGATGTGATATCTAAGACTTTTGTGGTACCACGTTTTATAAAACGTATATATCTAGCTAACACCTGTGACTCTCTAACTTTCTTCTGTCGATATATTTGAGGGAATATCGTAGGAACATAACTTGGACTTGTTTGCACGTCAGATTTTTGCCTCCAATAAAACGTTCACTACAAATTGTGTCGTGACGTCTTGGAGTCCATGGCGAGCCATCAACACTGAAAAATAAAACATTATTTAATATCACATAAAATACAGAACAAATAAAAATAATTTATTTATTAAGTATCGTATCTAATCTTTCTTTGATCTTATTTCCACTCTACCGTTGGAAAAATATATAATTTGCTTACACAGACTATTTGTGTCGTTATTTTTGCAGTCCACAACACAACAACAATTATGACCCATTACAAAGATGATAATATTTAAGATCAAGAATTAAATTATCAGATAATGTATATATTTGTTGACAAAATTCAAATCAAAAATCAAATCGACTTCCCGAATAGTTACGGATTTCTGCCACGGCATGCGCTGCGATCGTTTTAGCTACCCCCTCCATGCACTTCGCACGTAGCGAATATCTAGTACCTCTCTGTGAGTTCCTTATAATAGCAGTAAAACCTTCCTTTTGCAACTCGTTGCGAAAGATACATCGGTCGACATGAATTTTAATTCAAATTCAACCTATTAATCAAGTAATGTTTATAATCAATTGTAGCGGTTAATGGCTAATGGCGATAATTTACTGTTAATTTGTTCTATGCATACAGATTCTCTTCTGAAGATTAATGTGCACTTTAGATTGTATCATTATTGTATTTCCATTAAACATAGAAGTTCTAGCAAAACTCAGGACTGTGTATGTTTGTTTTGGTTTTAATTCGTCACTAAAAATATTAACCAGTTTTACCTGCAAAGCATAGGGACAACTAAAGTGTCGTTTGATTTCAAATATCAATTGAATTTAAACAAATACTTACCTGCAATGGAGCAGCCATGATATTCAAGAATACTTTGGTATTTAAGCAGGTTGTATATGTATTATAATAAAACTAAAGAACGCCAGCAGCTACGCCTGCATTATTTTTAAATTTACCAGCTTTGGCCGATCCCGTGGGAATTTCGGGAAATCCCTTCTTAGTGCACCCCTGCGGTCTCCAAGGCACATACATGTTAAATTTCAGCTGCCTGCGCCCAATAGTTTCGGCTGTAGCGTATCTGTCAGTCAGTAAGTAACGCAAGGATTTTATATATTAAGATAAGTTCCTTGAAATAATACGTGGAACCGAAGTGATTTAACAAACAAGCGAAACATATTTGGTCATAAACAGCTGACGTAATCATACGATGGTATTTAAGTATTAAGTTACTAAATAAATAAACGAATACACGATCAACAATCATAGACAATCTTTATTACAGTCATAATGTTTGTGATTGCTATTTGTCATATTCAAATCACTTTTATATACAGTACAGCTTGCACAGCTTGTACAGCAGCTGAAAATAATATATAACAAAAATGGCAAGTATTTTATAAAGTACTAGAAGATGCACGCAGCTACACTTGCACTTAATTCCTTTCTTTTCTTCCCGATCCCATGGGCATTTTTGGAAATCCCTTCTTAGTACAGTCTTACAGCCCCCAAGGAACAAACATGCCAAATTTCAATGTAAATTTTTTACACACAGATTTCTTGTAAAATAAAATTCTTTATTACAATATCAATGTATGATATGATATCAACAATTACTAGTTTTACTGTAAACTGGAAAACACGTGACAATCTTATCTGATATATATTATGTATTAAATTCCTTTGTGGTGATAATAATAATCTGTATTTTTAGGAAATCTGTCTTATCGTTACGCAAATCCTGAAAACCTGAACCTTTATTTTTCTTTCTGTACAAAGTATTTCTCGCGCTAGAGATAATTAGGGAATATTTTTAACAGCGTATCAAAAATGTTATGTAACACACTAAAGTGATTACCCAAAAAAACTTTATTATTTCACTAAAATACTGACTTGCACACTAAAAATACTATTTGTACACCAAATATGATGATCTTTTTACAAAATATCATTTGATATGAAAAGTTTCGTCCGCTCGGGAAACTTATCCACTCAGAAAACTTAATAGGTTATGTTAGGTTCTCTTATGACCCTGCTCCCAAAAATAGGAGCCCTGCGAAGCAGGGCTCCGTCAACTTAGCTTAGTGGTGCAATTAGTATTTTTGGTGGAAAATTAGTATTTTTGACTAACAGTTAAATACGATCCGATAATTAGGTGTATGTGTGATGCATATGTAATGCCACAATCGCCGGCAACTTTGTAAACATTAAAGCGACTGGCAAAAAAACAATAAATCTCGGTACATTCCAGCTTAGGTATATTAATCTGGCTATGATCCATGTTCAATATTCTTAAAAAAATCAATAATAAACGTAAAACTTGGTTTAGCAAGAGCTGCAACTAATTTAGTTATAATTATAAGTATTCATACTTAGTTATGTCGTGTTGTCATTTTTTTTAGCTCATGTTTTCTTATTAGACATCTCAGACATCGCTCTTAGCTATAAGGTGCAAATTGTGTATTTCTTCTGATATGTTTTTATTTATAGGCTCACGCCTGTATCCTCGTAGGGGTAGGCAGAGGTGTAATATTACACCCTTATTTCGGCATGAATTTTTAGGTCCCACGTAATAGGAGGTTTATTGGTCATTAATCAGGGGGCCAATTCTGCTATTTTTATATGACATTGATATCATATTTTGAATGGATTGAAAAGCGGTATTCTGATAACCTTATGTCATTATAGTATAATTTAAAATAAACAGTTCTACGTTGACACATACGATCTCGTTTCAATTTCATTCAAATATCATATAATTTAGAAGAATACGCTTTTTGTGACGTAAGTATGGCACTGACATGATATCGCGACTATATTTATTTGGCGGAATTGGGCCCAAATGTTCCTTCGCCATTTATGCTTTCTTTTTAATCAATTTGCAAATAATTCTTCCATGTTCAACCAAAATGATTTCATTCCATTTTTTATAACGTTGTAATATTTATGGCCATGTCACGTATATGACTTACATTAGTCATTAATCCTAAGCTACTTATACATTCTTACGAATTTCTAGGAATACAAGATATAAATGGATTACTAACATAGGATTATAAAACTATACGTATATCGATCAATAAACCTTGTGGTATTCTCAGAAATTCACATAATAATATGCTAATAAATTTATTATTATTTTATCTTCGCGCACAAGGACTTCAAAACATATCTTGGTATCTATACATATTATAAAATGAAGTCCCCCGATCGCGTCTGTCTGTCTGCATGAACGCCATAAACTCAAGAGCTGCCGAACAGATTTTATGCGGATTTCACTAATATGTATCACTAATAATAGGGAGTGATTCATGGGGAAGGTTTAAACGTATAGTTTGTAAAGGTTTTTTTTTCATAAATTAGGTAAACATACATTTATACTAGCCGTGCGAAGTCGGCACCGAGCACTAGTATTTATAATATTAATTATAAGCTTATCACTTGTGCCAGTTTTTAGGGTCAATATTGCAAGGATATTGTTTGCGCAGTGGGATCACGACCCGACACAATATTGTCGTCGTTAAAGCATCGCATGGGCTTTCACCAGACAAATAGTATCTAATAGGGCAGGTACAAAGGTAAGCGTGTTTTATGGGGTATGGGGTAATCGTGATCGATGAACTTGCGACATTGAAACTTAGTAACTTACCGAACATCCATAATATGGCTTATTAATATAGAAACGTGACAAACGTTCTAGCATTATCCCGGTTGAATAGATTTTCGCCTCGGCTTTCTCGTATTTTGTTATTTTGTCATCGACATTTTATTTTATTCGAAATGCGATACGATTTGAATTGTCTCACTAATGGTATTCTGCCATAATCGTCTAAATTAACACATTTAGTTCGATGTTGATTGACACATAGTTTACTTTGTTCACTTTACGATCTAGTCACGCTATCATTCAAGTATTAGTCAATTAATGCATTGCATGAATTTCGAGCACATGTAATAAAGATAATTATTGGCCCATATTAGCTTTTTCTGACGAGCGACTGACGGTTGAATTCAGACGTCAATCGCGCTACTAGAAAGAAGGCTATGCTAGCCACAGATATGAGAATTAGTATCATATCTGTGATGCTAGCCTTACAACATGATTTAAGATCGCTGTTAGGATAGATATCAATGTAGGCACACAATGACTTTCTGTAACGACTGTCATTCAAGACAGCCGATACAACATTACACACCTAGTCGCCGAGGCACGGAGAGGTGTTACTTTATGTGATCGTCTTTTTTGCAGTCGCCACTTTATAAACAAGCTAAATAAAAAGTAAAGGACAGCCTCGTTGGTCTCGCGGCATAAATGTGCGCGTGGGATTGGGAGGTCTCGGGTTCGATTCCCGGGTCGGGCAAAGTGTCATTGGGTTTTTCCGTTAGGAAATTCTCAGTAACAGCACGGAGTCTGGTAATGTGCCCAGTACGGCAATAGGCTCGCCCCCTATTACATGGGACCCAAAACTTCATGGCGCAATGTGAGTGTAATACACCTCTGCCTACCCCTTCGGGGATACAGGCGTGAGTCTATAAATAAACTAAATAAAAGTCTGTAGCAGCGAAACAGTAAACAATTTTCGTAACATATGATTTGCAGTACCAGTTTCATCACTAGCTACCAATCCTTAAAAACAAGTAATTGCGAATTGCATCAGATGCTGTCACAAATTATTAAGGTTATTGCACAGATTGCACTGTACAAGGTCTCCTAAAAAGGCCTAATTCTGCCCTCTTCTTCTTTGTCGGACACTCCTGCCGCCCCTGCCGGAGTGGTTGTGGTTACGGATCGCCTGGTTGGTTGGGGCTTTTGCGATACTTCTTCGTCTTTTTGCAGTAATTCTACCCTGATATGTGAACCCAAAAGAAATTCGACATAGCATAGTTTTACTTCTGTAAGTTCTTTAACAATACCCGGCAACTTTGTGTAACGGATCACAAGGCTATTCCATCATCATTCGGCGTTTTGCTGGTTGCATCCAAGACGAAAGCACGAGGTCTGCTCCAAGTATTTTCTATAGGTAATTTTTGTCCTGCTTAAATTGTAAGAACCAATTTTGTTGAATAATATCAAACATTATTATTTCCTCTTACTAAATCTCATTCGCAGTACTCGTATACATAATCAGCAGAACTAACAATAGCTCCTAGCTCGACCTTGCGACCTTTGCGCGCTGATGTCACCAGCAGTCAATCAGTTCCTTGATTGGAATCGTGAATAACATCACTTGTGTCGTGAATGTCGTTATGCACGAGAGTTTTGTCCCGTGCTATATGAGTCATGTTGGATTATTGCTGCTCAGCAGATTTTATCATAATAATCATAACACCGATTGTCGTATGTAGTGACCGCTAAGAGTCAACACTTAAAGAGGCTCGCACTGGGCTGCTGTGTCAAATCCTTGATTCAGTAGTCGGTGTTTCTGCATACGGCACTCATTTTAAGGAAATCCTGCTTCTGATGCCTAAACGTATATGAAGTTATCGAGAAAACATATCCCCCAGACAGAGTTACATCTGCGACTATCATTTAAATGAAAAGTAAATTGTTTCGTTGAAAAGCACATCTAACTTTTGAGATCGATGTTTGATTACAAATTAACTTTGATTTAGCATAAAGAAATACTTTGAAAATGATACTGCGTGTTCAAGGATTTTTCGTTAAGTCAGAAACTCCCGTAGATATGCAGAATTAGTTTATACACGCACATAGGCATTGGCAAAACTTTAACTTATTATCAACTACGCCATCATTTGGCAGCTAAAGCTAGCCATAATTCTTGAACCGCGTCCTCACACTGTGCACACGTTTGAACTAAGATTCTTAATCTTAATATATAAAATCCTTGCGTTACTGACTGACTGACAGACACGCTACAGCCGAAACTATTGGGCGCAGGAAGCTGAAATTTGACATGTATGTTCCTTGGGGACCGTACTAAGAAGGGATTTCCCGAAATTCCCACAGGATCGGCCAAAACGGGTAAACTTAAAATAAATGCAGGCGTAGCTGCTGGCGTCCTCTAGTTTTTTATATGTTCTTACCCATCAAGTTTATAATAAATCAATATCTTACAACTCTACAATTGTAGAGATGTAAAATAATTAGGTATCCTCGAAGTTTCATTATAACCAGATTCATATATTCCAAATACTAGACTTTATAAACAGATACACTTATAATCAAGATACACCTGTATTCTCACCACACTATAAACTAAGCAAGCTTCACGTCAATTAATGATGTAACGCGACATAACATTATGTTTGTCATCTCTGTAGGATTACACTGAAATAGACCACAAGTTCATTTCCCCAGAGCTAAATTCGGATATTACGTGACAAGAGAAGGTACTATTATTAGTGTGCCACCAAAGTTGATCAGCCACAGAGGACATTAGGAAGAAGGCATCTGCTGGTAATCGTATGCAATTTATATAAATAACTACTTAATTGAGGCACCGATAGCCTAGTGGAGATACCAACACACTGCCATGCAGAGGGTACTGGGTTCGAATCCGCGACACGCATCACTGACTTTTTGAAGTTACTTACGTATTAAATTAATAATTTAATACGTAAGTAACTTCATAATCGATTGGCTCATCGATATATATGTAAGTATTGGCTCATGCCTCGGAGAGCACATTCAATCGTCGATCCCGGTTGGTATGAACATCTTTGACAGTCGTTACGGGGAGTCAGTACCCTCAAATAAAGTAATACTGGTCTAAACCATTTAAATTTTACGGTATTAGAGCCCTGCTGATTTCAGCATGGATGGGCCGGCTCGACCGGGGAAGTACTACCCTCTCACAGAAAATCGACGTAAAGTAACAGTAGGTACCTACTGTTGCGTTTCGTTCGGTGAGTGTGAGTGCCGGAGGCCCTATCCCCTATTCCTTCTCCCTCATCCCACTCCTCATCCTATCCCTTTTCCTAACCCCAAGGGGCGGCAATGCACTTGTGACTCCTGTGGTGTTGCTTGTGTCCACGGGCGGCGGTAATTGCTTACCATCAGGCGATCCGTCTGCTCGTTTGCCGCCTAATACCATAAAAAAATCACTATCGCTTTGGGTTGCAGAGGTCAGACAGCAGACTAGGAAGTCTTTCTACAGGAGTAGAAAATATGATATTCTAAAATATCTGATTAGACTAGTAAGCGGACCCCGGGCTCCAAGGCGTGTACCTTGGATGCTACTGGAATAACGCAAGGACAATGAAAACTATTTGGGCGTGCTTTTATAGGCCTATCTCAACTGTACAGCCCGACAAGTGAGTGTTTATGTTGTAAAAAAAAAGAATGACGTTCATAGGCGTTGCTTTTGTAACCTATATGAATATATGAGTTTGAATTTTAATTTATCACGTCTGAAGCCAGATTCAGAAGCAGTGAGCATAGAAGACGAGTTTACTCGTGCACACCCTGTGTTTTGGCATCCCCATCGAATTACATCAAAATTATATCAGTTGAGTTGAAAAAAACACCAATATAACTTTATTTAAATTATTTTTCCATGAATAAAACCATTCGGCTCATCAATTTCTATCTGTAAAGCGAGTTCTATTATTTGGAAGTCGTCATTTCCAGATGATACTTCCTTCATCTTTTGTTTTATTATTTTACCACACAAGTCATAACATTTGAAAGACATCCATTTATGGAGCACTTGATGAGTAATATTGTTACCACAATGGTTCGCCACGAGTGTCTGAAGCGAGGCAAAACATAACCGCCTCGTAACAGAGGTGTTAAATGGTTGGCGATACTTGGCTGTACTTCAAATCGTAACGAGTGGTATAGTCGACTGTAGGAGAACCACACGACTGTCTTAGTCAGGATTTAAGCTGCTGCTATGCGATTAATAGTAAATACTATTAAATACAGCTAGGTATACTTATAATATCTTTTACCCGCGGCTTCGCTCGCGTTTAATGGGTATATTACCAAAGGGACCAAACATAAAAAAACGTTTCCTGTGGATCCGGCGAAATTCTGCAGCAGACACGGTAGAATTTCCTACAGTGTACAAGCGCCCTATGTCTTTAAGGTTAAATCTTATACTGCCAGTTTTTTCCATACATACTTTTACATTGCTGAAGTTAACTAACTAAAGACATGAAAGTTATTGATGTTCAAACAAAAACTACTATTAAAAATGTCAAGCAACAAAAGAGTTAAAATAAAATACTTGTCCCGTAATTTCCTCACACATGGTGTGCGTGCGCTATAATAAAACCACACAAGCGCGAGTATGAGTGGGATTAAAATAACTCTTCCCGGTTTGATGAACTTGACATCAACAGAGCATACCTACGCTACGTATAGCGTCGGTTACGTCCTCATGTGTGGTATTAGATGTATTGTACTTTTGTTTATAGTGATGAAGTACGGAAGGCTATTAAGATGAATGCAATTTACAATTGTGGATAAGATATGAAGAGAAAAAAGTGATCCAGCTTACAGGTGCATCATGCGTGGTCTTGTTTGCAGCATTCAATGGAAATGCTCGTGCAAAACAGACTTACTTAAAAATTATGAATTGACAAAAATTATGAATGGGCATTCTTTGTGTTTACGTGAGGCATCGACGGTGTCGTTTGATTTGACAGTTGTTGCTGCTGGTCTGCCTACTTCAGTATCTTGAGATTGTGGAATCCGTCATGTGTATGTTGGTTTGCTAGTATTTTTTTAAGCACGCTAAGGGGGCCAATTCTGCTATTTTTATATGACATTGATATTATATTTTGAATGGATTTAAAAGCGGTATTCTGATAATCTAATGTCATTATCGTATAATTTAAAATAAACAGTTCGTCGTTGACACCTACGATCTCGTTACAATTTCATTCAAATATCAGATAATTTAGAAGAAAACGCTTTTTGTGACGTAAGTATGACACTGACATGATATCGAGACTATATTAATTTAGCAGAATTGGGCCCCTGGTGAGCATCGCTGGCGTATTTGAATTATTTGTACAAACAACGAACAAAAAATCTATACGAGGAACTATTTCATTACTTAAAGTATCACATATTTAGGTAAATACCAAAATAGCTAAGGCATAAGTACATAAGATGACCATTTAAACCTTTTTTAATAATTTATTTACACTTTTTGCCTAAAACGTAATGTAGTATGAATATAAAGCAGATTGCTAAAAGAACTCGCCGTTACAAGAATTTTTACTTAGATAAACATATTTCAGGAAAGTAATTACACAAATGGATTGCACTTCATCTCTTTAAAACACTGTTTCACTCGCTGCTTTTTTACGAGTGAATGAATGAATATTCATTACTACATGACCTATTTCGTTTTAACCGTATATGTTTGGATTTCATACATTTTATCTGGATGACCTAGAAATCGTACGTAAAAAAGTTAGTAGGTACCTACTTTTTTGTTCATTCGACAAAAACAGTATTATATATGAATAACTATTCGTAAATGATGAAATAATTCCTTATTACGTGTAAAGTTTTCAAGTGCATTCGAAACGTAATTGTGTTAGTGTAACAAGTCTCTTGAAGTGGTTTGCGCTTACTCTTGGAACGGATATCGTGATCTCGACTTCGATTTTAATTTCCGGGGAGTTGATTGGTATTGCAGCATTGCTTAAAACATTATAGTATTAATATCATCCATGATTATGAACTGTCCCTCTATTGGGCTAGGACAGCAAAGTTTATTATTATCATCATCAGCCTAAATACCTTTACTGCTGAATATAAGCCTTACCCATGGCTCTCCACACAGACCGATATACCACACACCTTGCGAGACGGGCTTCAGCTTATACAAGTTCCCACTGCACGGACCGTTGTTAAAGATCAATGATGCCAAGCGTTTTGTGATCGATCCTCACATGGTGTCCCATGTTTCGTGTGATGTCAGTTGTCCCCCTCGCTGTTGTTTTCATAAAATAAGAAATATTATATATAATTTTTTATAGACTCACGCCTGTATCCTCGAAGGGGTAGGCAGAGGTGTAATATTACACCCACATTTCGCCATGAATTTTTAGGTCCCACGTAATAGGGGGCGAGCCTATTGCCGTACCGGGCACATTACCAGACTCCGTGCTGTTACTGAATTTCCTAACGGAAAACTCAATAACACTTTGCCCGACCCGGGAATCGAACCCGAGACCTACCAATCCCACGCGCACATTTATGCCGCGACACCAACGAGGCAGTCTATGCCGCGACACCAACGAGGCAGTCCAATAAGAAATATATGTATAACAATAGGCATCAACTGTATTTAGAGCAAATCATAACTCCAGTGCACGAACGAGTGACCTAGAGGCACATGCTTATCGCGGGAACAGGAAATATATTAGATAATAACATACACTCACATATGTATTGTATAGAACTGCGCTATTTATATTCGCTTGCGATTTATTTTTGCATTGCTATTTTACTGAGTAATGTGGATCCTTACTTTTCTAAATTTTTATAAATTCTATCTCTTATCAACTTCAGTCATCCTACCACCTTTATGCAGATGATCTCCAAAGGACAATGGCAGATCTCCATACATCGAAATGTCTGAAATTAAATTGAAGCGCACAGTAATAAAAAATATTTCAAAAAATTCGGCGTAAGTAACAGAGTCTATAAATGATTCTATTTTCACTCGGGAAACCCGGAAAAACAAGATATCGGTGTTTTAGTGTTTAGTTATGAATGAACAATGTAGGTACGTTTGAATTATCAAATGAAATTATGGGCCCAATTCTGTTATTTTAGATGACATCGACATCATATTTTGAATGGAATGAGATTATATTTTGAATTGACTCAAAATCGGTATCCTGCTACACAATGTCATTCTATTCTAAATTCGATATATTCAATTTAATGTCAAATATCCTGACATGGTTCGGCGATACACCGAAACCGTAGGTAGGTTCTAGGCGATTTGGAAAAAATGGACTGTATTTAAAGGAAGAGGATGTAGGAAGATGTGATTGTGAGTGGGTATAGGATATTTCAACGATGGAGGGCACTTACCTTATACGGAAATCTTCTTCTTCTCAGAAGGACAGTCTCCTGGTGTTTTCGTGATACAGCTGCTTGTTTTCACTTCACTTCACCGTCACTCCCACTTGCGAGCGGTTTATATATGCGGTAATAACTTATACGGGAGCGGCGCGATACGATATAGCGGACACGTTCTCAGCGAGCGGAATGTTCTGGACTGTCACTCGCGTCGACGATCGCGGCGACCAATCAGGCGAAAGGCAGTGCCTCTTCCAGGGAGTGGGATAGAGGGAGACGGAAATATGGTATCGCTCACACTTGTACGTGGAACGATTGATGTTGATGCGACTAGTTATAGATAGGAAGGTAGATGGCGCTACCATATCCCCCCGGCCCTAAAGGGTTGCCTTTAAAAAAAAATAGAATTGAACTTAGCTATGTTGGGTGTACTACCGCATAACCCCTCAATAGGCTAAGACAGCGATATGACAATAAAATTAATCTAAATTAACTTTAGCGAAAACTACAAACGCAATAATAGCGGAAACTACTAACTAAATACTTAAACTAAGAGGTAGGTCCAACTTCAGGCTAGATCTCACTGAGTTGGAAGCGGACGCGAGTTGATCAGTGCCTCGACTTGTGCAAGGACAGTTAAAGGCTCTTCGTAAGAGAGGATCTGTTGACCTATAACTTTGAAGAGATGCGTTTTAATTACTTTGACCATGCTTGCCCAACATCCACCGAAATGTGGTGATGGTGGTGGAATAAACTTCCAGTCAATATGATCTATGGAGAGTTCTTCCTGATGACGAGTACGATAACCCGCGACGTGATTGAAACAAGTAGCGGGAACAAGTTCAATCAATTTACTAACGCGGTTGGCGACAAAAGTCTGCCAGCGATGAGGAGAAGAATGAATCCAAGCGAGCACTACTTTGGAGTCGGAAAATGCGTATATTTATTAATAGAGTAGTGGGGCAAAACTGTGTCTTGAACCTTGTGGAGCAACTGAGACAGCAGAAGGGCCGCGCACAACTCCAGTCTCGCAACCGAAATGGTTTTAACAGGCGAGACCTTAGACTTGGCACAAACTAACTGCACCGAGTAGTTAGAACCAATGCGGACTTGCAGATATACGACTCCGCCGTAAGCACGCTCGCTGGCGTCAGCGAAACCTATTAAGTTGATGGTACATCCATCTACCAACCCAAGATGACGCGGAATAGTAATTTGATTGAGCGCGGTAAGCTCAATACAAACTGGCCCCAAGCGGCGACAATATGGTCAGGGGGTGTTTCATCCCACTCACACTTTGATAGCCAAAGCTCTTTGATCAAGAGCTTGGCGTACAAAATTGTGGGAGCCACAAAACCCATTATGTCCCATAGTCGAGCCACTGTGGACAGCATAGTGCGTTTGGTGCACTTATCATCTGGTGGTGAGACGTCAAACCGAAAACTATCACAGGATTTGTCCCAGCGTAAACCGAGAACCTTATGCGGTACAGACTTCTCAAACTCAATGTCTGGAGAAGCTTTATGAGAATCTGGTATGCGTGCGAGAACCTCCTTAGAGTTGCTTGTCCATTTGACAAGATCAAACTGGCCTCGCTTGAAAAGCTGAATAAGCTCATCACAAAGCGAAATTGCTAGCGGAGCGGGTATGACATTACAGGCAATGTCATCTATATACAAAGCGGATGTGTAGTATAGTATAGTGTAGCGTAGCTTAGCATAGCATAGCGTAGCATAACGTAGCATAGCGTAGTATAGCGTAGCATAGCGTAGCATAGCGTAGCATAGCGTAGCATAGCGTAGCATAGCGTAGCATAGCGTAGCATAGCGTAGCATAGAGTAGCATAGCGTAGCATAGCGTAGCATAGCGTAGCATAGCGTAGCATAGCGTAGCATAGCGTAGCATAGCGTAGCATAGCGTAGCATAGCGTAGCATAGCGTAGCATAGCGTAGCATAGCGTAGCATAGCGTAGCATAGCGTAGCATAGCGTAGCATAGCGTAGCATAGCGTAGCATAGCGTAGCATAGCGTAGCATAGCGTAGCATAGCATGGCGCAGCATAGCATAGCATAGCTAATTAGTGCTTTATCTTACACACAGTTTTAGCACCCACCTTGATCTCTTGAAGAGCAGAACAACAACAAGACGTAATACAATGAGAAGTATGTAACGTAGGTACGGTACCCATAATCACATACCCAAGTACCGTCTCAATAGCGGGCGGTATATCGCTCACTACGTACTATTTTAGTTAGTAGCAAGTGCGGAAATATTGAAGCTCCGATCAAAAGATCAATGCCTGCCGGATTCGCAAACTCCGCGTCGGCTAGCGGCAATGACTCGAGATGTGTGAGTGATGCTACGTCTACATTAGCGTTCGGCAATGCGTCCGTGATATGCTCCACGATAAGCGAAGAAATGTTAAAATTAATATTCCTATCAAAACGCGAATGTATTTTAATATCTACGGAACCCCTGCAATGCTTTTCTGATCCGCCTATCCCTTTGACGGTTGAGTTGATGTTGATGCGATTAGTTATAGATAGGAAGGTAGATGGCGATACCAAGTAGGGATTGCCATTAATGAAATAATTAACTTTATTGCTGGTAATTTGATGTTACAGCCTTGCCTATGATTTGTTTTTTATGTAATATGCCCGCAAGTACACTCTCACATTTTATTTCAATTTAACAGTTCTTTACGATCTGGTAGATATTTCGGGAAATCTCTTCTTAGTCAGAGACCGTAAGGGTGCAGCATACGGTCCTCGAGGAACGTACATGCCAATTTTTAGTATCTTGTGCCCAGAAGATTCGGCTGTGCATTGCTGTTAGTCAGGGAATTGTGAATGAATTTTATATATAAAGATGATACTACCTAGCAGTGCAATATGGCAGTCTATAATACTAACCAGTACCATTTTCTATGTATAATATGTATGTATTTACAAAAGTATATTATGTATGTTTATCCATTATCTAGTACCCATAGTACAAGCTCTGCTTAGTTTGGGACTAGATGGTGATGGGTGTATGTGGTAGAATATTATTATTATGTTCAGAATTTTTCTTTGATCTCGACTAAAAGTCGGTTGATTATTTAAACCAGGTACGGGCTTAAGCCAAGTATTCTGGTTCGGTCGTGTATTTGTGTTTAGTGATTTTGTGTGTTTGGTATAGAATAATTTGTTTCTGTCTCGTTTGAAGCTTGCGGTATGTTTTGCGTATATGCGGGTATAGCAGTGTTAGTGTTATTGGGGACATTCTGAAGTGTGAGTGAGGTCGGGTTTAAGAAGCGGCGAACTATAGAGCAGGTGTCTAATACAACGGATTTTTGCAATTGTGTGTATGTTTTATTATTATTATTATTTTAGTAAATGAATTTATTCGTTGGATTGTGAGAGATTTTTTGATACATAATCAATAATGTTACGTACGATTTGAAATCGAACATTTAAAATATGGGTGTTTTGAATATGTGTATTTACAGTTTGACGTTTGTCTTTGTACAAGAATATATTTAGCAGAATACCGTTTATGTATTGTTCAACTCTCAATATATTAGCAATATCATTTCAATGTCTCTTAATTTAGGAGAATACCATTATGACGTAAATATGACACTGACATCATATCGAAACTGCATTTTGAACAAATATAATTAGCAGAATTGGGCCCCTGATTGACATCAAAACGACGAAATATTCTGTAGCATCTAACTGTCACAGCCAAAGACAAAAGCAGAGCTGCACATTTTAAATCGATTTTATGTGAAATCGATACAACATGAAAACGATGCTGTGACGTTTTTATTTGATTCAAAAGTTGTTTTGCTTCAAAAATTATTAGCTTATTGACATAATGTTAATTAAAGATTAAATAACTGCATATTAATAATAATATTTTAATAATCGATACGGATCAATAGCACTCACGTCTATTCCAGTCACACTATTGTCTATGGCAACAATCAATTAATAAAGTATGTATCTAGTTCGTAATCAATTGGAATGCTTTTTATCATCATAAAATACTCCAGCTTTAACGAGACAAAGTGAAAATATTAAAAATCGTAGACAAAAAAAACAATTTGTTTTGTACATATGATGTTTAAGGTCGCCACAACAAACCCAGACCGAATTCTGCCATTGTCCTTTGCACTCAAGCTTCTAAACATGAGTTGTCTGAAGCAATTAGTATCATCAATTCTGTTTTAGATCGTATAGCTTTATGGAGCCTCAGATTTGGTCTTCAAATCAACCCCCTACGAAAACGCAAATTATTGTTGTCGGTAGTCCCAGGTCAATTGCGCGTGTTGACCGGACTTGTTTGCCCCAAGTTAACTTTATTGGTATTACATACCTATAAGCGATTGCGTAAAAAAATTTGAAGATTACATTGATTTAACTTTAGCCTGGGGCTCCCAAATTAGGGAAGTCAGTAGAAATTGTTTTCTGCGGCTGGGACGTTGCGAAGACTGTGAAACTTTCTGCTGACTGCCCCTAAGATTGCGCTTGCAAATTCTCTTCTTTTACCTATCCTTGACTATGATGATGTCAGCTATCTAGATCTCACGGAGGAGCAACTTGACAAGCTTGAGCGCCTTCAAAATTTATGTATAAGATTCTTATTTGGACTGCGCAAATATGATCACGTTTCCAATTTCCGCAATTTGCTCAAGTGGCTCCCAATTCGCCTTCGACGGAATACTTACATACTTTTTTTACTTTATAACATTCTCTTTAATCCTTCTACTCCCCATTACTTAAAAGAACGCTTCGAGTTTCTTTCTGACACGCATTCTCTAGGTCTCTGAGGTCGTCGGCGAATCTGAGACTGGCTATACCAATGCATTCCAGTAGATTTTACGATAAATCCTTTATCTACTGTCCAAGCTGCTCGCTTGTGGAATGCATTGCCAATGTCAATTAAACAAGCTTAAACCGTAACATCGTTTAAAAAGTTACTCAAAGAATACTACTTCTCTCTTAAATCTTACTACTCTTGTAATTCTTATTTTTCTATTTACCTTTAATACATTTATTACTAATTTATGTATCAATAATATTAATATTTATGTATTTTATAATTATTTATGTATGTATATAGTTATGTATGTGTGTATTATAGTCATTTATCTATGTAAGTAGTTATTATGTTTATGTATGTATTTTTATTATAAATCTATATCGGTAAAGATCGCCAAACTAAGATTTTTTTTAATCCGTGTTGTTCTTATCCATACAAAGGTTGCCTGTAAGAGATTGCTTAATAGTGATAAGGCCGCCAATCCCGTTATTTTCTTTTTGTTAAAATTCATTATTGTAGTTTCTTTGGCATTTCATTTCCAAAGGAAATATAGCATTAGCCCATTTTAATATTTAATGTGATCCTGGTGTTAAAAATACGGGAAGCCCATTTATAAATAAACCATTTCTCTCTGAGGTGACTCTGAAAGCAAACATTGGCTACAAATAAAGGCTTACTTTGATGATTTTAACAGTGATGGAGGCGAAAATATAACACATTTGCTTCAAAGGCTTTCTCTATAAATATTTCCACCTGAGACGGTTTTAAGGGTTCCGTACCTAAAAGGTAAAAAACGGGACCCTATTACTAAGCCTCCGCTGTCTGTCTGTCACCAGGCTGTATCTCATAAACCGTGATAGCTAGAAAGCTGAAATTTACACAAATTATGTATTTTGGTTGTCGCTATAACAACAAATACTAAAAATAAAAAATAAGAATATTATGGGGTGGTCCCATACAATAAACGTGTTTTTTTTTCGTATTTTTGCTCAAAATTACTAACGGTAACAGGAAGACGCTTAAAATTTTCACAGACTATGTAGTTGTTTATTACCTTTCAAAATTAAATAAAAAAAAGTAAATAATAAAGGGGGGCTCCCATACAACAAACGTAATTTTTAAGCAATTTGTTACTCGATCTTAATAAACAGGTAGAAACTTAAAAACATTTAAGTATACATACAACAAACGTGATTTTATTTCATATATGATGCTACGGAACCCTTCGTGCGCGAGTCTGACTCGCACTTGCCCAATTTTTTATTTCCCTTACCAAAAACAAACAACGATTTAGTTTGACATAAAGACGTTTATAAGGCTTTACAGACTTTGAAAAGAATCAGTAAAGCCATTGACATTTAAAACCCAATTTTAGCTTATGAGATAAAACTACTATTCTAATACATTACACACTGCGAAAAGCGCAATGATGAGGACTATCTAGAAATTAAATCGAAAATTATTTTAAGACTAAATTGTACATTGAAACTGCTTGTAAAATCGGAGATAACATCTAGATAAAACTATGCTTCGGCCGAACTGCTCTAAATCTACACACACTACTGAATATGATATTTTGAGAGACATTTAGGATATATCATTGAATTAACTTGTCGATTAATTTCTGAAAAGAGATCCTGTTGAGTGTCTATCAGTTGTTCTCAGCAGTAACTACGTCCTGAACTTGGTAGGACATAAACAATACACAAAATAAAATAAAGAATTATTTTATTTTACTTTACTACAGAGACTGGCCCAATTTGGCAGAAGATAGGGATGCTTGGAGGAGTGTAAGGGAGACCTTTGCCCAGCAGTGGGACAACATAGGTTAAATAAAAATAAAAAAATATTTTATTTTGTCTAACTGTGAGTAACAGCTGCTATGTACGTGAATAATTGATAAACTTTTTATTTTATCAAGCCTTATCTTTATGAGCGACGTTTACGTGCGTTTTATACGTTTTTCACTATTTACAAAATTCATATTATAATAGTATTTTATTTAAGATAAACTGACGAAGACGCTGCAGAGCTTTGACTGATAGGAGAGTGATGAACTGCAGCCAGCAGACTCTCTATAGGAACATGTAGAGGAGGTACACAGAAAAAGAACTTTCTAAAATATGTTCGTAGAAACAAGAAACTCTACACACAAAGGTTATCAACTGGGCAGACTTCACATCTCTTCTTATAGACAAGTTTCGCAAGTTAAGGCTTTCTTATAATTTTTCTTTTTACCAAACACTTTTAAATTCGATTTTTTGCTAGGCTATTGCTCCCCTTACTTTCTCAAGGAATTAAAGGTTCATCTTAAAATATTTATTAAAATAGAGAAAAGTTCTTTCAACTTCCAAAAATCCAGGATCTCTGCAAATAAAGATTTCATTGCATTTCATCTTCCTATTTTTTAAAGACACAGACCGTCAGCTAAGACATCCAACATCTCGTCTTGAATGACTTAACTCATTCCACTGTTAGATAAATTCGTCAATTGTCTTGCATACATAGATCACAATCAGTCGTACCTCGCATAGGAAGTGTGTAGTTAGGCATCGTCGTAATTTCGTTACCACTACGTACCTGTTCCTTGTTCACAAATTGCCATCATCCTTTGGAAATGGTCGTTCCAAGTGTGTCAATGTTTTTGATAGTTGTTCATGGCGTTAATTGGATGTGTAAATAATCGTATTTAACATGGTTGTGTAAGTATTGTAAATTTTAAAATATTTTTATTTCGATGGATCTTTTCTTTTCACCAAAAAGTATGTTCTCCTTGTAGTGACAGTATAAGAATACAAAATGTCCTTACTCGATTTCATTCCGTGGCTAGGCGACTAGAGGAAATACACAAAGCATGTAGTAACTTTCGTCCAAGGCGGCCCAAGGCCAAGTAAGGTCAGCGTGGCATAGTGGATCTCATACCCCTATTGACATACAATGCTATTAGGTATATCGCAAATAAGGGGAGCTCTATATTTGGTATGCCCAGCAGTGGACTGCGAAAGGCTGCATAATGAAAATGAGTTTTAGGTTTGAAGTTCCAGGATTTTAACGTGACCACGATACATTATCCATTTCTAATTTTGTCTCAAGTTGGAAAACACGTCAGTAAATCAGTTCAGAAAACTTTATAGGACTTAATTATGTTAACTATATCACGCAAGATCTATAAATTATATATATTTTAGGACCCGTTCGATTGGTTCAATGCAACGTTGACCCAACCGCAAACAGTTTCGTTCCACAAGGCATAAATAACATCACTTACCATAACATTGCACAATACTCGTCACTGTATCGTAATAGCACATACGCGCGACTATTTGCAATCCTATTAGTAGCCGATATTTTGGTCCGGTTTTAACTTCTAATACTCTAACCATAATACAAATACCAGTTATTCTGTGATGTTTGCTCTGTCCGGGTATAAAGTAATCGGGTTAAATTTAGCTACAACTGACCTTAGGGTCTCCGTATATTAGCTAATCAGAAGGAATTCAGCTAATTAGATCTTATTTGGCGGTGATCGGGAAGGAAACCTGTGGCGAATTCTGTGGTATGATTGGTGTGTGGTCTGATTCTGCCAAAGATTTTCCAAACTAAATGTGTTTTATTAACGACTAGAGGATGCCCGCGGTTAAACCCGCGTTATTTAAGGCTACCGCTCCGCTCCCGCCGCTCATAGCGTGATGTTAAAAGCCTTCCTCGATAAATGGGCTAGCTAACAGTGAAAGAATTGTTCAAATCGGACCAGTGGTTCCTGAGATTAGCGCGTTCAACTCTTCAGCTTTATATATTAGTATAAGATTTTTTAGTGGAAGAATTGAATGATTTTGGAGACATAAAAATCTTTTGGGCCCAGTCCTCTACACGGAGAACTTGTAGTATACAACAGCATGAGCATTAGACATACAAGGCCTTTTTTAACCTACTTAAAATAGGAATAAGTTTCAGGTTATATTAGTAAAAGTATTAGATCGTTAAGCCATTTCGTATAGATAAATTGTATTTAAATTGTCCTATCGCCGCAAAATTTGGTACGTGTGGACCGCCGAGATATATCTCTTACATGTGGACTCTTTATGGGACTGCGGTCACTCTGTTGTTTACACTAGGATCATCATCCTCCTAGCGTTATCCCAGTTTAACCCGGGTTCCGCTTACTAGTCTAACCGGATTTAGCTGAATATTAGCTTTTCCACAGAGCGACTGCCTGTATGACCTCCGCAACCCGAAGGGATAGCGATATTCCATGGTTTAGACTAGTGTCAGTTTATTTAGAAGGTACTGACGCCCTATAACGACTGTCAAAGATTTTCATGACAACCGGGACCGACGGCTTAACGTGCTTCTCGAGGCACGGGGCAAGCGATAATTCACAATTCAAAACGCACATATCTCCGAAAAGTCATTGATGCGCGCCGTGGATTAGAACCCGATACCCTCTGCATGGCAGTGTGTTGGTATTTCCACTAGGCTATCGCTGCCTGTTTACACTAGAATATAGATTGAATATTACCCCATTAAATTTCATTCACAACTGACGTACGCTACAATGACTAAATCTTTATTAAAGGCAATTTTCTCACATTAATAAATGAAAGTGAAATCATCTTAATATATAAAATCTTTGCGTTACTGACTGTCTGACAGACACGCTACAGCCGAAACTATTGGGCGCAGGAAGCTGAAATTTGGCATGTATGTGCCTTGGGGACCGTAGGGGTACACTAAGAAGGGATTTCTCGAAATTCCCACGAGATCGGCCGAAACGGGTAAATTTTAAAATAATGCAGGCGTACCTGCAGGCGTCCTCTAGTATTTTATATGACTCGCAAATGCCCTAATTATACCTTTGAAATTTTAAGAGGTAAATTATATGGAGAAGTTAGATTTATAACCTACTCTTAGTAATTTGCAGTTAAATCCATCAATCTTAACGCGTCATTGCAAAATTAATGTTTAGCATTGTAATGATTGTGGAATATAAACATTAATTTTATGATCAATGCTCGCAGAGACCAGCTATCAACACAATTTAAATATCAAATGAGCCTAAATTTCGATTAAACTTGACATGACTAATAGTTTTGACATTTCTGTCAAATTATTGATTGACAATCATTCAAGATTTGATTTTGTTGTAAATGTAAAGCTTAATGATTCGACTCAATTTAAGACATACCCTCCATATAAAGCCATTCGAACAAGGCCTTGCTATGATTATTCGTTCGAAGACCTCGATGATCTATATAATTATAGTTTCGAGCTATCATAAACATCCTGTAGAAGCGTATCTACAGTAATCTTTAAGAAAACTCAATCTCACTCAGGAACAAGTGTAAGCTTATGCATCTCAACTAACCAGCTAGGCAAAGGTACGCGATTCCTTTCAAAACCACAGACGCAAACCTTAGTTGATCATTATCTACAAGTATTTTCATTTCTCATAGATTACATTGCGTTAATAGTATAAATAAATATATATATTCATAATCAGTATCATACAACTTTTCGCAGTGTACTGCTGGATAAAGGCCTTGTGAATAGGGAATGCAATCTCGATCCCGAGATCTCGCGAGATCGAGATCTCGCGAGAACTCGGCCTTTTTTAGCGAGATTAATCTCGGTTGAAAAATGGGCGAGATCGCGCGAGATTTACGAGATTGCACTCGAGCATAAAAACGTCTTATTAGAAGCGCGAACTGACTCGGACGGAGTTGCAATCTGTCGGTATCGGCATTAATAAAAAAATTAAATGAATTTATACGAGTCCGGGGGGTTAAAAGGCAAACTTTTGCAGTTCGTGGATGTCTGCCTAAGAACTGCGAGAATCTCAATTAGCGTTGAATCCGAAAGGGCCTTCTCAGCGGCTGGTTATCTGGCTAACAGAAAAGGAAGCCGTTTAGCACACGATTCTTTGGACATTTTGTGCTTCTGAAGGAGCTACTTTGAAAATAATTCGTAATATTATTTTTTTTTTGTTTTACGAGGTGGAAAATCCCTTCGGATCTCCGACTCTTGGGGGAAATAAGAGCCGGAGTATGTGGTGTTTCCACTAAAAACCACCTCGACTGCCGCCATGTACCCGTGTGTCGGAGGGTGGGCATCACCTGAGCACTCGTCGCCACCCTCCGACGGGTATTGGCCCGCCAGATGGTCAGGCGGGCCCCGAACAAAACCCCCTTGGCGACGGATTAAGGTGTTGGACTCCGCCGCCAAAACGCCCAGCGGCCGCAGAGGATAGGGAGGACGGCAACGCAACACCGCATCTCCTCTTCCTCTGCGGCCCCACCGCGACGCATCGAATGGTGCGCCCCCATTTGGTCGCGGGAGATAGGGCGCGCGGCAACGCAACACCGACACGCCTCTCCTCCCGCGACCCCACCCGACTGCGAGGGACAGACATCCTGCGCAGGCCCCTCCAAGCCCATGCGGAGCGTCCCCTCCTGGATCCCTCTTAGCTTCACCGCGGGTGACCAATCCACGGTTACTGAGTCCCCCCACCACGACAAGGTGGAGATCCCACGGGGGGGATGGCTAGTGATTTGAACTGAACCAATCTTTCCTTTGATTGGTATATTTTGTTAATTAGGATCTGTAATTTCTAAAAGTCTGTCTAATTGGTATATTTTGTTAATTAATCTGTAATATCTAAAAGGTCTACTGAGTAGATATATCTAGTTTTATTTACCTAATTGATAATAATACCTCAGTTTAGTAACATAGATTTTTTTTACCTCTCGTTGTTTTGTTTGTTATAAAAGAAATGTTTTATTACTAAAAGATTTTTGTTTGAAATTAGAAGCGAAGACTGGTTGTTTCTTTCCTTTCTTATTTGACAGATCCGTCCGTAAAAGTTTACTAAGTAAACTTTTACGGACGGATCTACTTTTTTAATAAAGTTTTATGAAGTAAACTTTACTTCATAAAACTTTATTAAAAAAGTATAGACAGATAAGTACCTACATCAAACAATGTTTGAAGCATAAAAGTCTATTGAAAAATTCGTGATAAATAATGTTTCCTATAATACTTAAAATGGTTATTATTTTTGTCCTAATTAATCAAAAAAACATCCATATTGCCAATCTCGCGAGATTTCGAAATTGGCGAGATCTCGCGAGATTGGCTTCATAATCTCGCGAGATCTCGCTTGAGCCCAAATCTCGCGAGATTTGCATTCCCTACTTGTGAATCAATAGGAGACAGACAGACGAGTTAGTATAGAGTTAAGAGCGTATACGCCTCGAGCGGCGGCTCGAGTTTAGGTTTTTATAGTACCGCGGTCGCCCGCGCACCGCGCATGCGAGACCCGGCGCACTGTGACGGTATCGGGTGGAATAATAATCTTGATCCTTCTTGCCATACATGAACAGTATTCGTCTAGGTATGTAATACTTCGATTATGATAATAATATGATAGTATTCAAATTCATTATTTTCAATGCACATGCATTTAAAGGTATCAAATAAATCTAGATATTATTTTATTTAGTAGGACGATGTTTCTCAGGATAACAACGACTATTTATAATAATTTGGCGCAGTTTTATAATATGATAGAAATAATTTATAATTGTCATCTACATAATTGTCACATTTCAAATATACATTTATGATTAATGTATATAATACTAGCTGTTTCCCGCGGTTTGAGGGAACTTCTTCGCATACCCGGTTAATTTATAGCCTAAGTTACTCCTACTGTCCGTGTGGTGACGGATTAAGAATACGGATTATCACCACCCCATATCATCCCATGGGTGTCGTAAGAGCCGACTGAGGGAGCATATTATGCAGAGAACAGCACTGTTAGAGAAGGAAAACTTGATACAAACCCTATACCAACCCGTGTTTTTCAATTATTTATTTATTTGATTGATTGACTTGGTTTTGACTCCCCTAAAAGAGTTTCCAAGATAAACATAACGTCCGGTACCAACTGGCTGAACATGCTCTTCGAGTTACGGGACAAGTGAGAATTAAAAACTTAATATGCATTTAACTAACAAAAGACAGTCATTTACGCTGAGGATTCGAACCCAAGACCCTAAGTTTTGCTAGGTTGGTCTCCCTACTAGTAAATCACTGCTGATTGCAGAGCTTAAGAATAAATACAGGAAAAAATGTTCTGGCGAGTGAGTCATCCAGAAGCACTTTTTTGAACAAAAGTGGCTATTACTCGAAATTTGCACCAATTGTCTAAGATTATTATACCTTTTTGGATAGCAGGTAATACCAGAAAGTTATTCCAACACTTTACATAACATGCCACATATTATTTTTTTCAAATAATTGCATTTTTGTGGCGTAATTTTATTTTATTCGAACATTTTTGCGTGTTTATTGGCTCTATTTTCAAATTCCACGTTGAGCTTGTAGGTTTATTTTAATTTAAAAGATGAACCATTTAATTGTCCATTAAATAAGACCCAATTTGCCACCAAGAATAGTAAATATTTTTTTACAAGATGTTTATAACAAAAATTTGGAATTTTCTCAAAAAATCTTAAAAACCGTTTTATTCCAAAATGGTGCATTTTGGACCCCCATAATATGTAGGGGGTAAAAATACTCCATTTTGGCCCTATAATCACCTCCCAAAGGGAATACGAGCAATTACAAATCACCCTGTATACATAGATAACATTTGATTTTTTTTGTGTCCTGTAGCTCACATTAATGCGACTAATGCCATAGTAAATTAGATCCATATATGAGTATACTCTGCTATATTTTTGTTTGTTTCCGCCATGTGTGTGGTTTCCATACTAAGGTGCCAAACTGCCAATTTATCTTTCAATTGATAAAATTTCTAATAAAACAATGGTTGTTGGTAAAATCAGTCCAAAATCAACTGACTAAATATCTTGTTATTAAACTCCTGTTTACGGACTTTTTATGCTGTTTATGTTTAGTTTTGTAGTGATTCCTTTTAAACTGACAGATCTTGAATTGATAATTCATTACTAACTAACCCGTGTCCATGCGTGACTACGGTTCATATAAAACAGCCGAAACGTTGCTTTACTTCATCAATTTATCATCACAAAACTAAATTAAATAAATATAGTCACCATTGTATCATCAGTGTCGTTATTACTAATAGAACTAAGCGAAGTGGTAGGTGGAGGTGTGCCAAAAGGTTGATCGATCAGAAGTACATGTTCCCACTGATGCATGCATCTTCTATAAAATATAATACAATTTTGAAAGAATCGCAAAGTAGAACGTATATGAAGGGAAAAACAAATTTATTAAGTATAAAATTACTTGATTTTGCAGAATTGCATCTGTGTTATCTAGTGCCTTTGTGTAAGCTGCATTAGAGAGTACCTTTCTGTAATTCAATAATTTGATGCATATAACACTGTTACAAAATTTCTAAAAGATTGATTCTAACAAAAATATAAACATATTTTACTACTTTTTAGCCTCTCTTGCCCTTTTTAAATTATTTTCCGGTTTTTTTTCTTTTCATTTAACGTTCCCTTAGGGATGTGCCCAGGGTTTTGTCCTTTACCCATATTTCCTGTAATCTGAAAATAATACATAACTACGTCTTAGGTACCTACCTATATACATGTGCGTGTAAAGTCTAATTGTAAAGAACCATAATCGATACAAATATTATTTAATGACGGGAATCAAATCATAGTTATATGTATGACTTAGCAGTCTGGTAATACTAATCGTTAGACTAAACCAACAGGTCAGTCAAGTTACATAATAATAACATGAAGTATTTATATGAGTAAAAAAAATCTTACGGATCAAGAAGGTTCGGACGTGCTATAAACGTAGTAAAATATTATATTTACGTAATATGGCGTGCGCGGCGACGAGCGATACGTCCACCCCTTGAGAGCGCTTGGCGCGGAGTGGCTGAGACGGCGTTGCGTTTCAAGATTTACAGGTCACTTTAAAAAAATCATATAAATTCCAAATCAAATGTTTAGATTCCAATTTTTTTATATGATGTAATATGCAACCGAAACTTTAGATATGTGTTTGTATTTATATGATTATCACAGTGGTTTATTAGAACTAATAGCAGGATTGAGCGCCAAAATTGAGCTATAACTCTGTTTTGAACGACGGTTTTCTTTAAAAAATTGAATGAAAGTACACAATTTTGTTAATACATATTCAGCAACGTCTTATGATTATTTAGATTGCATTTACAGGATTCAAAAACAACTTGCCTTTTTTGCACAATCCAGCAATGAATCAACCTTGATCTACAGATTTTACGAAAACGTGCAATTTAAATTCGTCAGTTTTTAAATATTTACTATGAAAGGTCATATATTTTTCTAATACACTTTCTAAGTTATAGAATGAACTTTCAGATTATCAAGTTGTTATTATTCAGTGTTATTCATCTTCACCGTAATCTTACAATGAAAATCCATGAAATCGCCGCGGCCGGAATAAACGCTCTTAAATGTCCAGTTTTCCATCACTCCGCAAAGATACTCTTTAATTTGCGTCGCGTTTTTCACCTCTTATGACACACACGGAATGAAAATAATAAATATTAGATTGAAGTCGTAATTTATAACTCAACTCTGACATCATAAATCAAATCTCGATATAATAATATAATCGTTTCCGTTTCTCATACGTTTTAATCTACATTTAATTTTAATGTGCCCTTGGATTGTACGCACACATAAGTTATGGGATTTATCTGACACTTATAGAAATCTTGAATAAACGTTATTAATATATTTTATTTCAATGGTATAATTCAATGTGTTGATAAATGCTTTTATTACGTTTTGAATATGATTTATTCAATCCGTAGTTCATTCGGTAGGTATATTTCAAGTTATCATTTCCTTAATTACAAGTTTTTATATCTTGCTTTGGTGATAAGTGTGAAGACCAAATCTTACCACATGCGTCAGAACCACTATTTAGCGTCCTGCGAATCTGATCTTTTGACGGCTGGTTTCGTTGCACTGACAATTAAACACTTTTATGACATACTCAGAGAGGTTGGACGTTTAGGTTATATTTCTTTGGACATACTAGCTCTATGTGATATTTTGATGTATTAGCTGTACTACCACCGAGTTGCATCGAAATCTGTTTAGTAGTTTTCCGTGAAAGAGTGATAAGACACAGCTTGTTAATTATAAAACTGCAAAATACACGCATAATAAAAAGATTTTCAATATTTATTTTGTGTGAACTAACTAGCAAATAGCTAGCTGTTCATTTTGTTATAATCAGCTTTCACCTTATTATATAAGGGACCGGATTTACCATTTCTGGATAAGCCTTATCTTCAAGTTCAATTGCAATTTAGAACTAAATTTATATGAGTTATCTAACAAATTAATTTATCTGGAACTTATCTGACTGCTGTGAAAATGGCCATAAATCTTTAAATGTAAAAAGCTGTCGGTAGCGGATGCGGGGTGCGGGGAATTAGAGAATTTTGCAGTGTAGAACAATGTGGTTGTTCAATAAAAACAATCGTACCACTCAATACTGAGAAAGATACTAATTGTCATAATGACGACATAATTAAACAATTCGCTTGCACAATGGCACGACCACCATTGTTTTAAGTTTAAGCCATCGCACATTCATGAGAGAAACGGGGTAAATGGGCCACTGATTGAGGGTGAGTTTGGCATTATTTATCAGTCTTATTCGAGAAACTATTATATACCTACTTACCCTTACGAATATTATTGAATACTAGGTTCAAAGTACTCATAGCTATAACCGTTATTCCAAGAACCCAAGATCTGGCTTTCTAGTCTAATCAGAGTTGACTGAATATTGAGACATTGTCTGTATGCCCTCCGAAACCTAAACGGATATTATATTCCATGGTTTAGAACTTTAGACTACATACAACAACGGAACGCCATTTGCATCTATCCTTACAAACCTCACGCGCTTCTTCTACATTCATTACTCTCTTCATACATCCTGGCCGGTTCTGGGTGCTTCAGACTTTGCCATTTTTAAGATGTCCCCAATCTGATCGACGAATGTCCGGCGAGGTCTGCCGCGTCCGACTTGCCCACACACGTTAGCCTCATATATTTGATGCGTCACTCTTTCTTCACTCATTCGCTCCACGTGCCAAAACCAGCGTTCATTTCTCAATTCTTGTCACGACATCTTCTTTCAGGCCACATCGCTCTCGTATTACTGCATTCGGAATTCTATCAATCAGTCATACCCCACACATACTACGCAGTGAACGCATCTCAACTGCGTTAATTCTGCTTTCATGCTTTTTCTGCCACACCTGTAGACTAATGTCAGCTTATTCGTAGGTACTGATTCCCTATAACGACTGTCAAAGATCTTCATGACAGTCGGGACCGACGGCTTAACGTGCTCTCTTAGGCACAGGCCAAGCGATAATAAACAATTCAATGCGAACATAGCTCCGAAAAGTCCGCCGTATATTCGATTTGCCCCTCTGCATAGCAGTCTGTTGGCCTCTCCACTAGGCTGCTATCGTAAGAGATTATAAAGGTATACGTAACAATTAATAACAAACAAATATTCGACCTTTGCGCTATCATTAGATTATTTATTGTGTGTTTGATTAGATACTTAATAGAGATCCCGCAAAATCGTGATATGAACACCTTGTTCAAAGCATAGTCAATTTTTAAGTTAATTTAATTTTAATGCATATTCTATTAAATATATTGAGTTTTTACAGTCCTTCTCCATATAAACTTCAGCTCTGGGTCTCAAAGTTACACAGGTCTTGTATCGAGTTGAATATACATACTCAGAGTAATTTTCGTACCTCCGCCTCTGTGGTCCAGTGGTTAGCGTATGCGACTGCTGATCGGAGGTCCCGGGTTCGATTCCCGGGTCGGGCAAAAGTGTTACTGGGTTTTTCCGAATACTCAGTAGCAGCCCGAAGTCTGGTGATGTGCCCGGTAGCAGCAATAGGCTCGCCCCCTATTACGTGGTACCTAAAAATTCATGGCGAAATGTGGGTGTAATATTAACACCTCTGCCTACCCCTTCGGGGATACAGCCGTGAGACTATAATAAATACAAAAAGAAAAATTGTTAAAAAGGAGTAAGTACATACTTACTTTTTGGTTCAGGTATTAATTAATGAAGGAACGAGTAGGAACCCTAAACGAACGATTGTTACTAAAAGTATAAAGGCCGATTCACACATATCAGTGAAGTCACAGTTCCGTCACAGTACCGGCACCGTGATAATTATTCTTTCATACATTTTCTATGAGAGTACTGAGAGTACTGTGTCGTCACTGACACTGACAGGTGTGGATATGTTCATAGAAAATGTATGAAAGAATAATTATCACGGTGCCGGTACTGTGACGGAACTGTGACTTCACTGATATGTGTGAATCGGCCTTAAAACGGTAAAAAATAAATTTATACATTCGAATGTCGATTACTTCGTCATCGTCTTATAGCCATCATAAGTTACAATTCATAATAATGATAATATCTTAGAATGAATCAAAACCGGATGTTCAAACGATTGTATGACACATTGATGATATCTTTGATATTAATTTGTCACTGATTGTGTTGATAATGACTTCCTTGCTACCCTATTTGATTATTCAAGTCTTTAGGCTCGTATTTTGCTCGTATTTTTTGAGATTATTCCCACCCACAATCCCACTACTGTAACCTGTATAGGTTCAAGTAGCAGTAAACGGAAAACAAGGAGATACGACACTCATAAAGTGCCGCCGATAGTTAAACTGATTTTATTAGATGTAATTGAAGGAGTTGGACAGCCTAGTGGCGATACCAACAGACTGCCATGCAGAGGGTATCGGGTTCGAACCCACGGCGTGCACCACTGACTTTTCGGAGTTATGTGCGTATTGAATTGAAAATTATCGCTTGCCTCGTGCCTCGGAGAGCACGTTAAGCCGTCGGTCCCGGTTGTCATGAAGATCTTTGACAGTCGTTATAGGACGTCAGTACCTTCTAAATAAAACTGACACTAGTCTAAACCATGGAATATCGCTATCCCTTCGGGTTGCGGAGGTCTGACAGGCAGTCGCTCTGTGGAAAAGCTGATATTCAGCCAAATCCGGTTAGACTAGTAAGCGGACCCCAGGGTGAAACTGGGATAACGCTAGGAGGAAGAAGAATTGAAGGAGTTGGAAAACAATTCATAAGCTTTCCTTCTTGCGATGTACGGTCAACAAAGGATCGACCTAGTTCTGGTTTTAGCAAATCTTTCAGTGTAATCAAAAGAACGAAAAGAAAATAAACCTTGTTTTTAATGACATACATGCACATGCATTATAAGCGTAGGGTGATAGAGCACTTATTTGCTGACTGTACAAGTATAGTTCTATGTATGCTGCCCGCAATTTCATATTTCCAGCGCCAAAATCAACGACAATCTTTCAACCGCTTCATTTTATAAATATAGGTATTTATTGATTTTGGAGCTTTACAGGAGCCGTAGACTGCAACTAAATACGACTATCTGTTGTATATTTTACGATATTATACAACTTGGACGAATGGTAACTTATTAAGAAATATCTCCAAGAAAAAATCTCAATGAATCATATGGTTTCTTAATGTTTTATGTGTGTTGTTATGGCTAAGGCTTGGTGCACATTAACAAACATTACACGGCCACAGTAGTGAGTTTATTGCTGTACGTGAACAGTGATATGTAGGTATACACATGCCATGTTTACTTGGCAAGCAGTGTGGAGCCACGGAACACGCGGTCATTGAAATATTTTAGTAAAAAGACAACACCTGTGCTAGCGATAAGCAGGGCCGAACCGTCCCTATGTGCAATGTGCGCGGCGCACACAGGCGCTAGGGTGACAGGGGCGCCGCGCGCCGAGATATATGTGTTAACTACATAAAAAAAAAGGTCATCCGCCCTACACAGGCTACACAGGCGCTTCATAGATTTCGCACACAGGCGCTGGATTGGGTCGGCACGGCCCTGGCGATAAGCGTGCTTTTTCTCAAGTGATGTTAAAGGTGAGCTAACTATTTGAGTGTAAAAGCACTGATGCTAAATTATGTTGCAGGACAGTAAAGATGTGCGATGGAGATGGCAACGATACATGACAGCTCGAGATATGCGATGTAGCAATAGAAGTAGGAATTTTACATCTCCTTTGTAAAAGAAACTGATCATAAAAAAGGTTCTTGGCAAACATTTTAGACCGTATGTTACTAATCTTATTTACCGGATTCGACCCTATATTAGTGAGGAAATGCGTATTCTTTTGTGTGAAAGCTTGATCTTGTCCAAGCTGAATTATGCAGACACAGTGTATGGCGCATGTCTACTAAGCAGAACAGAAAGGCTCATACAGCGGGTGCAAAATGCCTGTGCCCGATTCTGTTTTAACGTCCCACCTCACACACATATTACACCCTTTCTTAATAAAAACAGAATGTTGAGAATGTCATCACGTAGGAAACTCCACCTAGCCTCACTTCTTTTCGGTGTAGTATCTACAGGCAGGCCCACTTATCTTTATAAAAAGCTAACATGGTCCAGAGACCTCAACAAACACAAAACAAGAGGGTCTACTTACCTACTGGTTACACCTAGACACCAAACAGCTGCTTTTCGTGGTAGTTTTAAAATGACTGCAACTCATTGTTGGAATGACCTGCCACCACCCATTAGAGCCCTGAAATCGAGTTATAGTTTCAGTAAACAATACAAACAATATTTACTTGATCAACAACTACAGCTTTAAACTTACCAAAACTAAACAATATAATCTGTGTTAGGAGCAATGTATTGACATTCCACCGGCCAGCGATGCGTACTTTATCTTCAAAGGTATTTGTTCGTGAGTGTTTAGATTTCCTGTATCCATGGCTTTTTAAATAATAAAATACCTAATTGTATTATGCACTTCCTAAAAATTATCATGTTCGAATACACAACAAACGCCCAAATCGTATCACAAACTAGCCGATTCATAATGTAATGGATCACAATAATGTTTTCCGCGTAAGGAATTGTCTCCGATTTCTGTTCCCTTATTTCCATCCACAGTTTCCAACTTTCCACAATGGTGAACTGACATTGGCTTGGCGTCTATTTAAAAATTTAAACTCCGCGCGTACCAAGGACAACAGATTATAAATAGTCGTACAGACGTATGCGCATACACATTTGTCATAGACAGTTGGCCATGGTGGAGGCTTGTTGATTGTTGAGTATGTAATATTTATTTTGATTATACCACCTGTACAGTTTTTAATAATGTATGTTAATTATATAATAATATTTATTATATTTATTTATAGGTATTATGGTCCCAACAGAATATCAGCGCCATCTTGTGTTACAAGATGGCATTATGCTGAGTTGGGAACCGATTCTATTTATGTTAGGTTAGTGTTTATGTTAATTTATGTATTCATCCTGCCTGTTACATTGTGTACCTACATATTGGAATAAATGAGTTTTTCTTTTTCTTTTTTTCTTTCTTTTCTTTAATCCTTACCTAATTTTAATGAACTCTTTTCCATTCATAATTAGAATATTTATTACAACACAAACTCCATTAACCATGTTTAAATACAACAAAGTCACACGACAGATGTCTGGATACAGCTTATGCAGCTAGCGTGTTTTAATGTAAAAACTAATTGCAATTAATACGCCTTCACACAACCACAGCCTACGCCATAAACATTACGCATAAATTTTACTCAAAAAAAAACAGTTAATACCCCTTCTATTAATAGTTTCTATAGAAAGGAGTGACTGAAGATGTTAATTTAACTACCGGTTAAGTATAAGCCACACCAGTTGATTGATTGAAATCTAGATTGCTGTGTACAAGCAATCATGATTCCCATAATTATCTCGTGGACATCGCCATACGAATATTCATAGCGCATTACGCATAATTGTTTTTAAAGTGTGGGATATAATATGCGAGTTATTTAATAAGGCGGTTTATAATTATTATTTTAATTTGTTAGGTTCTTTTCTTTTTATTTAAGATATCTTCGTTAGGAATAAGATAGTTATCTGGTGGTCGTTTATGATTTTTTACCGATTGTACACTGGCGACGCCTAGGTTCAAAACAACAAGTTCTGGGTGACATTGTTCAACAAGTCTATACACATGGTGTTTTCCAAAATGGTGATCGAAGCCTTCGGCGCAGTATTTAGTGGTAAGACGTAGACGCAGGTGTCGGCATGACTACAATTATTATCACAAATAACAAATTCATAAGCTACACAGTACATGATTACTCCGATGGTAAATACCAATTACTAAAATAGTACCTAGTAGTTTTTTTAACGCCCCCGGACGAGGCAATTATTTTATTCATATAATTTATGGTTGTTGCTTTTTTTATAAATACCACAGAGGAGTAAGATAAACATACGGCTGCTTTATTCGTAATGTTATTTTGGATTGCTTTTATTTGTGTCTGCTAACTTTATGTTGATAAATTAAAGCTACCGAAAAGATCATTAGGAAAGACTACCATAGAAAGAGTACAACACAAAAAAAAATAGAATTAATTAATGTGCCGTCGTTGCGCGTCGTTTTGTTAGACGGTTCAACATTTCTATCTTTCATGGCATGCTTGTTCTTCTGAAATGTCATGTCATAATCACCATAACTTTATAATGAAGATAGGGCAACAACAGCTCTCTATAGAGAGAGCTGGAAATAGGGTAGGGAGGCAAAAGGGCAAACCTGTTAGGCTTCAAATAATAATGATAATGGTGGTTAGCGCCTCCACATGCCTGACTATCGCGTAATGTTCTGCAAATGATAATTATAGAAATCGTAGATCATGTCTCAAAAGGGATTACACGACAGAAAGAAACATAGGTTCCAATTTTCTTTCATCATTATGTCATGCTGTTGAACGGGTTAAAAAAAGAAATAAAAAACCCTAGAGGCAACTGTCGTTGTTTCAATGGCCACACTCGGTGTAGTGTTCCGCTACGTATGTTTTGACTGTTCGTGCATTTCACACGAGTGCACGCCGAACAATAACCGCCTTCGCATTTGTAGGTCAGGGTTTATCACTAGATTTAGTTTTTATTCACTTCCCTAATATCGCGTGTTTAGGTTATAAAGGTCAGCCATGATTGTAATGCATATTTTGAAGTTTGTTTTGTTTGTTTTTCGTGTGAGTGTGTGGCCAACTCTGGTGTCGGAGTTTTCAGACCGCCCTAAGGCCTCCGACATGGCCTAACGACCCTTATCCTTAGACAAGAGCCGGGACCGACAGCTTTACGTGCCCTCCGAAGCACGGTAACGCTCAGATGAAAATGCCACAAACGGTCACCCATCCAAGTGGCAACCTGTGCAAGCGTTGCTTAACTTTGCCGATCTGTTACGAACGGCAAGCCAAGTCTTGCTATGAGCGCTACTATGCTATGCTACTATATTTGAAGTTCGAACGTACCTGACGGATGCCACCTGTCATGTGCAAGCTCTGTTTAAACTTCGAATTATGATCTTACGAGTCTTCTTGGGGACTAGTCCAAGTATTAGTACCTATCGATCGGATTGTAGTCATTCGTCGATGGGAACATTATTCCACACGTTTTCTAAAGGCCTTACGGCGGTTAGTTACCATCGCATGTCTGCTAGATGCTTTTGGAAAAAGTATGGAAAAAGTTCTCATTGAAGAACGACTCAAATGCGACCCATTGCTTCCATTGGTGTGCAAAGATGGACGTGACTCTTATTGGCCCGATCCACCGTATTCCCTGAGACTTTACAAGAGCCATCATAATGATAAGATTTTTGATGCAAATTGGTCGCCTACCTAATACAGTCAGTTTAAACTCTGCGTGCATTGTGGATCAATTTTCGAACTAAGAATTGGATAAATATTCAAAGTGCAGTAAGTTCCACCGAAATCACCTTGGCATTCATACAAGCACCTGCCTACCTAGTCTACCGACCTAACTACGTTGATCTTTCCTGGATGACTTACGTCATTTAAGTACCCACCTACAAAACGGCATTTTGGTCCCTACCTATTTATTATAGGTTTGTTTACACAACATTTTATGGATAGTGCTCTATTATGACAGAATCGGTGTTATTTTACAGCAGAGGTTGTCATCAAGAAGCTAGGGAAAATCCTGCAATGCTTTATCTAAATTACCCATCTTCCGTACAATTTCCAAGGCCAGTTATAGTTTACTTGAAATGTAAAAACATTACTTGCACGTGTACAGTGGAAATCGTTTAAGAAGGATTAAAATTATTACCCAATGTAGTCTAAAATATTGCATAATGGCTTTTTAATTAATGAAGCAAAACACTACATACGATTCTCGTAGTTTTTCTAATCTTGCCCGGCAAAGCGGAACGTTATTACGTTATGAGACTAGAGTCGCACTCTATCGGATGACAAAGCAACTAGGCTTTAAACTGAGCGTGAAGTAAATTGAATGACTAAGTGCGTACGTAGTTCAGCACTTTAGCGATAGATGGCGCTGTGTTAATTTTAGTTTTGTAAGATGTAGTTACGTGTATTTTCTTGTCAAATTACGCTAACAAAAAAAAATATTCTTTTTCAGGTAAGATCATGGACTACAATATTCCTGTGAAGACACGAGTCTGATTTTATGTAAGTTGTAACGAATATAATGTTAAACATAATCAAGGTTGGATTAGAAATCGCTTTAGAAATGATGCTGCTAATTGGATTTTTGGATTAAACCGGTTATCCACACCTATTTTACAAATGTGTATCTTATGTTATGATTTCACTAAAACGATACCACTTATAAATATAAAGGATCACTGGTATTTTAAGCCGCAGGTATATGATATAATATATCAAATGAGGACTTTTTTGTTATTATCGGATTTTTGCAGTATCTGTTAGATCACCCGAGTATAAAATGTTGTCTTTCGATCACGTAGACTCTTCGACTGCGGTGCACTGAAGGTGACAAATCAAGTACATAATCCAGAAGATACATTACCTATAGGTATGTATAAAAATATCTGCATAAAGATCTCAGGGCTTGAAGATAGGCAAGATTGATTGGAAAACAGACTCAGGGACCGAATATCTAAGATCTTGATTAGGACAACCTTAGAAAGATGATGATGACGATTGCAATGCTTTGAATTGGTAGTGTAACCATAACTAACATCCAACCAGAGGGTCTAGTACGAGTTTGCACACGATTGACACGGTGACGACAGCCTAGTCGTCGGGAACAATTTTCATACATTTTCTAACTGCGCCCCCTAGCGGTCTCTATCGATCGCTACTCTCCGTTAGAGGCGCTTTTAGGGACCCTCAGAGTCGGAGCATAATGACCGTATGAAGTCTCGCGACTAGTACCTAACGACTCTTGTCCTGAGCATCCTAAAACAAGAACCAGGTACGACGGCTTTACCCATGGTGACCTCCATAGCACTAGCATAGCACTCCTCAAGAAGCGGTCACCCATCCAAATGGTGGGCCCTGCAAGAATTGCTTTACTTTGATCTCCTAGTATGAACGGCTCCTAAAACACGCTACGAGCGGTTTAATGATGATGACGTAGTTATATAGTAATGATATAAGTTTAAATCATATGTTTCCTAATACACGGAAACGTATGTTCCCATCGTCCATCGTCATCGACCTTTGGGCTGTTTAGAATGCCATTGACATTGGTGCGGCCCACTCTTATGGCCGTAATAATATTTGTGGGTACCTTATTTATAATCACAACCATTCTAATTAAGGCGCTGCGCGCTGCCTCGAAAATGTATGCCCTTTTTGATTACAGATTTTGAAGCAGTGAGACACACCAGTAAAGTGATAATTTTATATATTATTTATCAGATCTCTATCTAGGGACTGCTCGGACAGATACACGATTGGAAGATTTTCGCTCGATAGAATTTTAATTTGAAAAACATGCTTTCTCTAAATATTTTTTAGGATATTTTAAAAAATACTTAACTTTTCGCCTTGAAATTGCTATTCACTTGAAGAAGAGCTAGTTTATTAGGGATTAGTCTAACGATTTTTTCTATAACTATTATTACTTGAGTTATGAACGAAATAAGATTTCAGACAGTTTCGTGATGGCATGCCATGTCAAAAACCGTGCGACATTCAACTTTATAGCTAACACTTAGCGATGACCTCTGCACGATTTTTTTACCTTCGAGGTAGCGCCTTAACAAAAGGAATTGAATTAATTTAGATAGGTAAGATAAAAGAAGATAAAATATCGATCAGAAGTTTGTGTTCGAATTATTAATCAAGAAATATCTATGACTCTTAAACTTTACACATAACTACTCGACCTGCTTACAAAGCATGCTCAAAAGCTGGAGTTTTCTGGATGTCTGCAATTTCTTGGTTTTCATCTCTACAGCATGGCAAACAAATGCTTACATTTATATGTTACCTTAAAACCATGACCTTATCGCAGAAAAATTGTATCATGTATCCAAAAAGTCTATTTCATTTCACCAAGACTAGCTCGCGATTTCGCAACAGCTTCTATACTTCAGAAACACGTTGTCATAGTAAAAACAGAATAGTAAGCTAGCTAAGGCCGCTCGGCGAGTTAATTGCCTACTCTTGCGATGACGCACGGGTTGTCACGTGTTTACACCGCGGCGCCGGCTTTGTCGGCGCGCGCGCTTTTTCGCCGTTTTTTTAAGTGATTGCGCTGAATACTACAGAATTTAAGGCGAGGTTGCAGTACAGTGCGTGGCTCGACCTCACCCCCCGCAAAAACAAAAACACGGCGGTGGCGTCAGCGAGTGAGCGGGGGGAGGGGAGGGGGGGGTTTCGTGTGTGCGTGTGCCACAGCGCAGCGTAAAAAAACCGTAGATGAGTTATGCGAACTTCAAAAGTGGCACATTAAAAACTGACAAATTCATGACAAACTTTTTTTTTCTAAATGTCTCATTTGGCTTTAGTCGCGTACGCGCTGCGGTCGGAAGCGCTCGCTCTTTTACTCGCGTGTGTGTACGTTACATTTGAAAATGCCGTCGTGTGTAATGCTAATGAGATTTTGCTAAAGTAGTTAAACTATAGTAGGAAAATGATTAAAAGTTATGGAATCACTTCTCATTCATGAGTATTACAATATTACAACGTTTTATTTTCAATTTATAATAAATTCAGTATCACAAATAATAGAGTGAATAAAAAATTGGCATTAAGCGAGTGTAAAAGAGAAGCAGTATTGTGCGTGTTCAAAGACTAAAAAACAAAGTATCCAGATGGGACATTCGTAATAATAAGATACTGATGTGTGTTTTTGTCAAGTAATAAATGTGATTTGAGGCTGAATCAACACAATATATTATTATTATAGAAATACAAAATCATACGTAAGTTACAAACATTGACGGATGATCAAAGTCCATTCACTTGTTCTTGTTTTTCTCCTTTTAGTATTAAACAACTAAGTAGATTGTACTGCACAGTTTTCGCTGCCGACCCACCGTACCCCTGGCAGTACCCCTGGGGGTATGGTGGGTCTTTCAAAGCTTAACCGTACTCCCAGATAATATTGTTGTGTAATTAGTTTATTAATTTCAGTTCGTTAATTTCAAGTTCTACTATTTTGTGGGATCATTCCCAGTATAGTAGTAGTATTGAACAATTCTATGATAGAACTGTCCTAATTCTATTAGCACAACTTGATGAGGAGAACAGAACTAATGGGATAAGTAATAGGAAATGTCCCAGTCTAGTTCTATGTATGTTTTTACAAGGGTATTCAATAGAACTACTGGGACTACCGTAGTGTCACGACATCGCGCTCATATATCCGAATAAATATGTTTTGTAGACGTTCATTTGTTTAATGTGTACAACAAATGAACGTCTACAAAACAAATGAACGCGTACAAAACAAATGAACGTCTACAAAACAAATGACTTACAGAAAGTGATCAGCTATCGATAGTGATTGCAGAAAACAGGTGCATGCGATTTTCAACCTAATTGACATTAGTCAGAATTTATAATTTTATTACCCTAATATTGCCAGAAAGCGAGAAAAACAAAAAAAAAAGTTTGTCATGAATTGTCAATAAGGTCGAAAATCGCATGCACCTGTTTTTTGCAATCACTATCGATAGCTGATCACTTTCTGGTAGTCATTTGTTTTGTAGACGTTCATTTGTTTTTTAGACGTTCATTTGTTTTGTAGACGTTCAATTGTTTTGTAGACGTTCATTCGTTTAACACATTTTTATAAATACATATTTATTCGGATTTGTGAGCGCGATGTTGTGACACTAAATAAAATTCCTATAACTGTTTCCCATTAGTTCTATTCTTCTCATCAAGTTGTGCTAATAGAACTAGTGGGAAAAAAAGTATCACTAGTTCTATCATAGAACTGTTCAATAGAACTAGTGGGAATGATTCGACAGCGCAAGGATGATGATAATGACCGGTCTTCAACAGTACCACAGATTATACCTATAATATACAAAGCATTATAACCATTAGCAGTAATACCTAAACGATTTATTCTCTAATTTATCTCCTTGTTGCACTATATCATCGTACTAGCGCTTGTCTTCGCTTGTCTAAAAATACAAAAACGTAAGTAGTAAGTCATTATCATACGAGAGATAACACTGTTCAGTTTAATGTCCACGTAGCACGTTGGTATAACACTACGAGCATTTCAGCCAGGAGTACGGTTAAGCTTTAAAGACCCACCATACCCCCAGGGGTATTGCCAAGGCCACGGTGGGTCCGCAGCGCACAATTTTTGACGTGACAACGTCTTATAAATTGGTTTGCCGGGTGACACTTCAAGAAACTGCGTTACGCTCCGCTCACGTTATGCGCTCACAATGAGAGCGAGTGAGAGGCACGCGTCCCGCCTAAGAGCGAGAGAGACAGACATAAAAAGTGAAAGGCACGTGTCTTTCATCCTTCTTCCTACTATACGAATGAATATTCACATTAAAATTATTTTACCACTCAAAGTCGTTGTCACGTAAAACTTTCGCCCGTATACCGACTTTACAGGCAACCAATTTTTTATATTAACGTACTGTTTTAGGTTTTCATTGAATGAAATGTACTTTTTTAATAAATGTTATAAATAAATCACATCGACTTTTTATTTCCCTACCTTAAATGAATTAATCAAATTTACTTTGAGGCGAATTGAATTTACTCAAGACAGACAAAGTGATCATGTCGCATCTGAGTCAAATTATTGTTTGTGAAACGATCAGCATGATGTCACAATGCGCTTCGTTCCAGAGAGTATATGTTTATCTCTATTTCGCGCTTGCGATTAGATGTGCTATCTCACTTACACTTCTTATCTAATTCTTAGTGTGTCGTTTTGACATATTTAAATTAGTGTGCGTACGCTTTTCGCGATGCGTGCCACTCGTAAGCTCCGTCATGTTACCTTGTCAGTAACCTGTCTACGGTTTCTTACTAGTAAGTCTATGGTTTGAACGATTGAGTTTGGAATACGAATTACTTTGTACTTTTGCGAAAACGTACATGCGGGGGTGGAGGGGGATTTTGCGGAGCAACGACGTACGTCCGCCCTCAATCACGCCTAGACAGGCACTGATGAACGGCCGGCGAGCGATGTAATGCCAACATTTTGACTATTTTTTTTCTTGGAGAAAAATGATAACGAAATTACGAAATCTGTTTTTACCATTTATTTTAAAATAAAGAGCTGTTTCTATTGATAATACTTTCATATAAATTCATTATGGAATCTCTAAGCAGTACACGTTTAAAATTGTGATTTAGAGCCATGTTTGAAATTTTTTTTTATCGAACCAATCATTCCAAATCGTGTTTCTATCTTTACGATTTACTAGAAGATATGTTCAACTTTTATACTTTAATTTTTATTCATTAAAAATATCATAGTAGATGGTACTTTCAGACGTTCAAAAATCTTAAAAAGTACTGCAACCTCGCCTTAAGCTTGCATATATTTTTTTTCAAATACCTACTGACTAGCTAAGCGTTATATAACTATCTAAATGCCCGTTATAGCGAGAAAAATGTAACAAGTTTAATTTACTGTCGTTTAACACATTGTATAATATTAATAACGTTTATTACAAAACTGAATGTACATAAACAATTCGAGCGGGCGAGCAGTGTAGTACCTACATAAATGCGCGTGATCAGACGCGCGGCGCATCCCTTCGCCGAGCTTGCCGCGCTCGTGAGATTGTGTGCGTGAAAAGTGCGTGCGTACACGGCGCCCCGGCGACTCACGCATACATTTAAACCAGCGCGGCGGCGGCGGCCGATTTGTATGAAGCTATCCTACTATTCTGTTTTTACTATGACGTTGTTTTTGTTTCTGAAACAGTGTTTTTAAACAATTTGTCTATAGTGAATATTTTAGTTATATCTGTCGAAAGTTTTCTCAGATAGATCGAATATTCAAACCGGCGGTAAGTATAAAAATGTATGATACTGAAATACGCCTGCCGTCGACTCGGACTGCAGTTTACCACACCCCGCCTTTCCCCGGGCACGCTTCCCTAGCAAGGGGCCGTCCCGCGATAGGTACAGCGGAGCAATACAACCACAGTTGCCGTTGTACCTGCAAGGAGTCGGGCTACGGAGCCACCATGTAGTTTTTAGTCGGTAACCCAGCCCACGGGGTGGGCGTCCGACATACCCCCTTCGACCGCTCCCCGGTCGGATGGGCATGAGGTAACTAATTTGCCACACGATAAAAAAAAAGGCACGATCACCTAGCCTGGTCAGACGACCCTCCCTATAGTTCAAAGTTTCTTAACCTTTTTATTATCACGGACTACTTTGTTCGACAGCCTTCCATTTCAGTGCATTACTTACTTACTTATCGTGTCGATGGCAACATTTTAAATATATTTGGCCCAATACTCGGCTACTCGGATGGCATTTGGCCTTGCCTCATACAAGTCGTCAAGCGTACACGACTCCGGGCCTGCAGGGCACGTAAGTAAATGGCCCATCGTCTGTGGAGACTCGCCACAGCCGAGAGCATTATTCTACTTCGATTTGTCACATTTGTTTCCTAAATTAAATGCGATTCTCTTGTGAATATGAGCACATTAAATATTGAGCAAATAAATAAGCAAGAACGATTAATTCACGTTTATTCGTAGCCATTAGAATGAATGAGGTCGAGATAAACTCGGCCAAGTTTCGCCAAAGTCGTTTCAAAGTTAGGATATTGCTTTCTGTCACGTGACTGGCACAGCAAGTTTTAACTGTGCAGAGCATTGATTAATATTAGAGGGTTCTTTGGCACTGTAACTAATTCGATACCTGTGCGGTACATAGATTACCTATGATGTGATTTAAATATCTTTGAATCAAGCTTGAAAGTAAAATTATGCAGTAGTGTAATGTGTAGATTAGTAGGTATAAGTATGTTCGAGCTTCGCCAAAACGTTATATCATTTGCTCTGTTAAATAAAAGCCTTAGGTGATAATTATAATTCTGTCGAAATGCGCCTCTAGATTCAAATAACGTTTCAGAATATGCATTAAGTAATTAAACACATTGTAAAAGATAAATATTTATAAACAACATCTGTAAATTACAATTACTCAGAAATTAAACAATACGTAATAAATTATTAAATAATATGTGTATCAAACATCTAAACCTATTTCTGCTAAAACCTATTACTTTCTATGTTGTTGCGTCTTCGTTTTCTCCTGTGGCTGGGTTTGTCTCGTTTTCTCCTGTGGCTGGGTTTGTCTTTCAATTTCTTTCATCTCTGTCTCAATTTCTGTAATGTAGCAATCGATGGTGTCGCGATCTAGCATGCGAACGGGCTGCTCCCTTTTAATAACTGCGACCTCAAATTAAAAAGTATATTATATATTTTTAAAGAGCGGCAAACAATTTATCATATGAAATAGCTGCTTTAAAACAAAATAAATAAAATATTCTTATTAAGTCAATACTGTGTCATTTCATAGCACTAAAAGTGTTCAATTGCAAAATTAAAGGGATCCTTTAGTTATGCGATAATAGAACGAACGACGAATCGAGAGCTGTCCTATTTAATTCCCTTAAATACAAAGAAAGAAAGCGAAAATGCAATGGGTTTGTATATGTTTTAATTGGAATGTCTACAACGAGGAGATAGAAAATCTAAGAGAATAATCCAATGAATGATTTTTTTTGGTGACAGGTGACAACAAAGTCGTCTTAGGTATCTATCTTTCAAATCTCGCAGTGAACCGATTAAACACTTCGTAGTATGTTTATTATATCTTATAGCATAACATGTAGTATGTATTCTACAAGTACATATCGGTTTGCAGAAATGAGTATCGTTTTATTCTGAATAAATCAACGGGTCATTAAATATTATTATTTAATCATTTTCTGGTTTAAACGTTAAATAATTGTTAGTTTTGTAATCTGATAATACTCACATCTAAGTTCCTCTGTCCAGTGTGTATTGCTTCCATCAGAGCCCTGAGCGCTAACTTGATCACCCCGTTCTCGCACTTAACTACAGTGTCGCTGTAGTTCTTCTCGAGAAACTCTCGCACTGTCTTGTCTTGTCTACCCGTGGCTGCCGCCTAATATGGTCTCATAAAATAAGTCTCATCATATCAGCCGAAAAACGTCCACTGCTGGACATAGGCCTCCCCCAAGCCTCTCCAAATGGACCGATCCTGAGCCACCCACATCCATCCGCTGCTCGCGAGCCCAACAACATCATCAGTCCACCTTGCAAGAGGCCTACCTCTGCTACGACGTCTACGTGTTTTAAATATGTCTACGTGTATTAAAATGACGAAGCTAAGAAAACAAACTTATTTTTCCTTTTTAAACAAATATATATCGTTATAGAGCCATAAGGTTTTATGGACCGAATATAGTGCTATTTTCTATGCATTTTATTGTATAGCAGTATATTGCAAATCAACAATTATAAAGGTCAACCTTAATTGACTTGTAATCTTGATTAAGAAATTAGCATATTCTGGACGACATTGTTTAAGATTAAGACAGAAACATGCTGCATACTAAAAAGTCCAATACTTTGAACCTTTTGATATAGTCTTTTTTTTAATTTATTCTTGCATAACTTGTCAACGATGCCTTCGCTGATCAAGATATCTGGTAAAATAGCACTACCTATGATAAAGTTTTATTCATTTAGCAGGCATTCCAACTTACCTTCCATTCATAAAACACTCCAGAGGGTTCCGTCTGGAACAGGTGTGGGCTGCCATTATAGTCGAATCCTCCAATCAAACAGGATATGCCGAAGGGTCTTCTACCGTTACTCTGTGTGTAACTCTGCTTCATCCCTGCTATGTATCGTGTTATATACTCCAGGGATACTGGGTCTTCTACCATCAGCCGGTGTGACTGGCATTCTATTTGCGCTCTACAAAAAGTAATCGAATTTATAGGATTTTGCACCCAGGCAATTCAATTTCCGATAATGTGGCACGGGTCAACATTTTAAACCAGTTACCTATACGCAAATATGTAAGCAAAATATACGAATGAATTTGTTACTACAAATTGAACAATAGCCTTATATTACAGCCATGGAAATTCGAGCACAATAGTTAAAGAACCAGATACTATACTGATGGTTTTATGTGTCTTGTTACCTACGTATTATATTCATTTCGCTGTATAACAACCGTATTTTTTTACCTTGCAATCAAAACTCTTGCATCTGCCCTCAGTCCGGCAAACGCTAATACGACATGATCATCTATGACCACAATCTTCTTCTCTGTTCTCAGATCCTCTAGTTTCTCCACAGATCTCTTCTCTACTGCTAGAACTATGACATCAGGGCCCTTGATGCCCACTACTGGCGATCCTTTCCTAACAGCTTCCTGGGCATACTGTACTTGGAGAATCTGACCGTCAGGCGAAAATACTGTGATTGCTCTATCATATCGAGACATATTGCAATAAAATGAATTCAGAATAAAATAATTATAAAAAAAGTGTAAAACAGCACATTAGTAACTGACGTTTTTGACAGATTTATCACCAGAACTTTTTGCAGCCGAATTTATGGTTTCGAATGTTTTTTAATGTGTTTATGTTTTTCTCAGGCAGAGACTGTTAATAACATGGCCTTTTTGTGTTATTTAAAATGTTCGTTAATTGGATTACGGGACGCTGTTGCATTTATTAATCGTACGAATATATAAGATGATAAATAAAAATAATCTCGTTGATCGGGTTTCGTATCGTAACATATCTTGTTTGTATATATGTTTCGTATCTTCGTATCAAGATGGTGTCTTAATATTAAAACCTGAACTTGTTTGATGAGTACCTACATGCTACGAATCTACTTTATTATATGCAGCGGTGACCATTGAAGAAACATAAAGAAACCTAATAAAAAACCGAGTTTTGAAACTCGTGAAGTGACCCCGGGAAGAAGACGAGATAAGCTGTCGCTTGCACCTAGATACACACTATTAATACACTTAAGTTTTACTTATGACAACTAATTAAGTATTATATTTTTTATAATAACCAAAGAAAGCTTGGTAAGGCTCCTATAAATGCAGGTAAACCGATCATGTAAAAACTAAGGAGCTGCGATTCTATAAGCTCAAATGCATCCCCATTTTATTGGATCTCACGTTGCTGCCTTAAATTGGATTCGTCCGAAAGGACATATGAATTATGTTTGTATTCATGCAGCTATTTCAGACTGTAAACATAGGTACCTTTTTATGTACCTATGTATGTATGTGGACAACCATGGAATGCACATATTACAAATTTTCTTCAACCTTGCAGCGATGTTTGCTAATAACTGGCTTACGCATTTCTCGTCTATTTCTGAATATTTATTTTGTTTTGTTTGTTTTGATATGTTTTATCTAAGCAATGAACTATTTTAGATATCTATCTAAAATAGTTCATTGCTTCCTGGAGCATATTAAATTATCTATGCTTGATAACTGTTACGATTTAAATTGCTGTAATATAAATGATAAGATCTAAGGAATCTCAACAATGTTATGTCCAAAAACAGCATGAATATTGTACCCGGTAGAAGGCAAAGAAATGAGTTCCTATTAGATTCAATAAATAAGTTATCAATACGAGAAGTTGCCAGGTTATTAATTAACATTACTAGACTTTAGTAGTTGTCATCTTCTATGATCCAAATCTGTACTAGACTGCACACATTAGTCTGGAATCCAACTCCAAAACAACAAATAGGTAACACATACCATACAGCACTTGCTATAAGTCTCACTTGAAAGCTTTGCCTTAATAAAATCAATCAGCGAAAGACATTACTGTCATCATATCTCGTCGGTACACTCGGAACGCAACCATAAACCACGACGCAAGGGACATATTGCAAGGAGTGCTAATTTATTAACTGGTGCGAGAAACGTTTGCAAGCATTCCTGGTTAAAAATCTTAGCGGTTTGGATTTGAATAGGTTATTCCCATTTCATCCTGAAATGGGAATAATCTATTCAAAACAAATAAATAATAAGAAAGAAAATGTCTATTTTGAAAACATTATCCGGGCTGCAAGGTAAAAGTCTTTAGACACAACTGTGATAACGCTTGTGCGATGATAACGCTAGTACGATGATCATGAATACTATTTACAATTATTTTATTGTAATGTTGCTTGTTGACATTTAAAAACTGCATGTAACTGGACATACCGGATAGCAAGGTGCAGGGTAGGGATAGATGATAGTCAGCTTAGTACCCTGCCTGCAGTATATTACTGTTCCGTGTGAAATAGATATTGACACCGTTAGCGGAAATAATTCAATGAAAAGGACATTTGGACACGGGAAGTGAATTCTGGATGGCTGTATTTTTTTTGTCGCGTAACGACTGATCCCATTTTACTCCACGCCCAAGATGGTGCTGGATAATCTGTTGCGTGAGTGCCGACTGTATGTGAAAGGAGTATTATGATCATCATTATATCACATCTACTGACTATAGGCCGCTTCAATGGCATGGCACTGAGCTCGACTACCTTAGCTCTATACTAATACAGCCATTAACATTATTTTGATAACCGATGATAACTTGAATAATGCAAAATCTGACCAAGGTTTTTAAAATGAGGAATAACTATTCTTTGATTGATCCGGCGATCGGTCTTAATGACGGAATAAACGATTTTGTGGATATACCTATCTCTTCTTTTAGATTTGTTGGATAAACGTCTCACTGTTCAAAGTTGTCATCATCTCCAAGGTTAATGACATGAAATAGATCGCGGACCAAATAAGTATGGCGCCCGCTCGTTTTCGCCGAATTACATTCAAACTGGTTTACACAAATTACATATAGCTGTGACATTTTAGTCAACTTTATTATCCACTTGATTTTATTATAGGACCACGGGATTCGTGGTTTTATTGGCGATTTATATGTAAAATGGCGTCAGTTGTTGCTAAGACATAAGTTGTCTTCGCCGAATTTAGTGACAAACAGTTTACACAAAACCCTTGTCGTGTTACAGATATTTTGTATATCAAATGAGTCAATAAATTATTTTTATTTTAAGTGTGTAGGTTTTCATAGTATACATTTTTAGGCGAAATTAGAATTCATGTTGCTTATCGATTTAGAGCAAACTAAATTAGAGTTTCTTTCGCTAATAGCTAGATGAAGGTAAAACAAGTTTTTGACGAAATTATACATTGGGTGGAAGCATATTGGCGATGCTAAGATTCCAGCTAGCGATTCTAGCGGCGAAATTTAGAAGTCGTGCATGTACGACTCTTTGACAAATCACTACTAATTTTGACACTTTTGACATCTCTCAATACAATTACCACCATGGATTCTCTGTCTACGACCACCATAATCTCGAAACAAAGTTGTACTGTAAGCTGTCAAAAGTGTCGTACCTCGGCAACTTCCAAATTTCGCCGCTGGAGGCGCGCGGATAATCTCTGCATCGCCAATAGAACTACTATAAAGAAGCAGATCTTTTCATGTTATACTGGCAAGTGTGCTTTAGTCGACTTGACGTTTAGCTGGCAGCATAACTCTTTGCCAATAGTGATACTAACCAGGCATTACTCGCACATTACTTTCGTATGACAGAACAGAAATTCAAAGCTATCTTTACATAACAAAATGCCAAACCTAAACACTGGTCAATTTTCAAACAATCGTCTCAATGTCTGCAACAGCCAGATAAATACACAAACAAGTGAAATTCTTATCGCGAAAGTATGCACTATCTTGTTGACGTAATCCATCTGACAACGTATCAATAAGTCCTAATCTGCCAGATAACACAGAAACAGTTCAACTTACTGTCGACAGGTTATCGTCTAAATGCTTTTATTTCATCCACGATTATGTCATGCAGATAAAACTTATAAATAATAGTGGTCGATTATTGAAGGTCGTTCTTGATATGAAGAGGTGTGTTGTCATAGGTCGTACAATGTCAATAGGTCGGTCATTAAAACACGGTTATAGGCAGTTTGTCCTATTAATTCTTATCTTTATTATATGCTTAGTAGGCTATCAATATTGTTTTGTGGGAAAACTTGTTTGGGCGTGCACCGTTTTCTAGACAAGGCAAAAAAGCTCCAGTCGTAACAGTATTACACAGCTTTTCATTTCCAGATGAAAGATCGTATAACATGACAGCCAAGTTACGAATTAGGCTATACAAACTTTCTGTGATGCCACAACGCGATAGCGTTTTCATGAGAGATAATGAATTTACCGATGTGAATGGGACAGGACAAAGGGGAAGACCTAGGCGGACTTTCTCTGACCAGATTGGAGATATCCTAAAAAAAGGATAGGTCAGACGTACCCTAAACAGAAGAGCATGCATGAAAAACTTGATGGAAGTGAATGAAGCAAGAGAGGTATGTCAGGATCGTTGCAAATGGCGTTCCGTAGTCTCTGCCTACCCCTCCGGGAAACAGGCGTGAGTCTATGTATGAATGAATGGTTTATCATTGTCATCGTCCTGGCTTTATCCCGGTTGCATCCAAGTCCTTTCGTCTTGGAGCCTGCCTGCTGCTGATCGAACCAGGTTTGACGTAATAATGACAACAATGAGCTCAAGTTTTCGATCAATGTGTGGTTTCGCTCTCTGAGCATAACATTATTTAAATTATCAAAGGTGGTAGTAGGTACCTATAGCTACGTCAAGAGAGGGGGAGCCTTTTGGCATCTATCGAACTTTCTGTTTCTTCTTCCTGTACTTAAAAATGTGTACCTATGGTTAACCGCCTCAGAACAAAAATACGTTAAAGTAACTCATGTTACCTACGAAAGCTGACTCAAGTTCTAATGAGATATAAGTAGATACCGGATGACATAATATTGTATAATTATACTGTCCTTCCTGTTGCCCTTATCAACACGTGAAGTTATTTGCTGACCGTGGGCGCGTTGGGGGCGATACTGCCTAATACGCCGGTTTGATGCCCGACTGATGTCATCGGCATATCGTATCGATTCAAATGAGCTCATTCATGTTGTTTCTGATCTTAAATAGAGCTTATTTTTGGACCGGTTGTAAATCTTTTTTGTTATTTGGTTTGCAGATTGACGTTTAATTGGTATGAAGAGCTCAAAAAGTTGTAAGGCCTTTAGTTTTATTTTTATGTTATTTTATATACCTGTGTATGTATTTAATACATGTTTTTGTATCTCTTATAGCATGTGGTTCTAAGAATAAAGTATAATTTATTGTACTGTTTGCATAACCCATAAAACACTATTTACGAATACTGAAAGCCCAATTGTAAGTTCTCGAGATTTCTTTCGGAATTTATTCTAGAGGATCCGATGCTGGACATGAGAATATATGTATAATAATATGAGAAAACTTAGGTCTTATTTCACCACGATCACCCAGTAGTAAGCTGGACATGCTCAAAATCACTACGGAACCCGGAGACAGGGGAGTGGCCACTTAATTTTGTGAACGAAGAACTACCAAATGCGCGCCTATCTTTAGAAGCTAAAAGTCCATAGCAACAAGAATACCTCAGGCCATGTCTTCCCACTTACCTAAGATCGATACGATCTTTTCTCTTTTCAACAGTTTAACATATCTGCGAAAGTATATCCCGCGCATAAATAGGCCTATACATAACCCACCCTCAGCCGTCCTTAATGATCAAAAACAGCCTCCACAAGAGCCCATCAGAAACGTGTCATCGCCATGTAAAAACACAACCGTTACTCATTGAGGTTCGAGTTTTTGCTCACTAATCTCGTGAGTTGTTCCTTTATAAGGTCGTCTGATCAACGGTGTGTGGTTGGTGACGAAAATATTATATATAGAGTACTTGTCAATCGGTTTTTGTTGGTGGTCGGCCCACTGTGTAATGTGTGTACGTCAACCCAGTAACCGAAATGATGGTAGGGTTGCCACTGGGCTTTTGGTGTTGTAGGTGGTTTCGGTACCCAAATAAGGTGTGGTTCCTTTATCAGTGCCTATCAGTAAAGCTTCATCCCGCTTTCGTATCATCTTAGATGGAGATAAATATCGGAACGGACGCTAACTTGTTGTACATACTGAAACAAACACAAAACTCGTAGATTTCGCAGAATATTTAGTAAATTACAAAATTCATTGAGTCTCGTAAGACCTTAGACAGTAAGGTCGGATCTGCTTCGATTATTGTCTATGGGTGACAGAATAGGCACTGACAAGACGGCCGCTTATACAACTCCGCCACTTTTGCATAAGATAACAGGCCTACTTGACTAACGAGGCCTCTCATTGGAAAGTCAACAAATAATGATACGGTCGTGAAATTAATCAAGTTTGGCCAACCCTAATTAGCGGTGTGTAGTTAGGCATCTAATTGAAATAACGGTCTTGTTTATAGACAGTGAAGGCTTTTTTTTTACTTTTATTAGTTGTCCTGACTTCTTGCGACCACTTTCCAATGTGGACTTCGTTAGACTGCTCGTCTACGGACTAATATTGGGATTCATTAGACTTCGAGGTGCTGCTGATGAGGTTCTTTACGCTCTGTAATACTGTGTTCATACATTTCTAATAATGTACTTTGGCTGAGATCGTGTAAAATAAACACCACGCCAATCAGTTCACCTCTTTTATTCAATCGGTTCGGTGTCAACCGTAACCTAAGCTACGTACGCGACTATGTGCACGAAATATCCGGTTCCTTTAGCGCTCTATAAGTTTTCCAAAGTCAGTTTGCCAAAGTTGCGCTTGGATTGCGTCTCTTCTCGCTAGCTTCGCTTGTCCGCTCGTCCGCTCCCAGTATGGCCGTCGCTTGAGCGTCAGCAAAGGTAGTAACTCATGGGCAGTAGGCAAAGCTACCTCCACAACCTTGCAAATACCCTCGGAAATGAAGCGCCATTTATTCTTAGAAACAACCAGTCTGAAGCGTGAATGTATGTGGCATGTATCATGTCCTACGTTAAGTTGTAATAAGTAATCTAGTTATAATTGAGCATGTTATTCTAAGTGTGTCGGTACAATATTCACCATTCAATAACACTTTATGCTTGTGCTAGTAGAATATTTAAACGGGTACGCTCGCAGCCAATCGTTCTTCAGATGTAGATTTTGCTTTGTAGGGTATGTATGGCTGCATACTATCGCTTGGCATGGCAATACTATGGTCGACTTTTGCGTACATGGTATGATATGAACCCTTGCTTTTGTTTTCGATCGATTATGAGAATATGATGGAGAATGACCGGTCTTTTGTTTGTGTATTGGTTAGAGACCTTAAGTGGTAAGCTGGAGCGTGTGTGCTCCATTCTCAGCCAGGACATCTTTTTGTGAAATGTACGCGATGATTTTTGTCACAGATTTGGTAATAGTTTCTACGTAGACCACGTCACAATAAACGGATTAATGAAGCACATTTAAATTGATGTACAATATCTCCTAAATGCGTTGTTTGAAGATATAAGACTCCATACAAATCAAATTTAGTAGGCATTGTTTCATTTAATATACCACCCACAACCTATCTATGATTCAAAGTGAAGACATCTAACCGTGTAAATGTAAAGCTATCTAGGCAACATAAGTTGCTCTCTTAAGAGAAAAAATGCCCCTTAGGCAAAAATAATACGTACCTTTCCAATGTCTAGACTAAAACAATTGGTCTTGAAAGATGTCGGTCTATGCTGACTAAAGGCTTTTAAAATAGCTATCATTTGAATAAGTTCTTTTGAATAGACAAAAGTAAAAGTAGGTCGATCCAGGGAAGGTGATCTATCAAAAGGTGCTGCATTAGGGCTGGCATGTATAACTTTGTTCTATTGCATAATATAATTTTTGTGTATCGGCAGAACTGAACTTACGAACTCATAATCGTCTGCGGCTAAAAACTATAAACGACGTATTATCCGTACATAAAAATACTAATTTTAGCTAGATTTGCACATATGATATTATCGCGTATTTTTTCACTAAACGGAATTTGGTACCTATGTATTCTCGTATAATATCAGCTCTTCACCCAATGATGAACTTAATTCTACGTGGGCGAAACCGCTGGTAAACCAAGTAATGTAACAAATTCTAAAATAAAATACCAAAAATATTTTCACCGCAGAACCTTGTTTCTTAGTATTAACCATCTGTTGCCTTACTTGTTTGTGCATATTTTTTAATCATTTCTTCGAGTCACCAAATATTTTTAGGCCATCAAGTCACATAGACAAATTGACCTAAATTCACAAGTTTATACTTACAATCTATATAAAATCCTTGCGTTACTTACTGACAGACAGACCCGCTACAGCCGCAACTATTGGGCGCAGGAAGCTGAAATTTCTCATGTATGTTCCTTGGGGACCGTAGGGGTGCACTAAGAAGGGATTTCCCGAAATTCCCACGGAATCGGCCAAAACAGGTAAATTTATAAAAATGCAGACGTAGCTGCTGGCGTCCTCTAGTTTTGTATAAGCGACTGAAATAAAATTTCATCTAAATGTTGAAAGATGATTTGTTGCATTCGCTTCAGTTTTTTATTTACACCTTAATAGATTTTTTAGCACCAACGTTGTGGATCCAGCAGAATCATGGTAATGTATGCAAACCCCTTTCTTGCCCTAAGATGCGGAGTATGAGCTCGTTGTGTAGACTTACACCTTGAAGGCAAAATAATTACTATGTTTTGAGAATTATGGCCAATATGGTGAACAACGTTGTAGATTGCGATCGACCACCGATCTGCAACATCTACTCGTCTTTAACACTCTATTAACAACAGAGGCTCCGGATGGGGAAATAATGTGTCGCCCGTCCCTAAGTAATATGGATCGACGATATCACCGCAATCGTGGGCCGAACCTGGGCTAGATTAGCACAAAATCGAGGCAAATGGCAAAAATAAAGAGAGGCCTTTGTTCAACAGTGGCGAAAGTCGGGCTGTGGATGATGAAGATGATGAACAACAGAGGAATGTGCCACCCCTGCATCTACATGTAAAGTTTAGTGATAATATCAACATCAGTAGGCATACCTTCGTTATCGCAGTGGTCAGCACTGCGATAACGAAGGTGTGCCTACTGTACAGCGCAGGTGCTCACTTGCCCTTTAGACCTTTTAATGAACTACGCTAAATGTATATGTTGATTTGATCTTGGACTGACTAAACTTGTATTACGGCACAGCTAGTTTTAAATAAGCCAACTGGTTTATTTAGTTGTGCCCAGCGGTTTAATCCACTGATCATTCTAGCTAGGTGTTATTTTATAAAGGATGTAAAAAGACCCTTAACGAAAACTGAAATCCCATGTTGTACCAATCACTACGAACATTTTTTACTTCGTCACCATACCTGGGAAATTACTGGTTGAGGAGATATTGAGGCTCAAAGTTAGTATAGATTTTTTCTAATTAGATAAAAAATCGATGCATTTACCCCGCCAATATGTATGCCCGTAGGTATTTCGGCAATTTGACCGCGCGCGCTTTTAATTGCGGTTTCAAAAATGTGAAAAGTCAAAAAAAAAAAATCGTTTCCTAGGTAATATTTTTGGTCAATATGACTTGGCAATCTTGGCATGATGTCCACAACGAGTAGACTTCGGCTTGGTGATGGGTCTTGTGACACCCTGTACATATTTTCCCCGGTTTTTTTAATGTCGTAGCGTGATTTTATGTAGCCTACGTTTCTTAATAATTTGTCTGTAACTGGCCTTAATAACTGGGTTATCAACTGCAAGAAATAATTGTCAAGAGTCATTTAGTTGGGAGTTTGTAAAAAAGAAAAGTTTAGGGAAGTCCCGACAAGAAATTCCATGGATTTTCATATTTCGTAAAGTTGTCTCTTTAGACTGTACAACTGATAATATATGTAAAAGACATATCTATGCATATAACAATCATATATATTTTATATATAGATGCTATATAATAAAACATATTATTTTTTTAATTAATTTATGAGTTAGGTTATGAATACAAGACTGATAAACAATTATGGATGTGTCCATGAATTTTATTAATATCTGCACTGATTCACCATAAATGTGATTACACACCTTATTAGTGATATCTTGGTGTGGAGACTTCTTGACATGTGTTCATGGAATTTAGATTGTACTTAGTTGTCAAGAGAAGAATGATATCGATTACGTTCTTAATATATATCGACTACTATTATAATAAAGTTTAAAAGTTTGCTTGTGTGGTTGTGTGCGCTAATCTCAGGAACTACTGGTTCAATTTTAATAATTATTATTTTATTGGACTGCCTTCGTGCTCCAGTGGATAGCGTATGCGACTGCTGATCGGAGGTCCCGGGTTCGATTCCCGGGTCGGGCAAAAGTGTTACTGGGTTTTTTGTTTTGTTACACCTCGGCCTACCTCTTCGGGGATACAAGCGTGAGTCTATAAAAAAATTACTGTCGGATATCCTATTTATCGTGGAAGAAGTTGTGCGTTCTCCTCACACGTACAGTTTTCATTTTTGTGTCCATTGGTTAAAATATTGTAAAGACCCATGCGATGCAGATATAATGAATCAGAATAAATAATTATAACCAATTCTTTTAACAACCTATCTGCTTAATCTTTTAATCTGACAAATCGATATAACAAAATAGGCACATTTTATTACCATTAATATTTATAAATATTTTGTCAGAACTAAGCGTTGGCTTAGATTTATTCGGTTTGAGTTACTCTGTTTTGTTTTATGTGTTAGGGTCAGCGCAGACAGAACGGAGCGCAGCGGAGAGGATTTTATAAACGCACTGGAAATTAAACTTTAAAATTATTGAACTAAAGTGCATAAATGCTTGAACCTGACAAAAAATGCTCGCGCATCCTCTAGGATACGCGGGAATGTGTTTATGGACTTTATTGTAATAATTTTAAAGTTTATTTTCAAGCGCGTTAATAAAATCCTCTCCGCTGCGCTCCGTTTTGTCTGTGCTGACCCTTAGTGGAGGATGTCCGCAGCTTGTGGGGTAAAAGAAGATGTAGTGACAAGCATCGAGAAAGGCATGTTAAGATTAAGAGTGGATGACGAAAGACTGACAAAGAAGATATATAAGGTAAGTGTGAATGGGACAGGACAAAGGGGAAGACCTAGGCGGACGTTCTCTGACCAGATCGGAGACACCCTAAAAAAAGGACAGGCCCGAAGTACCCTAAACAATGAGCATGCATGAGAAACTTGATAGGAGTGAATGAAGCAAGAGAGATATGTCAGGATCGTTTCAAATGGCGTTCCGTAGTCTCTGCCTACCCCTCCGGGAAACAGGCGTGAGTCTATGTATGTATGTATGTATGTCCGCAGCTACGCCCGCACATGTATTTGACCAATTCACCTGATCCCGGAATTTCAGGAAATTCCTTTTTAGTGCACTCCTAAGATCCCCAAAAAGCATACATACCAAATTTCAGCTTCCTGCGCCCAATAGTTTTGGCTGTACGTTTTCTGTCAGTCAGTCAGTAACGAAAGAATTTTATCTATTATACAGATGATAATAAAATTCATCTAACAAAGTGACAGTGGCAGTCACTCATAGAATACACATCTTTATATGGCGAAATGTTGGTGTAGTATTGCACTTCTGCCTACTCCTTGGGGGATGCGGGCGTGACTTTACTAACGAGTACTACACATCTTTATAATGGTCTCCAATCTCCATCTTTATAATAGCTCCGTGGGCCAGTGGATAGCGTATGCGACTGCTGATCGGAGGTTCCGGGTTCGATTCCCGGGTCGAGCAAAAGTGTTACTGGGTTTTTCCGAATACTCAGTAGCAGCCCAGAGTCTGGTGACGCGCCCGGTAACGGCAATAGGCTCGCCCCCTATTACGTGGGACCTGAAAATTCATGGCGTAATATGGGTGTAATATACACCTCTGCCTACCCCTCGGAGATACAGGCGTGAGACTAAAAAATAAAAAGAAATCTACTTATAATACTTAACATAATAATTACGTTAACCAATATGTAAGCAAGTGTACATCATTAAGTCAATGTAACATGTATATTGCAACACCCTTTGTTACATTCAAGTTTATACAAACTAGGTGACTGCGAGTGGGATGTGCCTTTGTCTCGGACACATTATTCCCGGATTATTATTTATAGAACTACTATTGATACTAATACTAATAATAGTGAGTAACAGACTACAAGCCTTATTACAAAATGAGTACTGAATATAACACCTGATAAGTCCAAGGATGTCGCCAGCAGATTGCCTGGGAGGGGGGTATTGCAAAATAATATCATCATCATCATCAGTCTTTAACAGTCCACTGCTGGACTAGGCCTCTCCTTTGAAAGGAGGAATTGGCCTACTATACCACGCTGGCTAAACGGGTTGGTATAGGGTTTGTATCAAGTTTTCCTTCTCTTACAGTGCTGTTCTCTGCATAATATACTCCCTCTGTCGGGTCTTACGACACCCATGGGATGATATGGGGTGGTGACAATCCGTATTCTTAATCCGTCACCACACGGACAAAATAATAAATTGTAGAAAAAAATAATTTTAGAATCTCTTTGGGGGTATAATATGCTCGGAGTTTCCCTGCAAGATCGAATCAGAAATGATGAGTTCCGCAGGCGAACCAAAGTCCCCGACATAGCTCTCCGAATAGTCAGTGGGCAGTGGGCAGGGCACATAGCCAGAAGAACCGATGGGCGTTAGAGCAGAAAGGTTCTGGAGTGGCGGCCACGCACAGGACGTCGTAGCAGAGAGGTAGGCCTCCCGCAAGGTGGACTGACGATCTATTTGGGGTGCGGGCAGCGGATAGATGCGGGTGGCTCAGGATCTGTCCTTGTGAAGAGCCTTGGGGAGGCCTATGTCCAGCAGTGGACGTCTTTCGGCTGATATGATGATGATGCTGATTTTGGATAAGATTGGATCGGATAAGTCCTACATTTAAGATCTAGTATTTTCATAAGCGATTCGAACTGCAATGCATATCATCCAAAAACTTAATCTGAATGTAAGTTTTGGCTCAGTGCAACGACCCATTCAAAATTTTTCCTTGGGTAATTCACACCGCGGTAAGGTATCATTTAAGAATAACAGTTTTGTATCGCTGGAGATATCTTAAATAGATAAGAAATACCGAAACAGATACATTATGTTGGCTGACTGATTTTGCCGGTATGGAAGAGAACCCACTAAAGTACCTACGGCGCTACAGTTCTAACTACAGTCACGGTAATATAATCTAACAGTATTGTAACTCGGCCGTCTTCGTGAGTTATATACCTACCAGACGCGCCGCATGCGAGCTGCGGCACGATAGCATAGTAAAAACAGAATAGTAAGATAGCTTCATACAAATCGGCCGCCGCGCTGCCGCGCTGGTTTGAATGTACGCGTGAGTCGCCGGCGCCGTGTACGCACGCACTTTTCACGCACACAATCTCACGAGCGCGGCAAGCTCGGCGCGGATTCAGTACGGGATGCGTCGCGCGTCTGATCGAGCGCATTCATGTAGGTACTTCACTGCCCGCCCGCTTGAATTGTTTATATACATTCAGTTTTGTAATAAACGTTATTAATAATATACAATGTGTAAAACGACAGTAAATTTAACTTGTTACTTTTTCTCATTAAAAAAGGCATTTAAATAGTTATATAACGCTTAGGTAGTCAGTAGGTATTTGAGAAAAAATAAATTCAAGCTTAAATTGTGAAGTATTCAGCGCGATCACTTAAAAAAGTGGCGAAAAAGCGCGAGCGCCGACAAAGCCGGCGCCGCGGTGTAAACAAGTGACAACCCGTGCGTCAACGCAAGAGTAGGCAATTAACTCGCCGAGCGGCCTTAGCTAACCTACTATCACAGTATATAAAGACATACAGTAGTTTGACGCCTTTGATCTTGAAGAAAAAGCCGACAACGTCTAGACAAGGGTAAGGAGGCTAGGGCTGCCACATTTAAACAATACCTACTTATTCAAACACCGTCTATTTATTTTAGAAAAATATAACAAATGCTACGCTACATGAATATTATAGTGTAAATCACTTATTTATTATATGAAAATAATTAACGATGAATAATTATTATAAAACAGTTTGCATTTAGTTTGCACTTGCGGTGACAGCTTTGCATACAAAGTGTCAGTCAGCACCTATTTCATACCGCAAGTGTCGTAGGAGGCGGTTAAGGATATGAAGCATTTTTTCAGATATACTAGGTGGTTATCGTACAAACCTAGTTAAAATAAAGCGATTGATATAGCGGTCGTTTAATGGATGGGCAACCATGGGATCAGCTTGCAGAGCCTATGTTATCGATATGAAGTATTTTGAAGATTTATTTTAGAGCAAACTACGTTAAGGTAAAGCAATAGACATCGAGGTCATTTTATGGATGGGTGACCGGGCTATAAGATTACTGAGGACATGTGTGGGGTTTGTAAAAGGGGGCCAAAAATATGGTTATTTTTTAGCTAGGACGCGCCGTTACCAAGATACATATTAATATTTGATAGGTACACTTACGTAATACGAAGGTACTAGGTTAGGTACTTATTGCATGAAATTAAAATCTCGCTTGAATCGAATATTACCTTACAACGCTTATTTTCTTACGTCTGCCATGTTGTTTACGTACAGTAATTACTACTTTATTCTGTGACAAGAGGATGCCCGCGGTTACACCCGCGTTATTTAAGGCTTCTGATCCGCTCCCGTCGCTCATAGCGTGATGTTATGTAACCTATAGCCTTCCCCGATAAATGTGCTATCTAACACTGAAAGAATTTTTCAAATCGGACCAGTAGTTACTGAGATTAGCGCTTTCTAACAAACAAACAAATTTATATATTAGTATTAGATTTGGCCAGACATGAGATATTGTAAAAAGTTAGTAGATTAGTGGGTACGTGCACATTATTTTTAGTGGATATACATACGTTTCAAAATAATATAAATAAATAAAATTAATGAAATTTTAATTTTTTGTGTAAGTAAATTGATGAACTCGCAGATTTTTTAAATGCTTATTTTTTAAATCTTTAAATGAAGCATGAAGAACTGCAATGTCTCACAGCACAAGTCGTATGTACCATCTTAATTAATATTCACAAGCAAATAAATAAGTAACGAACAAAAAACAAGCACGCGCCAGCCCCCAAAAACATGTACCTAGTTAGGAACTAAAGTGATATACGTAAGTAGGTACCGCTCTTTCCGCGTCTCACCTCTTGTCCCCCGCACGATTGATCCGTCTAGACGCGTTCGTCGAACGACTGTATGGATTATTTGACTGTGCTACTATTCTGTTTTTACTATGACGATAGCGGCTGCGGGTACTGTAGGTACAGTCCGCCCAGTCCAATGGGTACTCTGCTCGCGGCGCGTAGGTATAACTCGAGTTTCGTGCGTTTGTATGGAGTTACAATACTGTTAGATATTATTACCGTGCTACAGTCATATTGCCAGACTTTACTATACACATCAAGTGTATAGTCTATTTAAGTGCAAAACATTGTATCAAATATATCGGCGTTTATTTTCGCCAGTAAAAATAAAACAAAATTTCGTCCTTGTGTTGCCCCTTGTCAACGTGATAATATTATTAACAAGAAGCACTTTCGTTTACCCATTATAAATTGTACTCACAGTTTGCTCTTTTGATTCGCTTTCAATGTGTTAATGACATCACATCTCTGGTGCAGATATAATAGGTACATACCACTTAACATCTCGTTAGCATCCAGAATCTACTTGAGCTCAATTTCTTACAGCCATGCAAATCAACTGGAAATTCCATTTAATTCTATAAACCCATTATAATGAACCAATATATATGCCAAATTACATACAAACAACCAATAAAACACGTTAACTATATAAGGTTTGGTGGAAAATATGCTACACGTGATAACTGCCTTATTAAGGATACGTTTGTATCTGGCAAACGGTTTGCGGCGTGCTTTTGCGTCGGACGGTGCAGTGTCATTATGTAAATTATGCGCTTAAGCGGTATGCAAATTAATAGTCTCGTAAATAGTTAATGAGATTATCAGTGAATATTGATAATTAAATTTGTTTGCTGTGTTACCTACTTGTCAGCTTTGATGTTTTGGTATTCAGTATTTTACTTACCCGTGAATGATTGATAATGATGTTTTGGGTATAATAAAAGTAGGTAAGTATATAGATATAGCCAATTCTTGTATTTACGATTACTGCTCTGCAGGCGCTCTGTTTTGATATCGCGCGGACACAACCTAACAATTACATTTTCCTATAAACGTAATAATATATTACCTTAATAAATGGAGACTGTGCCCCATCTGAATCTACTAAATATATAGGTCAACATAAACTGTAGTGACAGCTTTAGGTCACAAAGTGTCTCCGGGCATTTCAGTTCGTGGGTCAGAGACGACTAAGAAAAATAGTATCTTTGGAAAGGAGAAGGACGAAAAATTCGACATCAAACTCAATAACAACATACCCGTCTGACCAGCGGCGGTGGTGTAGGCCCAATGCTCAATTTGAGACACAATTTGTTGTGACTCAAACTAGGAGAGGTCCAGCAGTACGAGTAATACGAAAGGCTGTATGATGAAACTGATATCAGTTAGCATGAATACATATACCTATATGTATTCATACTATTTATCAACATATTAACAGCGCAGTGAGCACAAATCCTATCTTCGGAAAACTGCACCATATTCGGTCGACATTGTGCTTCGCCTACGAGTTGCCTACGCGGTCCTTAATCGTATTGTTGACGGCATTCCACCGCGTCGCCTAGTGACAGATGGGGTTTGTAATGATCACATATTAATAGCATGGAGACCTTCATGGGTTTTTATGCACTTGTTCAAGGTTACATAATTATGTACATTCCATGATGCCATAAAGGAAAAGCTTAGAAATTAACACAGCAATAAGATCACTTCACCATCGTCATCATCATCCTAGCGCTGTCCCGGTTGTGATCCTAGGCCATCGGGCCCGGGATCCGCTAAGGAGAGATAGCTTCAACATGATCAGTTCTATATAAGATGTCCCACTACTGGGCAAGGGCTTCTTCCCTCTATAAAAATGATTGAGTCATAGTTTAAGAGCTTCGAAAACTGGAGACCCTAGTCTGCGTACCAGTTTGTTGGCCTCGCCACTAGGCAATCGCTGCTATTGTTGAGATAATTAGAAATAGAGATATTCATTTAATCTGCCAAACTCAACGATTTAATGACTAAGCTTATCCAGTATTTTTTCCTGTAAACGACACAGTCAGGTCAGAGCCGAGGCTAACTACTTTATGGTAATCGATAAAAATTTGTTGGAGAATATTATAAATATAGCACCAAAACACTGCAAAGGGTCTCTGTTTTTTTTTTATAGACTCACGCTTGTATCTCCGAAAGGGTAGGCAGAGGTGTAATATTACACCCACATTTCGGCATGAATTTTTAGGTCCCACGTAATAGGGGGCGAGCCTATTGCTGTACCGGGCACATTACCAGACTCCGTGCAGCTACTAAGAATTTCCTAACGCAAAAACCCAATAACACTTTGCCCGACCCGGGAATCGAACCCGAGACCTCCCAATCCTACGCGCACATTTATGCCGCGAGACCAACGAAGAGGTCTCTGATTTAAACTTTACTTAAGAAGATTTTTTACTTAAGAAGAGTATCTTCTTACTTACTACTTGAAAATGTAAATGAAAATGCCTTAAAGCTCTACACAAATATCAAAAACATGCATCTCATATTACATTATGTGGAAATAATTAACATATTTTTATCAGATTCAATCGTTGCTCTATATTGCTATATAAATTAAAGCAAATGTCTTATACTTAATCTCTAATGGATATCTATAAATTTTATTGCTCTTCTAGGAGTTCCAAGTGGGGCATTTGTGATAATATCTGGTATTTATTTTGTTTATACATTTATAACTGCTAATGGAGTCTAACCGGTAGCTCAAACAACAAGTATTAGTGAGTGACCACAGATCGCAGGCGATATCTTTATGATACTTGTTGCGATCCTCTGTGCAATTAATTTTCGGTCTCTCATTCATCTGTCTCTAATTTAAGTGTCTAGGCACTGGACGGTGTAGTGATTTCCATTACTCTCTTTATCAAGTGCCATCTCTTTTGCTGAGATCTGTCGTTTCCCTTTAGCTCTCTCCAACAACACTTCTGCACTTGTTATTTTTCCCTCCAAGACACTTTCTCTAATTGTCGCCAGCACCACAACTCAAAAGACTCCAACCTTTCTCGATGTCTTTAAGTAAGGGTGATTCTCATTGATAACTGATAATCTTGATGTTTTCGGGTTTCTACTTTATAATTATGGCGATCTTTCGATATTCAGTCCATTAAAATTGCTAGGTTGGACAATGGAAGGTTGTGAATCACCTCCAGGTTGTGAAGTAAGTCTGTATATTTAGTTCCCATTTTTATAGCTTTATTTTTAGGCAAAATATACAATCAGTATTCTTGGCCTTGTATAGAATTTAGTTGACTGTTACAGAGTATACACAAGCCATATCTTAAGATATACGCCTATGATGAATATGTCAGTAAGTACTAGTTGTTCGTCAAACATTTGACATGAATATGTTGTATACAAGTATAGAGTTTAATGTGCTCACGTGGGCAGAACTGATTTACAGCCGTGCTTGTGCCTAAATCAGACTACGTTTGTGCTTGTAATACACATAAAGGGATGTTATTGATATTGGTTTGATTTATAGCATGTATGATGCAATGGTTTGAGTGAACGTCACCTTGACGTGAGTGACACTAGAGTGACATAAACATTTTGAACCTTAGACTCTTAGACTATATATAATTATGTTACTTAGACTATATTTTGAACAGTTAAAATCAGCGTCTAAAAATCATTAACTACACTTTCATATTAATATTAAGTCATTTTTTTTAGAACCTAATTAAAAAAAGGACAGGTCACAAGTACCCTAAACAGAAGAGCATGCATGAGAAACTTGATGGAAGTGAATGAAGCAAAAGAGGTATGTCAGGATCGTTGCAAATGGCGTTCCGTAGTCTCTGCCTACCCCTCCGGGAAACAGGCGTGAGTCTATGTATGTATGTATGTCAAATTAAGTGGGATCCGTCCTGTACACCTCTCAGCTAAGTTCTCAGTGCAGAGTAGCGCGTGCCTTTGATTTTCGCGTCGTAAAAGTCCAACGTCCATACTCACGATAAAAAACTGCGCTTTTTATGACTTTCTGTATACGCTTAGAAGAGCAATCTTACCATGTATGAACTACTATTTCCAAATAATCTGCAAGTATTTATTTATTTGGAAGTTGCAAATATAAATGTGTATCTCTGCGTATCTGCAGTGCGTATCCCGTGATAAAATTATATAACATCCTAAAATCATTAATAGTAGATAGCTTACAATATGGGCATACCTATAGGTTTGCCAAGTGTATCTATAATAGTCGTCATAAATAAGCTTAAGACTTTGAAGTCAAACCTATATTTTTTATACATCCATTTTATGGGATCAATAATGTGTTTTTGGTCTTGCGGTGGATACCCAATTACGAGCTTGCCTACACCTACATAATTATGTTTGTATATTTTAATTTTGGCCGTAGCAGGAGCTGTTTGTGGGGCACCTATACATGTATTCGGGCTTACTGACTTAAACACCCTATCCACGACTTCTCTTTAGTAGTCGGCACACACAAATTTACTACATCGTGGTTGGCCATGTGCGCCGCCGCCGTTGAATATTTTATTTCTCGGGGTTCACGTGGTCACTGCGCCACCTCTTGTAACCAGTGGTGAGAGTCTCTCAACTTGGCATCCACAGGACATCATCACGTATGGTGACTAAGATCAGGGCCCTGCTTTGGTTTACATTCAAGCATTAAACAATGAATTGTTCTACGTGGGCAGTACAAGCTAAAGAAATTCAGGTAACACGTACTTGTTACATGACTACAGCAGGCCGATGGTAATGATGATGTACCCACTAATTTTATTCGTCACGTTAAATCTGTACAGATACAATTCTCGCGTTACTGACTCGATGACAGACAACCCGCAGCCCAGGTGCAAGAATCTTAAATTTGGCATATAGGTACAATCAAACAAGTCGGCGGTGGAACAGTTTGAAAAAAAAACCCTTGGCTCGCTCATTTAGTCGAGGCACACTAGAAACTGGTTTTATATACAAGGGTCAATGCGCGTGTAAAGTAGCACTGGAAGCGACGATGTCTTGCTGAACGATTCTCGCCCTTATGGTGGACGAGCGGGAAGTTGTTCGACTGTATGTTCTTTGAGGACCTTAAGTAGAGACCGTACTATGAAAAGATTGCCCAAAATTCCCACGGGATCTAAAAGAAATGGTGAAATTAAAATAAAATGCGCGTGCGTAGCCGTGGGACTTCCTCTAGTTTTCTATATCATGTAGAGTTATATTTTAGGTGTGTAGAGTAACATAATTTAGAAGTGCATGCTTGTTTACTGGACTGCTAAGGTTTCGCCGTAAACGTGTAGTGAGTTCTAATACTATTTGTGGGAGTTTGTTATTTGTGTACCTGTTGTTTCCTGTTACAGTTACAAATTACTGAGAAAATGTATGAAAGTTCATATTTTAGTGAACGTGTTGACTTCTGAAGATATGATTGATCAATAAGGCTATGGGTTCAATTTCGCAGTTGCATATAGCGTTGAGTGACGATATACGCAAATTGGCTGGCAGCGGCTGGACACGAAGAGCCGAAAATCTCGCTCAGTGGCGTGCCATTGGAGAGGCCTATGTCCAGCAGTGGACTACGGCATGCTCATGATGATGATGATGATGATGATGATAATTATAGTAGTTGATTGAATCAACTGGAGTTCCGCCTGCGTTACTTGGCGGAACTCCATTGTGACCTAATGGAAGGAAAGAGGAACCCACCACGCACCCTCGGATTGACCACCCCAACTATTGCAATAGAAAAAGGTTGACAATGCCGAACTCCTCTAAAAGGATAAGGGATATATAGGAATGGTATGGATTCCTGGAAGATGCCTGACTTGCAGTATCCCGCTGTATGATGCGCCGACTATTCTTCGACACGTGTTTCGCCTCTGCACGAGGCATCCTTAGGAGCGATGGGCAACGGCTGAGCCTCAGTGCTCAACCTATGCTCATAGTCAACCTTTTTTTTTTTGCAATAGTAGGGGTGGTTAATCCGAGGGTGCGTGATGGGTTCCTCTTTCCTTCCATTAGGTTGATTATATAAGTGTTAACATACGTGTTATAAAAAGTTGCAAAAGTTATCTGTAATGTTTACCCTACCTATGTATATGGTAAATATGGTAATCTACCAATCTCAATCGAATAATCATTTGCAAGATATTTCTTATAATTTATACTAGTTCGCGCGGTTCATTTTAACTGCAGATAAGTTTTATCCGTAGTAGTATAAGCTTTCTAATATACGGACATTTATCGATACCTCAGTTGATTATAACGATACAGGTTCACTGAAACGTGTTCTCGTATTAATAAGTTCCTACAAAACGCAGGAAACCAATCAGTTAGTATATTAAAGTGCTATTTCCTAGGTCATGAAGTATTTCAATATCATCTAATACAGTCTGTAAGCAAATATGAACCTTAGTTCCTTAAGCAAGAGTTGTTGTTTAGTTGCTGTCTCTGATTCTGTGTGTAGATGTGTTTCCGTTTACGGGACTCGTAAAATAGTATAAACGTTTAAGCGTTTGCAAATAGAAAACAGTGTGAATGAACTCTAAAGTTAATTGTTCCAGGAATGTAAGGTTATGCGTTTTTAATTATTGTTTACAATAGTTTGTACCCTGTCGTACAGTTTGTGTTTGTTTCTTTGCTTTATACGTCTGGTGTTTTTGTTTGGCAAGCTGTTATATTCATCGCTTGGTACACCAGCCAGCAGGTCAGCCAGCATTGAGTCGCCAGATTCAATACCCGAGTCAGACATAGTTTTAGAATATGACTATTATTGACTATTAAGTGCAAATGACAGCTCCAAGAATTTGCAGTTAAATGTGTTTGCTGACTCGGATACAAAATGTGGGTGCGGGGACCCAGTGGCGTAGCTAGCTTGGGTGGCACCCGGGGCGGTGATTGGCGGATGACCTTCTTTTTTTTTTTTTTTTAGTCGACGCACCTAAAATTCCTTGCTAACTCTCGTAGTGCTGAGCTAGTGCCTATGTTTTTCTACATTGTTCTTAGTTGAGTTTTGAGTGTCACCCCTTTTTTTCGATGGGTGGCACGCACCCCAAAAAGGGTGGCACCCGGGGCGGACCGCCCCCACCGCCCCCCCCTTCCTACGCCACTGCGGGGACCCATAAAATTCCCCCGTGAAAAGCAAATAAAAGTTGCAAATTAAGCGGCTTTTGAAATAGCATACCTGTATTATATCTTAAACCTCTTTTCATATTATAAACGAACATCCCTCATTAAAAATAAACATTACAATACCTACAGATGAGAACAAAACTGCACAGTACCGTAGCGTTTGTTCGGCAGATAACACGCCGCTTTGATCCCAGATCTTTATCACACGGCCTCGATTTAAATTAAGTTTTTATAAGCTATGCTACTTCTATTCTGATGTAGCACGAGCCGTGTAATGTATGTGCTGAATGTATTTAAATAAGTATACAGGCAACATGGGTAAGTTTGAATTTTAGAGAAAAATATTTTAACAATGTCCCCGTCCCGTGTAGGTATCATTTATGATAGCTGGACAGCAAATTATGGGCTTATATTTTTCGTGTTCAATTCTTCTCTGGATTGAATCCTGTATCGCGGAGAAACATTCAATCAACGGACACGAAGTAGGTACATCCAAACCCGAAACAACAATTTGTGCACACACAATGTTGTCGCGGGTTTAGGTCAAACTCACACCAATAAGTACAGTGGCAAAGGGTAAGGCGATCACTAGGCTAGTCACGTGGACTAACTAGCCGTAACGTAGTTTGTGAACCCAATGCATATATTGATTTGATTTTTAATGTATTTAAGCAGCTACATACATGTCTGACCTAGTTTCATATTTCGTATTTAACTTACAGCGACATCTTGACACTAAATCTAAAAGACACATCTCGTTAAACGCCTCATATATTTAAGTGCTCCATAAATTATTACAGCATTTTAATGCTCCGCTATCAGTATATCAATTCACGTTAATGAGCCCTAAGTGTATAGGTCTCATGAAAGTGATTAGGGATGCCCAATATGATGCGATGCAAATATCGATACGTGCACTACACGTTAAACATATTGCATAGTATTTTGGATAGGTATACGAGGCACTTAGAATCATCAAGCTAACTTAGCATTAAGTCAGTTGCATCCAAGCCTTTTACCTTGCAGCCAAGGGTCCGCTTTCTAGTCTAACCATAAACAGCTTTGACAGAATATGAGCTTTCCACAGAGCGACTTCCGTCTGACTTCAGTAATCTGAAGGGATAGGGATATTCCCTACAAGTGTGAGTATGTTCATAAATACCTATTGACTGACAATCCATCGCGATTGCAAAGATCTTATTACAGCCGAGATTGATGGATAAACGTACGGCACGAGGATAATTAGCGATCATTTAAAATTGTCTTTAGATTATATCATATATCAATTTAAGCGCTTGCGCTACGAGGCAATATATCGATACAGTAGGTTTGTGTGAGCATCCCCATACGTATTGAGAGATCTCTCATCAGCATTAGATATCTCATGTCCGTACACACAGGTCCTCTTCAAGCCTGCTGCCTGTACCTACTTGAATGCTTTCCTTCGCTATTAGACAAAATTGCGCGAAATGAGTATGCAAGAAAAACATTAATAAAGTTTATTAATTAAAACCTTTTACCAGAGGTTTTCAAACTTTGCTATTTCGAAAACTGATGTTTGCTAGCCTTTTTTTGTGCAGCCTGTTGTATTATTTACCACTCAGAAAAAATATATTTTTAGGAATTGATTCAATTACGGTAAAGGCATTTTCAATTGTCCGTGTGTTAACGGCTTAAGAATATAAAGTGTCATCTCTCATTTCAGTCCGCTGGACGAGTAGGTTCCGTAAAGAATAATAAAACACGAAGCAAACAGTATCTATCATATACATATATTATCAGTATATGACGACCGGTTGGCGCAGCGGGAGTGTAAGCGACTGCTAAGCTGAAGGTCGCGGGTTCGATTCCCGCTCAAGTCAAACATTTGTGTGCGTGAACACGGTTGTTTGTCTTGGTCTGGGTGTTTCTATGTATAATATGTATGTATTTACAAAAAAAGTATATATGTATGTTTATCCATTATCTAGTACCCATAGTACAAGCTCTGCTTAGTTTGGGACTAGATGGTGTTGTGTGCATGTAGTTAGAATATTATTATTATTATTATTATTATATACCAACTCGTCTGGACAGCTTGGAACAGTAATCCTCGTATTGACGCACAAAGCATTTGTGATGCAAATTAGGACGGACCTATGTTCAGCAGTGTATTGCTAAAGGCATTGAAATATTTGGAGAGGGTGCCCACCCTGAGTAAAATGATCACTTGCCTGATATGAGCTGCAAAATGTCTCTTTCATCCATAGACCCCACATGGGGGACATCATTGCTCACTTTGAGAACGGTCTTTTCCCCAGTGGTGCAGTTGCGACAGGCGTGGCAGCGAAAGTGCACCGGTTTGTGTCTCTCTCGATGGCTGCTATGCTAATGTAAAAGATTTATTAACTAGATCTTACTTAGACTAGTTAGCTCGCTTTTGTCAACGGTATTTATTGTAAACTGTCGCACTATTGAAGGAAAATTATTATTGGAATTGTTGATGACGACAAATGGATAAAAGCTGTATAAAAGACAAGGTTTGCTAGAAAAAGATGAAACTAGGGTGTCTGTTCGTGGAATATTGTCAAAGATTGCTTTTTTTATTTAGTTTTTACCTCAATGTAGATGTTGAAATGTAGGTGTATAATATGTTTACTGAACGGGTAGAGCCAGTAATGCCCGAGATGAGCGTGTTTAAACAAACCCTTCAGCTTTATAATCTAATATATAAAATTCTCGTGTCACAGTTTTTGTTGCCATACTCCTCCGAAACGGCTTGACCGATTTTGATGAAATTTTTTGTGCTTATCCGGTATCTATGAGAATCGGCTAACATCTATTTTTCAAAAAAAAAAAAATTTGCAAAACAACGTTTGCCGGGTCAGCTAGTAAAGTATAGATTATGGAATATTCCTACGATTATAGTGTCAATTCGACATCTTATTTTATCATTCATGTCAGCTTAGACACGTCCATTGCTAGATATAGGCCTCCCCAGAGGTTTTCCACACAGACCGATCTTGAGCCGCCTTCCAACCGCTTTCCGCGACCTTAACCAGATCGTCGGCCCACCTTGCGAGGAGGTCTTACCCTTACCCCTAGTACCAGACTCCTCTATTGTCTCCACTCCAGAATCCTTTTTCCTCTTGCCCCAACGACCATCGGTTCTTCACGCTATGTGCCTTGCCAATTGCCACTTCAGCCTGGCTATTCGGCTATTTTATATTATTATGTACATAATTGTTGTTAAAACAAAATAAATCACGATGGAACCTAAACTATTCTTATTTATTTTCTATAATTAATATTAATAATTGACAATGTTTAAAAGTTTTACAATTAACATTGTATTGTCACTGCGTATCTTGTTTTAAAATAGTTAGGTTCGCAATATGTTCGTTGGTGATCAGCCAAAATTAAAAAAAAATAAGTACCTACATATTTAGTTCACTCGCTAGATATGCGCATCTGATATGTGCATATTTTGATTCATACTTCTTAATCTTGATTCGAAGTCACGATACTCACATTGCACTAAGTAGGTACCTTACTATAAAACATTAGATACCTATTGTTCAAAGTTTGCTGACATAGTAGGTATGAGTAAAATTATATGTCAGTAGACCAATGCAAAATATTTATGAAGCATCTGCTGAAGCTAATCTCGAATTTCCATTATAAATTAAGTAACTGCTTTAAAAGGTCTAAATCTTTGAGTAAGGCTGAAGATAAGTCCAGCCTTAGTCCGCAGCTTGTCCTTCTTTTGTAATATGGCCGATAAAATAGTAACGAGTAATAACATAGAATAATGTTCTATCAATAAATGAAAGCTTCGGGCATGTAGCTATTAATTCGCTTTAATGCCTCCTGGCTACGTATTGCTCACTTTGTTACCATGGCAACAAAGTAAGCAATACTTTCTTACCTCTCCAGGGGTCTGCCAATATTGCATTCAAATTTCAATCACTAAAACTGTGCTAAAACTAAACAAATATCATTATGAACGTATACATATAAAAGCCTTGCGTTACTTACTTACTGACAGACAATGCTCAGCTGAAACTACTAGGCGCAAGAAGCTGAAAGGACAATGGCAGATCTCCATACATCAAAATGTCTGAATTTCAATTGCAACGTACAGTAATAAAAAATATATCAAAAACATTGGCGTAAGTAACAGAGTCTATAAATGTTTCTATTTTCACTCGGGAAACCTGGAAAAAGAAGATAATTATCGGTGTTTTAATTTTAAGTTAAGAATGGATGCAGGTACGTTTGAATTATCAAATGACATATTATGTCAGATTTATATCAAAACGCAGTATACTTGCTCCTTGCGCAGAAGTATTCTGTAGCATCTAACTGTCACAGCCAAAGACAAAAGCAGAGCCGCACATTTTAAACCGATTTTATGTGAAATCGATACAACATAAAAACGATGCTGTGGCGTTTTTATTTGATTTAAAAGTTCTTTTACTTCAAAAATATCTGTTGATTAAAGATTAAATAACTGTATTTTAATGATTATATTTTAAACCAAACCAACCCTATAAAGGTCGATCGAGTCGAGTTTAATAATCGATGCGGATCAATGTCAAACGTCTATTCCTGTCACACCATTGTCTATGGCAACAATCAAATAATAAAGTAGGTACCTGGTTCGTAATCAATTGGAATGCTTTTATCATCATACAATACTCCGGCTTTAACGAGACAAAGTGAAAATATTAAAAATCTGAAAAAGATAACAATTTGTTTTGTTCATATGAATTTTAAGATCGCCACAACAAGCCTAGACCAAATTTTGCCATTGTCCTTGGGCATGTACCTACGTTCCTTCAAAAGTGTAGAGATGCACGAAGAGGGATTTTCCGGGATTAGGCAGCCGCACATTATTTCTAATCAGATATTTTGTCAGATTAGAAATAATGTGCAGGCGTAGCTGCAGGCATTCTCTAGTGGAATATAAAATCAACAAACAACATTCGCTTTCATAGTCGATATAATAAATAACGAGTGCACCATTCACCCTGTCTAGAAGATTTCGCCATCGCGTGCCTAGACAGACAGCACTAGGTACTAGGCGTACAGACAACCGTTGGAGGTAGTCCACTTTACGGACGGGTCGCCTACACAACGCTAAATAGGGCTGCGCTTATTAATTCATGTATCATAGGTACAGTAGATGCTATGACGTCATTTTACCTATTTTACTACATACCAAAAGTTAGGCTTAATGGTTCTGAAAGAGTCAATGCTCGCATTCAAAATAATATACTTTCGTGACTGATATTTTTTTTACTAATATGTAATAAAGTATCACTCATAGATATAGTCATTATTCTTCTTTATATTTCTATGGTATCACTACATAGTATAAAACAAAGTCTGTCTTCTGTCTGGCTGTGCCTATCTACTTATGCTTAAATCTTTAAAACTACGCAACGGATTTAAATGCGGTTTTTTTAGAAAGAATGATTCAAAGGTAAGGTTTATATAATTATGTATAATTGACGCAGGCGAAGCTGCTGGCGACGTCTAGTTATTTATAAAATCAACTAGATCACTATCATTGACATTATCATCATGATTATACTCAACTTCTTTAAAAGCTAAATATATCTCCTAGACTTCCTAGTTTCCACGAATTGAAATTACTCACGAATCATCGCGCTCATCATCAAAAGCTTTGCTGTGGACGGGCATAGACCCTGCAACCAAAAACTTAACAGTTTACCTCTCTAACCGCGGGACTTACAGGCCAGTCAAGATAGACCCACACAAAGTAGCCGTACCTATATATGACTGACTACCTATCATTTATTGCTTTTTCAATTCACTACTGGACTAAAATAATCATGACAATATAAACAAAATATAGGCCATTCAGTCAGATCCTTTCGTCTGAGTAAACAAATTCTCAGAAAATATATAAATTCTAGTAATCGCATGTTTATTATTGTCATTGACGGGGTCATACAAACAATTACTTTGAATAGAGGAGAATATTCTCGTTAATTAATAATCATCTGTTGAATTAAAAACAACACTAGATGATGACGACTTCAAGAGAGGAACAGTCATAAATAAGATTCATCCGAACAGGATAACTCTATTCATCTTGTAGTGTAGAACTGCGTTAATGACGTAACGATAATATGGTACTTGCCACGCTCCAATCCAATGTTGAAAGGGGGCAATATTCCATCTTAAATACGCTAAAGGAGGCATTTTAGGAGGCATTTGATGATAAGATAACAATTTAGCTTAAAAAGCATGATCGTGATAAAGCCTTGTTTCATATCATGTACCTTAATATGCTATCGACTAGATTGATAGTGCCCTGCTTACAAACAGATGAGTGTTATAGAGACAAAAATTCCTTGAATATCTTTCACCAGCCTCTTTTATCGAATTCTGATTTGCGATTTTGAAGACAAAATCTTCACATTTAGTCAAAACAACTCGTGTGTAATGAAAACTTGGATCATTGGAAGCTTCTTCAAATCTGGTAACACCAGTCGATATCTTTGTGTCATCACCATAAAAGCTCCAAGTACGGTAGTAGAGCCTTGTTGATTTCAGCATGGGCCGGCTCGACCGGGGAAGTACTACCCTCTCACAGAAAATCGACGTAAAGTAACAGTACCTGTACTGTTGCGTTTCGTTCGGTGAGTGAGAGTGCCGGAGGCCCTATCCCCTATTCCTTCTTCCTCATCCCACTCCTCATCCTATCCTTTTTCCCAACCCCAAGGGGCGGTAACGCACTTGTGACTCCTGTGGTGTAGCTTGTGTCCATGGGCGGCGGTAACTGCTTACCATCAGGCGATCCGTCTGCTCGTTTGCCGCCTATTACTATAAAAAAAGTGTTGCTAGCTCTTTTCTAATGCGTGATTTTTTCATTTTTCCCGTCCCTTAGTTTTAAAAAGGGGCATCTGTCAACCCTACCTTAAGTCAAGTTGAAGAGAAAGAACTATGAATACATTAGCACTTGCAGCCAGAATTCGTAATACTAGTCTGCAAGAACGGCCCACGCGGTTGCTATTGCTTGCTAATTAGTTGACGGAATGTAAAAACTATTGCCGTGGCGTAATCTGTAGGCGGCATAGACTGACGACGATTATGACCATTTCAGGATAAACGATTTTATGTATTTTTCTAGAATTATTCTAAACAGCGAAGTTATTGAGGTGAATAATGTTATGAGCTGTACTTTAGCATGCTGTAGTTAAAGCATCGATCTTGTTTAATTATGATAATACCTGAGGAGTAAGTAGGTTGATGATGTGAACAAGTGAGTTTGAACTCTATTTCTGTGAAATTTTATTTTGGTTCCTGTTATAAGTATTTCGCAGTACCCGCTCGGGTTCTGCTAATATACTTATAGCAAGTGGCAATTTACTCGCTTTTCAACACATGGCACTATGGTTCGTCTAGAACAAGCTAGCTAGACAAAAACAACTCTTAAATTCCTGGAAGTTAATTACTATTACGAACTCATTACCCCTATACATTGAGGATTACACCTATTAATTATCAATACTACCCTCATTAAGAGCGTCATTAAGGTATGTTTATAAGATGTTGACTATTTAAAGGGCATTCATTTGCATTTTTACATCATATTTGATAGCATTGTTTATGTCACTAAAAGAAATTTGTGAAAGTGTTTTTGTGATGGATTGTATACGTAAGGGTAAGTAGTTATATTTTATTTCATTTTCAACATGGGAACTTCATTCTTTAGTCTTATAAAATGAAATGTTTGAATTTTCACCCACTTTTTTACTCATTTTTTCAAATTCATCGGTCAAATAATAACATGTCCCCACTTGTCCCCACCGTAGAACCTATCATATACGATTCTCATAAGTGTCTAGTAGTTATACGTAAAAAAATTCATTGCGATATATTTGCACAACTAATTTTTATTTATTTTTTTCTTTCAACAGTTTTTACCGTCTCAAGAATGGATTTTTTCGAAGAATGGCTGAAACACCCGAAGGAAACGCGGAATGAGGAGCTCTTTCGGTTTATATCTTTGAGATATAATTTTGATGGTGTTACGGAGCAGTCTCTGCGAGATATTAAAGTACTAATCTCAAGATATTCAACGAAATTTGCTGAAAAGTGGAGCAGCTGTGGAAGAAATCGAGAGCGATTCCTACAAAAGTATTCGACGTGGCTGGAGGGTCTTGACATATCTTTCGATGTGTCCGTTTATTTATCTCTGCCAACTACATCTGGAGAACCGGGACCCGGAAGACCTACTAAAGATTTTGAACATTCTAGTCTCAAAACGAAGAGACGACGTGTAGACGATCTATTACAGTCCAGAAGTGCTAGTGAATTAATTTACGCCGCTGAAGTGTCAGCTCGAATCTCGGGTCAGAGAAGTGTAGCACGTCAAATTAAAGATGTGACTAGTGATCCTTCAATAACCAAGACCACGAGTGAAGAAAGTGCCCCCAGGAGTTTAACAAATGAGGAAGCTTTAGCGTACTACGTTGATAGTAAATCAAGTAGCCATAGCTATAAGCAGACTCGGAAGTGGAGTATTAAAGCTGGACATAAGGTGTTTTCGTCAATGTACAGTGTTAGAAAGGCTAAAATAGCCTGCTACCCGTCAGGTGAACAAATTACAGTCAATGAAACGCATGCTGAAATCAAAGTTCAGGCAATTCTTGATAAGACTGCCGAACGTTTAGTTTCAGCACAACAAGAAGTTGTTCATAGTCTGTTACCTTGCACGTCATTCACATTAATCAGTAAATGGGGTTGTGATGGAAGTTCCGGTCATAGTATGTACAAACAAAAATTCACTAATTGTGACGATAGTGACGAGTTTTTATTTGTATTTTCTTTCGTTCCTCTTCAATTGAAAGATGAAAGTGGTAATATTGTGTGGCAGAATCCTCGGCCCTGTTCTACAATGTATTGTCGGCCAATAAAGTTTATCTTTTCTAAGGAAACGAAAGATTTTACGATTTCGGAAACCAATAAGGTTTTAGAAGAGATAAACGCTTTATTGCCGACAACCTGCAAGGTGATGGAGACCGAAGTATCTGTCACACATGTTATGCTTTTAACAATGATTGACGGAAAAGTTTGCAATGCTCTGACCGAAACTTCTTCCTCACAAAAATGTTTTATTTGTGGGGCAACTCCAACAATGATGAATGATCTGTCAAAAGAGTTTGCTGCGGACAAAGATAATCTTGGTTTTGGTTTGTCTACGTTGCACGCTTGGATAAGGTGCTTTGAATGCTTGCTTCACATTAGCTATCGACTAAATATAAAAAAATGGCAGTTAAGAACAGCCGAAGACAAAGCTAGTGTGAAACAACGTTCAGATGACATTAAAAAACGATTTAAAAGCGAAATGGGCTTGATTGTAGACAAACCAAAACCAGGGTTCGGTAACACTAATGACGGGAACACCGCGCGAAGATTTTTTGGAAATCCCGAGGCTAGTGCCGATATTACAGGGTTAGATGTTTCACTAATACAAAAATTTGGCATACTACTTCGCACTTTATCATCGGGATATGATATAAATATTGAAAAATTCGTTAACTTAGCTCAAGAAACTAGACAACTTTATGTAAATCTCTATTCATGGTATTACATGCCCGCTACTGTCCACAAAATACTTTTGCACAGTGGCGAAGTAATTAGATCGTCCCTTCTACCTATAGGCCAGCTTTCCGAGGAAGCACAGGAAGCTCGGAATAAGGACTGCAGAAGATTTCGTGAGCACAACACACGAAAGCGATCACGGGAGGCTACGAATAGAGATTTATTTATTTATTTATTTATTTAAAACTTCATATACACAGAGTATATAGGCGGACTTAATGCCATGGGCATTATCTACCAGTCTACCTTAGAGTGGTGCAGAGAGGAAGAAGTAGGTGTATTGTATAGTGTAGGGGAGACTTACTAGTAATTTATTTATGTCGAACATAATATACTTGCAAAAATATATATTATAAATAATTAAATAAATAGTATAATATATAAACATAATACACACACAATAAATACAGGAATAACAAATAAAATACATAAACGTATTATATATAATTATATATATATATATATATATATATATACATATGTACAATATACACATACATAAAATTATGGTAATGACTTATTATCGGATACAGTCGCCGACTCAGCCAACAAGAGTTCCTTCACTTTGAACTTGAAAGTGGGTTTGGTCTTAGCCATTCTGATCTCGAGAGGGAGAGCATTCCATAGAAGGATGGACTGAATTGAGAAAGAAGAGTGAAGAAAATTAGTTTTGTGAGTAGGTACCATGAGTTGGAGGTTATTGGCAGAGCGAAGGTTTCGCTCATGGTTTGTGCATAAATACTGAAAGTAGGAAGTGACATATTTAGGGGCAGACAGAGATGTAAGAAAAGAGTATAGTGTAGTGAGAGCACGCAAACTACGGCGTTGACGTATAGGAAGCATCTTTAATTGGGAACGATAAGTAGACACATGGTCATACTTACGAAGATTAAATATGAATCGAATGCAGTTATTCAGAAGACGGTCAAGTTTATTAAGGAGTTCTGCATTCAGGTCAAAGTAACATACATCGCCATAGTCGATCAGAGGGAGGATTAAAGCTTGCACAAGCATAGTTTTAGTCTCGGTTGGAAGCAAGTTTTTTAGGCGGTAGAGGGCACGGAGGGTACCGGTGACTTTTTGACTGACCTGTGTTACCTGAGCTTCCCAATTCAGCTTAGTATCTATATGTAGCCCAAGGTTTTTAACAGAGGGATACCAATCGACATTAGTCCCGTTAAAAGTTATGGCTGGTAGAGATGTGAAATCCAGTCTTTTTAACATCGGCCGGCTACCCACAATAATGGCTTGGGTCTTACACGGGTTTACGACCAGACCAAACTTATCAGACCAAGTCAGGATGGCTTCCAGATCCTTGTTAATCTTGCCAATGGCCTCAGCTACGCGTTCAACATTAGCATGGGTGTAAATCTGCAAGTCATCGGCATACAGATGGTATGCACACTGAAGATGTTGAGTTAGGAAATTTATAAAGATAGAGAACAAAAGAGGAGAAAGAATACCGCCTTGAGGAACGCCAGACGTAATGTCGAACCAGCCCGAAGATGACTCATCGAGGCGGGCAGACTGTTGACGACCTCGAAGATAAGTTGAGAACCAATCCAGTGCTCCGGCAGAGACCCTGAGATGGGAGAGGATAGATAATAGGACGTCGTGACTGACGGTATTGAAGGCATTAGAAAAATCAATAAGCACTAAAACAGTAATTTCAGTGATTTCCATGGCCTCTCGAATATCGCCAGTCACTTTAAGGAGGGCGGTAGTAGTGCTATGACCTGGCCTGAAGCCTGATTGGAACGGACTCAGTATGCTATTGTCATGGACAAAACTAGACAGCTGTCGGTGCACACAGGCCTCGAGCACTTTGGATAGGAAGGGTAGGATAGAGATTGGTCGGAAGTGTTGAGGAAGAGTTGGATTGGGGATTTTGGGGAGCGGAATTATATAGGCTTTGCGCGACAAGGAAGGGAAGGTACCAGAAACTAGTGAGGAATTGATGATGTGGGATATGGCCGCCAGGAGCTGATCGAGGATCATCGTGATCATACGGCGGCTGATGTTGTCACATCCCACAGCATTGGACTTTATGGAGAGGATTATCTTCTTGATCTCAGCCGGGGACACTGGAGAAAAGAAAAAAGACTCTATTTTGGGTTGAGGTAACCCGGCTAAATAGTTCACAGTGAGACTCGTAGTTTGGTGATTCAGCGAAAAGGTAGTGGAGAAATGTCGGATGATATCATCCAAACTAAGAGTCCCATGGCACTCGACATGCCGCTGCTTGCCAATGCCTAAAGTTCCAAGGAACTTCCAGATATTCGCAGCAGATGAAGAAGTGATATTATCGAGAATATGTCGGCGTTTCGCGTTACGCACCATCTGGTTGCACCGATTTCTTGCAGACTTGAAAAGCGCCCAGTTTTCCTCGCACCGATCCCTTTTGTACCGCCGAAACGCCCTATCTCTACGACGCATTGCCATGCGAACACCCTGCGTAATCCAGGGTGCAGGGGGCCGCTTTAGCTTCACCCGTCTTACTGGGGCATGAACATCGTACAGTTCGCAGACAGTGTCATTGAAGACCCTTACCTTTTCGTCCACCGTAGAGACAGACATCATGCTGTCCCAGTTTAGTTTAGAAGCATCCTCACACAGTTTATTTACGTCTATGTGACCAAAACAACGCTTGTGCAGAACTTTGGGCGGGGTTTTGGGAGGTTTCAAGCGGTATGACAGGAAAATAAGGTCGTGATGGGAAAATCCAGGTGCAGGAAGTTGGCCATGGGATGCAACTAAAGAAGGATCAGAGGTGAGGATTAAATCAAGCCACGTGTCCTGCCCATTGCTATTGTGGTGAGTGGCTTGCAGAGGCAAAATGTGGAGGCTGGCTGATGGCTGGAAGATTTACTTAATATGTTATTGATAACATCTGACCCTGTAATAAACGGTTTACGAGAAGTTCCTCGGAAGAAAATAGGTACGCTTCCAACTGAAGTATTAGATTTAATTGTCCCACCTAGCTGTAAGGAACAAAATGTTAATATGATTTCTACTTTTCATAGTTCTGCCCCTCACGATCATGACTATTCAATGGATGATTCATCTGATGATAGTGATGATAATGAGTAATAGATTTAGTTCTTAGATATTTTATGCATCTGTTATTAGATTTTATAGCGACGTCGAGGGATAAATCACTTTATAAAATGTTCAAAAAATATATTATACACATATGCCCGATAAATGTTTTTTTTTTTCATGATACCAGCTCAAATGACAAACTGCCTTGAAAAAAGTACCAAAAACCTTATATCTTTGCTTATTAACCGCATCTAGACATAAAAATCAAATAAAATAATTTTGTCTAGCTAGCTTGTTCTAGACGAACCATAGTGCATGGGCTTAAAAATATCAATCATAGTACACATCTATGCCTAAACTGCCGATTATATTCACTCACCAACCCATGGATTCCTCGAATTTCAAAGTTGTGCAAAAGATATAACATAATATGTTTACTGGCAATTACGTTTTTCTAGTAATCCTTCATTCATCTTATCATATCGGAAGGGTTTCCAGAAAGGTCTTTACCTTGCCAATGGCATAAACTACAAATCACCTGTTCAATACCATAGCAACTACAGCAATAGGCCGCATAAATCCGCCATATTTGAATACACAAGGGAGACCACAGACGACGTTCATAATCATTAATCACTTCATTAGCTCCCGCCATTTTTGTCTATGTCTACTTTTTTCACCCGGCGTCAAGTTTATGTCGATCGTTTACGGCCTTGTTGAAAATAATTAGGATTAGTTTGTAATAAATCTACATACCGACCTCAATAGATGCACCGAGAATAGAAACATGGGAAGAGTTATTGCCTATTGGTGTATTTTTTATATATGCTTGTAGTCGCCGTAGTCGGTCCATGTTTGTATTGTCTAATTGGTATAAGTAATTGACTACACGCATAGTTGATTGCACATTGACATATCGTATATGTGGTAACTCCGGCACTGTCAGAACCGAAGTGTCATTTGGTGCATCTACAACTACATAAATGTATGATAAAAATCTTTAAGTGCTTTTAGTATTTCGCAGAAATATAATATTAGTTCTAGTGCAGGCCTTAATAAATAGAATACTGCTATTTTGCGGTAATAAGCAATAGGGTTGTTTCCAAGTATTCAAATCAAGCACTTTTAATAAATTGTCAAAAATGACCTTTGCTACGGCGTTTGTATGAAATAAGACCTAGTGACGTCATAGTTTTTTGCTGTCAAATAGAGTACTTATTATCAATAAATTGTCGATAAAAAATTGTTAAAGTTGTAAAATTAATTGATGTATGAAACTACCATTATTTTGACATATTTCACTAGATAAAAATACTTGTACCTATAATTTATTTCACTTGCAGGAAACTTCCCTATTGCGAGTACTTATTTTGTCTAATGATAGCAGTAAAAATTATTGCGCGAGGCAATCAGTCTCAGCTTTAGGGTTTTAAATATCTGAGCATACGTCTAAAGTAAGTAAAAAAAAGTACCTTCATACTTCAGTACATAGTTTTAAATAAATAAAGACTAAGACTACAATTACCAACCTAGATAGTCTAAAATTTACCATATAGAGCTTAATAGTTCGTGGTCAATGAAACCTCAATCACCGCAGCACGTTACAAGTTATTTGCACATTGGCGCCATATTTATCATCAAAGCGGCTCACATATTGGCACTAGCAGCATTAATAAACTTATTTGTGTCAATTCTGAGTCAAGACATCTGTCCTTCCATAGAAATGTGACATCATCACAATCACGTTTCGAGTGACTTGTGACTCGAATTAGAAATAACGCGCAGGAAAATAATATAACGTGACCTAGATTTTATTTAGGACATTTTGCAATTTTGTTTAAGGATAATTTATTTGCAACATATTGTAGTACTCTAGAAGAAAAAGAAACTTTGTATTAATACAAAACAAGGACTTAATATAAAACCGGACTTTGGACTGTATGGGTTCTTTCATTCATAGTCCCATATGCCTAAAGACTATTTAGACCTTAGTACAAAACAAGTTCTGCCAACAAAAGAATACCAGACTAAGTCCTTAATTTAGATCTTATTCAGAAACTTTAGAAAAAGGAGGTCGTTATTGAATTCGATGCAAGGAAACATGTAACAAACGAAAATAAGCTAGCAGTGGCTGGACACGAAGACCCGAAAACCGAGCTCAGTGGCGTGCATTGGAGAGGCCTAGCAGTGTACTACAATAGGCTGATGATGATGATTTTATGCAACTAATTCTAGAATAAGATGATTTTGTTTTTTAAAAGAAAACTCCCGCTTTAGGACTAAATCCTGTGTCGCGGGGGACTTTACAAACATACATCTAACGAGGACAATTAACACCCAGACTCGAAACATCATTTTATGGATCACACAAAGTGTTGTCTCGTATGGGAATCGAACCCACAACACTCGACGCAGTGGCAAACGACGAGGCGGCCGCTTAAACCACTACGCCAACCGTGCAGTCAAAAATGATTAAAAAACTTTGCATACGATTTCGTATAATAACATCTATAGTCTATACTGATAAGGCCAGACAAGCTTCGTTCTATACTAAGTTGTTGTTTTGTTTTTCGTGTGAGTGTGTGGCCAACTCTGGTGTCGGAGTTTTCAGACCGCCCAAAGGCCTCCGACGTGGCCTAACGACCCATATCCTTAGACAAGAGCCGGGACCGACAGCTTTACGTGCCCTCCGAAGCACGGTAGCACTCAGATGAAAATGCCACACACGGTCACCCATCCAAGTGGCAACCTGTGCAAGCGTTGCTTAACTTTGCCGAATACTAAGTGCATGTTTTACAATAAGCCCGAAAGTCCTGTTATTCGTTTTAATGTTATCATGTGTGTGATAAGATTTATGTTCCAATGAATACGTATACTTCATAAATATTTTACCTTCTTTATGGATTGACTAGATGATGCCCGCGGTTACACCCGCGTTATTTAGGGCTACTGCTCCGCTCCTGTGGCTCATAGCGTGATGTTATATAGCCTTCCTCGATAAATGGCCTATCTTACACTGAAATAATTTTTCAAATCGGACCTGTAGTTCCTGAGATTAGCGCGTTCAACCAAACAAACAAACGAACTCTCTCTCAGCTTTATATATTAGTATAAGATACTACATATCGCATTGAATGAAATGACGTCGTCAATAAAAAAGTGTGGTAGTTGCTATACTGTCTTAAACCTATCTAAAAGTCGCACATAATGAAAGATGAACTAGCCCTTAAGATCTGCGCGATCAAACATTAATCAAAACACTCTTATCTCTGTTGTGAATATGCCTCAAGAAGTTCAGGATATGTTAGAGCTAACTATTATAGATTATTTTAATGCACAATCAGGTAAAAGTAACTGCACAGTTCATTGTCACTTCTAAACATAAACATTTAAAACAGTTTAAACGTTACTTTCTAAAACACGAATTACTAATGTTGATGATTCACAAGTGTAACTAAATCTTTTTGGACAATATTACTTTTACTTTCCTGAAGACTGTTTTTATCATAGACTTGTGCTCTTTGATTTTGTCTTTTGCATTATAATGATGAACATCTGACAAGGGTTTGATCTGACCAAGACCTTCAGTGTGTCTACTCGAGAAACAGCTTCTGCAAATCTAAGTCTCCAGCTCTCATAAGTTCATAAAAGTTATGAACTTCCATCGTTTCTATAACTTTTTATCTTTATATTGTACCTGTCTGATTTATGCCTTAATTGGAATAATAAGCTGTTATTCTTATATATAATATTTATTATATATAATACCGTGTGGTTGACGGCATAGAATACAAGTGTCACCGCCTCCTATCTTCCCGTGGGTGTCGTAAGAGGCGACTAAGGGATAACACGATGTAAATACCATCTTTGCGTAGAGACGGAAAACTCGACATCAAACCCTATACGACTGCCTCGTTGGTCTCGCGGCATAAGTGTGCGCGTGGGATTGGGAGGTCCCGGGTTCGATTCCTGGGTCGGGCAGTGTTATTGGGTTTTTCTGTCACGAAATTCTCAGTAGCAGCACGGAGTCTGGAAATGTGCCCGGTACGGCAATAGGCTAGCCCCTTATTACGTGGGACTAAAGTATATCTGGCGAAAAGTGGGTGTAGAAATACACCTCTGCCTACCCCTTCGGGGATAAAAGGCGTGACGTTATGTATGTATGTATGTATGTATGTATAAATATAAATCAAATGCAAAATGTTACCAAAACATTAGTCAAACCATTCAAATGCTCTTGAAGTAGCCTTAAGCCATATTAGTTGTACCAGGTAGTCACCCCACTATACTCTAAAGACAGCTGTTTTGATCTATCGCCACAATTCGCATAACAATAGAGAATCTTGTACACAATGTCACTTTTAAATTCTATTGTCTTTTAAGCGTTTCACTGTTGATTTTAAATAGGTGATATAAAATATTATAGCAGTGAGTTTATAATGGCAAGTTCGCTTGAAGTGCCCGTTGTCAAACGTGTAATGAATGTGAACGATGATAGTATGTAATAAATGAAATATATTGTTAGTCACGTGGCATTTTTATGTGATGGTTTTTGTTTGAGTTGAAAGTGAAACGTTAGAGTCCAATGTAAATTCTAAGTTTTTTTAGACTGACCTTTATTTTGAAACAAACAAGTCGTTTGAGATTATCAAATAATTATGCAGACAAAACAAAATAACTGATGCTATCAAGAATATCAACTAGATTTGCTCGCATTTGCTTGGTCTGACATTTGCCAAAACATGCTTGGCTTTAAATTTTTATATCTAAATATATAAAATACTGATCTGTAAATGTACGTTCAAGTTTTACTACGTCTGGAAAAGCTAAAATTAGGAACATATGTTTGAATCGTAATACTTGTAGCTTTTTTGCGCCAACAGTAGGATTTATATTTCTGTGGAAAATATACCCTGTGCATGGCAGTATGTTGGTATCTCCACTAGGGAATTGCTTACTTTATACAGAAAGTACAAAGTTTAAATATCTGTTAATTAATGACATATTCAACTCATCCTATAAGAACATAAGTATTGACATACATTAACAATACCCAACGTGACCAACATTTAATTTAGGTCATTCAGTAGGTAAAGTTCAACTACTCAGCTGTTTAAGGAAAATGCATGGTCTTGCCAGTTTCCTCTCATTTGTATGTTTAATTCGCAGGAATCTTATATGTTATAATAAGGTCATATTTATTATTAATGTCTACTACAACCTCCAAACAGATGACCTATGGTTGCTACGAGGGTCAAACTGAAAGTTCTTAGAAAATCAAAAACTGATTATATAAGCCAGTTATTAGTTTTATTATATCTTTTCAAAATATTGTCCATTGACGTCAATACACCGCTGCATGCGATGGAACCACCGGGAAAAGCACTTTGCCCACTCGTCTTTAGGGGTCTTTTCAATGGCATCGCGATACGCAGCCACCGCTTCTTCAGCATTCATAAACCGCTTTCCTTTAAGTTTTTCTTTAATTTTTGGAAATAAATAAAAATCACAAGGCGCGAGGTCGGGGCTATACGGCGGGTGACCCAGTAATTCAACGTTTGATGTCGCCAAATAGTCGATCGTTCGCTTGGCGGTGTGCGACGAGGCGTTGTCGTGGTGAAGGAGGATCCTACTGCGAGGTCGTTTCTCTCGAACTTTTTCCAAGACAAGTGGCAAACAATTGGTAGTGTACCATTCTGCAGAAACTGTTTTTTGATCCTCTAACACAATTGTTGCGAAATGACCTATCCTTCCAAAGAACGAGGCCACCATTTTTTTTCCCGCACTTCGATCTCTCTTCACTTTAGTTGGCAACTCCTCGAAAGGAAACATCCACTGAGCAGATTGTCTTTTGGTTTCAGGATCATAACAGTAAATCCAGCTTTCGTCACCTGTTAGTATGTCGAACACAGCATTTGAGTCACCTCCGTTAAATCTTTCAATCATTTTACGGCACCAATCCACACGATGTAGTTTTTGAGCCTTAGTCAAATTATGAGGTATCCACCGGGCGCAAAGCTTCCTGACCGCTAAATGTTCGTGGAGGATTTTGTGCACTTGACTCATACCGATGCCTAAGCTTGTCCGAATCTGCTGATAGGTCACTCTTTTGTCAGTCTCTATCATACGCCGCACAACATAGATGTTATTTTCAGTCGTCGCCGTAGAAGGCCGTCCCTCACGTACATCATCAGTGAGATTAGTGCGACCATGTTTAAACTCATTAAACCAGTTGTAAACAGTCGCACGAGATGGGGCTTCATCGTGAAAGGCCAATCGTAGTCTATCATAACTTTCTTGTTGACTTAAATGACATCGAAAGTCATAAAAAATCATTGCACGAAAATTTTCTCGTGTTAAATTCATGTTGACGTGACACAGACAATTTTCAATTTGCCGCCAAATCGTAAAACAAATGACAAATGAATGAAATATATACTCAGTAATATTGGCAAAGAGTTCTATTTTCAAATTTTAGAATATTTTTTTTATTATATTGCTTATAAGTGGCCAGTTCTAAGAACTTTCAGTTTGACCCTCGTATGGCCTTACTTCGCATGTCCAGAAAAACATTTTATTCTGACATGCGTGTATCAAACATTTTTCTCTTTCAAAAAAGCTTTTACAATGCTCATGGTTTCTTCCTAACATCTTCGAGACATCATAGACAAAACAAACTTTCAAAACCCAATATTAAAAAGTAGGTAATTGGCAATGAATTTTTTTTATTATTTTGTATTAGAATTATTGATTACGCAAATGTTTATTTTGATTTGTGCACTATGTATACTATGTGTACCTCATATAGATAGGCATATAGCAACTTGAAACACATCTGGCCTAATGTTCCGTGCAAGATCTTACGTATATTTTTGTCATTAAGTTATGATAAGTGACAATGTCATTGTATTAATTTGTACTCTTTAGGAAAACTGGCCATTAGCTGTCTAGTAGTCATGGGGGTAGCTTTAACTGCCGTGGCCTATGACCAAAGATAAGTAAAATCAAGTTTATCATTGGAAAGCTTGTATCCGTTTCTTATTATTGGCGTGGAGTAAGTAAAGTTTAAGTACTATTTATAAGAATTAAATGCCAAGTGGTTGAATTCTGTTAAGACTAAAAGTAACCAAAGGATAGATAAAGATGCTGATATATTTAAATATTACAGTTTATTTTATTTCTGACTCATGATCACGGTGTTACGGCCAAAATGCTTATGTTCCCATCGTGTACCTACTTCAAATCACAAACGAATCTGATTTGAAAAGATACAACATACGTATGTTTTGGCTCAAAGTTCATCATATCAAATTAACTTGAAATGGATCCCTCATGGTCCATGGTCCCTCATCATCATCATCCAGCCTTTCGCCATCTAGATATAGGGCTCTCCCAACTTAACATAAACGGATACCTTTTATATTATATATACATACTCACGCCTGTATCTCCGAAGGGGTAGGCAGGGGTGTAATATTACATCCACATTTCGCCATGAATTGTTAGGTCCCACGTAATAGGGGGCGAGCCTATTGCCGTTACCGGGCAAATCACCATACTCCGGGCTGCTACTGAGAATTCGGAAAAAACCAGTAACACTTCTGCCCGACCCGGGATTCGAACCCGGGACCTCCGATCAGCAGTCGCATACCCTATCCACTGGACCACGGAGGCAGTCAACGTTAAAATATTCAACAAATGTTTTTCTTTCTGTTACAGGTAATTGCCCAAACACTGGCTTTGAACTCAGTAAAACTTTACCATTCACTTTGGAACTTCGGCTGTACCGTTACCTCCAATTTTTGGGTAAAGAGATGCCTAGGTATTGCATCTGCGCATTATTTTATTACCGCATGAAATTGCACTTTGCGTGGTAAGTACTAATCTGACTTTGTAATATTTATAGTCATTTTGTCCAAACTGTGTTAAAGAGTTTTAGGGGCTGCGCCAAAACGGAAGCTTAATCAGGGTTTTGTTTGCAATGATTTCAGTAAACATGTATTCGTATGTATATGTTAATGAACTGCTGCTGTTTTCTCTAGGCAATAGTTAAGTACTATAAGGCAAGAGATTATGTGAAATGAATTGTTAATTTGGACTAAGCAGTGACGGAAAGCTGCGAGTCTGAGAGTTCTATATTATGTTCTTCAAAGACATTTGAAGTCTGCCAATAATTAGTTAACTAGGATGGTGGACTATGGTCTTAACTTGATCATAATGAAGAGAAACCTTTCCGCAACAGTAAGCCAGATTAACAAACAAGTCTGATGATGCGATAACGAATAGAAATATCGTTCCTATTTAATCGAAAAATACAATTAGTCAGCTAAATTCAAGGTTTTTCTTCCATTCGCGGATTATAATTAGATAGATGACTAAAATGTTAGCTTAAGGAAATATTATTTATGTGATGCCAATGATGAATTTCAAATAGAAGTCTATAATAATGACGTCATGGTACATGAATCATATTTTTCCTGCTTACCTCATCCGGTATACGAGAGGAAAGAAATGAACATTTTTTAACATTTCGATTATATGTATTGTGTTTATAAAAAAAACTGTTTGTGATAGAGTTAAAAGTGAAAAATATTAGCATTAAATATAAACATTCCCACTGCAAAGCACGAGGCTCTTCTCACTAAAAGAAGACTGGAACCACAATCTATTATGCTGCCCGCTGGCCTAGTTTAAATTGTTTCACATGTCTTTTGAGAATAGGATGGCGAACTCTCAGACTTAGTTGTCGAATAGTACGATGTGCTCCTTCACTGTTTATCAAGTGACTAGAGGATGCCAGCAGTTACGCCTGCAATTTTTTTTAATTTACCCGTTTTGGCCGATCCCGTGGGAATTTCGGGAAATCCCTTCTTAGTACATCCCTACGGTCCCCAAGGAACATACATGCCAAATTTCAGCTTCCTGCGCCCAATAGTTTCGGCTGTAGCGTGTCTGTCAGTCAGTCAGTAACGCAAGGATTTCATATATTAAGATAATAATAATTTTCGCAGACTTTTCAAAGCTATGTGCGTATTGCATGCAGCTTCAATAATATTATAGAGCCCTCTCTATTTATTATGTTTGTAAAGAAGTTTTAAATTGTACCTCAGATCTTCGTCAATTTGCATGTAGACCTGCAGTTAAAACCTACGTAATCATTATTATCGCAAATAGGAACTTAAATTGTATAATATATGAACACACCTTCAGGCTATTATTTAAGCTGCTTTTACGAAATCAGAGGTCTGGATTATAATCTGGTGAGATAAGAGGCTGAATATTAATGATCGATTGTTCTAGAATATTAAGATGTATATCAGTATATTTCTCGTATTTTATTAGAACGCCTACAGGACAGGAAATTGACAAGGTTCTATGTATTGAGATCATACGGAACAGAACTCGTCTAAAGTGACAATTATATTTTTTATTATACATATAATAAAAAATACGTAGCTGTTGAAACAGGAATAACCACGATACGAAACTGATGATTCTTCAAGTAAAAGTAACGAAATACTTATTTGTTTTTTTTTTTAGGCTCACGCCTGTATCCCCGAAGGGGTAGATAGAGGTGTTATATTAAACCCAGATTTCGCCAGGAGTATTTTAGGTCCCATGTAATAGGGGGCGAGCCTTTACCGAGCACATCACCAGACTCCGTGCTGCTACTGAGAATTTGGAAAAATCCAGTAACACTTTTGCCCGACCCGGGAATCGAATCCGGGACCTCCGATCAGCATACGCTATCCAGTAGATCAAGGAGGCACTAAACTAACTAATTAGTATTTAGACGGATATATTTCTCATCAAGCCGGAGTCTTTGTTTATTCCAAGACAATTTAGACATACCTACGGGCAGCCAGTAGCTATATTCGCGATACACAAAATGTTAACCTTAAGGTCGTCCAGTCTGGTCAGTGTTGCCATTTCGCAACATTAGCTAGTCAGGCAATAGTTGCACTAGTTTAAAAAAATTAGAGGTATTTATAGCCAAGCTAATGAGAAGCATCCTCTGTTTTGCAGATAAATGCTGATAATGATAGTATATCTGAGTTTGGTAATTAACTTACCCTCGGTAAAACCTTCTTTCGCAGAGAGGTACCTTATCTTCTTATTGTAAGTGACTTTAAATGTCTCATGTGAGAAAAAAGAGCTTTATAGTGCTATGCAGAATAGTATTTGGATGGCTAGAGGAATAGATTTTCGTCCAGGTCATTTTAAAAAGACCGTTCCCGCACTATGTCGTAATACTACGCAAAAAACGTTTAATAAAGGGATACAAGGCACAATTAGGCAAAGAACAAAGATTTGTAGTTACCACAAAGTTTGTGCCTAGCTTGCCTCTAAGGGGATCGAACCCTACCTGGGTAGTGTTAAATGGTGAGGCGAGCTTCAGTCATCATACGTTTAGTTTGTTATTCTGTGTATTCACATATGGAACACTCTTACTACGGAATTCAATATGCGAAATATAGATAGATCTGTAGATTTTAGATTAGTTTTTGACATAAGCTCCATACAAAATATGTCAAACACGAATCTAAAATCTACAGATATATCTATAGTTTGAATATTGAAAATGGCCGTTAGTTATTTTAAGCTTATTGTAAACTTAGACGAATATGTAAATAGCTTTTAAGGAATTGTTTGAATTCGTTTCGTCTCCGTTCACTATTTTCTGTAGGACGAAAGACGACTGGCGCCAACTTTTGTGAAATCTTGGCTCATATTGTCCATCCTCCATAAAAAATACAACCAATATCCGGCTCGCATTTTTATTTATTTAATTACTTAACAGCTAATTCAACCTTGCGTATGCAAATGTATGTATATCAGCCTTTTGTCGTCTAGTGATGGAAATAGATTGTAGTGAGGTATGTCACAACATCCGGTCCTCACTAAAGGTGCTCGTTATATTACATAGCAGAAAAAAAACGCCGTTTACAAAACATAGCAGAAGCAGTATGCTATTTATTTCCACTTCAATCTGCTATGCTATCCGTTTTTAATATTTTTTTTATATATTGACGAAGGTTACTTGAGTATAGACAAGTAACGCCATCTATGCAAAAATGCGATATTAATACAATCTGATGGCATATGGTAAAATGATGATCGATGTTACCTGTTAGTTCTATTGCGTCGCCACAAGATGTCATCGTGTCTTGTATATTTATATTAATCAACTTTTGCGCCATTAAAATAAGAGCGAAAATCAATTGTATACTGATTACATACTGTCATGTCATGTTGCTCGCTCTTTCTTTCACACAGTTTGAGATTTGCTATCTCTATCAAATGTAGTAAAACGAAAAAGCGCAAGTACTAAAAAAGCGCAGGCGCAGATAAAAAGCATTTCAAAAGCGCAGTTCGTTTTCGGTTCTGCTGTCAGCGTGCTGTGTTACAAATTTGTGTTATAGCTCTCGCACATTTCGTTTTGAACTTTTGAATGTTTATCTTTATGTCTGTTATGTCGCGTGTACATACATGTACATGGTCAAAAATTGTTAGTTACTTACTTGTAAATATTTAGTTTAAGTGTAATATAGTTAGTCAATACAAAATAATAGTTGTAAATATGCCTAAAGTTGGAGAAGTTTGGAACCATTTTGATGTTTGTTGTACGAAGTTGTGGGCAAAAGCTAGTTTATATATAAATCAAAATCCGCGCTAGATCCAACGAAAGAACACTCCGTTACATATCTGATATCTGTTTCACGAAAACAAGCATGCAGTAAAAACGCTAAAAACATAACGAAATCGAACGCTGTCGCATTTTAGCTACAATGTGTGTTACTAATATATTATAGCATAAAAAATAGTCTGCTCTTAATTTATAGCATAACGTTGAAACGCGTTTTGGGTTTATAGCCGTTGTGAACATGCCTAGTCCTCACCGCATCTTATTCATTCACCGTTCAGATCTTCGTGTTAATTATTCATCGCACTTCTTAATGCCTTGCTGGTTTCGTAGTATGTGTGCATGTTGTAGAATTGTGATTATCTTTGACGTTTATCCCCATAAACCTTTTCATTCATCCATTACTTCTTAATTGTTCACCTGATAAAGAACCAAAATTTTGAGATAGAACTGTCCCCTATCATCATCATCATCATCATCAGCCTGCAAGAGTCCACTGCTGGATATAGGCCTCTCCAATGGCACGCCACTGAGCCCGCTTTTCGGCTTTTCGTGTCCAGCCGCTGCCAGCCACTTTGCGTTTATCGTCACATCACCTAGCTGGAGGGCATCCTACACTACGTTTCCCAAGGCGCGGTCTCCACTCAAGAACACGACTACTCCAACGGTTATCGGTTCTTCGACAAATGTGGCTGGCCTACTGCCACTTTAGCTTGTTAATTCTTTGAGCTATGTCGATTACCTTCGTTGTCTGTCGGATCACTTCATTACGAATAAACTATCCCCTATAATTGACCCAATAGCGTGCTCTCTTATACCATCTGTGGGCTTTAAATATATGCGGCGTTCTGTAGTTAATGGGGGCAGACAAGCTACCGCCTGGTGCTGATGATTAGCGGCTCAGCGTAATCCAGTAAATGACAATGATGCCAACCAGGCATTATTTGCCAAATCTCGAGAAAAAGGAGGAGAGGGCGAGAAATATATTCTCATTCTCTCTTTATCTTTTTTTTTATGGTAATAGGCGGCAAACGAGCAGACGGATTGCCTGATGGTAAGCAATTACCGCCGCCCATGTACACAAGCAACACCACAGGAGTCACAAGTGCGTTACCGCCCCTTGGGGTTGGGAAAAGGGATAGGATGAGGAGTGGGATCAGGGAGAAGGGATAGGGGATTTTTTATCCCAAACCCTCCTTCATCTTTTTTGTTGTTGATTTGACTGTTGTTATATCACCTTAATTTATCTGCTTAACCCTAGAAGCCTAATCTATTTTAGAGGTGCATAAAGCCTAAACATACGTCTCAGAGGCGTACACATATAAATGACAACCTGTGTGCTCAAATATACTTATTTCAGTAGGTACTAGTATTTAAGGATATTCTTAGGGTGGGATATAAACTAATAATAAAACATACCATTATCAATTAAAGCTACAATATCCGTTGATTATTACATCGAAAAAGAAACATAATTTTGGCCCATAAAAATAAGTACTTATTAATAAACCGAAAAAAATAAAGTTAAAAAAGAAATACTAATATTTTAAAAGTATATTATTATACTTTTAGGCCTCTAACCTTAAAAACAATCAAATTTTTAACAATTAGGTAATGTTTAGAAGCAGTCTACACTTATATGAACTTTGTTCTAGCAATACATAATTTTTTTGTATTTATATCACACTAATTTTGACATTATCTTTTTTTGTAGTTGTAAAAAGTGTACTATTTGCGTGTTATAGGCTTGGGTTGTTCTTCTGATAAAAATAGTAACATAATTATTCTCATCTTCGCTTTGAATATCGTCGATAACACTAACTTTGTCATCATCAACCTCAGAAGCTGAAACTTGCGAAGAAAGATTATCTTTCTCGTTTAAAAATGTGCCAAAATATTGTCACTGACAAATTTTTTTGAGTGTGACATATTTTTGCTGAAATAAGGTCAAGGACGAAGAAAAAAAGAAAAATTAACAATATTTAAACCAAATAAAACTTACTTAAAAGTTACACAAAGCCTAAACATACGCCTCGCAGGCGTCCTAATCTTCGATAACTCAAAACTGGTGGGACTTACCTTAGCGAAATGGATACCGATCGTTAGCTCCCAGTGGCCACTGAGTTGGCGAAAGAGCACAATGCGCTAGCTTCAACCGTTACAAAAATGTTATAAATTTTTGTTTATGTGTGCGCCTCACAGGCGTAGATTAGGCTTCTAGGGTTAATGCTGCATGGGCATGTAAAGGTAACAATATAACAATATACCTACATACAGATCTAAACTAAGTATCTAATTTAATCATAAATGTAAGATGTTGTACTTGGTATTAACAATTAAAACTAATATACAGAACTTTTCTAACCCGTCGTATAGGTAAATTCACGAAAGTTGACCACAAATGGCGGCCGTCGCGCATATGTACATTCGTGCACCAATAGCGTTGCTCCATTCTTGACGCATTAAGGGAATGCGTCAAGAATGGAGCCACGCCATTGGCACTCCACCCGCGCCTCACCCCGCACCTCCACGGGGACCTAAAAAATGATTTCTGCGCAGTGGTCATCTTTCGTGAATTTACCTATACTATCATATTCTTCTCAAAAATTCATAAACTAAATATAAGTTAATAATAATATAGGTATTCAATAAATGATTTTAAGTATATATAAGTTGTTTATCGACCTTATGTTAGATTTATAAATTAATACTCCTTATGTTAATTGCTCATCTGAATTTGAATTACTTTTAATTTACATTCTTAATTGAGATCGTTCCACGTGTTACCATTTTCCATATATTAAGTAAATTTTATTCCGACTGCATGTTCGTTGGGACTTAACGGTAATTGACGGGTGTTGAGCCGTAGTTTTGTAGAGGAACCGTTGGCAAGTCAGAGGTCTTGAGTTCAATCCTACGCAATTTGTGGGATAGCATGATGATTTTTTTAAATGTCGTAATGTGGACAGTGGAATGGATTTAGTAAAGTAAGCATTTTGTTAAGTAAGTCATTTCAACTTCTTTATCTTTTGGTAAAAACTTCAGTGATTGCCAACGTCCTAAATTATTCACCAACCACTTCTATTCTGAGAAGAAACCTGTACTAAAAAGTCTAAAAACGTTGTTGTTTAGTGTAGTTAAGCAAAATAGATTGTTATTGAAGACCAATATCGATTACATGACATTTACCTACCAAATAATTGGTCTAATTTAACCGTGAAATAAGAATCTTAATATATAAAATCCTTGCGTTACTTACTGACTGACAGACACGCTACAGCCGAAACTATTGGGCGCAGGAATCTGAAATTTGGCATGTATGTGCCTTGGGGACCGTGCACTAAGAAGGGATTTCCCGAAATTCCCACGCAAAAAATATGCAGGCGTAGTTGCTGGCGTCCTCTAGTTATAAATATATCATACAATTTACAATTGCAAATAATTTCCAAATTCATGCTCGCTTCAGTATAGGCACAGCTGTCAGCTTTACAACAAAATATCTTTCTCCTTAACATAGGCAGGTAATACTATTACTTGTATGATTTATCAAAAGAACGCTACCATATAAAAATCTGAAGCAAAAACGTTCAAACAATCTGCTGCAAAGTTATTAATCGTCGGATTTGACACTGTGATGTAACAAAATGTCCATTTCAACCTATTCCATCGTAGTAATTGTCAGCCTTTAACATCACGGTGCCAATGTTTGTCGAGTGGGCAGAATTATAACGAGGTTGTACGTGCCAGAGAAAGAGCCGTCCTTGACATTAGTCGTCGAAACCGACAATGTTACCACCTATGAACAATAATTGCGATTTTTTATCTACCCACTACGTTGTGACTCATTGAGGACTGTGTTGCTAGATGCTGAATCCAATTTTGCAATATATTGAATTGGTAAATTACAGGCGACGTGCCCCAATTTCTGAAAAACAAAATTGTGTCATGAGTTGAATTATCAGCTCAAAACTCCTAACTTGTTGGCAATTTTGGAACAGTTTTATTTTACCCGGATTTTTTTTAATTGTTTAGCTATTTCCAGGTAGACAATCTTGCACAAATATCAACAGATGCTATATGTTACGGGAATTCCGCTAGCATACCTACTACGGTCTTTAGATTCCTTTCTTGATGCCACTTATTAAATTCGAAGATTCCTGGACAAGATACATTTCTCTTGGATGTTTTCTTTTTCTGGCAAATGCCTAAAATACAGCGCAAGTGACACTGTATTAAAGACGACTCTTCATCGTTGTAGATTAGCAAATGTTCGTACATCTAGTTTAATATATTAATGATCAATATCTATATTTGGACATAAAAGTACGGGGTGAAAAATGCATCAATTTCGTTATGGATTGCAAAGAGCTGCAGACCTCTGACTAAAGGTGCTCGTTATATTACATAGCAGAAAAAAAACGCCGTTTACAAAACATAGCAGAAGCAGTATGCTATTTATTTCCACTTCAATCTGCTATGCTATCCGTTTTTAATATTTTTTTTATATATTGACGAAGGTTACTTGAGTATAGACAAGTAACGCCATCTATGCAAAAATGCGATATTAATACAATCTGATGGCATATGGTAAAATGATGATCGATGTTACCTGTTAGTTCTATTGCGTCGCCACAAGATGTCATCGTGTCTTGTATATTTATATTAATCAACTTTTGCGCCATTAAAATAAGAGCGAAAATCAATTGTATACTGATTACATACTGTCATGTCATGTTGCTCGCTCTTTCTTTCACACAGTTTGAGATTTGCTATCTCTATCAAATGTAGTAAAACGAAAAAGCGCAAGTACTAAAAAAGCGCAGGCGCAGATAAAAAGCATTTCAAAAGCGCAGTTCGTTTTCGGTTCTGCTGTCAGCGTGCTGTGTTACAAATTTGTGTTATAGCTCTCGCACATTTCGTTTTGAACTTTTGAATGTTTATCTTTATGTCTGTTATGTCGCGTGTACATACATGTACATGGTCAAAAATTGTTAGTTACTTACTTGTAAATATTTAGTTTAAGTGTAATATAGTTAGTCAATACAAAATAATAGTTGTAAATATGCCTAAAGTTGGAGAAGTTTGGAACCATTTTGATGTTTGTTGTACGAAGTTGTGGGCAAAAGCTAGTTTATATATAAATCAAAATCCGCGCTAGATCCAACGAAAGAACACTCCGTTACATATCTGATATCTGTTTCACGAAAACAAGCATGCAGTAAAAACGCTAAAAACATAACGAAATCGAACGCTGTCGCATTTTAGCTACAATGTGTGTTACTAATATATTATAGCATAAAAAATAGTCTGCTCTTAATTTATAGCATAACGTTGAAACGCGTTTTGGGTTTATAGCCGTTGTGAACATGCCTACCTCTGACTGGGTGTTATATGTAGGTATATTTTGTAAATGCACATAAACGTATTGAGTTCTTAGGAAATATTTGTTTCCTTTTGGTATCGATGCGTTTAGGCCAAAATGTTATCGCTATCTTTATCGCGATCGTCGTATACGATAATTTGGGAGTCATAAACTGATAATGCAGATTTGATGACGCCAATCGGATAAAATAGGTTTTCATATTAGTCTGGGTACTTTGAACACCTATTTTTATTCATTTATTCGAAAACATATCATATCCTTCACGAAATGATTGATTTATGTAATGTTTTCAGTGATGAAAAATATTTATGAATGATAAACAGAAAATGAGATTTCCGCATTCTGTGATGATATCCAATATAATCAGATGTAATTTATTGATGTGTTTTAATTCCATCTGCATACAAATATGTGCCGGCAACGTGTGAACATCTATTTCCATGTCTTTCATGTTACCGTTTATAGCTATTAGCTATTCTTGACCGTTACTGTTAATTAATAACGTCAAATCGCCAGCTGAATGACATCAAACGGATTATAGTTAAGAGATTCTGCTAAATGATGCCCGAAATGTACCAAATAGATCTTAAAATAGTTGCATTCGGTGGAAAAAATGTTATAGCAACACTCAAGTAAGCAGTGGTCGTCTGCTACCAAGTTTGTATTATGAGCCTTTATCCATTCAAGCCTCCGGCGCACACATGCGCGTCCCGCCACACGCACACAGATAAACAGAGCGAGTTTGACAGTTCGCGGCAGGCGTGAGGCGGATCAGTTGGCCGATGCTCGGCGTCGCGGTACGATCGTTCACCGCCGCCATCTTGAATTTACGAAACACGGGCTATTTTTTTTATTAAAAATAAACTATACGTGTCAACTGTGTAAGTGTGTGCTATACGTTTTTGTGGAGGTTTATCTAAAATTCGAATTTGTTTCAAATACTTCAACGAGGATTTCGGTATACGTCTAAAGTTTTTTTTTAACGTGGCATGGACCGGTGTTATGTAAATTGCAAAATAATTATCGGGGATCAATATATATTGCATATTGTATAGTATAATACGTAAGTACTAATGTGGTGAACTGCCTCAAGTTTGTCTGAGCCTGACTTTTTAAATAGTTTGTTTTGTGGGTGAGCGTCCCGCCAAAATGTAGGTTACGGTTAAAAGACTTTAACGCATTTATCTTTACGTACATTAATCCCAATTCACACAAACAACACTATTTTAATATACCGAATATTTTAGATGTCAGTAATAATAACAATACTGTTGTCATTATTGAACGTGATTCTGGTAAACAATAAAAGATTTATCATTATTATTCATATGCTGTCATACCGTGATGTCAGTATTAACACTAATAATATACCGAATGAGTTATATTTCTGCATTCTGAAGGTGATTTTGTTATATTTCCGTTATTATTGCATTATTTACAATAATTATTTGAGATAACATGGTTATTGATGATGTCATTTTCGTTTTAAAGGCCGATTTTAAAGGGAAATATTATAACATTATTGAAGATCAGTGTCGTCTTATTCAAATGTTAACCCGTAACTTTTTTATGTGATCGTGATCAATGATCATTAAATTTAAGTTTATTTTTTTCCTTGTTTACATGGAAGAACATATTCGTTGTGCGTATCATTTTTAAGTATATTATTATGAATTTTACGACAATTTTACTTGTTTGATCCCTTTTGATGTGTAAATGAATTTTAACATTTAAATGAATAAACCGTACTTCATAACTCTGTAGGTTCTATTAATCTGTGTAGGTATTTGAACTTAATAAGCAATCTATAAAACTTGTTGCACATGCAAATATTCTAAAGCAGCTTTTAATAAAGGGTAGATATGAATTTTAATAAATGCTACGGAATTTTAATACGGATCGAACAAAATTGCATACAAACCAAACAACATTTTCGTTGATAACTAAAACATATTGAGATGTAAGTAATTCATTGATTTGCTTCTTTAGGTCTTTGTATTTAGATATTAAAGTAGTTGATAATATTTTGACGTACATTTTATGAAGATATACCTACCTAAGTACCTAGGTATAAAAATCTTTTATTCATGAAACAGTATACACAACAAGCATGCTGTCCTAGATTTTTTGCAGTGTTATTCACAGGGTTAAGACGATACAAAGATCAAGGGATATACAGATACCTATATGTAGGTAACATAAAACATTTTATTTTTAACAGCTACTAGGTAGGTATTGTATTTTTTTTCTTTAACAAAGGCCAAGGTAATGTTATCGGGGTTTCTACTATTTAAACTAAACAGGATAATTCAACACAAAATTCATGTCCACAAGGTAAATTATAATATTTACCTATTATACATGTATAGTTAAAAATAGTGCAATTGTTTTTTTATAAAAACAACTTTGATATTATTATGTTTTGTGTTTCATAATAAAATGAAAACTATAGATAAAAGATATCGAATGCACGAAGAAAAATAATTGATAATATCAGTAGGTATATCAATTGACTGCCTCGTTGGTCTCGTGGCATAAATGTGCGCGTGGGATTGGGAGGTCTAGGGTTCGATTCCCGGGTCGGGCAAAGTGATATTGGGTTTTTCCGCTAGGAAATTCTCAGTAGCAGCACGGAGTCTGGTAATGTGCCCGCTCCCCTCTATTAAGTGGGACTAAAATAAATCTGGCGAAATGTGGGTGTAATATTTACATCACTGCCTACCCCTTCGGGGAAACAGGCGTGAGACTATAAAAAAATAATAAATAAAAATATATATCAATTTAATCGGAGGTGAAATATTTATCCAAATAAATCCGATTCCGTATTCTACTATTCTCGTTCAAAAATTTTGTAACGTTGGTCGATAATACCTTTGTCAGACACAAAAATAAATAATGAAAGGGGTAACTGGTAGACGTTAAGATGTGTTTTAATACCGTAAAAAGCATCAGTCTTATGTTTAATCACCAACGAAAATATAAAATACCATTTGAAAAGACATTGACCACAGGGCTCAGTCCTCTCTTGCACAAGATTATGACGTCACTATTCGAAACTTGTAAGGACATTCTTTTTAGGGCATTATGGTCGATCTTTTTTATTCCACCTGACTAACTGATAACGTCATACTTGTCGCGGAGACGACACGAAATTCTTTACTTATCATTGGAACATACGATTTTAAACTCTATTGCCTATAAAATAGTGATTATACGAATATTTTAGAGTCGTTCACGGTAAGATGACAGTGTAATATAATATTGATAGTTATACATGCGTGTGAAAAATTTTATACGTTACGCTTAGGATCCGGTAATCCTAAGATTGATGTGGCTTGATGTAAATTATTTTGTTTTGATGTTTCGTGAGCTTCAAGGTTTACAGCATAAACCTTAAGAGGTTTATATATTAGTTTGTTATATCTAAAAGAGCCGTCAAATGTTGCCTTTTATATATTTTAAAGTTAGGTCTTAAAAAAACAAAAATGCATGCTCGTAAAATTTAAGACGCACAAAAAATTATGTGCCTGATTGAAAGTGCAATAAAACAAGTTTTACTTAAATTAAGTCATGAGGTTATGATTCACCATCATTGTCCTAGCGTTATCCCCGTGGAACCATGACTTTTCGTCTTCCTCTGGGTCTCTGCAACCTCAAGGGATAGCGATATTCCGAGGTGTAGACCAGTGATAGGAGCTTATTTTTATCATTCCCTAATTTATAGCCATATCACATCAAAGAAAACAAACTTCATTGATAAATAAGTTTAAAGAAGAAATGCCTCTTAAAGACCTAAAGTATTACAAAGACATCAGGGTAACTGATATCTTCTTAATGACTAGGCATCGAAACCGTGTGAAGTTTACCGACCCATAGTTGAGCAATGCGACAAACCTTAATCGGGTCAGAAAACTTAGAAAATATACGATAGCTTTGACGGAGATTGCGTCTTGGCAAACGTAGCGTAGAGCGGAGCGCTCTCCGGTTAGGTGGAGTGACGATATACGCAAAGTGGCTGGCAGCGGCTGGACACGAAGAGCCAAAAATCGAGCTCAGTTGCGTGCCATTGGAGAAGCCAATACCCAGCAGTTGACTGAGATGGCTGATGATGATGAGGATTGTTCATCCGGATATCATATATGCATATTAATTCTTGATCATTTGCCAATTAGTAGATACCAAAGAAACTGCCACCAAGTTTGAATCTGGGGCTTCTTTACATCTTTCAAGAAGTTTAGAAATTGTCTGGGGAATAGACAAAGCCATTAGTCATTAGATTGCTTAATCATAAAAGTAGGTTTATTATTCGTTAATGAACAACATCAAATGTCTCTGCTAGTAGCTAATAAATCCCACTCACTTCTCTATTAAGCTGTTCCATAGATTACCCCAGACAAACAGAAAGATAGACAAAGTGTTTAAAAATTTGAAGAACATTAATTATTTTTGAGACACGAACAGACAGTTAACTATTTATATGTAAGTATATAGATTAAATTGTAGAACAAAGCAAAAACTGTCCCACTAGATCGATATTGGCGCAACATTAAGTGGGTCAGTGCGAGCGCACCCTTAGCTCGAGATAATTTCCGATTGGCCAACCTCCAGTAGAATCGAGACCTCTTTCGTTAGTTCATACTGTTTAGACATTTAAGCCTGCACTTGAAGGTAAAAGCTCGCTTTTTGTTCAACAGGATCTTGTTCTAGTTTGTGAACTTTTTAGGCAGTTGTGACACCTCTTATTGAACTGTGAAATTTCCTCTATTGTTTAGATCATTCAAACAGAAAGATTACAAGCACAAAAATAATTGGCTTTGATCTTCGGTCAAGTTTTGGTACTTGCTCGGTTTAACTGCTCAAGAAATTCAAACTCGTGGTCATTAATTTGTGACCATTAACTTTAAAGGAACTTACGATTATTCCATGTAGCACGTGGTATTTAATATCCGACAACACAATTTAAAGTTAATGCTGCCATTTGAGATCAAAATTTTCTGTAGCTCCTTTTGCGCTAGGATTAAGAATAATTTTAAATGAGACACAGTCACAAATTTCTGTCATATTTGAACGATTTGGAAGAAGCACTTGAAACAACATAATGATAATCTTCAAATCCTTGCATCCATCAAGCATTATGATCAGGTAAACCAATGCACATTACGTGTATAAGCCTTCAGACAGTATTTAAACAGAACATTTCCAAATACGACCACACCTTTAAGTAACACGTATATTGGAGAACACCTCAATCTTGGGTTACAAGCCTTATCAGCACTCACAGGCGATAGATAGAATAATACTTATGCGGAACTGATTCTACGCAACACATACCTCGATACGAGCGACCAATTCGTTACTGTTTATAACTTTGATGTTCAAGGACGCACAATCCTGCGTTTTAATTAAAGATCAAACTTGTTTCATGATAGTTTGTTATGCCAGTTACATCCGAGACTTTAAGCCCGGGGTCTGCTTTTAAGACTAACGGCGATGTTCAATATTCGATCCATACATGGATTTTGAGATTCGAGATTCGTGTTTGACATATTTTGTATGGAGCTTATGTCAAAAACGAATCTAAAATCTACAGATCTATCTATAGATCGAATATTGAATTGCGTAGTAAGACTTGGCAGAATATTAGATTGTATTTATTTAACATTTAATTTATGTGGGTAGATAAATGATATAATAAATAAATGATTTGTGGTGGCCCAACATTGGTCTATGTGGAGAACCAGGGGGTAAGGCTATGTCCAGCACTCTTTCGACTGATATGATGTTGAAGACATTAAGCTTACCGATTCACAGCCAGCTATGGTTCCAGAATAGTTTGTCACTACTTAGATACATTATCTAAGTAGTGAAGTTATTTTGATTTTATTTGGTATTGTGTTGATTTAAATTATCAACTTAAATGATTAAAATGAAGTAGTTTTCCACAAAGAAATGCTTCTGATATTCATCTGGCGATTTCTTCTTCTTATTCGCAGTCGATTTACAGCATCACGCTGTTGTCAACTGCCCTTACAATCTTTAATCTGTTAAGAATTACATTACCTAATACGTGAAAGATTTTGCTAAATGCCGGTAATTCACCTACAAGACGAGTTGGATATTAATTTTATTACCTGACAATACGTAGATTTAACAATGCATACGAACACTTCTAAACGTTCTATTGTAGAAAGAAAATAAATATAGTACGTACGTAATATGTTACTTGTTTGTTGAACCAGGGATATGAAAGTGGGCAACTTGACAGCGATATAATTATGCGAGCTAAAAATAATAAAATACGATTTGATTCAGCTAATTTCTAACATGACAGGGGTACTCGGTCACAATAGAATATTTTAACGCCACGCACCTGATAGGGTTGCCCGCGGCATTGTTTAGTTTATACAAAAGCGTTAGAAAATGCCTGTATCGCGTTCTTTGAAATAAGGACTGACATGCATGGATATAATATGCCATCTAATTAACGCGATATTAGGTTCTTCATCATCGTCATCACAGCCAAAAGACGTCTAACGTCAAAGGACTCCTCCAAGGCTCTCCACATAGAAATATCTCCAGCCGCTCGCAGCGTGCCGCTTGTGATCCCAAAAAGTTCTCGAATAGTTGGACCATTAGGATTTTGAGATACGTAAATCTTAATATATAAAATCCTTGTGTTACTGACTGACTGACATACACGCTACAGCCGAAACTTTTGGGCGCAGGAAGCTGAAATTTAGCATGTATGTTCCTTGGGGACCGTAGGGGTGCACTAATAAGGGATTTCCCGAAATTCTCACGGGATCGGCCGAAACGGGTAAATTTAAAAAAAATGCTGGCGTAGCTGCTGGCGTCCTCTAGTATTGTATATGCTAAGAGAAGGCGTTTCAGGTCTAGGCTGATTCATACCATAACATTAATTTATTTAACTATCTTAATACCGAATTTCACAGATATAATCTTCCCCAAAGACTTAGGTACACCAGTGCCATATGATACTCATGTTTCTTGCATGCTATAGATTTTTACATTGACTGGCTTGTCTGGGATACTAACATTTGCTTAATTTAATAGTTTTTACTAAAGTAATTTGAATGAGACAACCTTATTACAGAACATCCTCTTGCGTGAATACATTACAGGAGGGCTTTGACTCTTTCACAAACAATAACCAGCAAAACTACGGTTCAAGTCTTGCTTTCTATGTGAATTGGTTTTCAAAAACATTCTATTCGAACTGGAGAAATTGCCAATAAAACTGCATGACACTTCGAAGTTAAAAAAATATTAAAAAGTAACAACGCATTTCTATCGGTACATTAATGGGTATGAGTTTCATACAAGTGTTGAAATTAAACGATTTGATTTATACCGATTTTATTGCCGTTCATTTTCATTAAAAAAGGCGGCATACTAGCCACGGTTCGTCTTAAAATAAACGGTGGGCTTACAACCCCTCAGAGGCCAATGCTGCCAAATACGCATCATCAATTATGAACTAATTTATAAAAAGCAATGTTTGAAAACCAAATATAAACAAAACTAAGATAAGTTTTGATAGAAAGTGCTGTTATAAATCAATTCATCATAAGCCTTTAACAGTCCACTGCTGGACTAGCCCTCTCCTTTGAAAGGAGGAATTGGCCTACTATACCACGCTGGCCAAACAGGTTGGTATAGGGTTTGTATCAAGTTTTCCTTCTCTTACAGTGCTGTTCTCTGCTTAGTATGGTTCCTCTGTCGGCTCTTACGACACCCATGGGATGATATGGGGTGGTGACTGGTGACATTCTGTATTCTTAATCGTATATAAATTATAATTATCCTATGATTTATGCAAAACATCACGGTATAGTAATCTCATGCCAATCTCCCATCTTGACACAAGAAAGTAAGACTATGGAAATCTTCCCACGTGCCTAACTTGACGTAATAAAAAAAGAAAGTTAGGTAATCTAGCCGACGTTATTCTAGTTCATAAACAGTTGGAAGGCTTTGGAAAACATGTGTAGAATGAAAATAGATGGCTTAGTAGATAGAATGCATGCTACATAGTAATACGATGATTTCCCAGAGGGGTATTAGATTAAAGTAGATTTCTAGTCAAATTTGATGAACGATAAAGTACATTAAGTTTGTTTTTAATTGTCAATGTCATACAAAAATTTTGTCGCAAATTATTTAGCGTTTAGTTACATCAATTCAGTTGTATAAAACATTTGCAAATACGTAGGTATACTTTGCGTTCAATGTATAGGACGCATTTCGATAAGGACAGTTTGAATAAGTTTTTTGCGCATCTGCTGCTCAGAGACTTGGCATAGTCAAAGTTATCGGGGCCGAAATCATGATGGAATTCCGAGCTCTACAGGACAGGACCTCTGTACATCTAAATGCATTAAAGTGTTAAATATATTTATAAAATACTAGAGGACGCCAGCAGCTACGCCTGCATTTTTTTTAAATTTACCCGTTTTGCCCGATCCCGTGGGAATTTCGGGAAATCCCTTCTTAGTGCACCTCTACGGTCCCCAAGGAACATACATGCAAAATTTCAGCTTCCTGCGCCCAATAATTTCGGCTGTAGCGTGTCTGTCAGTCAGTCAGTAACGCAAGGATTTTATATATTAGGATAATTGATATGATAATCTATTTATATCGAGTACAATTTGTATTTCTAGATAGCAATCAAATATTTTAACAAGACAATTACAGACTGAGTCTTCGACGAAACTGCTTAAGAAGAATCAGAAAAAAAAAGATCCAAGGGCAACTGTATTAATCGCCGCAACGAAATATACGCTAGCCGTTATAAAAGAAACGTAGATAGTGATTATCCCATCTACAACCCATGAGGCTTTACCACGGCTTAAAAACTGTTTTATTAATGCACAAGATTTCTCTTGAAAAGGAAATAGAGCTTGAAATGTAACCAATTCGTGGTTTGACCAAGATTAAGTTACCTAAGGTATCTAGAATTATTGCAATAGTCAATGAACTGTTATGGGTTAATTTGTGATGACACTGAAATTAGTATTATGTAATGGGATTTCTACATTTTGAAATGAATAATAACAACGTAAGCAAATATTTTTCGGGTCAGCTATGAAAATGACTAGGTGAGCCAATCGTACGCGCTTAACTTACATAGTCAGAAACTGTGTTTCGTTTTCATATAAGAAATGTTGTTGCATCTAACCGTGAACGTGTTTTTGTTTTTTTTTCATTGCTGGAGAAATTTTATCATATACACCCGTGTCAATTCAAAAAAGTAATAACTACGAGAAGTAGTACAAAATATTTACACAAATCATCTTTAACAATTTGATCCTTTTAAGATTGTAAAGAAGTTATAGATAACGAAGCTCCGGTTTTCTACATATGACCTCGGCTAGCGTTCGACAATATATTCTAATGTGCCATTCGTGTTGGTTTTTTTCTTTTAGTACTTTCATATCCCGAAGCTATTGGCGCAGCAATGGTAATCTAAACACGAGACATACGAGACGAGGTGAAAGGTGCAAGTAAAGATTCATATAATTGCCCTGCACGGAAAATTATAAAGAAATGGTTTAGTTAACGACGGTCGACTAAACCAAATTGGTCCGACGATTGATTGTAACGATGGTAATTATGATAAACTTTATGAAGTATTAGTTAATTGCGCAGATGATTTGCAGATTGAAATACGTAAAATAAAGTATTTGAAAAGCGTAATTGATTTTATCCTGCAATTTGTATATCTTTGTACGTGAATTTTACCCCAACTAAAGCAAAAAGATTTCTGAAAATTGATGATGATATAGCAAATATTAAAGAATGAACAAAATGTTTGATTGCTCGACCAAATTCCCAGTATTATTCAAGTCCATTGACCGACCAATGAATCTTTCTAAACCAAGCATTAGCTGTTATATCTAGCAGATTATTGATTGTCCCTGAGGCGCTACGTGGCCGATACATCGCAGCATCTACAACTGCCGTATCAAATCCGAGGTTTCGTGCATCCCGCAGTACTTATAGCTATCCCGTTAGTACGGAACCGGTCTCAGCATGCCGCGCGTTCCGAGCATTGTTTTGACGAATACTCACTAGTATAACTTACATCACCATTTCTTCTTTGTTTTGTTCAATAGTTTTATCAATCTAAATCTGTATCTGTGCTCTTTGTGCTGTATCTTTGAAGTCATTATTATCGATGTTCTATGCGTTTGTATCACCGAGCTCTAATATAACTAAGGCGTTTTGTGGTTGATGTAATTTTCAATGTTGTCTCATATGCGGTTTTGTGTTTGCATTCGTGATTCCGTGATGATCATTAAGTTTATTTAAGATAATATATTCTAGGTAAATATTCCAAAGACTAAAAATTTGAACTCTCATGTTGTAACGAGTGATTAATAGGTATCATCAAAAATGCCAAACTGTCTTCTGAGAATACACAGCTTAACAAATATCGTTTGGTACATTCAACGAAAATCGTGTCATCTCTTTGTTATAAGTTATATTTAAATATCTCCTTGACACGTGAGCCTAACTATTATCCTAAAGAAATATGAATCATAATTCTGACTATTGTATTACTCACATCTTATGCAATTCGGCTTCAGAAAAAGCCAGTTTGAAACCGGTACAAAATTCTCACTAGACGTTCTGTGCTTTGAATACGGTAATCTCCTTCCAAAGATGTTATTTGTGTTGCATGTAAAGATTTAGAAACTACATTAGCAAGCCAGATAAAGACGCTATTCGGGACTTGGCAACATAATGAAGGTTCATTAGGAATGTCTCGAACATCTCGTACTGTGGACTGGCCATCAATTTTGGCTTGACTTGTATACCTATGTTGTCACGAAGACTAAGACGAGATGTTAATAGTAATAGTGATGTACGAAATGTATATGGTTTATATGGTGAACTTAAGCTTTGGTTTCGATTACATTATTTTGTAATAAGGCACTAAACTAAGTGATGAATATCGGAATGCAAAGTGCCGGCACTCCTCAAAATTTATAAATGTTTATAAATCCCATTCGACTCAATAGTAATGCCGACCTTCTTAGTTCAACAGGGGAACATGTTAAGTTGATCAATTAGCACTAACGGTGATCTGACTATGGTCCTTCTTTCTAAAAGAGTTGATATGTAGATAGCGAAAGGGGTTACAAGCAGACAGTCATATCCCTTTTACGTTATTTTTTATAGAAAACATTTAATTGTCTGCCTTTCTAGACATTTTCAAAGACCCCCAAGCGGTTTTATTCAAGTGAAACACAATGAAAACCAGATAATTCACGAACACTTTAGCCTGCAGTATCTGCATATAAGTTGATTTCACGGCGATGTCGGGTAACGGTGTGCCTCGGTCAATGGTCATGGAATTGGATCTTGTTCGGATGCGCAAACGTTGTGCTGACACGCACAATGGGTGATTCGTCTTGTAAAATTTAATTAGTTCGCACGAGACACCGCTTTGAATCTTTGTTCGTAGTTTGAAGAATGTGTTTTTGATTTAGGAACTGTACTCGTCGCTCTAAAGACGCATATTAAATTCACTTCGTTTAGTAATGCTGTTGATTCTTGGCATGACATCTTTAATAGATTTCAATATGTACTAAAACATTATTTACGTCCATAATGTATGGACTAATAAGGTATAGACATAGTACGGACAAAAACAGTATTTATTAATAATAATAATAATAATAATAAAAACATTTATTGCTGCAAAATGTTACAAGGGTGATTAAAGTACAATAAATAACACTTATTGTAAAGTAAACATTTTACAGAGAGTGTTTATCAAAGCTAAGTTTAATCGTTGATTTTCTCACTAGGCAAGCCTGTATCGAGAAAATCTGTATTCTTAAACTATCCACTCTCGCATCACGATAAACACGGAAGAATGCAAAAAACAAGAATGTATATAAAAAAGGGAAAATAGAAAAAGAAAATCTGATACAATCTAAACATAATTACACTTTTTTTATTTATTAAACTAGGTTATTCGGCGTAACTTCAGTGCAGGTATTATCTTGTTCAAATATTTTTTCATATTGCATAAGTTTAGGCAATATGACGCTTTTGGCCCTTTAGGATAAGATTGCCGTACTAAAATTATATAAAATAACATATTTTCGATGTCGTTTCTTACTCAACGTCAAGCGGTTGTTCCTCTTTGACGTTGACAAAGAGCAACCTGTGTATTATAATATTAGCTGGAATCTGTGCTTAAGATTAGATTTTAAACCAGTTAGAAACATTCATCATTGGCTGTTGCACTAAAATTATCCTATGTCGCGGAAGCCATTAGTCTCTGAATACAAGCAGACGTGATTATTTTAATCAATTGTATAAAGTGTCTGCTTTGACGTGGTCGTGGAATGACTTTACCTACCTACGTTTATGTTTGCCGCCTGAGATTTATTTGGTTTAATTCCTTGAGTTGGAAAACGAAAAACGTTTACGAATTTTCTTTGAAAAACTTAGTGAGTCTGCAATTACAATGACTTAATGAGTATTCATATTATTTTTCAATAAATAAATTAAAATGCGAGTCTTAAAATGCTTGTTACACAGGGGGCTTTGGGGCTGATGCATAACTGTTAAAAGGAAAAAAATAACCATCACAACAACGGCTATAACATTGTTAGCATATTACTTAAGGCATCATAAACAATCATCGGAAACATCGAACAGCCAAGTCAGCTTAACACATTTGATTTGACATAAACATTCCAAGTATTCAACTGCACCCGCGGTCTTGTTAACATTACCCTCTTAAAAAGTACTTGGTACTTGTTAGCCAATTTAATAAAGTGCATGCAGTCATCAATCAGTGTGTTAAAAATAAATTATCATCTTAAGATTTGCGCAAACGATTCGACACTGCATGTTTTTGCCCTCATCTGGAGTATGTGTATATGTCTCACACTTACTCATTACAGAAAGCAAAGCAAATATTTCATACTCCAACCTTCTGTTTAAACCTGAATCTTATCCCGTCGCAATTAGGTTGATAACTCGTTAACGTGGCCAAGTAACCCAATACGCTTGACGGTATCATTAGGTATGATGATCAAAAACTGGTTTTATTGTTTTAAAGGACATTGATCTTATATTTCATGAACAAGGTTTTTGTGAAACACCCTTTTAAAGTGGACTTTGGGAACCTGAAATGTAATAGTAGTAGCTCTAAGGGAAAAAAGGAAAATACAGTTAGAAGTTTCTGCTTGTACTCTTATGAGGTATTTTTAAACTCACGTATACATAGGTACGTCTCTTAATAATCCGTTCTGACAATGGCATATCATAACATAGTCCTGAAGAAGTTTAAAATTGTAACTTTAAAATCTAAATCTAAATTGACAATCAGTTTTAAATGAGTATTTTCGAGTAAACTATTTTGTAACATTATATTGGAGGAAATAGGACATTTTGGACATGAGATTTATCGAGCCGATAAACGGTATCTAAACAAGGCTCATTAGGAAGCATTCGCTAAAAGCAGGTGGGTACGATTCGTCAATGTAAGTTGTCCAAAGGTGTTTTTATTTGTTACTCGTAAAAATATAAACTGGACGCAATGGCTCAACTATTTTTTTTAACTTAGTCCTCGTTAACCAATATATTCGGCCAGTTTCGCTTAATATAAATCAACCTCTTTAGATAGTTGTGTCGCATTATCCGTCCAGATTCCATACTAAAATATTATATTACCGCCTCATCCAAGAATGGTCTTGAATACTTAGTAATAGAAAATGGAATAAAAGGTATTCTCGGTCATTTTCTTTAGAACTGAGGTAAGCGTGACAAAAATTCAGGAAGTAGACTTTGACCGTCGTAAACTCAGTGGGCAGTAAGCAAAGTAGCAAAACCGTCCTTCGAATATTTAACAGGTGGTTTGGAATCTGTTTGTAGCTCGATTCGGTTACGCCAACAATATAGTCACTACTGTTTTGTAAAATGCTAATGGCCTTATTTCGAAAGCATGCGCTCTTTTAACTAGGGCCTTATGCTTGTCAGGTAAAAGGGAAGTCAGTTTCAGTAGCTTCAGAGCAAAGCTTATCCTGCATTGTTTAAAAATATAAGTTCACCTCTTAACAAATAAAGACATGTAAAAAAGTTTCGAGTATCTTGTTATTAGAACATTCAGTAATTCACAGGCTTATTCTCAGATATATTTAGGAAAGACGACCGAAACGTTTTTAGAACGCAAATTACCGTGGAGGGCTTACCAATACTCTAAGTATTAAACAAATTCTATGATCGATGACACAAGTGTATGTATATACGTATGATGTGTTTGCCGAGCGTGTGTGTGACTGCAAATATTTGTCCAATAGTTGGCCAAACATGACCAAACCACGGAGGCAAACGAACATTATATATTAGGTCACAGGTTTTTTTTATCAATGAGTTCATTAGTAATAATTTTTGGCACATTCTAGATCAAGGAAATATTTTTTTATTTTGGCTTAAGGTATGCGTTGAAATCGCGAAATCCGTTGTCTGCACTGGAAATTAACTTTAAACTACATTCCTTAACATAATATCTTAAGCATAAAACCATTAGTTTAAATTTAAAAAAAAACAGTCATGACATTTTCAAGCTTAGTTATGCAGAGCTAAAATAAAATCACACACCTATCGAAGAAATCTTGCTGATATCAGCATGAATGGGCCGGCTCGACCGGGGAAGTACTACCCTCTCACAGAAAATCGACGTAAAGTAACAGTAGGTACTTAAACTGTTGCGTTTCGTTCGGTGAGTGAGAGTACCGGAGGCCCTATCCCCTATTCCTTCTCCCTTATCCCACTCCTCATCCTATCCCTTTTCCCAACCCGAAGGGGCGTACTTGTGACTCCTGTGGTGTTGCTTGTGTCCATGGGCGGCGGTAATTGCTTACCATCAGGCGATCCGTTTGCTCGTTTTCCGCCTATTAACATAAAAAAACATATACATATACTATCAGAAAAGGGCAAAATGTTTCTATGACTTTAGAAATTCTTTTCATTCCGTCATACTTTGTCTCTTGTGCATTTCTTTAAAATATTATTTTGCTGTATTTTTAACTTAATCCGTAAGTCCATTGGAAATCAACATATTGCCATAAGACCTATTTTGTTTATCTTTTATATTGCCGTAATTACAAGATATTACTCGTTTCGGTGACTAGCAGGCCTTGTGATTTTGGTCGAAATAATTAAAACATTGAATCGATTGCGCAACATTTCGTTGCAAACGTCTTTATACCCATTTATAAAGTATTAATGAATCGAGGATATCTTGATAATGTGGCCTCCGTTGAAAACAATTATCTCTTTATTTGGTTGTTTTTTTTAAATAACGATTATGTCATGTATTGTATTGAAAATATCGTGCTTTTTACCTAAAATTAAATATGGCGTGACGCTTCCTTATTGCCGCAGTATCAAATGAGGATATTTTTGAGTGATCGTGAGCACGGCTGGTGTAATCCACGCCGATACTTCGGGCCAAGAAATACATCACTTACAGTCTGCCAGTCGGCACTTGGCCAACGAAGTAGGTTTACCCTTCTCATGGTGAGAAGAGGCCTGTACCCAGTGGGATTGTTTGCATACGGGGCTGTTGATCATGACGCTACAGAGACCCGTTACATATAAGTATTTCTTATAAAAGTTATCGTCAATGATGCAGGATGAGGTAAATGTATTCGGTGCTTAAAAGTATAATGTGTCATTCCTTACTTAATGCACTGACGAAGTGTGTAAGAAACAAAATTGACGAAGTCAGTGATCTTAACCTGCAACTTAAAAGTATTTTACCTGCTCTGTATCACTTTGTGAGTCGTATCATACTAAAACAATAGCTCGAACTCGTAACGCGGTCACTAAAGTATAAAAAGCTTTTAGTTGTAATCAAGCATTGATAAATTTGGACAATGCTGTCATAAGCATATTTGAAATACAATAATGAAAACATTAGACTTAAGGAGCGATTGCCGGTATGCTAAAAGATTATTAAGATGTTTTTGAATTTGTACATATTTAAAAGAAATAGTACTTATAATAAGTAGAAGCCAGGAGGCACCGCAAAGAAACATATAGTACCATATTGTTTAAAATGTGCAAAACTATGCCCATGAGTGTCCGAAATGCGCGAAAACACTTCACCGTATAATCAAGAAGTTGTAATTTTCTAATACTTATACTAGGTAACAATGTCTATGATGGTACTATACTACGCTGGAACGGGACGCTTCCCAGCCCATGTGACCTCTTTGTAGCCATTATACAACCGAGTTTCTCCAAAAATCTTTAACCTCGCTATTCTTAAAACTAATGAAAAGTCTTGTGTTATGCAACCTAGGTCATACGCTCAACAAAAGCCACAATTAAGATAAGCATCAGCAATGTTGCATTAACTCTAAAATATTGTAACAAATGATCATTTGGAGTGCTAAAGCGGATAGCCGCGAGGTTAGAGAATGGGAGGAAAGGCACCAGACGCTGGCTAAGTTAACCAAAACTAGACTCTCTTTAGTGAAGGTGAACGCAAAAGTTTTGAAGATATACCTCTTATTCATCGAGGATTGATAAATTAAAGATTTATGCAAATGTTCACAAATGTAAGCTTTTAAGATGCTGCCTAGACACAGCTACGTTGTGTTCGAAAATGTAGTAACGAATTTGGATGCCTAAATGTCCAAATTCTGACAAGAAAACTTTAGCTATTGACACTCTTTACATTGAATCATTATATTATATCTCTTTACATCTAACTAGAAAAAAAGCTCTCGATCCGGTTCCTTTTAAATTAATTAGGTTATCTGGCCAACTGAACAAAACCATAGGGACGATACACGTAATTGGAAAATTGTATTCGATTCAGCCAACTGCCAAGTGGTAAGTGGTGGTGATATTAGCCGTCGACTCTAACGCCCACACCCATCTTATTAACCGGCCGACCGACCTGTCGACTACTGCTGATTTATTATACAATTATACTTTTGACTTCTGTGTGTATGAATGACATTTGTTTGGCGACAATAAATCCGAATCTGAAAAGACAGCTGTTTGTTTGTTGTAATGGCTGATATGGTTCCGTGAAAAGATTTGTCGCATAGATTTCTGACCAACAAATACTTGATAAAGTAAAAGTCTTACCAACTATATAGTTAAAGACTCGACAACTTCAGAATTCCGGATGGAACTAAGGTTCTACTATTTGTATGTTATATGCTGCACCGTACCTGCAATGTTTGTTAAAATGTTTAACCTAATAAGTAATGTAGTCGCGTCGACGAACAAAGTGTTAAAAATAGATACACAGCGCGAATTTAAGTTAACGACTCCTTAACCAGAAGTCGTAAAGAAGTACGTTTGTTTTGAGACTCGTAAAACTATTAGGTGAAAAGACAAGTCCGCCTTTAAAACAACGTTGCTACAAAATTTCAAACCTAAAGGCAAGCTAAAGCATAATATCTTTCTTGGTTCTGTCGTCTCTTTTGGATGACACAATTATTGTTTTTTCCGCTAAGTGGCATATGCGTAAGTGCTAGCCATTTCTGATTTTGAAACGCCAGGCCACGTGTAACTGGGTTTTCCAATCGCCAACTTTCCAGGAAGGCTGGCTAGAAGCGCCAAATGACTTGTCACAGTGTAGTTCAGTCGGCATCTTAAGTAATAGGACATCACAAGCGTACTAAGAGGTGTCAACGCATTGATTTATAAAAGCAGTAGAAAGCTGATAAATGCTTGTCTATTTACAATACTGTAGATACGATAGATTAATATAAATTTTCTAGCAAATCACAGTTGATTAAAAGATCTATTACCATCTTAAGTCAATAAATAAAATCTATTCTTTTGCAAATAAATAATTAACAGATTGCAAAAGTATAATTGAAATACTTTCTCGACCGTGGCACAGTTTTTCAATTTTCCACTTAATGTTACAGTTAATCTAGCACAGAATTACTTTGAATGACTTTGTATACCACTCATGCAGTGTAAACAATACGATGATATCAGTATTTGCGCTACTGTTCATTATTACACTGTGGCGAATTCAATTTGATATAGCCGAGCTACTTTGTATAGTTTGTTATCGAAATTTGGCATATGTATTTGATAATTTACGTCATCTATGTTGCATATATTAACATTGAAACGTTTTCTTGATAGGGTTGTCAAACATGTTTACCAAAATCAAATGTATTTAACCGTTGTGTTTCACAATTCGATTTTCAAATACGGTATGGAGAACGCTTGAATCTTGAGGGAAGCCGTAGTTTAGTCACCTATAGCTGCAGTCGAAATAAAGAATGACTGAACTTCGACATTCAGAAAAAGATTACCTTTTGACGAACTTTTTTAACTATAATATGTTTGCTTCAAGTTCTCACAACTATAAAGTATAATTTTTTTTTTATTTGGGTAGGTAAATATCGCTTACGTGATTGTGATCTTAGAAGATTGCAAATTAGTAGTTTTTATAACTTGCATTGGCATCTGTTTTGATAGCTTTATGCAAATATTAATTAGTAATATTCTTTTAATCAACCGTTTAATATCGTATTAAACTGGTGATATATTTTCTTTCACTTGACAAATATGCTTTTTAGCCATAAATTTATTTTATAGTTTTAAATTGATGATGGACGTCGCCGTTACAGTTGGCAATGCTCCATGCCCTGTTCCAATTTTGAGACAATTTTTATGAAATCTGGCGAATAATTGTTTGGGAACTTGACATGTATTGTTAATTGTTACCTTAACCTAGATTGCGTTATGCAATAAGCTTAATGATGACGACTGTTGAATAAGTCGTATTGAAGTAACCGCGTGTGAGAAAACACAAATAAATACTCTTGAATAAGATATTAAATAGATTGCGAATAAGTAATGGTATTTTAATGAGACCGCCAAGTTATATACTTCCAACTACGTATGTTTATAAGTGCCAAATAATTCATCTTGAAGATCTTTTGTAAAAAGAAAAGCTAATATTCAGCCAAATCCAATTAGACTAGTAAGCGGACTTCAGGTTGAAACTGGGATAACGCTAGGAGGATGATGATCTTCGTAAAAAGAAAATAAGTGTTTAAGCTAAGTATGTTTATAGGCATCGTCTAATCTAAACCAATGAATTATGCTAGGCCATCTTCTAACTCCTTAATGCGCCCTGACTGGAATTAGGATGTATTAATTTAAAACTGTTACACTGCTTTAGGTGTTAAAGTTCGCGAGCCCTATTAAATTTCTGAATAATCGAAGATGAACATTTGAGTAAAAACATTATGTATTTTATTCTAAAAATAAATAAAGAAGTCGTTAACATTTTTAGTCGCTTTTTTGCTACGAGTTATATACGTAGGTAAATTTATTTTTATTTTCAATTAATATTCGGTCGAAGGCAAATAAATCTTTAATTAATGGAGTAAATATCCAGCCAGACAGATTAATATTTGAACAAAAAATATGTAGACTATGTTCTAAAATGTCGTTATTCTCGGTATGTTTATTAAACAAGTTTCGTATCGAAAGTTTAATATTGATGATCAAGATATTATCAATCTGGAGCTATTTTCAATATCGGTATTGATTTTTATTATTTTATAGGTTTTTATAACATTATATCGCTAATGCCTGCTTATAAATGACCTTTTTAAAGATAACACGTTGCGCGTAGATACGATTGCCATTAGGTACACCAAGCATTAAGATCAGTAGGTAGATCTAAGTCTTAATAATAAAGATATTTTTACATAACATCTGTATATATAAAATCCTTGCGTTACTGACTGACTGACAGACAAGCTACAGCCAAAACTATTGGGCGCAGGAAGCTGAAATTTGTCTGGGTTGTTCCTTGGGGACCGTAGGGGTGCACTAAGAAGGGATTTCCCGAAATACCCACGGGGTCGGTCAAAACAGATAAATTTAAAAAAATGTGCGGGCGTAGCTGCTGGCATCCTCTAGTCATAAATATACTCCTACATAAGCAGACAAAATTCTCAATTTCTTTCGATAATAGCGCTACTTCTAGGAATTCTCCGATCAGTTGTTACCTTAAACCATCTAAACATCCACTCAGCCACATAAAACAAATTGAATCAAAATCGTCTCAGTCGTTTACGAGTTCAGTGTCAATCACACCAAAAGAGTATGATTTTTGTGGGAATTATTTTGAAGAACAATTCTATTCAATGTCGTAACTTGTCGTTGTCATACGTTTGTGACTTGTGACAGAATTGTTACTTAAAATTTCATTGACGTTACTAGTATGACACAATTCTTATAAAAATATAATAACTGTATGTGCTCTTTTATTTATAATAGTATTTAAAACTTTGCCATTGACTAGTGTTTAATCATATAGAGAAAAATGCCATACTTGATAGGGGACGTTTTTATAATTAAATTTTGCAAATCATTGTGTGAATAACTTTGACTTAAGTTCAAATTAAGTAAGACGTTACATATAATTATGTTGTATAAATTGATTGTTGTATAATTGTGTTGTATGAAATACTATACAAATAGGAGAATAAAAAAAAAATATAGCTATTATGAGTACCACAATTCGTCAGATCAACTAAGAGTTTTGATTTCTGCGTGATGTGTGAAATATTTTTTTTTTTTACTTTGGGTTCATCTTAACTGAGATACGTTTGATTTGATGAGTTTTATTTTATAATCAGTTTTATCGGCAAATATGTACCTAGATATTACAGATATTTAAATGACGCATTTGGCTAGCTTGATGGACTATGGTAAAACTTTTCTCTTCTCATGATAAAAAGAGATCTATGCCCTGTGCCCAGCAATACGATATAGGTATCGGGAACGATATAAATTTTTTATCGGTAATGTATAACTGCAAATATATTTCAAAAATAAATTAAATCGCTTTTAGCGTATTAAATAAGCATTGGCCTTAAATGACACATACGCAATAACTTTTCAACTTGGCCACGAACTAATCATGATTACTTATTTGGGATTTGAAAAGCGAACAATGCTGCAGATCCGGACCCTATCATGTCATTGTCTGCGACCTTACGACGAGGGTTCGGTGCCATTGACAGCGGATGAATAAAGCCTGAGAACCATTGATTTTCATGTTTATTTTTGCATTATTGGATACTATGGGAAGAAGGAAATATTATTCTTACAAGGCCTTTAAAATTAATCATAAGTGCCTTGAAATATTTTTTAAGGTAGATTATAAAGAGTCTGCTTTGTAGCCTGTCAGTAACGTTGTGCCGTAAGTTCTTTCTGTGGCATTCGTATTTTGAATTAATCCCCAAATTACGGCTTCTAATTGGTTTCCACTGTGAATCGACAGATGAATGCAATTTCGTCTTTATGGGCTATTGTTCTTTAATTCTAAGTAATACAGCTGTTATGAAATAAGTGATACTTCCTATAAACGTGCAATTAGGCATAATTCGTATGTAAAGTATTAATTAGGATTTACAAAATTTAATTACATTTTGTACGACTAGTAAAAATACGGCAAAATTTTGACATGTGACTAATATTTCTTTCGTATTGCCATATCACACCGTCTCCGTAGACAAAATTTCGACTTAGTCACCGCTATTCAGTAATACATTCAACAAAGAATGGCCTACTTAAATTTTACGTGTCACTACACAATGCCAATAATAAGACACACATTCATATAATATGTATTCATCACACCCTTGAAAACATATCAGTCTCTCGCTGACACTGCGGCCCCACAACACTTATACGTCTCGCTTCCCGCTAGCAGTGGGGCCGAAGCCTAATAATTGTTTACTTTTTCCCACGGCCGTTGGGCAGTTGCCGAAGGTTTTGGCCTTGAGTTTTGTCTGCAGTCGGGATGTCGTTCGCTGCGATTTGGGCCACTTATACTACTGGTATTGTTGGTAAAAACCTGTTTGGAATCTAATTGTTGAGACGTGTTATGAGGAAGTTTTGAAATAGGTGGAAACGTAACTTTATTTTTTAAATGGCCTTATACTTTACACTTAATAAACTTCGTATAGTGTGTGTTTTTAATGAAATATTTGAAAAATCATACGAGTATTTTAGTGCGATACATTAAAGAACCTTTAATTTAGTAAGATCATCTTTCTAATTGCAGGTATGATTTTAGTGAATATATTTTTTCCTAATATGAAAAAGGTGTTTTGACTAACTGATGGCTCGAATTTGCAATGATCTCTCATTGTGGTTGTTAAACTTATCTTTAGTTAAATTGAAGCAAAACAACAAGTAACTACCTAATTAAATTTAATAGCAATAGATTTCTCTATCGATGTGGTCGTTCGTAAATTGAAATCAACTATCACTAGGTATGATAGAAATAAGTACCTAATCATTTCATATTACCTTATATCTGAACTGGTACTTTTACTTAGCCTGTTCTGATAACAGAACCTGTAATGAAACTATTTTCTATCATGCTTGCCACGTGTGCAGTACACATACGGCGCCATATTACGTAGATAGACTTTTAAAAAGTGATATTTTATCATAATCGGTCGTTTTTATTCTAAACACGACTAGTTTCGAGTTAATCGGCCGAGATGTATAAAAACTAGATTGAATCGCCGCGGTATTTCGCTTGAGGCAACGCTTTATTTTATTCATCATGTTACAGTTTAATAGTGTCTAGATTATATTGTAAAGTGTTAGAGCTGTTTTGTAGAGGTTTTTGTAATTTTGGTAGGGAGTAGGTAATAAAAATAAATAACATATAGTTACAAAATAACTATCTTCAAACCTTATAAATCGGTAAGTAGGTTTAGGGCCAAACTCAATTCCTCTGCAAAAGATTTGCATCCCGAGTTAAAAATAGAATCCAGTTTGTATGATTGTTATCAATGTTATAACCGAATAGAACAGTTTGATAATACTGCCGAAAAATAAAGAAACTTAGGTAGCTATAATTAAGACTAGCCTTCTTTGGACATATTTTTCTTTTAATCTAAACACGATTGATAAGTAATAAAAATATACAGTTAAATTAAAGCAGCATTGCAGATAGCCTTTTGTTTTTTAACGAAAAACAATTCACAAGGAGTACTTCCTTGTGAATTGCTTTAAGATGTAAAGACAAATCTAGAACTAAATCTCAAGATATCTTATAAATATAAAATCGGTTATATTGGTTTGCTATATGTTACTTTTTTATGAGTGCCACGTGAATATTGCGCAGTGGAAAAGTAATTTGTAGTTGAGCGATGACAAATGATGCTTCGAACGAAGGTCACTTACTAATCGCAAGTAAAGAGTACCGCATCCGTACCGTTCATTACAGATGAACATGACGCCTTTGAGTTTAAAATAACTTGTTAAGGTAAACGTACGTAATTCCGGCAGTGTCCCGGTACCCGGTAACTAGTCGATTTTTATATTTTCTTAGGTTTCTACCAAAAAATAATTAAAGTTTGAGAATTGCAATACATACTTGAACTTATTTTGTATGATTATAATATTAACGCTGGTCAATAATTTTAATGGTGGCAAAACTATACTACAATGAAAGTGTGGTGTGCGCAAATTTTGTGGAATTTCGAGGTTCTGTCACTAAACTACGAAGCTACCACATTGTATTGGTTTGCTTATCATATTGCTGCAGATAGCGGCACAGTGAGAGTGTTTATTTGCTTAAATATTTGAGTTAATTATCTAGCGATATAGTCCATAAGCTGCGATGAATTTAATGAAATAATAAGTATTTTGGCATATTACATTTACTGGGACTCAGAAACTCCTACATGACCCAGTACCCGGCAATATTATACCCTTTTTTACCGGATACTGGTACACAAGTTAACTTCGTACTACCCGTTCCACCGGAGCCCGTTACTGCACCTTAATGCCTTGCAATAAGTCTCATTATCCTTTAAAACTATAGTAGTGTAGTAGTAGAGTATTATAACATAATATATTCTGCCTGATGTTGGGACGTACACCGTGTGGTGTCACTTGATTCTAAACCTATCATATGAAAGAGCTTGAAGTGTTTATTTCAAAACGTATTTTATTACGAGGCATAAATACTTACTTTTAATGAAAAATAAAAAATAAAGAGTCTCTCCTCCCATTTCTTAATTTGTATAGAGCTAATCGCATGATGGAGCTGGAAATTGGCCATGGGAACTCCGCAATAAAACGACACAAACCCATCAAGTTTGGGCTCGTTTCAATCGTATTGACGAGTACTCTGATACTATATGGCAACCAGATTTTGATGATGCGATGTCAAAATTGACTTTAACTCAAAGTTGATTTCAAATCATAGTTGAGTTCAACTGCAAGATGAGTTCCACTGAAACATGAGTTCAACGTGACAAACCAATTGGGTGACCACAGAGCTCTCGATCACGAGCCACTTTACCGAAGTTACCTATCCCGGATGCCGAACAGAGTTACGGATGGCTTTTGAGCAACTTAGGAAAAACATAGCACCTGGTGATGAAGGCATCACTGCAGAACTCCTCAGAGCAGGCGGAGACACAACCTTGAGAGAGCTAGCAAGTCATTTCAATACCGTCATCCACGAAGGTTCAAAACTACGGCCATGGAGAGGTAGAGTGGTGGACTTTTCTTGAAAAAGGCGACAAAACTTTATTGAAGAATTACAGACCCATGTCACACCTGAGCCATATCTAAAAGTAGTTAGTAGTAGTAAGAGGGTTGTAACAAACGACTCGACAACTTCCAGCCATCAGTGCAAGCCGGGTTTCGAAAAGGCTTCATCACCGTGGATCACATCCATACTGAAGACCCATGAGTACAACCAGCCGCTGTGTATGGCATTCGTGGACCACGAGAAAGCCTTCGACTCTATCGAAACCTGGGCAGTTCTTGACAGCCTGCAACGATGAAGCATTAGCTGGCGATATATCGAGGTGTTAAGATATTTGTATGAAACCGACCGGCAACCATGACTGTTCAGATCCAAGACAGAAGGACATACACCATAGAGTTGCGTAGGGGAGTTCGGCAAGGGGATGTAATATCTTCCAAGCTGTTCACCAACGCACTTGAGGATGTCTTCAAGACACTGTAGTGGGCACAACGAATATCAACAGCGAGTACATCTCACACCTTCAATTTGCTGACGACATCGTCCTACTAGCAGAGACGTTTGAAGAGCTTAGCGAAATGCTGTACGACCTTAATGAAGCCTCCCCGGTGGATTGGTCTTGGCATGAACCTGGCTAAAACGAAGGTAATGTTCAATGAACACATCGTATTGAGACCGATCTGCATTGACGGTTCCTTGCTTGAAGTTGTGCAAGAGTATGTCTACCTGGGGCAAATAATACAGTTGGGTAGACACAGCTTCTAGAAGGAAATCGATTAGTGGTTTCAGTTGGAATGGGCAGCATTCGGTAAGCTACGTCGGATATTCTCGTCGTCTATCCCAAGGCCTCAAGACTAAAGTCTTGGACTAATGCGTCCTACCAGTAATGATATACGGTGCCGAAATACACAGGACACTCATGGTAGTGCTGGTCCATAGATTTAAAATAACTCAGAGTGCTATGGATCGAGCTATGCTCGGAGTCTCTCTAAATGATAGGATTCGCAACGAGGTCATCAGGAAGAGAACTGGAGTCACCGACATAGCTCGCCGTATAAGCAGTCTGAAGTGGCAATGAGCTGGCCACGTCTGCCAAAGGACCGACGACCGATGGAGCAGACAAGTCTTGGAGAGGAGACCACGTTTCGGCAAACAAAGAGTGGTTGTTGAGCTGACTGCACGGATGGTGTCGTGGTTTAAGAGGCCACCTCGCCACTCGGCACTTGCCTAGTGTTGTAGATTCAATACTGGGTGTACATCGTGCCCGTTGGCTGTATGTAGTAAAGACTCCCGCAACACAGGATTTATCCCTAGTGCGGGAGTTGCTCTGGGCCATGCGAATCTATAAATTGTACCTAAAACCTAAGTTGTAATTATACCAATTGCATACGATATTTTCTTGTACCTGTTGTTCATTGTTTTATACGTTAGGATTTGATCTGTTTTTAGAAAACTACAAAACAATTTTGTTGTTTAACTTTAATCCAATGAAAATCACTGTAAGAATTCACTTCTTACAGTAATTTTAAAAGTTAAAAAATAATGTGACGTAGGTATACTATTGTTTGTTTTAGTTTATTTTAGAAAGAAGTTGATAAAATACAATTTATTATTACGACAATTTTAATTCTTGCTTGTGATTTCCTTTGAAATACATTTCAATAAAAATAAATATCTTTTCTTTGACCCCTTTAAACACATAACAATTACATTACACAATATTTAAAATAAAAAGTTCAAATATTATAAACTTTAACATTAAGCAAGTAGGGTTCAAATTCGCGGTTAAAATTTGCCGGTGTCTGGGACAATCTATCGTTTACTAGGACAAATCTACCGGATACTGGTACAATTGGGTCTTTTCAAACTTTATTTAAATTAAAGTATTCTTACAGTCGTATATATCAAAAACTATAAAATTGCACGAAAACAAGAATAAATTGTCTATAAACTTCCGTAAATTTAATGTTTGTTAGTCTTTTAACCTTAACATAGCAGACCTGCAAAGTCAGCGAAGTTCAGAATTTCACGGCTATTGGGACGTTTACCTTAGTTCAACCTAGGTCACGGTAATGATAGATGATATTACCGTTCCTCGGCAAAGGTTATACCTAATGGCGTTGGGATACACATCAAATCTAGTCTTGGATTATGATCAAAAGCGGATTGGATCTAGTTGAATAGTAACTAATTACGAGAGAAAGGAGGTCCGTACGAGAGGAAACGTCTTTATATGAAATAATAATTATTTTACATGTTCCGTCCTGGGCCTTCATCCTTCGGAGTAGCTTTTCGTTATGTGTTCAGTTACCCAGATAAAATACACTGAACCTCTTGTGCTATATTCCATTAATTTAGATTAGCCTGGATGACTTCCCCAAGGAAATTAAATTTAAATAAGCGACTGCGATCTGACCAAGCTGGTTTCTAGAAAATCGAAACTTGCAAATGTTCAATTAAGAGGTTATAATTTTCTCAAATTAATTAGATACAAAATCACCTTCTACGTATTATCATATTTTTAATCTTCTGTAATAATGTTGTTTTATAAGCTGCTCTAATGACCGTGACACTGCGCTCCCCCACTACTTACACCTGGTCGCGTCAAAAACATTTTACGTCTTACAAGTTTTTAATTATTCATAACACTCTATGTTATAATCATTATTTAATAACTCATGTTTAAATTAGTTCTTTACATTAATTTACAAATGACATTAACAGAATTCGTAATTTAATTTTCTACTAGATTACTTTTTAATGTGCCTCTTTAAATGTTCAAAATATTCAGTGTACAGCCAGACTAGTGTTGCGCGTGTGCGAATAGGAGCATAGACAAACATCAGACGAATGAGGTCGTTCACCAAAGTTTTTAATACCTATTTTCGTCGCGCAGACATTATTACTTTTTCGTTCAAGGCTATATAATTACCTAAATCCTCGTTCTCATGGTAAAATAGTATCATTAAAGTACCTCCTAAAGAACGTGTGACTCATTTGTGTGTGGCAATTCAGACCTCGTGAAACAAATGTAAATCTTCTTTCCCTTTGTTTCCACAGGCCGTTTCAACTGTTGTTTACACAAATGTGTAAGAAGCTTTATGTGAAAAACCCAATACAGAGTGAATCATACTTTACGAACCAATATCGGATTTTATATATTAAAAAGTAACCAAGCATTCCAAATTAAAAACAAAACTAACGTTTAATATAGTGTTGCCATATTAACATTAACAAGCTTTTTTAATACTCGATAAGGCAGACATTTAAGTGAGTAATAACAGAAAAAAATCGTGTCAAGAGCAATAAGTGTGTGTCAAGGGGGTTTCTGCAACTTTCCTTTTGTAGAACAAGCAGACTGGATGACATCGATCGTGATAAAATAGTGGTGAATCGTTTAAATACGACCTCTGCTCACCTTAAACGGGCTTATTGTGGATGGATTTTGGCGGATCCTTCATAATAACTCGCGAAGCGGCAGTGCTCGGACCCCTAACAAAAGAACGAAAAGTGCTCACTAAATTCCGTATCAAATAAAAGTAACAAGCTGACTAAAAAATAAAACACAAAGTGCTCGAACCTTAAAAACAAAACCTAAAAAAATAAAAGTGCAGTTCTAAATTCGAAATGCTAAGTGTGTGTGCGTGAAAATGTCTACACAAGCTTATTACAAGGAGCGGCTCGGGTTTGACCCGCAAGAGGTGATGCAGGATGGTGTCAATGGCGGCGGCGCCTACTACGACGGACCCCACCAACCGAAACGGCACAGGGGGGATCAACACTCGGAGACCCACGACCAGGTTTACGAGGAGAACCTAACGAAATTCAAAGGTACAACATGTTGGGACTTCTTTATTCAACAGTCAGGTTCGTGGTGGTGGGATATAGAGAATGCGCGTGTGTGTGTACACGTGATATAATCAATTCACACATGCACATGAATGTGTGTGAGGCGTTTGTTTTTTAAAAACATTGGCTTGTTATGATGCAACGGCGATGTTTTAACATTCTTCGCGTAGTCTGTTCATACTAATGTGGGGTTGCCATCCGTCGTCTTGTTATAAAGCCGTCCCATCCGGACAAGGTTAATATAATTCCTTAAAAAAATGGATACTTAGTTATCTTATACCTGCATATACTTCTGCTTAGTAATTTATTTTGAATAGTCTAGTTACTTTAGTTTATTTTTATGTATTACATTCGATTCAGTCACTTAAGTACATGCATATTATTATGTGTATACATATTTCACAATAATAATAAATATGAATGAAACCAGGCTAGTGGTTTAATATTTATTGCCTTTTACTAATGATCACAAGGGTTTCGTCATTAGTTAATTGATTCCAATTCATTGATGATTTCGCTGAACCATTGCTAAGACTTATTCTCAGTTTGGTCAATTGCCAAAGTAGAAAAAGAAATGACCATTTACGGATGTTTTCTTTAGTGGAATTAAATTTTTTGCGGATGGTAACTCCTTACTAATTAAATGTTCTTGTTTCATTAGTATAATGTGTACATTTAAATAAGTACGGTCCTCTTTTGACTTTTAGATTGCCTAACATTAGCGTGGTTAATTCAAACTTGTTGACTTAATTAATTGTTCTACCAAGAAGGCTCCAAGTCCTGGGTGGGATTCCATTGCAAAATTATCTGATTGGGCATTTGACAATTCTTATGTAAAAAAACGCTTCAAAACTACAACCCTTAATAGAAAAGAAATATCATATTTTAGCTAAAGTAGTAATTTACTTGCAAGTTTTATCAATGAATTTTATCAGATATCATTAATCCAGTAATAGACTTGTGCGATAGAAACAAACGTACTTCCTCCTCACACATTGATTTGATAAATGGATGTCCACTAAATGATGAGGTTTAAATTAGTTTAGTGCAAAAACATCTACTTAATTAACTTCTGTCTTACGAATTGCGCATAACAAGCGTAAAGCTTGTAAAATTGCTCATTAATATTGGCGCCAATAATCTCGCAATCGTAAATAACTTCCTACAAAACAATTTTTTGAAACACTGTAGCTTGAATGGAAACCATAAATGCCAAAAAGCCTGTTTCCCAAATACAAGTTTGCAAGAACCCGTCTGTCTTCCATTTTTAAATTATTCTCTTGTTGCCTTTTTAATTTAAATTTTAATTCGATAGCGACGGTTTTAATTTATAGGTTCCATATTTGAATGTATGTAACGTATTTTATTAACGTTCCTCTTCAGTAATGTTTGAATCTTGTGTTTATATTGTTAGTGTTTGTTAGTATGAATTAATGTTCGTGTGTTTTGTAGTGATTGTAATGTGTGGTGTTATTGTTTCAACATCATTATTTCCGTCTCTGTCTAGGTTTTGTTCTGTGTTCTCTGTTTAGGTAAACAGTTTTACTCCTTGTATTTTAACAATACCTTTTATTAAATCACTATTTAAGGATTGATTTGTTAAAGTTTCTTAATGGAAACAAAAAGCCTTTATATTTCATAATAATATAGAAATTTTGAAACTATTAACTAAGATTATTCGTCTCTATGTAAGGTTATGTAAATTCGCTAGCTTAGTTTTCACTTGACGAATGTAACAAAGAGAAAGCGAATAGGGACTATTCAACTAGGAAACACCTATACTTGAGAACCAAATCAATATAATAATATAATATTAATATTCTACCACATTCACACAACACCATCTAGTCCCAAACTAAGCAGAGCTTGTACTATGGGTACTAGATAATGGATAAACGTACATACTTAATTATATACTTTTTTTTTGTAAATACATACATATTATACATAGAAACACCTAGACCAAAACAAACATCCATGTTCATGCACACAAATGTTTGACTTGAGAGGGAATCGAACCCGCGACCTTCGACGTAGCAGTCGCTTACACTCCAGCTACGACAACCGTCAAACATTACAATAGCTTCGTAGTCGGTCTCAAATATCAGCTCAAGCTTAAGCAGGCTTCTCACGGTGCATGGTATTGCAGATGGACGCACGCGGCGCCTTTGAAATGATACCGCGAGTCAGGTAATTACAAAAGTGCCGCACGTATCCGTCCGCAAAACCACGCACAGTGAGATGCGAACTTTACACAGCTGCCTACCTTCCATCTATACATACATGCATAGACTCACGCCTGTTTCCCGGAGGGGTAGGCAGAGACTACGGAACGCCATTTGCAACGATCCTGACATATCTCTCTTGCTTCATTCACTACCATCCATGAATTAGAAAAATTCTAGTGACTTAAGTGCCATTAATTAGGTGCATTTTACCACGTATGATTCACAATGATTCCCATCACAAAGCCTTTTTCAATTAGATATAAGTTTAGTAAACATTTCATAGCCATAGTTGGCTATGTCCGAGGCCTTCGGGCGGGTGTCTACAAGGTTGACAACAAGTTGATCAGACAATCAGCATGACCATCATCATCTCATCCGAAAAGTGTCCACTGCTGGACAAAGGCCCAAGGCTCTCTACATAGACCTATTATACAATTATAACAAAGGAAAGGCGTTTAGCGGTTTTTCGCGATCCGATTCAGAGTCAGATGTAGTTTGACTGCCTCTGTGGTCCAGTGGATAGCGTATATGCGACTGCTGATCGTAGATCCCGGGTAAGATTCCCGGGTCGTGCAAAAGTGTTACTGGGTTTTTCCGTAGCAGCACGGAGTCTGGTGATGTGGCTCCCTATTACGTGGGACCTAAAAAATCATGGCGAAATTTTAGTGTAATATTACACCTCTGCCTACCCCTTTGGGGATACAGGCGTGAGTCTATAAATAAAAAATAAAAAAAATTATATACTCACGGCTGGGTGTGGCTCATATTGGGACGTGGTCGAACTATGTGCCTCATCCGAAAACTCAGGGTCACTCGGAAGGCGATGGAGAGAGCTATGCTCGGCGATTCCCTGCGAGATCGAATCAGAAATGAGGAGATCTGCAAGTACTGAGTAAATAAAAAAAAAATAGTAGTTTCAGAGACTGCCTCCTACAACCAAACTTACATCCCGTACATAAAATATTCAGTACAGATGGAAACACAGTCACAAGTAATTGCCGGTGACTGTTGCATTCTCACCCACGTGGTTTCGCAACATCTGACTCAGTAGATTTGAAAGTCACTTTATGACATCAGTCTAAGTGTTCAAATGTTCTAAGCACTGTAGTTGACCTAAATACAATGTATCTACACAAAATGATCAAAAGGTTTAATCAATCAGACAGCTAGCTCCTATTGTGCGGACGCCATACTTAAATAATTGACGATGGAAGTGTACAAAAGCGATGGATGGATTTCTGTAGATTCGGCCATCTGTGTCTGTGGATAATAGTTTGAGTTTACGATATATGACTGGCTCAAATGGTTTGTGAAGATATTTGTTACATGCCAACGCTACATCTATTGCAAAATACTAGAAAATAGTTGTATGCGTTCCAGTTAATAATAATGAGTCTGTATATATATGCAAAAAAAATCCTAAGATAGACACTGCACGCAGTCTGAGAGTCTGAATGCGCCCCCTAGCGGTATCTGTCGATCGCTACTCTCCGTTAGGGGCACTTTTACAAACTGTATGGAAATTGTTCCCGTCGACTAGGCTATCGTCCACCGTGACGATCGAGTGCAAACTCGCACTAGACCCTCTGTTGGTTTAATTGTGAATGGCACTGATTGCTAAGTCGAAGATCCTGGGTTCAATTTCAATCCAGGAAAGATCTTTATGATATAGGCACGATTTTTGTAGCGTCTGGGTGTAATTTATCTGCGTTGTGTATTTGTTTTGAAATATATTCATACGCATGTTCATCAGTTGTCTGGTCACTATAATACAAGTTATAGTATATTAGATATTATTAAGTTTTAACACACTTATGTCTCAAAGATAAGAACAAAGTACAGATACTTAACTTATCAAGTCTTTACGTTACTCATATTCTTCTTGAAAAGAGCCAATATTTCAAGACACCGTCAACAAAGATACGTGTGTAAGCCACGCTATCAGCTTACCTGTATCTTATCTGAACACATGTGTGTACAAAACAATGATACCATAATAACATAAGTAGGTATATGTTGTATTGTAACGCTTTTAAGTTTGGTCAGTTCATTAGCACTGCGTTTTTGTTGATTCGGCCTTCGAATGCAATTGTAGTTTTAATCATTCGAATTCTTTCGAATTATTCGAGTTATCGATAATTCGGCTAGTTAATAATATTCTACCACATTCACACAGCACCATCTAGAACCAAACTAAGCATATGTTTTAAATATGTATAAAATGTACAGTGACGCATCAAACACGTGTCGCTTAATTTTAATTACATCGCGTGTGCTTAAACGTTTGTTTTGATTTCGGCAAAAAACGAACATCCAATTACTTATTCGTTTTATTAATTATGTTGTAACGAGTTATATGCGACACGGTAATACAACAGCTTTAGGCTTAGCTTGCACTGAAAACGAAACTATCTTTCAGAGTTCTAACTCTAGGGAAGACTAAAAAGTGCGCTCAACGCCGAACATACATTGATTGATTAAAGGTGAAACTTCTCATCTCATCAGCCTCTTGTAGACAACTTTACTGTCAGACGTAGATTTAGCCCAATAATCATCACAAAACTTGCTCTTCTGTTTTGGCCATCCAGCCACTTCCAGCAAAACCCTCTTCTAGTCATCGCCCCATCTAGACGGCTGGCGTACGTCATTTAGTTGTGACATGTTTTCATAACCATTAGTGAAACATACCAGGGCGATCCCTAATCATTTTGAAGGCTTTGTCCTTCCGTAAACATAATTATCCAAAAGACTATCAAGACAATTATACAGTGCTAGTCAGACTTTGTATGTTCAATTTAAAACATTTTCATACAATTATAATCTTATCTGTACATAATATTATGTATGTCTGATAATCTATTTATATATAAATATTATATCATGCATATAATATACAGATATAATAGTGATTACGTGTGGTTATGCATGAATTTACTTTTGAGGTCGAGGTTGCATTACTTGTTTTAATTAATACAAGTAATTTGTTATTACTGCACTGTGCTTTGTGTTATTAATGTTTGTCGTGTTGAAGATAGTTATTTACAAGTTTCAATGTAAGTGATAATATAGATGTTTTTGGGATGAAGATTAATTTGCTTGTATTTGTTGCATTGTTATCGAGAATTAATTTATCTTTCTTGGTTTAACACCTTTGAATAATTGATTATTTTGTTTTTGTCTGTCCTTGAGATAAATCGCATTTTGTTCATGTCGTTAATGCCAATGTGATAAAATGATCATTGTTGTCATGTTTATTATTTAAACTTTAGACTAATGCAAGTTGTCCACAAGTATTTGTGTTTCTTACTTACGTAGTCAAAAGGAAATAATAGTTTAACGTAAATAAGGCATATACACCTAATAATTTAATGGCGAATGTTTTATGAAAAGGCTAATCTTTTTGCTAATCAACTATTTCAAGCAGTTGTCAACCAAATACGTATGTACCATCCTACCATCATAGTTGACTGATCGTTTTGACGCTCTGTTAATGAGTATGACGAATATGAATGTGTCATAACTATGATGTCACATGGTTTACGTCAGTTGAGGCAGCATAGGAAAACTGTACAGTACTTTAGCTTGAGTGTGACGTAATGTACCGGACGACGCAGCAGGGGAAGCCACCCGCAAGGTGGACCGACGATCTAGTTAAAATCGCGGGAAGCGGATGAATGTGGTCGGCTCGAGATCGGTCTGAGTTGAGGGATGCCAATGTCATGCAGTGGACGTTTCTAGGGTGGCATGATGATGACGTAACGCTGACGTCACAGGGGCATAAATTACTTTATATTGTTTATACATTACCATGAGTTAGGTGAGACATGCAGAATGCACCGAACAATTATGATTGATGCAAACGAAACATGTTTAGATTCGACCTCCGAGCTCCGGTTTGATTGTATTGACCCTAAGACATTGGAACGAATCGGTTAATTAGTGCAATCAGTACAATTGGTACACCGCACCATATGCCGTTTATTAGTAACATTTTTTAAACTATTTGTTTTATAAATGGTTGTCTAATAACCTAACGGTATAGAATTAAAGAAATATTTGCCATTTTTTGTGTGGAATGTCGATTTGTATTTAGTAATAGGTATGTTTGTAAGTCCCCGATGATACAGGATTTATTACGAGTGCGGATGTAACCTCGAAACATACTCAGCAATACTTCGCTACTCCTTTAAAATGACCTGGAATATCCAGAATATATATATATCACTAAAATGCAATACATTGCAATTTAACTGCGTTTTAGCTTTCTGCATTCTATAAATCCTGAATAATACGTCCCAAAAAGAATTGCCAGAGTCAAATACAGTCATTCAGTGATTTAGATGCAGGATTTTCATCATCAGCCTTTAACTGTCCACTGTTGAACTAGGCCTCTCCTTTGAAAGGAGGAATTGGCCTACTATACCACGCTGGCCAAACGGGTTGGTATAGGGTCTGTATCAAGTTTTCCTTCTCTTACAGTGCTGTTCTCTGTATAATATGCTCCGTCTGTCGGCTCTTACGACACCCATGGGATGCTATGGGATGGTGACATTCCGTATTCTTAATCCGTCACCACACGGATTTTAGTACACTCAAAATACCTACTATCCTAAAAGCATCTGTTAAAATTAATTTGCATCGCGTTTTGTTTGGTAATTAACCAACTACATCTTTCAAGTTCAGATATATAATAAAATTCTGGGTAATTGGATATGTCATCAATTTCCTTATATTATTATAAGATTCTTGCTAATTGTTCATTCAGAGACTTCCTTATCACCAAGGTAACGTGACACCTCATTAATTAATCGTCAATTTGTTAATTGGTCGTCGATTAATTTCCTTCCCATTTATCAATAAGATGGCAAATGCTATTACTGTCCAAAATATAATTATGTATTTGTTAATTTATTAGCGCTTGCACAAGGTTTGCTTTTTTATGTATTGATATATGAAATTGAGCAATTGGAATACATACGATGGCATAAAATTAAGCATAATAATACTTAATACATATAGGCCTTATGAAGTATACAATTATTAAAATCATAACTATGGAAACAGAGATTGTGGTGCTACACGACACTCAATCAAACTTTATGCTCGACCATACACTTTAAGTAAAAGAGCGTCTTTTACACGACGATGGCTACGGTGTATGAAAGTCGGTTATATTGCAATTCATAAAAATACTTATTACCAAATCATTGAAACTGAGATGTTTCGTCCTTCTTTGGAGTGAAAGCTGTACAAACGAATTACCTTCTTTTTATAATGAATGTTGTTTCGACTGTCCATATGTATATCTTTTCTCAGAATCTCATCTCGTTGTCTTTCCCGGAATAGTATATTAATTTATATTATCAACGGCTACTTTTATAATATGGTGTTAAAGTAATACTATGTTGTATTGCGGGTTTGTTTACATTACTCCTGACACTTTATTTCATTATTTGATAGACACTTATTTAGTGTATGGTTTATATTTAATATTCGCAAACCTTTTCTCAGACATAGGAATAAGTGAGTGAAAGCAACGTTTCGTTCTATCAAACATAACTATTCATATCTATAATTTAAAAAATATAAAAAAAACAATTGATTTACCTATTAAATCAATTGAATCCAGACCAATTTGGACGATGGCGTATTGTATGTATATTCACCGGTTAAGTCCCACCATTTATTTTTAAGAATTCTTGTCGCATATAAATTGAGTTGTCAGTTTACGAGCGAAAGCCTCTTGGTCCCAGACGAACATCAATGGTGTTCGACGGTTTAACGACTGTGTCGGAAGCTAGACGTCTCGTAAAATGTACGTACGGTTATATCGTCACAAGAAAACGTCGATAAGGAAATTGTTCAAGGTGCGGCTGCGGAATCCATCAGCCTGAAGTAATGTACAATTATTAGACCTTTATAAAAATTTCATATAAAAATTAATAAAATAAGCTAAGATATTGGAGACTATTGAAAATGTTTTTGGAACGAAATGTCCTGGGAAAATATTTTGCGTAGGGTTAATAAAAAAATATATATGTCCAATAATATTCGACATCATATATTGTGTTTCTACAATGAGAACTTCTAAGCTCTTTAAAGCGTCGTAAAGCTAGTCAGCCATAATGATTGCCCTTAGATTTCGCAATAAAGCGATTGATTTCCTTTAGTAGTGATGAATTTACATCCAGGCATACTATAAAGTTCCAACAAAAGAAAAGCGCTCACAATGCGTTACACTTGCGAATGAAAGGTCCGAGACATGCGCAAAGATCAGAGGAAGATAGAACGATAAGATCGGGCACGCATCACATCTTATCTTACCGCAGGTGGGAGTCGAATGGGAAATAGGTCGTTACTATCGCAAGTGATGACAATGTTGTAATTTAACACTTCACTCGGTGCATTACTTGAACCTTGGGTTTGAATTCAAGGTTTTTATATCCTACTTATAGAATTTATGATGGTTCGATCACATAGTTCGGTTGATACAGTTATAAAGACAAATAGAATTTATATTGCTTTAAGAATCTGATATCTTGGTGGATTAACAGAAAACGGCTGAAAGAAACATATGATTCTTGAAGAATAAAATGTCGAATGAAAGATAAAGGGTTAGGCTAGATGGATCTGTGGATGCCTCGGGCAAGGCCTATGTTCAGCAGGAGTCTTTACGTTGAGTTGATGATGATGAGAGGTTTTCTGAAAATTAAGTCGTGTGGTGGAAATTTGTCCAAGTTGTGGAAATTACCACAAGTATATCATAGATCACGACTATTAATTATAAAGCATACTAATTAAACTGCCCACTTTCACTTGGAATGCATGTTACGGTAATTATCCACATCCATTGATCAATCAAAATTTTGCAGTATATTATTATTATTAGACACACCACTTCCCAGTTGGATATAATAGAGTTTATGTCTTTTCACGAAGTTTATTATTATTACTGCACGGATAGTTCTGTGGTTGAACCAGTCACTTCGCCGTTGAACTCTGTAGATAGTAGTGTCGATTTGATCCTTAGGACAATATTTTGTTCACAAATTATTGCTTAGAGTATGGGTGTTCTTTGTGTCTATCGTTTGAATATTCGTAAATTATTCTGCTATTCAGGTGTAGAAGTGGATAGGTCCTGGTAAATCGGACGGATTACATTTCAACGACAAAATAACTAAGATGTTATTGTCCTTTTTATATATATCCCGTATAGTTGTCACATTTGAGCGACGAACAACGTAGGTGGTATCTTAAACATCTGACGACCAATAAAGTAATAGGTGGTCTTCTCGTTAAACCAACAAAGGGCGCAATTTATATCAAGAATGCATTACAGATCGGTGTCTAAAATGTTTCAGTTACTGGCTACAATAGAGGAGCTATAAAGTAAATGTTCATTCATGAGTGTACGCGAGTGCAACGCTCTGCTAGCACCAATTGCTTAGTGTTGATTGAATTGATCATGCTTCGCGAACGCACGTTCACACGGGTGCACTTAGTTACTGGTGCATCGGTGACGTCAGATGCCAACTGACACTGATCGATTTGTTTCGAAGCTATGGAAAATAGGACGTTTGATGGCAAAAGATTCTGCATTGTGCGATTAATACATGTGGTGTAAAAAGAATCTGGATGGTGATTACCACAGCATTATTCTTAACATGAGGGAATTAATAATGGAAATATCTGCTTGTGTACTGTAACTCATGTCACTTTTCATAAAGGAGTACTAATTATTAGTAATTTCTTTTTGGATTCTTGTCATATCCCATATCAAATAGTCTTAAAGCAATGTAAGTTATACCGACACAGACCACAAAACTACTTAAAGTTAGATAATGCTATTTTAAACTATGTCATCTACCGTTGATAGTGACGTGCGTTTATTCTCGCAGGCTTTACCTACATGTCATCGCTGGACATCCGTGTTCCATTACATCATAACTGTCACAAATCAATTTCGAAAAGGAATGTGAAAAATACTATTTTCTATTAAAATAATGTTCGCTACGAATGAATAATCGATAAACTTAATAAGACAATGTCATATGTCATCGATCATCTCCTAAATAGAATCAATGATCTTTGAATTGTTCAATGGAGCTGCGTCGATGTGAATGCAATTGACATCCTGATTTTGTCAAATGTAGAACTGTCAATTTATGACGGTGAATAATTTGTTTATGGTATATTAAATGCACGTAAATTCGGTGCCATGTCATAGATAAATGAAAATTAAATGATACACAAGTCGTTACAGTCGAAATATTCTTTCAGAATATTGTTTCAGGATTCACCGAATAAATCTTATTCTATCACGAAATATCGTTGGAAGTACTCTTACAGGCTAGAAGAAATAAAAGTAAAAGTACTGATATCATTTGGCGAGACTGCCGAATTCAAGGCGCATTATATCTTTCGAACGATTTTGTTCAAATTGCATAATTGTGAAGAGTACCTATAAGTCTCAAGATAAACGACTTTTTGCAGCATAGCCTCTGGCTAGCTTTAAGACGTAACAGTTTAAAAAAACATCGTTCAGTAATCAATCAGTTAAATACAGCTTGGTAATTACCGCAACATCTCCCTCTTATGTGTTAAGTTGTTTACACAGAATGCGGTAATGAGGTAATGATTATTATTGGAGTATTTCGTAACTTGGAAAGTTGTCATCTCGTTACAGTGATTGTAGAATGATTTCTGTGACTGCCAAATCATGTAATGGTTATTCCATAGCCTTGTGACGGACAAGACTAAGTATGTTGAGACAACTTTCTGTCAATTGTATAATAATTGCCATATGTATTAAAAATACTAAATAAATACTCAGTAGCAGCCTGGAGTCTGGTGATGTGCCCGGTAACGGCAATAGGCTCGCCCCCTATTACGTGGGACCTAACAATTCATGGTGAAATGTGGGTGTAATATTTACACCTCTGCCTACCCCTTCGGGGATACAGGCGTGAGACTATAAATAAAAAAAAATGTATTAAAAATAAGATACTAGTTTTCCATTTGCGTTGATTTGGACATGTGTCTTTCGAGCCTAGTGATAATTTATAATTAATGACCAGAGAATAGATTTGGGAGCATCATTTGTTGAAACATCAAGTGAGTAATAAAAGTGGAGGCATATGTGTTACATAAAGCTGTCTGTTTAAGTATGAATGGAATTTTAAATACCCAACCACAGAAGCGGATAAAATGGATGACCAAACTGAACAAGGATTTTAAGTATGACTCGGGAGAGTCATGTTTGAAAAATTGAATGAATAAGCTAAAACAATTTCCAAATACTGCACAACCCCCGCGTACTTAAGAGACAAGTTTCGTCAGACGAAGTCCTTACGCAAGAAATCCCAGTGGGTAGGCCTAGCACAAAAGATCAGTTCTTATCAGTGGGCGTACAATTACGACGAAAACTCTCTATCACCTTGAGAAATGCAAATTGTGCGTACTGCATTGACCCACTTGCTAATCTCCTCTTAGCTCATGTATTATTATTTATGTACATATGTTTTATTTATTACCAACGGTATGAATGTAAGGCCTTAAACATATATGGCGTGGAAGGAAAACGATATTATTTATGGACAAGATCTTTATGTTGAGATAGGTTATTTTTATGTTATTTATTTGTAAGTTTTCGAGTCTTTTCGATAATTAATTTACTAGAATATTGGTTTCTATCTTTTGCAATTTGTATTGAATTTCAATATACAATAGAAATTAGGGTGTTCTAACCATCAGCTGCTTCTATCATCAGCCTTTAACAGTCCACTGCTGGACTAGGCCTCTCCTTTGAAAGGGGGAATTGGCCTACTATACCACGCTGGCTAAACGGGTTGGTTTAGGGTTTGTATAAAGTCTTCCTTCTCTAACAGTGCTGTTCTCTGCATGATATGCTCCGTCTGTCGGCTCTTACGACACCCATGGGTGGGGTGGTGACATTCCGTATTCTTAATCCGTCACCAGTAGTACCGCTGTTATGTATATGTTGCTAGACAAATGGAGTGTCGTAGTCCTAAGTGACTAAAACTCCTTAAATAAAAAAACACCGTCACCACAATGACCTGCTTAAGATTTCCATAAAATGCTTAGCCGATTCCATACCTTTATTTTATATCTGTATAGGTTTGGTTTGGCTTCATCCAATTTATTTTGTCCTGAAAATATATACTTGGTTACTACTTTATGTACCCAATCTCAAAATGCAAATCAATACGCATTCTCACACAACACAAAAACAAAACATGTAGGTACCTACCTATAATGGTCGAGCCTGGATAAAGTTTCAAATAAAGTATTACATCAGCAGTTTATAAAGTAGCGTGAAGGCCTTATCATACTGTCACCTTCCAACCTTGAGGGTTCACAGGAGCCCTAATCGCTTGTGCCTCAGACGTGAGTAAAGCCTTAGTGTTTATCGGATTTCGCATACTTTGTAAGGGCTTCCGTACATGCCGTTGTGTGCATGCATTGGCGCCTATTCTGTTGTATGCTAAAAGTAGACAGAATTAGAAATAAATGTACAATTCAATTGCACTAAGTTTACTGCGTTGTTTTAAATGATACGTCGGAATATGTCGACTAATAAAGTACCGAATTCTTCGAATTAGTCGTACTACTATTTTATTTATTTAAATATTTTATTTTAAAACTTCATGTTCAATATATTGGTATACTGTATATATAAAATCCTTGCGTTACTGACTCACTGACAGATAAGCGACAGCCAAAACGGCGCAAGAAAGAAGAAGAAAAACAACCAAGGCGCAGAAAGCTGAAATTTGGCATATATGTTTCTTGGGGATCGTAGGGGTGCACTAAGAAGGGATTTCCTGAAATTCCCACGGGGTAGGGCAGAAACAGTTAAATTAAAAAAAATGTGCGAGCGTAGCTGCGGGCGTCCTCTAGTATTGGTATATTGGCCGACTTAATGCTAAAAGCATTCTCTTCCAATCAACCATAGTGTGATGCAGAGATAGGTATGGTAGGCGTACAAAACAGATTTGCTATATTTTTCATTGGCTGCCTTCTGTAGCAATACTCGACACTTCACGAGCGAAGCTTCGGGTGGGATCTAGTATGACATAAATTTACTGTTGCCTTTTCTTCCCATGTGAGTTAGAAAAAGACAACAATAGTCTAATAGTAATTTAGTGAGCGAGCACCAGAATCGGTTCCTGGAACAGAATGTCTGTTGCAGTACATCGTTCTCGTTACATTGTATTATGTAAATGGGCTAGAGACAAGGAGCTCTTGAGTTATTGGGAACCAGATAAGATACCGCCGCGGGCACTAGGCATTTCAATATTCTGAGTCTGATACGAGTGTAATTTGTATTCAATGATGTTGAATTCGGTTGCATTTAAATTCAATCTGCAGTTTTTTAGTTTACCATACCATTAGGCCCAGGTAGGCTTCACTCCATCGCCTTCATCACTCAATATCAAAGTTTAAGGCACGGTGGAGAAGGAGTGTGAGAATTCACTCAAGGCGTTCGGGCTTATTCACGTAATTCTAAATATCCACGGTGTTCCGTTCTTCTAGAAGCATACCAATACTTTTATAGGTAACTTTTCGCCACAGTCGTTACAGGATGTCAGTCAGTTTGTAATTCATGCCTAAACAGGGTTAGATCACTATTATACGCAAATGAGATTTGTTACATAATTATTAGTATATATATGTACTTCCAAAAGTTTGGAAGCCTTTATCCTGAAACATTTTTCATGCCGCTAAAAAGAGGTTACTCTAAATCAAAGGTGCAAAGCAGTCTAATGTTATATTATTAAGTAGCGTCAGTCCGTTACGCGCATTCACAACACAAGAACGCGCATTACATGCACTTAAACGATAATTGCGACGGTTAACTTCGCGAATGAGTGTGTGATATAAGCGCCACTCATGTGCTGCGGACTGTCGCGCACTTTACCACTGATATTACTGTGAGAATACTGATAATACAAACTGTGTCGCACTTATCATGAGAATTGGAGATTTGATTCTGCGATGGCTAAAAAGTTACATGCAAATGGCACATATGGAAATTAAAATATATTTTAATGAAAATTCGACTAAATGTTACTTTTTTACTGTCTGTTACTGCAGACGATCTAGTAAATATTTGGGAGAAGGTCTATTTTGGTTAGGATGCTTTTTATGCCTGTTAAAGGCAGGTTTATTCTGGGATACACACAAAGGTTATTTATGTAAAAAAGGAACGAGTTGGAGGCACTTCTACGACATACTTACCGCATTATGATATTTTTCTACTTAAATGTTCTAAATCATAATAAGGCACTATGGTACAACTCCATGGTTGTACCATAGTGCCTTATAATGATGACCCCGCTTGGAAGTAACGCGTGTGTGTCAATTGAATCAGTATGAGTCGTCCAATAACTGCTGTTAGCACTCACTCACCAAATACCTCTCAACTAATGTTGTATCACATAACATCGTGTTTGACACGGTCCTTGACAATACACAAAAATAATGATAAATAAAGTTTGCTTTTTAGAAGGAGAAGATATAGCATTTTGAATTGCGAAATGCGCGAGCAATGAAAACATTTTTTTAAGGTCAACAAAGACTTGCCAGCAGCAAATAATCTATTATCGACTCTTTTTCGATTTTGGAATGAAAGGCATGACGTTTCGGTTATTACTGCCAGTGTAACATTTTGTTAGTAACACAGGCCAAAATATAAAAAATATCAAAATATATGTCGTTAAATAGATTATTTGCTGCTGACAAGAACTTGATATCTTACCAACTTTAAAATATAAAATTGTTTACAAGTGATATGTATCTTACCTTCTATTACTATCTAATGAGCAAGACCACAAGTAGAATAACATCTAAATTACGAGAAACGATCATATACTTAATTCTCATGTCCGTTGGAATCCGCACTTGGCCGGTCATGACAGCCTGGTACGCAAAACATTTTAATGAACCATCGCCACGCTTAATTAAGATATTGCTAACATCCTCCATCTCACTCACTCTTAGTACGTTCACATAGATTTCCTGTTTTATGTCTAGGTTTATGTTAGTCTAGATTGTGGTGATATTCGTGCTGTCAAGTTATACATTGTTGCTGTAATTTATGTGAATATTGAGAGGAGTTGCGATAGATTGCCACCTTAGATAGTTTTTGCTCTTCGTGCATTGAATTTGTTATTGGAGGGAGCTCAAGAAATATAGGATGGACGCAATAGGCAAAATGTTTTCGATGTATGTATATGATAAAGTCATGATTTTAATGATTTAGAGGTCACTGGCTGCATTGTTTAGTGAATAGGTATGTTCCTGTAAAAGCCAGAAGTCCGGTAAATCTTAAGATTTACCAGTAAATCCTAAGATTTACCAACATGAGTTGTTAAATGTCAGATTTTTTAAATAAAAACAAGTAAGTTGAAGGAGTTCTGCTTCGCAGGGCTCCTGTTTTTGGGTTAAGGGTCACAAGAGAACCTAACATAACCTAACATAGCGGCAATTGTCTTTTTTTATGCACAATGTGTCAAATATTAGCATTATTTATTTATTTATTATACACTTTATTGTACACTTTTACAAATATGTTAAAGAAATTTACATATGTAAGATACAGTACAATGGGCGGCCTTATCGCTAAAAGCGATTTCTACCAGGCAACCTTTGGATGGAGATATTATTGGTAGGATAGAAATGGTAGTTGTAAGCGTACCAGTAAAGATGCATGTAGATATATATTATATTTAAATATATATAGGTTATATAATACTAAGACAATATATATACACATACATAAATACTTATACATACATAGATATACATACATACATAAATAATATTTAATACATATATGCTTAGTAGAACGGGAAGAAACTAGAAATATCATAATGATAGATAGTACTCCTTAACTAAGGATTTGAACCTGGTTATCGTCTGAGCCTGTCTTATATGTAACGGTAATGCATTCCATAGACGAACAGCTGTGACAGAAAATTATTTATCATAAAAGGTTGTGGAATGTACCGGCATCTTCAGTTTCATGTTTTCTGATGACCTTAAATAACGGTTATGCGTATCATGAAGGAATTCGAATCGTCCTTTAAGATAGGAAGGAGTTGAAGGGTTAAAAAGTATATTGTACAACAAAGAAAGAATGTGAGCATTCCGGCGATGTCGTATAGGTAACCACTTGAGCTGTGTTCGAAATTGTGAAACATGATCATATTTGCGTAGTCCAAATATGAATCGTATACAGAGATTTTGAAGGCGCTCAAGTTTGTCTAACTGGTTTTCGGCGATATCTAGATAGCTGACATCTGCATAATCAATAATGGGTAAAAGAAGAGAGTTTGCAAGTGCAATTTTGGTGGCAGTTGGGAGAAAATTTCTAAGTCTTCTCAATGAACCGGCTGAGGCGAACACTTTTCGGCTCACCTCTTGAATCTGCGACCGCCACGTTAATGTAGAGTCGATTGTTATACCGAGATTCTTTACCTTATCTTGTATTGGAATAACAGTGCCATCGAAGGTAACGTGAGGCAGCTGAGACCAGTCAATTTTCGTTGTCATTCTTGCGCTCCCAATAACAATGACCTGGGTTTTAGAGGGATTGACTTTAAGCCCAAAGGATTTGCTCCAACTGATACGCATCAGGTCACTGTTAATGGCACCTATAGAAGAAGACATTTGTGCCAATGGTGACTGCGTGTAGATTTGGAGATCATCTGCATAAAGGTGATAGGAACAGCGAAGGTCATTTGATATAGAATTTATAAAAATTGCGAAGAGTAAAGGAGACAACACGCCACCCTGGGGCACACCAACAGTTATGTCACACCAACTAGAATGTGAATTTTCGATGCATATACGCTGTCGGCGGCCACACAGGTAACTACGAAACCAATCAATCACCGTAGGAGATATGTTAAGAGAGCATAGACGGCCAAGTAGAATATCAAAATCCACTGTGTTGAAAGCGTTGCTAAAATCTAGCAGAGCAAGGATTGTAAGCTGACCGTCCTCCATACCAGCCCTGATGTCATCCGTAATATTGACTAAGGAAGTGACGGTACTATGACCCGAACGGAAGCCGGACTGGAAGGGATTAAGAAGATTGTTTTTGGAGAGGAAGGAGTTAATTTTGTTGTAGGCGAGACGTTCGAGGACTTTGGAGAGGAATGGTAGGAATACACCACTAGACATGGAATAATTAAGGATGTGGGTAATGATAGGTAGGATTAAATCGAGGATTGGAAGGATCATATTACGGCTGACGCAGTCGTTACCAACAGCGTTGGACGTGATGGATAAAATGCTCTTCTTAACATCACTATCGGTGAAGTGATTAAAGACGAATGGTGAATAACTAGGGGTGGACAGTGATGAAAGATAATTAATAGTGCTTGTCTTAGTAGTCCTATCAATATTGGACGAAGCAGAGAAATGTTGATTGAGCAAGTCAATATTGAAGTCATGAGGAATAGTGTTTAGGCGTGCTTTGCCGACCCCCAGGGTTTTAAGAAATTTCCAGACTTTTGCCGGATCACCGTTTTTTACAGAACTATGGATATGTTGGCGTTGTGCATCCCTACACACCCTATTGCAGTGATTCCTAATTGCTACATATTTTTGTAAGTTGGAAGCATCCGGTTTAATCTTATATTTAAATTTAGCTGCAGCTTTTTTTGTGTAACAACCGTTTGATGTTATCAGTGAGCCAAGGCGAAGGACGGTGCTTTAGTTTCACAGGTCGAATGGGCGCATGCTTGTCAAAAAGTTCTATGATTTTATCTGTAAAGACGCTGACCTTTTCATTGACAGATTCGGAGGTCATGAGTGGATTCCAGTCGATATCTCTGGCATCTTTATATAGATTTTCTGTGTTCATGCCACCAAAATTGCGCTGCAATAGAACTTTAGGTTTAGTCTTAGGAGGGCGGATCTTATAAGATATGAAGAGTAAGTCGTGATAAGAGAACATGTCTGCTGGGTATTGCCCGTGGGTAGCGACATGTTGTCTTGAAGAAACCATGATTAAGTCAAGAAGAGAAGGTGTAGAATTCGGAAAATGATGAGTAGGGTTTGAAGGCAGCATTGTCATATTACAGGCTGTAATACTGGAAAGAAGGGAAGAAGAGCGGGAATCATTTTTAAGTAGGCATGTATTAAAATCACCCATTATGATAATGTGACTGTAAGAGGGCACGAGATCAACCAATAGAGTTTCGAAACTTGAAAAGTAATCTATACGTAATGAAGGAGAATAGTAAACGCCGAGGAGGACTTTGGTGTGGTTTAGGACAACTTCCAGAAATAAATGTTCACCAGCATTAAGCGGGGGAGGCTGTGCAGACATACTTACAACGGAATAGGGGATATGAGAACGAAGATATATAGCAACACCCCCACCGCCTCTTACCGCCCGATCATTTCTGATAAGTTGGAAACCAGGTAGGGAGTATAATGTAGAGGGCAGACAGGGCTTTAGCCATGACTCAGAAACAAGGATAGCATGTATACTCTTACAGTCTAGATTGGCCAGCATATCTGAGAAATGTGCCGGAATGCTCTGGGCATTGATATGAACGGCATTGAAGTTTTTAGGTACATCAGAAAACTGCGAATTGAGACAGTCTGCAAGGGACGGCACACTAGAAAAGCTTTCATCAGAATCTGAACTACTTAATGAATGGAAACTATCATCACTTATTTCGTTCAAATCAATGGTGGTAATAATAATGTAATATACAGTCTACGTATATAAAAGATTATAATATATAATTGTCTATATATATCTAAATAAATATATATATATATGTATAATATATATATATATATATATATATATATATATATATATATATATATATATATATATATATATATAAATATAACTATGTTAACTAAATAATAATATATATAATAAAAAGAAAAAGTAAATAAAATCAAAAGTTACCAATAATACACCACCTGCCAGTAGTGCCAATAGTAGAGGGACATCGAGTTACACGTAACAACATAGAAATATAAAAAATCTAACGTTAAACATAAAGGGGAAGCAACGGTCCGGGTTATTGCGAAAATTCTTATTTAATTATTATATAAAGATACATGAAGATGGGCAAAAGAAAAGAAAGAAAATAAATTACATTAAAAATTCTCAAAAGCCTCGTATTCCAAAATTATCGTATATAATAATGTTACTGTAAAAGCCCGTAAGGTTAGGTGAGACTGTAACTCAAGTAATTAGGTTATGATTGGTTCTCTCGCGACCCTTAACCCAAACATAGGACTTAGGAGCCCTGCGCAGCAGTTTTTTTATTAAAAAATTCGGACATTTACCAACGCGCGCTGGTAAATCTTAGGATTTACTGGTAAATCTTAAGATTTACCGTAACATACCTATATACTTCAAATTTTATATATATTACCATTTTTATATGTATAGAAGACTTTTAAGCAGTGCACTCATTAATTGTACCAATTTTGTAAAAAAAAAATTGTAGCAATCCATAACATACAACATATTATATGCGTTGGTAAATATTATATTCGTGACTTCGTGACCTTAACCTGCAAGTATTTCTTATTTTTCGTGATTAGCTCCAATGCCGACGATACAAAAAGTAGTTCCAACACTCATAGAAGTAATAAAATGCTGGCTAAAAAGTATCCAATATCCAATCATTGCGGTAAAAAAAAGTGTAGACAGTTCACATACATCGGTACTTCCGATCTACAAATAATTTGGCAACGGTTTGCCCGCCAAAATAGTACAGGTATTAATAGAACAAATAGGAATGTTATCGATCACGGTCCAAGTTCGTTGACCCTCAACAGCTGTTCTATTCGGCCGCGTTATACACAAGGAATGGCGGTCCTTTATTTGAAATTTGGCGCCAACATTGGCTTAGTCATCATTTTAAGTATTTTTTATTTATTTAGATAATTATACATCTTTGGAGATATTTTAATTCGATTGCCTTTATCTTCTCATTACCAATATCACCTTTTTACGTCATTATTTCTCATCTTAAAAATGTATTCATAACGTGTGTTATTTTTAATGTTTTTTAATTTATCTATTACAATTAACAATGTAAAATATTTTGTTCGTTTTTAGCACTATAACATAGTTTGTTTTTTCATTTATTTAATAGTCATTATGTTTTTTTTTGTTTTAAATTAATTAACATTTTTTTATTCTCCTCAGATGAACGTGACGCGATTCAAAAGAAGACATTCACCAAGTGGGTCAACAAACATCTGAAAAAGGTATCAACTTTTTAAATTTATTTTTTTTACAACGAGCTGTCACAATTTGCTTAAATACTCTTTGAGATAATGTCAAACCTTTGTGCTATTCAAAACCAATGTCTGCCTCGTCTGATAAAATTAGACGAATATTTTTTAGAGCTGATTCATAATTTCTAAAAATCTCGAGTAAGCATTCTTTTGTGCGAAACAATCTCAGATTACTTCAGAATGTGGGTGACCCACATGTTTCTTTGTTTTCTTAAGACATTATCGCATTAAAATAATATACGACTTTTGATATATTATCTGTCATATTAATACAGTTTACTGACATAGAATTCCGTTTATAAATCTCGGGGAGACATGCAGAGGCGTATTACATTGTATTTACACCATTAAGGTGTTAAACAATGTTTTGCGCACACGTTGTATCAGCTGTTTAGAGTCCATATCATAAATATTATGGGATTCTATAACATCATACACAATTTTATTTCATTGTAATGCCTGGGATTAGAATCTGACACCTCTCAATCGGTCATAATTAACGCAAACCGACTTTGTAGAAAAAATAAAAATAATTTCGGTTGTAATTCCTGTAGGTTCTAATTTCTTATGATTTACTAATAACCTTAAACATATATTTTAGTAACGAAACCACGTATCTAACTCGCGCTTCGTATCACGTTTTCATTAGTCATTACACAGAAAACAATAAATATGTCGATATGCTTAAATATTACCTACAGTAATTAAATAGGTCACATGTAAGTACACGCGATCCCGCCTTTAAACCTTTAAAAAACAAGTGGACATTCGCTAAAACCACCGCGTTGTCCTTCGACTTGTGGCGCGACGGGTTTACATAAATCGCCGTTATACCTATTACTACTATTCTGGTGGAACTGAGCAGCTATTGAAAACGATCTACACTTAACGCTATTTTTATTTGAAACACATATTATGTAATTGTTCTAACCGAAGATATGGACAGTCTTCAGTTTCAAAATTGACCACTGTGACACACTGTGATCCTTAGTGTAAAAGACGCTGTTGTAAAGTAGGTTTCACTTTTATTTGCGTACAATTTTGAGCTTCTCGTCACGAATGATGTGCAGCACGTAGTGCAGAGAATACGTGTTCGGTAAACCACAATTGGCTTCTCACTTAGCTACATGAAACGTTAATATAGTTGAGAAGAACTGTACTGTCGAAATTTGACTGTAAATAGTTTTGAGTATATGCATCTACATTTGACTGCTATAAGATCAAAATGCAGAATTTCACTGCATGGATAGTGAAGTTAATTTTGAGCGGATTCATAATGTGCCGAGTTTTATGGGATCGATCCCTTGGTAAATCTATGTGTGATTTACAAATTGTTGTTCAGATCTGGTTTTTCCTTGTGTCCATTGCTTAGTTTGTATTTTTTCGAACTATAAAATAAAAGCATCATCCTAGCGGTGTCCCGGATGCGATACAATATCTTCTGCCTTGGAGCCCGTTGTCTGCATTTATTATTCTTACTACGCAAGATGTCTGTTTTTCAGTTTTGACTCTATTCATCTGCATTTGCAATGTATTCCATGTATCGGGATCAGCGCACGCTATGCACAATTCACAATTAACCTACTGAGTCTTACCTCTATATTGTGTTATCGCCATATTCACTTAGTAAGTGAGTCGTGTGCAGTAAATTGTCACTTTGGCGGACACTCGCGTGTCTATATTCATAGTGTGGCTCGCGACGAATAATGATCGCTCCATTACAAGCATTCGTGCACTTGACTCACTTGCAAAAGGATACACATTATGGTTTAACTAGTTATTGGTCACGATTGTGCTGTGTTAGGCGCCAGGTCGGTGATTGAGAGGTACTTTTTAGGTTGCGTTGGTTGAGACTTAGGTGAGGTGAGCAGTAGGGACAGCGGGCAGTGAGCGATATTGTACCAACTAGGAGCTTAGTACTGGCTTAGCCATAGGAGGTCTCTCGAATCGGTCGATATTCTGCTCATTAATTGGCTCGTTTTGAGTTCTGGAACGACCTGATCCAAAAGCGGGTCAATCAATGCGCAGTGCGCTGATCAAATCGAGATGTGAAGAGAGCTGGCTAAGTTCACATGCAAATAGTTAAGCTGCATAAGAATATCAATAAAAAGGAAACTTTAAACATGATTAGACACAACTGCGAAATTTGCACAGCAGTAGCTTCGGCTTCCATGTACCCATACTTATGGTCAAACACTTCCATATAATTATATACACACATACGTACCACCAAACACTCACCCCGCGCAAACCTTAACAAAGGATGATCAGATCTAAAACAGCATACCTTTGACTCAGTGTAAATACGAGCAGGATGTGTTGTCCGTTTGTTTGTTGATCGGTTCGCGCTTCATACCATATTTGTGTATTTTGGCAATAACTTCAAAGGCTCCACTATATTAACGGATGAGGTTATTTCTGGCTGGGTCGTTAATTATTGATGCTTTGTTTGGTTAATGAAGGAGTGTGATGATACCGCACAGTGTGGTGGGATAAGTAAGGATTGCATCAAGATCAAGTTATACTGTCCAGTATAAAATGATCTTGACTATGTATGACGAGATTGTTCAGTCAGCAGCTCAGGTAATCTTGGCAATATTTTGCTTAATATGGAGTGTATATCTTAAGACAGGTAGTCATAGAAGATCCGCCGAAAGAACAGCGCAATGAATAATGCATGGACGCACACGAAAAGTAAATTCATACCATTCAGGCCTGATGCAAAAATAAATTTTCAGTCCTCTAAAACGGATTTGTCGACGAAGATTTGCCGAAGTGCCCATCCATTCCAGTCATTCAAACCGTTTCTAAGATCTATAAAAATTATATCGATCTAAACAAGTGTGTCAAAAACGTCTCTAAGTTGCCTACGTTCAGTCAAACATCTCTATTAAGACATTCAATATATTTGAATGCCGGTTTATTACCTAATTATACACAGTCACATCTCTCAACACTGTCCGGTTGTACTTTACGTCGAAATTCACACGATACCTGCTTGAAAGCGTGGTGAACTATGTTGCTCTTTGGGATATTTAAAGTTTATACGTGAACTAGAGGACGCCAGCAGCTACGCCTGCATTTTTTTTTAATTTACCCGTTTTGGCCGATCCCGTGGGAATTTCTGGAAATCTCTTCTTAGTGCACCCCTGCGGTCCCCAAGGAACATACATGCCAAATTTCAGCTTCCTGCGCCCAACAGTTTCGGCTGTAGCGTGTCTGTCAGTCAGTCAGTAACGCAAGGATTTTATATATTAAGACTAGGCAAACGTTGTTTTGCAAATTTTTATTTTTTTTTGAAAAATAGATGTTGGCCGATTCTCATAGATACCGGATAAGCACAAAAAATTTCATCAAAATCGGTCAAGCCGTTTCGGAGGAGTATGGGAACGAAAACTGTGACACGAGAATTTTATATATTAGAAGAAGATATGTGACCTGGTTTGTAACTTTATGAATGTTTTCGGACATAGTCACTTAGATTAATGTGGATAAATGTAGAAGCTCAGAGCATTGCGAGTCCCTTACACCTTTATGTCAACAGACTGCCTATAGTACCTAGTGATATGTTGCCGAAGAGCCGTTTTGATCTAGTCTCTACGTACCAAAATTAGGGCATAGATGTATTTTGTCAACAGTTAACTAGTTTTGAGCCCTATATGACTTCAAAGAGGTAATCGGGTACGTAATTCTTTTTTTATGTTGTTTTGCCTGCCTATGAATCCATTCCTGTATGATTCATGGGACAGCCAATAAATCATATACGATTCATAACAATAATTTTCTGTCATCTTTCCTTTTCTGACAGGGAACCTGATAAGGTTCGTTCTCTCTTCAGGTTGATCGAATATTCATCCCATGACGAAAACATGGCGCTTCCACCTTCATTTGACCGAGAGTGAAGGGCCAGTACCTACATTTGCACGTGTACTTATACACTTTATATGGCAATGCGCAAATGCCAGCTCTAGTACTAACACGGTCGGCTGCGATTGAGCTACCATACTTGTATGTTAATTGGACTTATTCTTATTATGTTAAGTAAGGTTTTAAGGTTTTGTACTGGTAATGGTATGAATAAGAGCCTTGTGGCATTAAAAATATTAATAATGTAAAGAGAGATTTGATATGATATTGCGAAATCGTTGAATAATGAATGAGTGTTTCGCCCCTTACGGGACGAATCAACGGTGTTGTACAGAAATTGTCTGTAGCGTCGCAACTCGCCTATATGTATATCTAGCGCAAGCATAAAGTTTGAATCGACCTATAATAAATAACATAGTATGTATATTCCTGTATAATATGTTACCAATTTATTTCGAGAATCTGTTTAATTATTTTGCCGTTGATATGCAAACTGAAAGTTTAATTTAAATAGCAGACCGTTCCACATTAACAGATTAATACAAGCAGAGCCGGGCGCTGTTTATTAGTGTTGCAGATAACATCAGCAATATTCAGCGATAGTCATCTCGCGAACAAAGAATCCAGTTTGGAGTGTTCGCGGTGACTCACAGACAGACAGACGGACCTTTGTGCCATACATGATACTTTTTAATATGAAAGTAGTCCTTGTTCAGTAGACATTTTTAGGTCAAGAATGTGTGAGGTCTTTTTTTAATGTTATAAATAATTATTACATGTACTTTCGTGGAGTATATTAATTAAAGGCTCACTTTTACATTCGTGAAGATGATATAAATATATGATACTTCATACATCTGGACGGAGTGAGCTATTGAAAACTGAGGAATAGTTACTGGTATGGACGAGAACTATGGAGGCTGAGGAGATACGAGAACATTGCGGAGCTAACTCCTCAATGTGTGCCAAGCCAAGCGTAGCAGCTTCCATAATAGTGTTGACGTCTATATTCTGTGAAATGTTTTTATCAAGAAGACTTCAAATACGCAAAAGCCTTGCTCTTGTATGCTTTATGTTGTTCTCTGCGCCACTGTGTAGTTTGAGATTAGAGCAAGCAAATGAGGTGTGTTAGACTAATTTAAAGAGATTCGGATTCCCAACATTCCGTAATGTTTACGCGATTCGCAGTAAACATACTTTTCCGCCACCCAGCCAGGGATTACAAAACTTTCTTTTGGTGACAAACTCTTTACGAGCCGTCTCGCCTCCGCCACTCAGTCGTAAGGATAGACTCGACTGAATTTGGGCTAGCGGTGCAGGTGTGTGAGATGCTGCCCTAAAATAACAATATGCCAAGCTACAAACCATTTAACGCAACCTAGACATAACAGGTTCTTTTGCCTTTTTTTTTTGTTTTACGAGGTGGAATATCCCTTCGGATCTCCGACTCTTGGGGGAAATAAAAGCCGGAGTATGTGGTGTTTCCACTAAAAACCACTTCGACTTCCGCCATGTACCCGTGTGTCGGAGGGTGGGGCATCACCAAAGCACTCGTCGCCACCCTCCGACGGGTATTGGCCCACCAGATGGTCAGGCGGGCCCCGAACAAAACCCCCTTGGCGACGGATTAAGGTGTTGGACTCCGCCGCCAAAACGCCCAGCGGCCGCAGAGGATAGGGAGGACGGCAACGCAACACCGCATCTCCTCTTCCTCTGCGGAGGTTCTTTTGCCTATACTTCGTTATGTATCCCTAAAGTTTTCATTTAACTTACCGATAATTAGTTTTTTTATTATTTTAAGGCTTAATTTAATTATATTGTTAATCATTTAAATAATTATTGGATAATTGTAAAGGAATAAATAATTTGAACTTAAAAAAAAAAAAACTTACCGTCCCCTTATCTCGGATTATTCGCTCGTTATCTCCGCTGAGTAAGCTCATTGATCAGGTCAGCCGGTCAGTTGCGACATAGCCCGGCCGTGACTCATAGGATAACATCCTTTGTTGTGGCAACCCAACACCTTCGCGTATGTAAACATTCCGCCGAAGGATGTGGTAACTGGGACTGGATTATTCATATTGAGCTATGTGGAAATAGTTATGAATTCTATTGAAATGGGTGAATAAGTGTTTATTATGAAATTCTACAGGTACCTATCAAGGAGAATTCTGTGTCTTTCGGTAACCTAGTGGAGGCACTAACGGACTGCTACACAGAGGATATCGAATTAATTCTCACAGCACCACTTGTCCAAAATCGTTCAGGATTTAAGGGCAGCTTGTGTCTTTCTTGAATGTTTATGGTGCCAATAAGGCATTTATGAAATTGAAAACTATTTGATAGCGTTCAGGTTAAAACAGGTCATATCTTGCCTTAAGAATCACGTCAGGTATTTCATTTAATTTGCAGAAGATTGAGGTTTGTATATCAAAAGCGTGACAAATACCATGAGAGTTAGTTTGTTTATGTTTAGTAATTGTAGTCTGGAACTTTGCCCAGCAGACAACAATAGTGGCGTGGTGCCCTTTAAGACGTGACTCCTAAATCTGTATTTACGAATATTTTTTATTGCACTACGTTATAATTACCATAATAATAATAATATATTTATTTGTATAAATTGATTGCAGTTACAAACTTAAGAATACAGAGTAGATTTACAATAAAATTACGAAAAGACAATCCAGTGGATGAAGTTCTGTTATCCTGTGGTAAGGAATAACAGTCCTCTTCCCTACAGATGTAATGCTATCTAACAATTTCTGAATAGTAACTGATGTTATGTATGCGTCATGTATTCTGTGTACAGTTTAATAGCCATGCAATTGAACATACAAAATAACCCGCCTGTTTTATTAACCAGTAAAATATCGCTCGTTTATCTTGTCAAAATTATTACGCACTAATAAAGGCATTATCATTATTTTCACTGGCAACATTCATATAAACAATAAAAATATTTATTCTAGGTACATTTAAAATTCAGCCTTTTAAAGCCATGGTCAGCGTCCTACGCTTGAAAAATATCGTGAAATAACAAAAATGGCGACCAATGACATAATCTTTCGTTTAGTGGGTGTCGAAATTTGAATTTATGGTTGGTGACCAGTCATATTTGACGTAAGACCATATCGGGCGAGATCCCGGTAAGGACGCCTACAACTCAACTACCCACTGTGCCAGATTAACTAAGATTTTTTATATTCAATATATTTTGAAGGGGTATTGCATTATATTACGTGCAAGGTTAGGTTAGATGGAACCATTTTTAAGTTGGCGTAATTGTCCTACTTACAATTTTATTTATGTTTTGAATCTGGTCTACTTGTCAATTGTTTCTTAACTAATTTTGATAAGAATATTTTTAGTGTAGCAATAATAAAGTAACTATCTGTTTAGACATAATCATGTACTCATGAACATTTTTAAATTTCCGATTTATCGGTTTATTTTAGGTGTAACAAAAACAGTTTACAGTAATTTTGTCTTAATGCCTGCGGCATTGTATACTGGTTTACCTAGAAAATATGGTCACTACCAAACTTGTTAATATTCTAACCAGATACAGCTTAATATCAATTTACAATGGCACTGCAATCTAGAATAATAACGATATTCCACTAGTACAAGTATCTTTATTGAAAGTTCTACCTGCTACTCTATATTACATAATTATGGTATATTGGACCGGACCGAGGTAATATTGGACCGATGAACAGACTTCGAATTCAACATCAAAAATATTTTAAATGATACTCGTAAGTTCGTAAACGATCTTACGTACCAACAGCAGATCAATAATGTGAGCACACACACCAAAGAATCATTTACATTTTCTTATAGCCTGTACTTACAGCATTTGTAAGCAAACCACTTAGATATCTAAGATAGCTTTATAATTAATCTTCACCATGTTACTGTTTTCGAAGGCGTGCAAAGTCATTTGGTATAAAATCACTGCGTAGAACTTAACGGAAGCATCCGTTGTACTGATTATACTTATATAGGGCTGATTTGTTGATAGATAAGTAAATATTACTCAACTGATCTAAATATAAACAAAAAAAAAATATCTCGGTTTATTGTCATAAAGAATTTGCAAGTTCATTAACCTTACTATCGGTTATCTTAAAAGCAAAGCTATGTTTAATTGTTTCGTTATCTCTCCATGATACGTTATTCCGTATGGCCTGACTTACCTATTGTAAATATTGACATAAATGCTTACAATGAAAACTGAAATGTATAGATTTGACCGCGTTTTGGCACTTTGTTTACGTTTGAAAAGAATATGTTGTTCGCTGTACAGCAATTAAAACAAAGGTATAGATTATTTCTTATCAGCAAGAGCCTTGGTGGTCTCAGCTCAAGTAGACCAGCTTGAATTGAATAATCCTATCCTTTTGCAAAATATGGTGGTCGCCTTGCATCGACCTGTGCGTGCAGTCGAAAGGTTCAATTCTAAAACATAACAACAGTTGTGTGTTCAACAAGTTTGCTGAGCCTGGCTGGTCTGTGAAGCGATGGCAGTAGTTCATAAAAACTGTTCGGAATAAAATAGTATTATCCGAAAAATTGGAGCATAATTATGGCCTCCGATCGCCTCTTTTCTGTTCTATTTTACTACTTCCTTGTTATCACCCAAATTCGCAAATAACAACATATTCAATAAATGGTCGATTGCGTTATCTTTTTCATAAAAACTGAAGGAAACAAGTAATTAAACGCAGGAAATGCACTTAAGGGTTAATAAATGCGACACAGTTGCAACAATTAAAACATTTGCACACATGAAAATAATTTTACAAACGTGCCCTTAAACCTCATTGCATGCACTGGTATGCCCACTGCTCCGTAGGCGATAGTCTCTTCTCCATTGACGATTATAGGTACATTGATACATAATTATTTGTATTAATTAATGATAAAAATCAGAGGTCCCTACGTGTTTGTCACCACATACATTTTGATCACTGTCATTATCCTAAAGGCTCTTCCTATGGGGCCACTTACTAAAGTGTTGGTTTAATATTTGTACCTACGGTCGCTTTTCACCAGAGGTTTCGAAGACTCTTATACTTTTTATGCTAGGCTTATTTCTACAAATTGAAGCAAAATAAACTTGATTAGGTTATTTTATTGATCCAGACTACATGTAATACGACGCTTAGGAGCAGGAAATTACTGGTTGGTTAATTACTGGGTTCTGATGATGTTCAAGCATAGTTACTGTACACAGCATGTGTGAAGTACATAAAATATAAATTGCATCTGCCTTCTAGCATTTGCGTCCATTAATTATCCGTTTAGATCGCTATCTACCCGGGCACCAATCTGAGCCTAAATTGAACCGTCAACATTCATCTAATGCAGATGGCCAGATTTGCATGACCGAGTAAATTTATAGCACCCTTTGAGCTGCACCAAATTGTTCATTAATCATAGTTTACTCTAACCGGAAAGCGAAGCAGCTGTATTTAAAGATGTACAAGAACACACGGACATATATTTATTTCCTGTGTTGCATGCCTAAGGTAGTCTTCGGGTATGCTTGATTAGGTACTTTTAATATAACTTTTCCTAAAACTAGTGTCGCACGAGTGATTGATTTCCACGGGGTAGCCGGGGTCGATCACTCGCCGAGCAGTTAAAGAGAGATAATTAGGTTGTCTTACGGGAAATAAATAAAAAATATCACCAGGAAAGTTTAAACTCGCGTTATATTCCAGATACACAATGGTTTTAATTACACAAAAGAACTGACACTCGAGATTAACCGACTAGACAATTATCCAGGGCGTGGGTGGTAGGTTGGCACTCCACAGGTCTTCGGATGGGTACTTAGCTTTGTCGTGTTGTCTCCAGAAAGAGAGCCCAACCACGTGAGTCGCCGGTATATATAGGGCCGGCGAGCGGGAGAGGGCTCCCCACTGCAGTGCGTCACTCGTAGCGAGGCTCGCAAGCGCCGAGGCACGACGTCACACTAGTTATTATCAGCTACCCCATGATATTTTCAGCAATAGCTCACCGCTGACAGATTGCAGGAAATATCTTTTTATTACTAACCTATTTATAGTTCGAGAAAATATTTTAATCCGCCATCATTAAATCGTATTCAAGGAAGAACCTTTTAACCATCTTTTAACAGGTTATCAAAGCGTACTCAAATATAATTTAGAGTAAGTGACGAGAGATTTGTTGTACTATATTTAATAGTTATAGAATCTTAAAAGAAAAAGACTTAATTAAGGTTTATAGTTTTCAAGAAACACAAATAAACAAAACTCTTTTAACAGCAGAAGCGCATCGCGTTATGACCAGACCAAATACAAACAAAGCGACTCTTTGCTACGCGTGGCTGAATACGTTTGCCTTTGCACCTTTAACACCTTTCATTCTATAAAAAGCTATCCACTTTTTTTTTCAATTAGAGGCGCACCCTATTTATCGAACGGACATAAAACAAATGCTCCTTATAGGAATGTAGTGCCGTGAGTCATTATGGATGATTAATTCGTCCATTATGATGTTACCATATGTGTCTTATGATGTTCAGATTGGTAGCATTCGGCATATGATTAATATTGAGAGTTTGTTTTGATAAGAGCTAAGTGTAGAGATGGAAGGGGAAAGATAATACGGGTTGTGCGTTAAAATTGTTCCTGATTGACTTTTGAAGTGTTTTGAAAACAAGGTGGGCCCGAACCTGGATTTGTTTTGAATAACGTTTATGGTTATTGTCCCCATTATATCTTGGACTTGAACTTGTGCGTACTGGGGTTGTAATCAGAACAACAGAACTCTTTGTGTGATTGACAAATTATTGTTTGGAGTCTGGGGAGTCTTTCTGACTGTTAATTTATTTTTTATAAAGATATCGCTTTACAGGCTATATCTTTAGTGCGGGCGCAGCCTTCTCATTTCTTCTTTATAATACCAGAACCGCTTACTCATTTCTAAATCTGTGTACGTGACCATCAACATTTCGTCTTGATCGCATACCAGGCTATCAGACGTAAAAGGTAGTGGTGATACTGATACAAAAACCCAAGAGAATTATGAAAGTCCCGGAAATTAACGAGATGCCACACACCTCTTTATAAGGTACTTGCTTCTACACTATCATGATGACTTATATGCGGTATAAAACCACATTTAGGTACATGTTTAAGTTTCACGTAAGCTAGGGCACACCTGGGGCCAAATAAAAAAAGAATGAGCTTCTAAAGAATTACGTACGTGATTTCACGATCACGTACGTAACATTTAGATTTTTGATGGACTGGCGAAAACACTGAATGTCAAGCTGTACTTCATTTTATATTCATGAATAGCATTAGAAGCGTGTAATAATTCGTACAAAATGAACTTCAATTTTAAGGAAAATATTTTTAATCTCTCTTCAGCATAGAAATCGCCTTACATACATACATACATAGACTCACGCCTGTTTCCCGGAGGGGTAGGCAGAGACTACGGAACGCCATTTGCAACGATCCTGACATATATCTCTTGCTCTTGACATATCACCTTAGTGTTATAATAAGTAAGATAAGCAATAGTTCTAACATTCCAGAGAGAATTAATGATCCCGTTGCGACGGATTGTGGTCAAATTAATTTTGGCTGATGAATAAAGTTCGCAAACTTATATTGAATTCTGTTTCATTAAATAGAGTTTGGTGATTGAGGTAGATTAAATTGGAACTCAACAACGTGCCTGGAGTCATAATAAGGTGCATGAATTATATTTAGAAATATATTTTTCATTTTTCGAAAGACAACGTACTTAATAGTCATAAATCTTGAATTGTGACGGACTTTACCAACATTCTGCTAACGGATAAAAAAAACTTATAGACTCAAAATAACAACTTTTGAATCACACAAAGTGTTGCTTTTTTACACTACCCTATCTAGAAACGTTAGTAGGTCTTATTAATCATGAACATGTATGACATTTTAAAATAATCTAGTCCGACCTTAGAATATATTATTATCCGTGGGTAACGGAGGTCAGATGGCTGTCGCTTTGTACCAATCATATCCTACCGTATTTGGTTAGACCTCAAAGAACGCTTGAAAGCTTAAAACTTAGATAAATACATTTCGCGAATGCTTATAAAGTTATACATTGAAGTATACATATAAAATATTTCGTACACCTTCAATATAATGATACTTCAGTTCAACCAATCCGCGAAGCACGTATTTATCATATTATGCGCCATTTTGCCATTCAATATTACTCACAACTTTATCTGCCACCTATGATCGCATATGCACTTTCGATTGTTCTAGTTTTCTAATCCTTAGAGCTCTTAAATGTCGTTAAGATATATATCGGTTCTAATAAAAAATATAAAAGAAACAATAGCACGCCCATTCAATAACAAATCATATTTAATATTGTGTAAGCTCATACAATTGATGTAATCGTTCGCCAGTGTGTCATTGACCGTCTTAACGACGTTTTTATATTTTTACTGTTTTACCGTTTGAGCAAATTGTGACAGCTGACATTTGATTGAATGATTTTGGTTTTAAAGGTCATTCACATGTAGCACGCTTATGATTTTTTCGTCTATTGTCGACCGTCTTATGGCACATAACGGTTGAAGTTGTTACTTTCGAAATGTTTAGATTGAACAAGTCGGTTGCAACAGCGGTAGATCAAAGTTGAGGCTGAAAGTCGAAATCGTTTCTCTTCTGATGTACTGGGGTCCTGTATATTTGAATCCTTTACCCTTGCAATATAGCCGATTGCAACTAGTTTGCAAGTCCGTTCAAAAGTAGGTAATATTGCTAACCGATGTTGCTAACAGTAGAAAAAATAAAAGGTTTGATATAAAGTACCCATATTATTAAAAATATTGTGTAACACTGACTATATACACTGGCAAATATTGTGCTACATGTGATGATTTACTTTAAATTTACTCACCCAATTTCTTTTTGTCAATAAAATTTCTCACTAATACAAAAGTCTGTATGTTTGATTTTCCATCGCTTGTCATTTGGATATGGAGCAGCACTGGAAGTATCTGAAGGTCTGTAGCATACACTGCTCGTTGTTTAGTTCTTCTGTACTTTGCTGAAGCTCGACAACACCACGGCCATATTGTTAAAGACACAAAAACGTGATCGACTCAATCAAATGCTTGTGATAAATCCAAAAACCTGTCTTGGAACGAATTGTTCTTTCGCTATATGCCTGTGGTGTTGTAAACGCTTAAAACGTCGTCAGGTACAAGTTTATCAGCCAATACAGTTATGTTTACAATGCTAAGTCAAAGAACTTGTAGTTACGTGTCAAAGAAGAAGTTTGGTATATAGTTTTAGTTTATTTACTTGTGATCAATAAAACCAAGGTGCTGTGGACTGTATTAAATATCACGAACAGTCTATAAGAATATATATTTACATCTCACGTTTACTTTAATATTATTATGCTGTAAAGTAAAGTAATTCTGTGAACATGACACTAATCATAGATTCATAATGCCTAAAGAAGGAAAAGTTCCACAAAATAAAAGAAACCTAGTGCTTGCTTGGATCACTATGAACTTACTTATCTAGAATATTAGTGTTTATGTTGACTTGTCATATCACATCTTACAAATACGACTGTATTGTTCACTCAATGTATTACATTAGTAAACATTGACATGCATTTTAAAATAATAATGCAACCATGCAAGTTTTTAGATCAATATTCATTTAGACGTTGATACATGAGAATGAAAATAAATTTCTACATATACATCTAAAACATCAACATAGTTATTTTTAGTAGAATTACAGACATGTAGATACATATTTTTGCAATGGTATTATTCAAAGTCACATTCCTCAAAGCTGATAAACTTGGTACATTTTCAATCATCATGTTGATCGATCGTTCATCATTTTAATTTTTTATTTGCATGCTCTTAGCCAGTATTATCAACCGTGTTGATATTTGGTTGTTTTATACACACTCTCACATTTATGTTGTTGTTGTTAGCGATTTTATTTTCTTATAACAATTTGATTTCTTCACCAAGTTTTCTCGTTGTTGCTTCTTTTGTATTATTAACAGGTAAGATATAATGGATTTGTAAAAGTCATTATAATTGTAAATAATTTGTAGTTCGTAGTAATGTGACAAAATAACTTTTTAAAGCCAAATAATTATTTATTTCCAGGCCAACTTTACGTCGACATTGCGCTTACTATAATATGTATGCACATATTAAGAAATGTCAATAAATCGACCTGCACATAATAAAATAAATATGAAAGATGTATCTTTGTTATTACATAATTATGATGTAGTAGTGAGCGACTACTTCAAATAAATGAAAATCATTGGCTAACTGGAACTATCTTAGAGCTCACGGCATTCAAATTTCATATCCTATTTTATAAACTGATTTGTTATGTTAATATAGCCGATATATGCCTGATTAGAAAAAATGTGCTCAATTCTTGTGCCTTATAAGGTAGAAATGATGTAGTTTGAAAACATATTTTGTTCAGGTTTTATTTTAAGTTAACTGCTGAGAATATGTGTTTGAATAAATTTTGTCACATTACCATTAACTGGCTAGCTCCTGTTGAGCTCCTGTAGGTATTCAGTTGGTATTCTCATCCAGGTGTTAACGTATCTTTGTCCCACGCTGCTCGGACAGACGTACACGCGTCTCCACGTGTGCGAGATCATCAACAACCAGCCGTGTTGTCCGCCGCAGCAAGTAAGTTGTTGATTGACGTTTGGTTTAGTAGTTGTTGTTGTTGTTGAGTGAGGAACGCAATAAGTTGAGCTTTTCTTTTAACATGGCTGATTGGTTTGAAATATTAATGAGAGATTACAAAAATAAGGGTGTTCGTAATATTTTCTTGGAATTAACAATTTGTATGTATTTTTATCTGATCTGAGGGTGGCGATAGCCCAGTGATGTACGTAACGAACTGCCGAGACGATGGTCTCGGGTTCGATCCCCAGGTACCCTGGCACACACCTCTGACTATTCGAAGTTATGTGTGTATTAAAAATATTAATTATCGCTCGCTTAATAATGTGCCCGGTAGATGGCAATAGGCTCGCCCCCTATTACATTGGGACCTAAACATAACTGGCGAAGTGTGGGTGACTAATATACCTCTGCCTAACCCTTCGGGGATAAAAAGGGGCGTGAAGCTATGTTATGTTTTATCTGATTTCATTTTTAAGCGGTTAGCTCAGAACCATATGCATTAAAAAAGATATTTAATTAGATTGTTGTGCAGTTTTGTCGGCATACCGAAAATATTTTCTTTTCTTGCCATTTGCCTTCCTCATACGTTGTCATTTTGTTTAATATAATAGTAACCTTACAAGCATGCACGATTTTGTTAGTATTTTCTTTGTTTTATTTGAGATGTAGACGTTATTTCTCAGTATCGTCGCGTATTGCTTTCTTATTTTAGTTGTGTTTGTTGTTGTTCTTGTTTAGGTTGTATTATTTTAATGCGTTGTTATTAGGCTTGATTAATCCTTATTTGGCTGCTTTTTGATTTTGAGTTATCTAACATTTAATACCATTCTAATGTAATGTTATATTTCATTGTTGTTGTTTTGTACTGTTGTTGAATTGTTTGTCTTTTTCAGGTGATCTATAGAATTTGTATTAGTTATGATTTACGTAAGTTTTATTTCGTTAGTGTCTCAGATAGTTTGAATGTATATTTTTTAGTTTATCATCGACATCAGGAAGTTGGTCAGCAGAAGTTTCTTCTTTAGCTGATGTTATCGAATGTTATTCTAATGTTAATAATGTATGTGCAGGTGAATCGTCACGTGAACGACCTATTTGAAGATCTGCGCGATGGACTCAACCTCATCTCTCTGCTGGAGGTGCTTTCTGGCGAACACCTCGTAAGTATATTCTCACTTTATTTATTAAATAATTTTATTATTGCCCACTTTTCCAGAAAAATAAGGTGATTTAAGACGGCGAGGCGGTGTATCTTTTTTAAGCTTTAATGAGTACCACAACGTTTTCAATTGTCACTGCTGTTGTGGTTGGATACACAGATATGGTTGTAGAAAATAATAAGATTGGGATTACTCAAAAATAAGTAAACCAGCAAAGGACATGATCTATTGCAAAATGCAGGCTTCATCAACATGCTGCCCAGAGCATAAGGTCCGGTTTTCAGTCTAACCAGAAATGACAAAATATTAGATTTCTCACAGGTCTATATTTTGTATTAAGCATTAAAAGTTTCTTTGCTTAGAATCATCGTAAAACAGTCTGAAATAGTAAATTCTTTTCAATTCTTTTTGCAAACTATAAATATTGTATTATATGTAGATGTGTTCAAAGTTGTAAAAACAAGAATGTCAAAACATAGAACACCTGTTAAAACAGTAGCGCATTTCATCCGACTTAAGTCATGAATCACTAATTATTATAAAGGTGAAAGAGGTATGTCTAGAGTGAAATATATGCAGTGCTAGCTTATATTTTACTGTTCGTTCTAGGTATTGGTATTGTTCAATTTGTTGTGACTAAAAGCAAAGATTTTTAAAACAGAGGGCAATTGTACTGTAGCTATTGTTTTGTATTTGAATATCTGCTTAAGTATTGGTAAATCATGTAGGAATGTCTACAACCTTGTTAGCCAGCATTTATGTTCAGAGCATAAATACTGTTTGACCAGGTTCCTACGGTATAGTAATGATGAATCTAGCTGGCTATTAATATTGTTTCAAGAACCCCGCAAAATTCTGTATAGTGTAAAATTAAAATATTAGTAAAGTTAAAACGCCTGCCATTTTCCGCCTGAGGACTTCTCCAGGCTAGAGTACACCTTATCGAAAAACCTGAGTAAGATAGCCCCAAGGAGCCCCAATAGTCCAAGGTAAATGTAGTAATATACCAGTTATTGCCGTGTTTAGTTACAACAAGGGTGTGAACCAGTAACACATTAATGGTATGCTTATGATAGTCATGATATACTCGTGGAATTAATTTAGACAAATCACCGAATCGCGTGTTCTAATACTATGTTCACGTACGAATAAAGTCATTAAAATTCTATATCTTGTTCCGTAAACACGCAGAATATTTTTTACCTTATTGGCTCTAACATAGTAGGTGTCTTCTAAAAAATATTTGAATGTAATATAAGCTAACCTTAATGGGCATAACCTTAAGCATTGAAGATTTCTTATACAGGGTGTCACAAGACCCATTAGCAAGCCGAAGTCTATCCGTGGTTGACATCATGCCAAGTCATACTAACCAAAAATGATACCTGGGAAACGATTTATTTATTAAGTTTTCACTTTTTTAAACCGCAATTAAAAGCGCGCGCATGCAAGCTCGAAATACCTACTTATCCATGGGGTTATAGGGCATCTAAAGAACATATTGGCGGGATAAATGCATCGATTTTGTAACTAATTAGAAAAATTCCATAAAAATTTCTCAGGTATGGTGCCGAAGTAAAAAACGTTTGTAGTGATTGGTACAACATGGGATTTCAGTTTTCGTTAAGGGTTTTTTACACCCTGTATGTACTATACTTAAGAACGTACTTAGTTACCCATTGGGATGTGGATGTCGGACGGCTGTTCCTCCTTAGCTAAACTAATATTCTGTCAAATCTGTTTAGAGTAGTCTGCGGACCCTGGGTTCGGAAAGAAAGGCCTGGATGCAACTGTGATAACGAAGAGGTCACGATTCCGTTTCCTCTGGATAGCTTCAAATTCAAAATTCGAACGAGCTATGTATGAGTTATCTCTCAAATAAATTCAGTAGAGTGTCAAACGGAGGTGAAACTGGCCATTAATTTTTTTAATGGTGTTATGTGAATGTGGTAGAATATTATATAAAAAAAAATATTATTTAAAAAAAGTACTATCAACTTGATGTAGCGATTTTTTCGTCGAAACCTTTTGCAACGCTCCTGCCTTATCGATATACAATTAACCTACAAAACTGGTAAAGGGGTTATCTAGATCTGTTTATGGACCGGGGCGATCGCAGGTGTGGCCCAACGTCTGCTCCACCCCTAGCCTTGCTGCTAGAAGCTCTTTAAGTAATTAATGCGGGGTTTGAGAGCGTTACAGGGTTATGGTGTGCTCAGGATCTGATAACTGTTGTTATTAAGGCTGTATCTGATTGGTACATTCATTCATTTAAATATTGCTTATTTTGTAAATAGGTTATTATTCAAGAGCATAGTCGTTTTGATTATAAAATATCCTGGAACAAGTCGTAGATGGTCATCTCATCGCAAATGATGCAGAGCTTTGTTCTATGGTAATCAGACAACTGAAAAAACATACTTAAATATAGTTAAAAACATATCTGACTGCCTTCGTGATCCAGTGGATAGCGTATGCGACTGCTGATCCGAGGTCCCGGGTTCGATTCCCGGGTCGGCCAAAATTCTGTTACTGGGTTTTTCCGAATACTCAGTAGCAGCACGGAATCTGGTGATGTGCCCGGTAACGGCTATAGGCTCGCCCCCTAGTACATGGGACCTAAAAATTCATGGCGAAATGTGGGTGTAATATTTACACCTCTGCCTACCCCGTCGGGGATACAGGCGTGAGACTATAAATAATAAATAAAAAATAAACATATCTATTAAAGATTAATAAGAAACAGACACAGTCTGTCGTGATTATCACACAAAGATTTGTCCCAGGTGGGAATTAAACTCACGACCGCCCGCCGTTTTAGTCCGGTCTCTCTTTCAAACTAGAAGTACAGACCAATTAAAGCCTTCACTGATATCAAAAAACATAAAATCCAAAAAACCCTCGGTGAAACTTAAACATACGAGAATATAATATGTACATTTAAGTATTTATGACCTAGGTTGTGTGCAAAACATGCATGGTTATTACCTGGAGGCTGCATAACTACATGGAATTCTTTATAAGGGGTATAAAATAGTTACGAGGGGTTAAGAATGCGGCAGTAATACTCCTGTAACAAGAAGCGGTAATGTGCTATGTAATCAATTATGGCGCTTACTACACAGGCGATAAGCTTATTTATGTACCTGTTGGCAAAATACCAATTATTTTTAGCCTCATTATAAAACTAGAACTAAATATAAAGCTAGCGTTACTTCTGTTTCTGGATTCCTTTTTGAAAACTTATTTTAGAGACAGAAATAAGCTCTACAATATATCTTTAGACTTAGGTACCTTCAGTAAATTGAAATTAAACTACAGTTTACGGATTTTATCGCGTTGTATTGGTTGCACTAAGTTATTACATTTGAAACTAAAGATCTAGAAACTATATTTTTAATTTATTACTAGCCGACGTTTCGAATTCTTTACAGAATTCTGTAAAGAATTCGAAACGTCGGCTAATTACTACTCCTTATTTACTACTTACTAATTTCAATGTGTAACATTCGCGTAAACCCAAGAAGATACCTTCAGTAAATATTACACATTGAGCAGGAATCAATAGTCGCTCTGTGGAAAAGCTAAATAGTCTGCCAGATCTTTAAGACTAGAAAGCGGACCCCGGGATTCATAACATAAGGCTTGGATGCAACTTGGATAGCGCAAGGACGATGATGAAGGCTGGAGGGATAAACATCGTTATTAATTTTAACCTTTATCATCATCGTTCATCATCTTTAGTCATTGTTTTATAATACGGTACGAGGTTTACACGTACTAATACCTCATTTTTTCTGTCATTTCAGCCGCGCGAGCGAGGCAGGATGCGCTTCCATATGCTGCAGAACGTCCAAATGGCGCTGGACTTCCTCCGCTACAAGAAGATCAAGCTGGTCAACATCAGAGCGGAGGATATCGTCGACGGCAACCCCAAGCTGACCCTAGGACTGATATGGACTATTATCTTGCACTTCCAGGTCAGTGAGCATGCTAGAATAGGCACAACGGACAGTTTTTTATTTAGGTTTTCAATAACGGAATGATGCGTCTATTATTTTAAAATTTGGATTTTGTTACAAATCTTATAATCAATCCGTCAGGAATCATCCGTCAACAATTTAGAATTTTGAATTTCACTGACGGATTCAGGAATGTAAAATTTTGAAATAAGAGATCCAATAATTAAATTTGACGTATACAATTTTGAAATTGAAACTGCAATGAAGTTATTAAGCGTGTACACTCTTCTTCAATATTAACTTTTTCAAACAAATTCATATTGGTGTACAATTTTGAAATTGAAGTTTATCCATCCTTACAAAAAATTTAATTAATATCAAGTACCTGAAAAATTTGCGTACCCATACCCAAAAGTCTATATTTTTAGAACATCGTGTGATCGTTTTGCGAAAGTTTAATATCTAATCACAAAAGTGACTGGTGCGTTTTTATATGTACAGATATAATTAGAATTTTAACGAGTATATTTCCGACGTAGCTGCGTAGATATAAACGATCGACGTCGATTAAATAGAAATTGATGATGTCTATGATGTATGAATATTCGCATGAAATCATCCTTTTGCGAATAGAATTCCATATATCTGCGGTTTTGATAGACTGCTCGATACAATAGGTACGTAGATTTGCGTGACCACCGTATAATTGAGATGCCTCGCTTATGCGCTGAGTGCAATTCTATAGTCACAACATACATATAAAAAAGATGCCACTTCCTTTTTTTCTTTACTTCCTTGTTTTCGTCATATTTTTGAAGCTATAATGACCCTTTTTAGTCGCCCATTGGCAACCCGGTTGCAAATTTTCTGTTACCGAATTGTAGTTGGTAGAGGCGATCGGTCATACTGATTAAATCCACAATATTGTTCCTCTATCGACCCATTATGTACGTTCTTACTGGGACGTCAACACAACAAATACATGCCTTATTATCAAACAGCAGTTATTGATAATACCTGCACAAAGATTTTCTTTTCATTTCCTAGACCTTTGTGTAACTAAAGAGGTTGGTCAATGAATAAGATTTTAGTCGCCGTTCCTATCGTCTTGGCAGCGATGTGCTTGCCCTTGCCAAGTGTTGCTTAAATACTGACTGACACATTACAAATAGATTTTTCCCACCAGCTATTCAGCTAGTATAATCTCTTCTGAGAATTGTATTTTATTATCCTAACCAATTTCTAAAAATGAAGATTCGTTTTGGACCTCGTCGTCATCAACTGACTTTTGAACCTAACCTATACTTTTGTACCGATCGCTGTAGGTCGATTTTGAAACTGCGATAGAAATTGTATAGAATCCTCTCTGAACGAATCCAACACATTGAAACTACCACGGTGTACTGACGTCCCGTGACGGCGGAGTCATGCTTATATGGAAATTAGTTACCTAATGAGGTCACTTTTCTGGGTGGCGGTGCATTGCTGAATTAGCTGATGTATTGCCCAGTCTGACTCCAGCCTCTAAAGCTTTATAAATTATTTTTTATGTTTGTGACCTACACAAGCATGTTCCGGGTCTCAATGTAGTCGCATTCCAAACTGCTTCGTGACATTTGATAATGTATTACGATCACAATGAGATGATTACGCAAATCTCGCTCGACTGTACGTTGTTAGCACACCAAACTAAATCGGTTTAGGATTAAAATAAATAGCATTGTTAAAATACATAGCATTATGTCATGTAGATATAGCTCCTTGATTAGAATCAAGACTTTAAAAATCTTCAGGTTTATCTTTGATGTCTGTCCTCTGTGTCTGGTTGTGCTTGGTAGCGACAAATACAACAACCCTGTTTGATAATAATATAACAAATAATCTTTTGACGTTATTCACATACGGTCACCACAACGGGCAAGGAGACAAAAAGAGGTGTTTACGGTGGTGTTTTATTATATGCTGCAGTAATTCAAGCGTTGCCTCAAATTCAAAAGGCTAGCAAACCCATCTAACATCCATGTTTCAAATACGAACTCTATCGGACATCCACTACGCATATTAAAATGTTGTTTAATTTAAAAGAAATAATTATTTTGACGTATAATCCATTCACCACAACATCTTAGTTACATTTTCATTGGTATTATTTTAGACTGAATTACAAAATAATACGCGGAAATAAACATTTATAATGCACATAAAGTGATCTAAAAGTGCGGAAGTCTCACATTTCAGGCAATTAATTGTGCTATCTTATTTAGCGTTCGCCGTAATTATGATGAGAGAGAATGTTTCGCGTTTCGCAATGTTACCGCTGTTGCTTTTTTTGAGTTTAGTATGAAAAATAAAAGTGCTATCGGTATAAATAGAATCTGAAATCGTTTGTTCCGAGTTTATTTTCTATTATCACGCCTCGGAGAGCGTTAATCGATGCAATAATACTTTTATATCACAGACTTTGTAAGCGGAATGTAGTGTCTTTTATTCTTGAATTTTATTAAAAGGTCTATTCAGGATCTTTATAATGCTTCGCCGCATGTTCTATTTCAGGATCGTTAGCTGTAATGGGATCGTTTTTAAAAATTGGTAGAGAACAACAGCCCATGTTTAAAGGTTTTAATATTGTAAGCTTTCGATAGCTTATCTAAAAAATAAAATTGATTCCATCCACTTTTAATCCAAAGGATTTTTCATCGCTGTGAAGTAACCGGACATTATCAAAAACATTTTAGCGGTTTTCTCTACATCCTTACGCAAATACCTTTAGCAAACGTCACATCGCGATAGTTAAGTATTCAGATCAGTACCAGCGACTTGTTGACCACGTAATTTCAGTGATATCATCTGTTTCGTGGCATTTTATATGCGAGTTAACCTTGTTTTTGGCCTAAGAAACCGTACATATTAACAATCCCTTTATATCTTTGTAGAAATCACATTTGCTATTTTGTTCCTTATATGGAATTTTGGTAGATTTTAGACAAGGAGGGCTTGTGAAATTTCACGAATAGAAACCACAATACCGAGGTTACGGAGTGACTAGCAGTCGTACTTGCCATAATGCCCAAGGATTAGCATACTTACCTTATGTCCTTTGAAAAGCCAACCCTTCTCCGCCTTTGCAATAGCCATACAATCATTTAAACCAGTGCAATTATGCGATATATTATTCAGTCCGCGTCTTGAATATAACACTTATCATACATACATTACGTCCGTACTTTATAATACTTTGTATAAATGCAGTAAATATCAATAAAATAGGTATCGTGCGAGTAGGTAGTATCGTAGTATGCCAAGAGCGTTGGCGCCGAGCCACAAGGCTTCCCTGCTATGAGAATTAGCATGAGCTCATTATCTACAAGAGTCAATGAGACTACGTTATACCTAGGGCGTTTACGTACAGTGAGATATTTTGTAATAGGATATGCTAGAGTGATATGCGACTTTGTATGAGGAAATGCGATTAAGTTATTTAAATAAAAATAGTTTGCAGCAACCATTGATATGATATGTACCTACATTAATTTCTTTCCATGAAGAAAACGTTTCTCAAAGGAATAAATAAATTCTTGACTCTGTGCCTTGGAAAGCAATTAAAGCTGTTGTTGCCGATCGTCACTTAAAATCAGTGCCTACACTTTCGAGTAAAACCCATGTCATGCTGCTGATCTGGCTTATATAATATTGCATTATTGCTATTATGTTATTCCTTTAGTTTTTGTATAACAGATGGTAGTCGCTTTTTAAAAAAGCTCCTTAAAATTATATAAGATTTGGTTATGGAACTACAGCGGAACAAGCACTTAAAAGTCACAAGTCTTGAATAGTGGATGATGACGATCATTGAACATTAAAAAGACAACTTTACAAATTCATACAATTCGTAAACTTTAGCGCATATTGTTATTATAACCACAACCGTTTCAGCAAGAAGTAATTGCTGTTGTCAGGTGCTTAGGTCGTATTAAGAGATGATCACACCTCAACACCATTAGGGTAGCACACGTATCAACTAGGAAAGGGTTCGGCACCGTATCCACTGGTATTATTTGTATGGAACTGCCTACTGTAACGCACACTAATCGGAATCGTAACGTAATGGCCTCGCCTCAGGACAAGCTCACGAGCCGCGATGCGGTGCGTGGTCGACTTGCAGTACCCGCGCTTACGGTTCTCTGTACCCTAGCTTACGGCTCTCCGTAGCCTAGCTTACGTCTCTTCGTCCATGCCCCCACCCGCGGTCTGTGTTCGGATTCAAAATGATTGAAGTAGTGCCGCCTAGCCGTCAACCAGCGGTCGGCGAGCCGTAAGCACGGCGTCGCCTAGCTGTTGCCGAGTCGACGTGCCGGAGCTTCTGATCCGCTTACGTTACGTGGTTACGTCAGGTTGACGCCTCTTTAACGGCGAAGCGAAAGGCAATACGGTGATGATCCTTTTCCGAATTGATATGTGTGCTACGACCCTTAATCAATCTATTATAGCCAACTGATTCATCCCATTACTTCTGATTGATGTATATGACGGCTGCCGTTGACACTTATGTGACATACGACTATTATCTCATAATAAGTAACATTGTCATACATAAGAATGAGCACTTAGTTGCGTGCTATACTCGATACGCTTACAAAACGGTGTTTATGTACGCTTATCATTGACTCCAATTGTCGAGAACTGCAGAATGTGACTTCTTGCACGTAGGATACAAGATGCTGTTCTTTAGTCCTGTCTGAGCTTAGTGATTGATAATGAGCCTAATAATAAGTCCATAATCTTGAGCTCTCTATCATTTTTGTGCCTGCATATGGGAAAGATTGTCCTTGGGTGTTCAGTTTTCTTAAATGCTTATCTTTTTTACAGATTTTTAATTGTAAACGGTCAGGATATACGGATCAAAAGCTAAAAGGAAAGTGGATATAGCGATTGACATCCTTACTTCATAATAAAATTGCTTCCAGTTGATCTAAAGTCTTTGGGATAGTACCATCCTCCTGGCATCTAGTGGCACTCCGTGTTGCTACGGTAACTTTCCTAGCAGTGAATCCAACAACATTGCCTAACAATGCAACTGACGATTCGTTTTACTTACAATACTTATGCAGTACTTCGAACTCCTAAAATGTCAAGTTACATAAATAGTCTTCAAACAATCTCACATCAAAGTTCGATATGAACGCCTTTCTCTTTCACTCGTGTTACGTAACATATCGCCGTTTCTGTCTCACTTCAGGATGTCACGCATTCGGGAAGGAAATCGGAAATGCATTTGTTATGCATCGGATATGATGTGCCAGACTATCTTAGTATTCTTTGAAAGGAGACATTACGTGGTAATCTTTTGAAACAGCAACAGCATTGCAGCAGCTAATTGGCTAACGTTATGATGCGGTTGGTGTAGCAATCCACATACGGTTCAATTCCCGGTAAAATAGGATAGGTTTATATTAACTTATTTGCGAGCTATTTTCAAGGAATTGCTTGACTTAAAACTAAGGATACCTATCCTTCATATATGTAGAGGTGAGCACTTATGAAAACTTAGTATTTCAAAAACGACCAGTCTCAACTTTACAGTGAGGACTTTTGTGTATCGATTGATAAGTGTCAGAGCCGACGCGACGGCCGAAACTTCCATCTCGGATGAGATTCGTTTAGAATTTAAGCTTCACTCGAGGATAACCATGCTGTCACCTGTGCTTCTTCATTGCTTCTAATAATTTATTGACTACGATCACCGCTTACTACTAGACGCGATACTCTTGTTGGATAATTCGGTCCCTCTATAATTATTTGCAGTATCATGTCAAGTTCAAAGCATACTATTAAAGTTCTATATGTCAAGTGGACTGTTCATTGAAATACGAGATTGGAAAGCTGTTGCACAGGGATGCCACGTTTTTAAACGACATATTTATGTAATAAAGTAAAAATAATAACCAATAAAGATAATATCCTGAAAATCGATTTGAAAATCCTAAAAATATACATACTACCGTAGACAATTTCTGGTAAATTGTAAATTTTATTGTTATACTTGTTCGTTATTTCTCCCTTCTTTTTGGTCACCAAAGTTACGATTATTCCACACTAGTGGTGTAGAATTTTTTACTTGTATAATACGTTTTACCATTTACTGAAATATAAAGTTATGATGAAGTACTGGTTGGCAACCCTGCAGTGATGCATTTTCTCGCCATTGTAATTCTAAGAGAAAATTAGAACTTTCTACATCTTACTAGTCGTTAAGATGGGAAAGATGAGGAATGAACAAATTTTGCAAACGATCTCTTTAAAATCTATGCTTATCCGTATATGTATGTTTTGGAGAATTTGTCAGCACAGAACCTGAAAGTATTATTCCCAATTGCGACTCAAAAACGAATCAGGACAATAAAATCAAAGACATTTAGAACTCTCTTATGAAGACTCGAGGAGTATCAGGCGAATTCCATTTGTTTAGTTCTGTTTAAATCCAACAGTTTTAAATATTTCATTGTTTAGCGCAAGAAGACACTACACTATGTCGCCTGTCTAAAAATATATCTTCAAAGAATTGTCTTGGAAATAATATAGACAGATCGAGTAGCGACATACTCAATCTGTTTTTTTTAGAAAAAACAACCGCAATACATCTTACAATTCTTTACAACAAATTATTCATTCACTCGTTCACTTTCAAGACTTTCATTATTAAAAAGATACATGCATATCGGAGGCTGCAAGCGTCGCTCCGCTGGCTGAGTCAGAGATGATGCAACCGCATTGTTGCACAGTAATCGCATAACACTTTCGCTGCGCAGTGGATTATCTGTTGTGATTGAAGAACTGCTCGTGGTCGACCATGGGAATTGGTTACATGGACTTATAGATTTTAAAAAGGTCGACGATAATATTAGTTTCTTCACGCAAAAGCACTCACTGTTAATTTACAGCATAACGCTCGCATTTTTTTATTCTCTGTAGGAAAGTACACAGTATTAAATTTCCTTTTTTTTTAAGAGCAAATGTTCTCAGTATTTAGTATTTACTGCTAGTAGTCAGTAATATGATTTAAAAAGTCGCTAACAGTATTTCTAAAATACCTATACAATTGGCAGGAAGCTTCTTAACAAATATTACATTAAAAAAAGGATATATTTATAAAATGACTATTGGTTCTAAACAGCTGGGGCTATGGTACTATTCCTTCTTTATCCTTGATAATAGATAAAATACCTTCAGTAGCTGCACCTCTTTCATTCCTACGCGAACAGATAGAGACCGTGTTGCTGTAGGTCATTACTAGTATTCAGTGGCATGCCCATCGCTGTCGTCGGCAGTGCAATCAATGGTACCCATCACTTGTATTAGCAACGGAGGATTATTTTCTTGTTTTGCTTGCGTACTTATGGATACCAAGAGATATTGCAAGCTCCTATAAATATCTTCTGATGCTACCAGGTATCATGTTATGTTTTGCAACTTAGTGCTCTGTCAAATTAAATACTCCCAAATAATTTTCGCATCCCGAAAAAGCGTTTTTGAGATTTTTCGTAAACGCTAACGTATCGTTAATTTCATCATCATGTCAGCCTAGAGACGTCCACTGCTGGACTTAGGCTTCCTCCAAGGTTCTCCACACAGACCGATTTTGAGCCGCCCGCATCCAACCGCTTCCCAATCGTTAGATTAAATATATAAAAATACTACTTGCGGGTGCCAGGCACGAAAGCGAGGGTCTTCGGTCGCAACTGGTACAACGCTAAGATGATGATGATGAAAGATATGGCTTCTTCATAATCGGTGGAAAATGGTGGTAAATGTCCTTACTGGGTGGAAACCCCTTTATATAAATAAATATTAAAAATAAATAATATAATGATACCTTTTATTTGCGTGCTCAGCCGCAGGCAACTGATAGTTCTTCATAACTCAGCCTGTATGAGACAGTTTGTCCCCATTTCTTTAAGTCGATCGAAAGTTCATACCGTACATACACAGAAGATCGATACGCAAATATACAGTAATGAGAAACATCTTGTGTCGTGTGGGTGGCGGCACACTTACTACACCCTATATGGTGCGGCGCTTATACAGAGTGCTTGCTTTTGAGAATATGTTATTGGCTATCAATTCCTTTGCTATGCCTAAATACGGTTATTTTCAGGCTTTTATTTTGTAGGTGTTTGTGAATTCTATGTTTATAAGTTAGTGAATTGATTTTTGGTTCGGTTTCATTTTCGTGCCGTCAAATGCTTATGCACCAAGAGATATTGCAAGCTTCCATAAATATCTTCTGATGCCACCAGGTATCATGTTATGTTTAAAACATTTTCTGCTGCTATAAGATATTATTCTCTTAATATATAAAATCCTTGCGTTACTTACTGACTGACAGACACGCTACAGCCGAAACTATTTGGCGCAGGAAGCTGAAATTTGGCATGTATGCTCTTTGGGGACCGTAGGGGTGCACTAAGAAGGGATTTCTCGAAATTCCCACGGAGTCGGCCAATCCAGGTAAATTTAAAAAAAAATCTGTCGTAGCTGCTGGCGTCCTCTAGTTTACTATAAATGGCATACCGAAAATTTGGAACCGCGATATACATACACATTTTAATTATAGTGTACTGAAAAATATTCGTATCATTATATTTACTTTGCCCAGCAATGGAACACTATGAAAAATATATCCGTAGATCATATTTTATCTCGTACTCGATCGCACTGTGTAGGGTCCTCTTGACAAGTTTGCAATATGTACCAAATCCGGTGTCGTTGACAAGCCATTGCCAATCTGAAGTTATCCTTAGTCACACCGCCTCGCCTCCGCAACTTGTTCATGCATCATCCTCGCTTATAAGTGATAAATAAGTTGAATCATCCTGTGCACGCCACCTTAGCACCATATACGGCGTGGCGTGTTTAAATAATAACCGATATGATTATTCCTATTCATATATTCAGTTTATGTTGTGTTATAGGATGTATGTTGGGTGCTTGAGTTTTATCATTTCGTTACCAATTTACCTGTGTTTTTTTCTTGGTTATGAACATTTGAAAAAAGCCCGTATATAATTATTGCGTCACTGACTTACTGACAGATAACGCACAATCGAAACTATTGAGCACAAGTAGCTTTCACTTGGCATGCGTGTTCCTAGGGGCCTCGGGAAAAAAAATCATTTAGAAAATGTGAGGACGTAGCTTCGGGCACCGACTAGTTTACCTATAATATAACCTTTACATCAACGACAACCTAATGTTTTCATTTCTACAAACAAACAATTCTGTCATAGCGGTAAGGTGTGCGGGGCGAAGGGGGCTACAAAAATGCATTCTAATTGGCCGGTTCAAATTGGCGGTACGTTATAATTCATAACTAGTGTTGGGATTGGTCTAATGTAAGACGTATAAGTCTCACGTGTTTTCAAAAAGATTTCGCCTTACGTCTGCCGTCTAGTAGGCTGGGTTGTCGTTGCTTTACATAAACTACATTTAGCAGTAGTTTTTTTGCGATAAATTTTAACACAAACTTTGTTGTACATATCTAGGTATGTACTTTATAGCTTTTTATAAGTCTTGCACACGAAGAAAGAAGTTATGCAAGAGCCATATTTTGTCGTGATGACTCAATTTCTCGTTATCTCAAGCTTCTGATATCGAAGTGCAGTTTACGAGACAGTGAGCTTATTTTATATCGATTCGTAAGCAATATCTGTATTCACGACATTTTTATCGGACTGCAACTTTTTATTTGCAATTTATGTCAGAATGAATCGTGTAATGAAATAAACAGCCTCTTGGCTCCTTTTTTGTATTGTATTTTGTTTTTTAAAGATCGGAGTAAAAACAGTTTGTGTGTAGCGACGGTCTTTACCAACATTTAATAATCAGAACATAGTTCGGCATATTTTTATAACTTTCTCAAAATATTGTCGCCTAAAGTACAGCAAGCCAAAAAAAATCATTCAGTAAGCTGTGTCTTTTCTGAAAAAATCTCCTTGGTAAATTTACTTACCAATAGGTATGTGTTACAATCACGAGTTACATTACATTCTCAACCAACCAAGGAACTTAATGTAAGAATTATGGTTTGTTACCGGACGAGGTAAACTAAAATACATGCAAGCTTTAACTATTACTGCAGCAATAATATCGAGCGAAACGTTCGGTATGATGGTTTCCTAGCCGGAACTGCTAAATCCGAGTAACCGCGCGCAAGACTTGCGCGTACAGTTACGCAGGTCGAGGGTCATCGACCTCTCCTCGTACGTGCCTTTTTGTTGTACATGCCTCTGATGAAGCCTAGCCTTGGAGTTGCCATCAGAAGCTTCCTAGATGATGGATGTGCTAGCAATATTACCTACCTACTTTTATGAGAAATGGTTTTCAAGATTTAAGTTGCGAGTGTGCGTGTGAATCGAATGTGACACTGGCTGGATGGAATTTCTGTGAATCCTATTTAAAAAGGGAATGTTTACAATGGCGGCGTGTCCGTTAAGTTTATGATCATAATCATGATTATTTTACACATATTGTTATTATTTAATTGATTATAAAATATTATTTTCTTTAATTTTTTAAAACTGCTTTACATTTTTTCGGTGAGATTACTCGTTTACCTAATCCTAACATAAAGCCTGATGACTTTGCTCACGGTTCGCAAGTTTTTGTATTGTGTTTACGTCATCGCAGATTTGACATTGTCCTTGTTAGTTTTCAAGGTCTCTGCCATATCGAGCTTGTGGCGCCATCTAGTTCTGACGCGCTGAACTACTGGCGAGATAAAGTAACTTGTTTTAAAATTGTGGTTGCAGAGCATTGGTACTTTTTTATTTGTGCTTAAAATGCCTATACTTTATATAACCTAACTTTATATAAAATAACATAGAATATTTTTGTTCTTGCTGAAAATCGGAACAATATTTTTTACCGGCACGTGACAATTCCTGGAATTACAGCTCACAGCTCAAACCCATTTTGTGTCTAGAATATGTCAGTGTGAATACAACAGACAATGAATATGTTATTATTTTTATTTTTAAGGTCACAATCGTGCAGTAGTATCCGACTTGTGTCATGTCATGTCAATCTTTAAATTGAAAAGCGCTCTTTCACTTTTTATCGCCATCTATGACAATAACTGCAAACTTATTGATTTTTTTTAAGTGTTTATAAAATGTTGCCATTCTGAATTCTAGGTCTAGGCGATTATTTTTTTAAATATTTTGCGTGATGTTTAGAAAGCTAGGAGAAAGTTTGCTATATTTTTTGTTATTAAGCTTTATAAAGGCATAAAGGAATTTAAACTTTCGTAGTCATTAATATAACTTTTACATTTTCTTACGGGATATACACCACGTAGCTGTCTTAAAATAAGTACCTATTCTCACAAACAACAACTGCCACACATTACAAATTTGAATTTATAATTTACCTCGCGGAATTCCATCCTTTGTCAGAGTAGGCAGTCATTTACATAGTTATCAGAACATTTTCCGGTTGCAAGTTGTTACACTGACGTCACTTGTCAACCTGGCTGACCTATAGTCCATAGGGCCTATGTAGGTTGTCACGAAGGCCATACAACAGATGGCAACACCTACTCTACGCCTTCGCACCATCTTACGTAACATACTTTTAAATATTTTTCTGCAGTCCTGCCTTCTCATAATGAAATATGATTTAATGATCTTGAGGACCGTTTAAACATTGCGAAATATTTTTTAAGCAAATTCTTTTTGTTAATGAATTTCCATTGCCAACTCCAAGGCTGTATAAAATTCATTCATGCCACACCTATGTGTCTTTAAATCTTTACGTTCGAATCCACTTTTGTTGCACCATAGTTAATGCTTTGCATGAATACTCTAGCGTCTGGAAGAAAAGTGATTTTCGGTGTTATCACGAATGTTACACATATTTTTTATTTATTATTTAGAACTGATATACCTTTAGTTACATTTCTACTATTAAAAACGTTTTGTTTAGCCTGACCTTGACCAGTTTCTGTAATTAAAAATGTGATGAGATCAATTTGACTATAATTGTTTAGATAAACATGTTTAATTATAATTTTGATTTGTTTGACGTGAGGAATTGAGTGAATTATTGTACAATCATTGTACAGTCATTCTTAAACGTGTAACAGTTTATTTACATACCAATTCAGATACATTGTTGATACAAGTCTATTCAATTTGAGTTCTTGATATTATTGCTAATAGAGCCTCTACGTTCAACACATCAACATTTTGCGTCTTTGCCTGATTTACGACTGACGTAATTATTATTTATATCAGTATGTTTACATTTTTTGTTAAGATTATACACGAACAAATTGCTAAAGTACATATTTATTACCGTAATGTTCTGACCAGTCAATGGATTGTTGTGATCAGTGTAAACACTCCTCTTAGTTAAACACGTGCTATGGGCTTTGTTGCCTCACGTATTCATGTGTGCTTTGAGATCTCCTCTCGGAAGTTCTTATCTTATTCACTTTAAGAGCTCGCTACTTAATGAGTATGTTTTTGTGTTCGGCCACCCTATAGGCTTTTAAATCATATTTTTGGTAACGTCGCTCCATTCAAACCAAATTTTGGCAATAAGCTAATATTTTGCGCATTATTTCGCAGCACCAGAAAAGCAGATTGAAAAAATACGAATCTGTTCTGTACGTATAGCATTTCCTGCAAATCTAGTAACAACAAAAGTAAAAGTATTTGCTAACTATTATGAATGTAAGTAATATAATGCATACATTCATAAGTATTATGAGTGTATGCATATTGAGTCTTCGTCTAAAATAAATTTTGATTCACTAACTTGACAACTACGTTATCTATTAGGTACATCGTATTTGGTGTAAGCACAATTTTCGATCTTTCCTTCAGTTTCATTAATAAGTAGATAAGAATTTGAGATTTTCCTTTTAGGTTCATCGTTAGATAACATCATATATTTTTACGCCATTAGTAATCAGTAATTAAAAATGTATTCAGGTCAGTACATCTTAAGCCTTAGCATCGTAGCCAAAGGTACCATATAAAGAACAGTCAATCAATCAATTGTCAAGCAATTAACTATCATCCTCGATGTCATGTCCATGAAAAGTTTCTCGTTGTTTACGTTTCTATTTTTAAACTATCTCGTTTAGATCTCTGATGAAAATTTGTAAACAATCAATGTATATTAAGACTGGTTTAATTTTTACTTGCTATCGAATCTATTTTAGCTCGTTGTTATGAGATCGATTCAATAGTATTTTTTTACTTGAGAATTCAATGAAAACGTAACATAATATGGGCACATGGGAGCATAATATGGAAGGCGTATGTCCAGCAGTAGGTATTTCTAGGCTGAGAAAATGGAGGACAATAGTAAATGTCATATTATATAGGTAACATTCTCATGCATGTTTTGTCCTAAATTATTAAATAGTTTTAAGAAATGGGTGATTGCTTTTTTTTTAGCTTTCTCAAGGAAAGCTAAGTTTGGTCATGATGGCGCCAAAATCGGTAAAACTGATATAGTTAACTTCGAAAATAATAATGTGAAAGTTTCTCCCTATCTTAAACTTATCAAATTAGAAATTACCACACTACCTTGCTGATAGAAGACACTTTTTCTATTTATTGGTCGTGTAATCCATTTTGAACTTTAGGCAGAAAATAAGTAATCTTGCTAGTAATCTTACTTTAACTTATCTTTGTGAGCTAAGTAATAAAGATTGTATCTAGTGTGTGAATAAGGCTAATAAAAAAGTAGCCACTATTTTTATGCTTAAAATGTTGATACTCACACACTTTATTTGTACATGCGACCCTCTGGCCAGACCATGATGGTAAGTTGTCAGAGCGAAAAAAGCGCAGAAATAAAAAAGCTTGCTTGCTTTAACTTGTTGTTACGATAAACTAGATGGCGCTGACTCAGATCGCTCGGTGGTTCGTATAGCTGTCAAGGTTCGTATCGACGTCGCTTCGTAACGCTTTACTATTGATCTCGATAGATGGCGTTAGTAGTACCGTTGATATCGTAAAGCCGTATACAGACTTTGCGAGGCATGCGCCGTGCGCAGCGCATGCCTCGCAATGTCTGTATCCACCTTTATGTTGAAGCTTTTATTTATTCAAACTTATTTATAGCAAGCAAAAATATGTTAATATATTAATCAGTATTTAATCAAATATTTATGTATGTAAATATCTTATATACATATTATAATGTTGTGTAATTATTTGTATTATGTATTCCTGTATAATCTAGTCCTAAGCTTTTGTACCTACCTACATGGCAGTATAAATGTGTTATACTTATTTATATATAATGCATATTAACAATATTTGCAATTATAATGGTAGTGAGACGGATATCTGTACGCATAATAGGCAGATACCTAGCTGCTAGATACGGGCTGAGAGTATTAGCATACGAGACAAAAACTAGTACAGGCAAACAGGCAGGTGGGAAACATCACGCTTTCGTTCGCAGCGGTATAGCAGAACTGGTCCTTAGTCTGGTATCTGCGTAAATATTTCCTTTAAAGTATATTTTAGTACCTACTAACGACTAAGTACATAGTTATCGCAACAGAATTAGCGATGCTAGGTGTCCCAATTTGCGTGGAAGGCCTCCATTCCCGGCAGTCTGTCGAAACATCCCAAATTACTCTTGATCGAATCAGCGAACGATTTGACTGTAATATTCTGCAACTTATTTTAATCTATGTTAGATTAATAATGTGCCCGGTAGATGGCAATTGGCTCGCCCCTATAATATTGGGACCTAAACATAACTGGCGAAATGTGAGTGTTTATACACCTTTGCCTACCACGGGGATAAAAGTCGTGAAGTTATGTTATGTTCTGTTAGATTAATAGAAATTGTATTGGGAATACAGAGTTAAATTCAGAATTAAAACTTTCTTTTCTATTCAGATTAACAAGTTCTTTACGATCTTCGAGCTTCAATAAACACCGATTTATTTAATCTTCTGCCTGGATAAAATACAAATCGGAACATCATCATTTTAGCCCAGCACCTATTGAGACCTAATGACGCGTCAGTTAGCGTCCACTCTTTCCACCTACCTAACTCTTCGTCTCTCTTCTCAAATCAGAGGTAGGTATCGTATGTTGATGTGATAAAGCGTTAGAAAGGCATTCACGGTCCTTATATGTACTAGTGTAAAAAATCAAGTCAGTATTGAATGAAACCAAAAGTTTAAGACAACAATGTGTTTCCAGTTTCAAGGCGTGTTGTTCATCATCTGTGACCTGGCCCACCACTGCAGATTCTGAATGTGTCCATTTGTCAAGGGCACCCATTTGACCCTTATCGTCATCTCAGCCTAGATACATCTTCATCATAAGCCTTTAACAGTCCACTGCTGGACTAGGACTCTCCTTTGAGAGGAGGAATTGACCTACCATACCACGCTGGCCAAACGGGTTGGTATAGGGTTAGTATCAAGTTTTCCTTCTCTTACAGTGCTGTTCTCTGCATAATATGCTCCCTCTGTCGGTCTATTAAATATATGTAAATATTGCTAGATACGTCTACTACAAGACATTTTATCATCATATTATTATCACAAAATTAGTACCCTCTTTGAAGATTTAGAATTAAATCAATAATAACATTCCAATGCTTAATTTAGGCTAGGCTTCTGAAATGGCGCATTCCATAATCATCAGAAACATAAGGACCATATGCATTTGCCTACAAGCGTTAACTACGGTCAACCATCCAAGTCGTGTGTTCTATTACTCCACCGCTTTGATAGCCTGATAGCCTGGCTCATCATAGCTCAAGCCTTTCAAAGTGAAGTGCGTACTCGACGATCAAGTGGCCGTGCGTTATACCATAGACAAACACACTTGTGTTTTATTGCGGTGAACGTTAAAATTGTCTATGGTATCTACAATGTATTTTCACCATTATGTTTGCGGTTCATATGTAGATCCAGATTTGATGCTCAACTTTTAGGTAATACTGAGTGCCATTAAGAACTACGGCGAACGTTGTGTGTTCTATTAGAGTAAGATCCCGGGGCCGCCAGACCTTACTTATTTTCTCAGAAACGAAATGTTTAGCATAGTATAGTGTTAGTATCTGCTATGGGTGTACGCATAATTGCTAGCTTGGATCGAGGGCCAATTTTTAGTTATGAGGTGCTAAAGGGCCACGGGAAGAATTTCCATACATTTTCTAAATGCGCCCTAGTGGTCTCTACCGATAGCTAGATATTTTGGAAACTTTAAAGCGGCTGGCAAAAATTACCGCCGCCGAAATGAGGGTGACAGAATTATTTATAATATTTTAATAGTATTTTCTAAAACATACATAAAAATCAGCACTGAGAACCTCGTACCTATAAATTGGCCCACGATCCAAGCTAACAAGTACGTGTAAACTCATGACACATATTAACACAACATTATTCTATACATTTCGTTCCTGAGAAAATAAGTAAGGTCTGGCGGCTCTGGGATCTTGGACTATATCGCTACACAGAGCAACACTTGGTGTGACCTGTGAATTGTTGTTTCGAGTATGAATGTTTGTTATGTCGGACGCAGTCCCGATGTAGGAATTTTCTGCAGACCTGCCTCTATTCAACAATCTCTTAACTTAAAAGTGCCAGAATCCTTAATGCCATGTTACCATCCCTTACAAACAAAAGTATAGGTACTGTCATGGCCTATCTTTAGTATGAGGGCAACATTTCTCTTAAACATCACTAGCTTTAAACAAAGTCCTTATTATGTGTCTGATAATTGATTCCTTGTTAAGTCTCCCACGATACAGGACTCCTGAGAATTTCTCAGGAGTTCCAATCTAAGGGAAAAAGTCCATATAATATTTTATATTTTATTTAGCATACTGAACATAGTGTTTATTCTATAGTAGAGCATAGATCATGCGACTGTTAGAGGTGACCTATTCTCACCATTTTAGTCGACCTGAATTAACGTAAATTACTTTAATTATATCTATTATTACGTTGCACATCGTTGCTGTTGACTAGGACATCATTCGTAGCTGTCACATTAGGCTTTGTAAATATTGCTAAAATAGTAACATTTTTAGATCTTATGGATGATTCTATTTTGCCCCCGTGGGAATCGAACCCATTGATAAAGTGGCGATCACTTAAATAAACTACAGCACTATCTGACACAGAAACTAATTGCTGTAGAATGTAACTTAAATAATACTCGATGTTCACAATAACTTGTCTTAATACTCATAATAATAAACACCATGCACAACAACATTTTTATTGTGTTTTGTAAGTAACATAATTTAATTTTCAAAATTACATGTTATTAAGTTTTCACACTGGTTAACAGGGGTAACCGGTTACATAACATAAACGATCGATAACAAAGAGAATGATATTGTTCGACGCAACCTCATTAACTAACTCATAATCCCACGTATAGAATACTTTGCTTTTTTACCGGCGCACTCCGTCACGGGTAACTTACCGTACATTTGCGCTCGCGCAGCCAGTCACCTGCAAGCTACCGGCACAGACGCGCGCATCGCGGCACAAATAAACATTGAAAATACGAACACGATTTCGAAAATTCGAACAACTAACTCAACTAACCGACTAACAGTGTTTTGAAAACAGAACTAGTGGTGTGTAGTGATCCTTATATTGTGTAGTGATGTGCCTTATTAGGGATTCGATACGATTATCGATTTTTTTAACGATACCGGTGACAACGTAACGGTTTATGGACGACATTGTTGTTTTATCAATGAATTATTGAATGAAGATGTTAGGATTTTGAAATCTCTTAGTGTGAACTCGTATATTCGGTACAAGGACTCGCACCGCTCTAGTGTTAATTTACCAGCTCTAATTCTGTTGTACAGCGTTATTTTGAAGTGTTCTATTGATTTGTTGTGATGCCTGACGTCATTCGTTACTCCTAATACAAAGATATTACCCAAGGCATACCCACGTAAACTGGTCAATTTATTCGAAGGTACTGTTGGTCCATCAACACTGATATAGATAAAGCCTTATACCTTGATAAACATGCATCAGTAACTAAAGTACTAGATACATGTGAAAACATAAATAAACCTAGGCTCGATCATTCCACAGATGATGTTAAATTTATAAATAGAATTGACATTTATGCAAATTGAGCACTTCGAACACTTGACACATAATTATAAGAATATGTAAACAACAATAATAATATGTGTAGAAGCGTAGATGCTGTTGTTTATAAACATTTATGCAAACTTGTTTGAATAAGATATTTTGAAGGATGTATAGTTTTAAGATATAAGGAGATGAATCAACAGGGGCTAAAGACGTAGTTTCGGCCTTACGATCGACGAGGTCCTTCATTTCCTCTATTGTATCAGTGACACGAAACTACGTAAACACAAATATTGATCTCAGCTTTATAATAAGCAGAGTTCTGTTGAATTCAACATATACTTCTTCAAAATATCAGTAAGCAGTTCCATAATAGAGATATTATAATATCTCTATTATGGAACTGCTTAATAATTTAAGAATTAATTGCTTAACTGATAATTTAAGAGCATTAGCAAAACACGGGTGAAAGTGTTTATTATAGGGTAATCAATCTAAAGTGCATTTAAGCGCACAATGTAAACATACAAAGGTTGTGCCGATATAGATTTCTTCAGTTATTCTTTATTAATTTCTATAAAAATCAGCATTGCAAATACACACATGGGATTCACTGAAGACTCTAAATATAATATCGAGTAACAGCTGTAAAAAAATATATCAAAGAATGACGGCTGTTACCAAACTGTGAAGGCAAAAGTATGACATTTATCAGGTGCGTGCAATCTCGTAGCTGTCGGTAAATTTGCTGCTGTTGACTTCTTGGTATTCACTACTGTATTTTGCAATGATCTTACTGAATGTACCAGTAAAAGACATATTTTTGGAAAAATTGGACGCCTTTTCATCGTTGGGCTTTGATCCTTTTTGCTGTTGTTTAGTAACATTGCGAAAGGTATCAAGTTACACAAAGACCTTTGACTGGAGCTATAATTATGTAAAGCCTAGACATATTACATTTGATAACTGGTTATAAATTATCATGTATGTATTTCCTACCGTTAAGAGATAATATACAACCTGATTAAATAATCTTTCCAATCAAACCCAAAGCTCTATTTACTCCATTAAAACATTAATGCTCACCAATAAAAAATGCATTATGAAAGAATTCCATACGCCCAATTAAAATGGACCCGACAATTATTCTATAAAATGTCGTTTCCATATAAAGACGTCCAAGGCCCGGCCATGTGGGAGTCACCATTGAAACCTAACACCTCCTCCGCAAACTAAGCATTTTAATCACCCACACAGGATATCATTGAATATAGACTGACGTATTGAAACAAACAAGATCAACAAAAAATTTACAAGCTTTTTGTTGCTGAGCTCAAGAAAAATAAAGCAATTCGAGAACGATTAAATCTAAAACTAAAATTTGTGCACGAAGTACCTAATAGTTCTGTATTTATTAAATATGCAAATTTTTGTTACCTTTGTGTAGATGAGATTACAAAAGATATTGACGAGGATGCGATTGTGATCGATAATCTTACGTCATATCAAAAGTATTTCAAGAACAGCCTTGATCATGACATAAGTATTAAGATAAAAGCAATAGATACAATCGATAAAATGCAAAAACACGTTGCAATTGATAGCGTAAATAATCTTGATAGAAAGTTGGTATTATCCTGATAATCCAAATTTAGAACGAGGAAGGTAAAATGAATGACAAAAACTGCGCAAAATGGAGAATGGAACAAAAAATATAATTCATAATGTTATGAAATAATAATAGATTTGCTAGATTTGGATAGGTCATAGTTGCGTACTTGGCTTTCGTATTATCATTTATGTATGTATGATATCATACTTAAATGCCGAAGCTTTTTCGCCATTATTCAAACAACGTATTGTGCAACCAAGTGGCATATTTGAAGGGACCTCGGCATGAACAATAGTAATTAGCACATTTGTCTGCCCATCGCTCTGTTAGCAATGAACGCTCGTGTGGTCATCGGCATTAGATTTATTTGCTTTATGTACATGCTCCATTTGACTGTAATACTTAATAATAAAGCTAGTAACTTATGAGTTATGACTTAGTATAATAACATTTATCTGTATTAGTCCATTTGAAGATTTAAGACCAACTTTAGGCCGAAAAATATCACTACAGGTTTCTCTTTTGTAAATGATTGCATCGCAGTCAGGATGAGAGAATTATCTTATTTCTTATTTTCAGTGAACCGCTTCCGTGTTTTGTCTGTTAACCAAATCTTTTTATTATGTTGTGTTGCGGTTTATAACTTCACGTTGGAACAAATTCTTCATGAAGGAAGAAACGAGCTTAAAATAATTTAACGATTTCCTATATTTAGTGGCCTTAGAGGTGCATATCCGCTATTAGATATTTATGAATTTCCTGAAAACATATTGGAATGACTCATTATTATTTGTTTCAAGCTTAGGAGTGGCTCTTTTCAATATGATATGATAGCTGCTTATGCCGAAGATTATTGTATTAACTCGTTTGACAAAATAATAAATATAATACCAGTTCTAGATATCAAGTTACGATAGCAAAAAGTATGTTACTTGTTAAAACAAACCTTACAAATTCCAAGTGTCGTTTTCTCTTATTACGTGAACTGCGGTAACACTATCTGTTTAAAAACACACCTTATGACATCAAAATGTAACCAGTTGCTGTTATGTAAAACTTTGTATACTCTACCATGTAGGTCAAGTTCAGTTGTGACTTTGGCAATGACACACTGTGTCTTCACATTCATAATATTATTTTAATTATAAAACTCTTCATCGATTCTGCAAATATTTGCTAGTTATTTGTATCTATTTGTATATACTTTCATCGTGTAAAGGAGGAACTGCAATTTATATTTGTTGTGTCTTGCTATGATTATATTTATAACACGAACGTTTCTAACGTTATTCTCTTTTAATTTAGAAGCTTGTCCTTAGTTTCCTGGTGCGGTGCGCCGGAAGGGCCTCACCATAGTTGTCGCCGCCCGTGCTAACCATTTACGGGCGCGGCGTCTAATCCGTCACTCCTTTAGTATACGGACACTCTTAGTTTCAACATCTGTTGGAGCGCTTTCGTGAAATTTCCTTCGTCGTTTATCGAGAATTGCAACATGACTACTGTATCTATTTCTAAAATAATGCTGAGTATTTAATTACAAATTAGTAGATACATCTAATAGGCTAGTTGACAAAAAAAAAATTATAAGTCCGTCCTTTCGATTATTCAAAAATAAGCGATACGTATTTTTTTATTTGTAAATTAAACCAAAAATGACCAAGATATAGCTCATTAAAGTTACGTATAACGTCACACCGTGCTGCATTGTTTCGCACTAGATGACGTCACACGTCACTTTAAAGGGCTATATCTTTGTTATTTATTATTTAATCGAAAAAAGAAAAAATACGTGTCCAATATTTTTTTATAATCTAAAATACGGACTAGATAAAATGTAATTATTTTAACCCTGGAAACTACCCTAATAGTAAATATGTATATTTTGGTTTAAAGTAACTTCAAATACTGCACATAACACATGATCACAATAGAATAGGTTACCATAGCTTTACATACTTTTCCTTAATGTCTCAAGAATTCACGCCATAAGTTGTCACCGGTACTCGTACATGTATAAGTAAATGCGCGACGCGTATCGAATCCGTAATAAGTGGGAACTCCGTTGCAGGGGACAATATTATGTGTTGCGTAGGCCATAAGGCCTGAACGAAGCCGCCATGTCGATGTATAGATTTGTAAAAGAAGGAGGGAGCAGCAAGCGCCTCTTCGTCCAAGGCACACTAGAAAGCGATGACTCGAAGCCGCTGAAATCAAGCTTGAAGAAGTCCTCTCCATCCCCCGTTGGGTCACCCATTACGACAAGTTTAAATTTGGCCTCGGTACCCAGAAGTTTGAGGGAAGGATTGACGAGACACGAGACGGTGTACGATGGAAACTATCCTGGAATGGAAAGGACGTCAAGCTACCGATCCGGTTCTTACCGGGAGGAGAGCTACAACGGACGTATAGTACACGATGGGAACCAGACACATTTTGAATACGATGGAGAGAGTGCTTTAGCTGTGCCGACGTCAGCCGGTGGCCTAGGAATGTCAGAGTTGCAGGCGATTCACACGAACAAGAGAATGTCGACCGAGGTTCTAGGCTCTTCATTAGAGTCGACAAAAATCTCGAAGAAAGACGATAGTGGTCAGAGAAGAATCACCACGAGGATTGTGAGGAAGGTGACTACTTTAACCCGAGGTGAAGAGAAAGCTTCAGCAGAAGATATCAGAGGAGGATCTGTGCAACGATCTGCTGAGCATTACAGACATGTGGAGATGGAGTCATCGCTTCCTAGAAGAGTAAAGGTACATATTGCACTAACCCAATACGATTTTTCTGGTTAATCATTATGTTAATCAATGTATAGCTCCGTGTTGCGACGTGTCTTACTAAATAAGTAATGTTTGTGACATGTGTGATCGGTAAACGAGTGGGATTAACATATCTTGCACAATAGCTGCCAATATATCTTGATGTATGTGTCGAACCCTTTTTACCGCCAGTTATTTAACTTATTTAGTTGTCTGTCTTATCAGAGAGATAGATTCCCATCCAAAGTGAACAAACCGTACAATTACTGCCGCGCTAATAACACTGTATCAGAAACAGTAAAGTGATGGCGCCCGTCAAATTGATTGCCTTTTTAATGATAAAATTGCGAAGTTTGAAAGAGCAGTAATTACTGTAGACGTCTAACAAATAACAGCCATTCTAATAACTGCAATTTGCTACGTATTTGGACTACCTACCTAGTTTTTTTTAGGGATATTCAAGTGTGTTTTGCACGCGATTTCTTTTTTCATAAGATTGAAAACTTTTCTCGGTATCGGCGCTTTTTTGTGTTAATGGGATCCTGTATGTCCATGTTTTGCTTCTTCGATATCAAATCCAAGTATATACTCGTGCTCATCTCCAAAGTGCTTCCACCTCTTATGATCAATTAATTCCCTTCAAGATTCATATCTTATTTCATTCATAAGAAAGAGCTTCGAAAGAGGCCACTCTGAATTCAGACACTTGATTTTGAAATTCCGTTCCATAAATACGATTTGATTGCTCTCTTCAAAATCTCTTGAATGCAGTTCATTTGTAACCACACGTCTACTTATGTGTTCTTACAAAGTTGGTATGTTATTCATTTGTCTTGTACTGAATGCAGGAGAGAGTGCTATCAGTGACATGTGAGTAGTTTTAACAAAGGAAACACTTTGTTAGTGATACAATGAGGTTTGAGTTGTACCGTTGTTGATGTAGGCTAACGGCCATTTTCAATATTCGATCCATACATGGATTTTGAGATTCGACATTCGTGTTTGACATATTTTGTATGGAGCTTATGTTAAAGACGAATCTAAAATCTATCTATCTATAGATCGAATATTGAATTCTGTAGTAAGTCAAAAGTATGATCGATTGTAGAAACAAAGTTCATTCAGAAATGTGCAGCAGGATACATGAACTTTTATTTTTCACTAATTAAACTAATAATCTAGTCAGCAGAATTCTCAAATCGAAAGACATTTTGTGATATTATGTATATTTTTAGGTAAGAAAATTAATTAAACTAATCTATTAGTGGCTCATAATACCGTAATGGATGTAATGAGAAATGCTTATTTGTAAACGAAGGGCCGCGAAATGTCGTGTGGATTTTTTATAGGTATTTTGCCAGTCTTACAGCATATCCAACTCCGATTGATATTTCTATGAAATCGTAAGCAATTTGTCACTGGCTGACCTAGACCAGTTTAAATAGCTGGTTCAAAATAAAATCTATGCACACAGGCCTCTAATCGCCATCCATATGGCTATGCAAATGACAATATGAATTGCGCACGCGCATGACCCGCGCAGCCTTCATTGCGTCAGCGCCAGATTCATCGATAACTTACTTACATCAAAATTTGGCTCGGTTGCTGTTCGTTCAACATTATATTTAATTTTATAAATACTTGAGCTGGTTTCGTTCAACTTGCTTAAATTAATTTTGTATATGGTTGTCTGCTATAATATTTTACTTTCTACGAATTAATAGCATGTCCTTTTTCATGACATTTCTTTACCTAACTGTATCATTGAACTTTTTATAAATTATGTTACCAGCTGTTCTGAGTAGACTTAAAGATCGGGCTTCTCTAGTATGGTCTCCAGTCGCTCACAACCGGTAATTTTACAACTCATTGGTTTTGTGTTATTCGTTTTTATGAACCTCTGTGAAGTGAGAAATAAACAAATGATTGTTATAACTTTTGCACTTGTAAATTTGATCTGAGAGAGTACACAATTCGCAACCATTGCCAGTTTAACTGATATTTTTCAAACGTATTGTCTATTATTTCTTTATATCTTAATAAATCTTTTGTAGAATGTTATGTAAGGAAAATTATACTTTAATTTTGTTAAATAATTGATGCACAAATGATATCATTGGAACCTTGTCGTTTCGTTGATTGATCATCTACTTCATATGAATATGAATTTTGTAAACATAAGGTCAATGTGTGGCAATTATCTTTCTTAAATGTTACTTGTGTGAGGTCATAGTTTAGAACTATTATTTATTAAGTTAGTGCGCACCTGAGTTTATTCACGACAGTTTCACGGTGAACTGGCCACCTCCACGAGATATTGTTTTAAATAATGCCGTGGTTATCGCTCTTCTTTTCTCATTAGTCCTATTGAATCTTGTCCTCTGCTGCCTCTGTCCCTCTGTTAACGTCGTTGATACTCGTTCGATGAACATGGTACACATTATACATTGACGATTGTGTCAATCTTTCGTGTACGTACTTATTTTGCTAGTAAAGAGGATCTTGCCGCCGACCCAGACTGCAGCCCTTTTGAAAGATAGAAAGTATTAGATAAACACTCAATTGTATTTTAAAGTTCAACTCTTGAAATAAACGGAATAATGACACGATGGTACCTAACTATTATGGGAATCTAGCCTTTATTATAACGTGTTAAAAGTTCGTTTTGCGCTAAATGTTATTGGTATTTCAGTAACCTACTTTAGGCAGTATATGATCGCATGCATGCACAATGCGATCGTGAATTGCGAAGCAGTGTTTTGTCGTTGCATATTTATACTTCATATGCACTCGGGTATTTTCATAACTTTTTGGTAGGATAAGTTAGTAAACCATTTGAGAGACTCGTAGTGGATATATGAGTTCATCATATTAGCAAGATTTCATTTAATAAAAACTATACAACATAAATGAAAAGATAATATGTCATGTTTACCCAAGAAGTGTGTTAGAAGTCTTACTGTGTATGTTTTTGCGTTATAGTAAAATCAACAACTCTAGGCAGCATGTACAAAGGTACCCAAGTAATGCCGCCAGCACGACGGTATTTTTTTTTTAATTATAAGGTATCGAAATCATTACTGGGTATTTTGTGACAAGACAATACAAAAACTAACAAAGAAGAGTCAAATGTCAAAACTCATACACATGTTTGACATAAGGGACACTTCACAGTGATTATTCAGTTAATCTGAATTCTTCTTCATTGAGTTGCGAGTCATTTTCGACGGAAACAATGTCCATTCAAAAGTGACTCTAGCGGGTACCCGAGACCGCTAAGGAGCGCATTTACAAAACGTATGAAAATTGTTCCCATTGAGAAACGACCCGATCTAAACTTAGATTAGACCACCAGAACCCGAAGTTGGTACAACTTGTACCAACCACGGTAGTTTTACTGTTACTTCACGAAAACTTCAGTCAATCCAAGAAGAGAGAATGAACAGGAAAATGCAAAGAAATGAGGCTGTTTAACGGAAGATGATGTCTGATGATTATGAATGATTAATTCATATCGCGATGATCATGCTCTAGCCGTGGCGTTTATCGATCTGATAGACAAATTGATGGCATACCGGCCCGCCATCAATCATTCTTGTAATCTTCATTTGATGCGCTTTTTTCTAAATGGAAACTAGACGTTGCTATATGTATCTTTATGATATGCAACGTTGGTTAAGCTTATTTCTTATTCTGCGATCTCGATCATTCTAAATGTCTGTTGCTGTTCGTTAGTTTCGCAAGAACTGGAATATATCTAGACCGATTAAAACATATTTTTGTTATATTCGCCGCTCAATAAAAGACAAGAACATCAGAAAAGTACGCCGGAAAAGCGAAATTAAAGGGAAAGATAAATTAAGTTATTTTTATGGTAATTATCACTGCCGTCGTTTGATATTGCACACTGTAAAATATGTCTTAGCCGTCAAGATTGTTGGCCGTTCGGTCAGCTATTTCTTTACAAAAATGTTAACGAACTGACACGTATCGGTATTACTTTGATGCCACGGATTACCCTCCGCCTAAGTAATGCACGTGTTTATTGTCATGACAGGGAGCTTAAATTGAAGACCATATTCCTTGTTTCGGTCTGTGTTAAAATAAGTGCAAAATGCAGAAATCTTTTCAATTTTGCTCGGTAACTCTTTACCAGACGTTTTTGTGCTCCACTCTACATCAAAAGTATTCACCGTCTATCAAAGTCGCCCAACGTGTTTCACCCTAACCAATTTGCGTATTAAATTGAGCATGGCTTTATAAAAGGCGACATGCAAATCGTTTTGTTAAACTCACACGCAGACTCCCAGAATTGTATTGTACTGTAGCACAGATGGGTAGGCTAGATAGGTCTTAAATTGATTATTCTGTTGCTGTAACATTGCTTTGTGCCTATTTTGTTAGTTAAGGCGAAGTGTGGGTGTAATATTACACCTCTGCCTACCCCTTCGGGGATACAGGCGTGAGTCTATAGCTAGCTATAGCCAGCTTCGTAGATTTGAAGTAACATTGAAATAATTTGAAAATTATGACAACTGTCTTCAAATAACAGTAACTTCAATAACAGTTTATACTTGCGCGATGCATGATTTATTTATTTACGAGATCATGCTTGCTATTTTATATCTCGGAAGTCTAACCCTGTTCTCCATTTGTCAAATGTCTACGTTCAAATAGATAGGTACATTAAGAACCACAGCGCTTTGCCTGCACGAGTGGCGTAGTGTCGGCGCGTTCGATTCCCAACGAGAAAAAGATTTTGTGCGTGATTTAAAAGATTTAGATTATCCTATGGCCGTCGATAAAAGCCCTAGGTTTCAAGTCGTTAATAAGTAAATAACTTACTAAAGTTAAAGTAAGTAGTGGAAATTATGACTCAACATTTATGACCACCCAAAAACTGTGTCATGCCTTTCTCAATAAAGCCTTTCAATTGCATATAAAATGTTGGAATTCACTTAAAGTCTTTTGAAGCGTTACCCTCAAGTTGCAGACTGAATGCTTCGGTAACCGCATGAGTGACTGCCGACTGTTGATAAAGCTTGACTAAAATGTTTCGTCCTTTTTCATCTTTAACGGTTGAAAAGAGAAAAAAATCTGTATAGTAAACGACTATATACTACTAGATTTTCCTCGAATCTCTGCCCCCTCTTAGCTCCATTGCGATGTGAAAGAAGGACGAACGTTGACACACTCTAAGAATATGAAGTTTATTTGCTATAGTGAATCTGAGCATAATATTGGTGCTAACGTTTTTCTATAGTAATTCTGATTTCCAGATTGATTTACTCTTTCCATTGTCATTTGCTTCGTCGAAAAACTCTAACGACAAATAAAGTGAATGCCGATTTCATCTTTACTTGAAATGATTTTCGTGTTCCACTTTGACATAATGAGTTGGTTTTATTGAATCAAACGAAATTGTATCGTGAGAGTATTTTTGTTGAGTTTAAGTATTTCGCGAATGATCCAGATTCAGAAACTGGTTCAGATCATTAATGCCCTTTATATTATTTATAATATTGACGTTCTTTTTGCTAACGGTACTGAAAGTATTAATGTGTGTATTTGTCTTTGCCATATCTTTTAAACAACGAAGAAATGGTAGCGGTTTTCACTGCCACTGTATTTATTTTATGGGTATTTGACCAAGATTATTTTGCGTTTTTCCAGTTTATTAATCAACTAGCTGACCCGGCGAACTTCGTACCGTCATATTTGTATTATACATATAAACCTTCCCCTTGAATCATTCTATATCTATTAAAAAAACGCATTAAAATCCGTTGCGCAGTTTTAAAGATTTAAGCATACATAGGGACAGTCATACAGAAGACAGACTTTGTTTTATACTATGTAATGATTTAGCTGATTCCTTTTCTTTTTGGAATGATTTGGGATAATATATACCTAAAGGCGTTCATTTAAAATGGATAAACAAAACCCGCAACGGAAGCAGCAGTGCTCCTACTTAGAAGCAAATGGTGACATTTTACCATACAGGTGTTTGTATCGTCTTGTGTCCTATCTATCCTATATTATCCTATCTTATTTTTATTTTGATATAGAATCATAAGATAAATAGTACACTTTCTTTTATACTATATATTACCTACTCTTTGTTCATCTGATCTTAATATTTAATGGCTTTAAGGAAACAAAACTTGTAGAACAACTACTATTAGCAGATGAGTTTTTGTTGATCTCAAGGCTTAAGTCATAATCGCAACTAGTTCTAGAAAATTCTTACTTATAATTATCTTGTGTGGTAGTGAGTAATTATGATGTAAACACAAAAGTTATTTACTACCACAGTCGGTCAAAGGTGTTCGTAGTTCCAGTTTAAAATATGGTGACTTATAATCATAATCATAGTAAGTAGTATTTGAGTAAAAGTCTTGTACATATGTGTATAGGAGCTTTGCTTAGCAAAAGGGATTTCTCGGATTCGCGCGCTAGGAATATATCCAGTGTCGCGGTAGCGTATTCAAACATTCAAATTCAAATATTTTCGATCACACACGGTGATTTATATTACTTAATACGTAAGTAGGTAGTAGGTATATTATAAGAGTAGCAAAATAAATAGTCCACGCATTATTCGCCATAATCACACAGTGCACAGAAATTTTTTTTTTTTGGTCGATGCCATTAATGAATTTTCTGTTAGAATATTGTCACCAGAAGCAAAAAATACGTGTATAATAATGTACTAAGAGAATTACATTATGGCTTTATAAATACCGTAGGTATAAGATTTTACTGTAAACATAACTGTCAGCATATCGGTGCACTGTTCATCCAATCTGTTCTGGACGGCATGTATGTATTAATTAAATCAACTATCACTCATAAATAATCTAATCGAATCTCCATTAAGTCGTTTCTAATACCGCCCTCGGCTCATTATCGAGCTATGCAAATGCTAAACTTTCAGTGGCGTGTCCGATCTCATGCACCGATGGCGGCAATTACACGATAGGATAAAAACTAATAGTATACAACATGATGTCGTGGTTATTGAGGATTTCCTTTTATACGACTTGCGAGGATTATACCAGGCTAAACTGAGATAATTTATTGTTTATTTATTCATGTTGTTTTGTGTATAAAGTGATATAAATCATTTCTTCATCGATGCTATCTTCAGTCATACGACTGCACAGATGGCGGAGTGGTGTAGCGGCCGCTTTGACTTATCATTTCTGTTCCGGGTGGGTACAATCTCATACGGGACAAGGTGTGATACATGAACAGCACTTTGGTTGATCCACATATTTTAATCTAGATGCTCTTTGTGTTTTTGATCAATATATTTTGTAAAGTTTGTGATAACACATTTTGGGGTTCGAGGAAAAGATAGAAAGTAGAAGTACGTATAATTTGTCTTAACTTCTTTCAATTGGCAAGATGATTAGATTTTTGACTTATACACGTTATGAGTCAACATTTTAAAAACAAATGGTAATACGTATGTTACATAAACCCTCTCCTACACATGCTTGCATAAAAAGTGTACCAGTCGATCTAATTTACTTATTCAATGGTTCCGAGTGCCGCGGCTTGGATGCGTCCAATCGGAACATATTTTGTTACCAACTTCCGCTCATATTTATGCACGCCTTTCATTTTTTATATTTCAAATTGTAAAAACGTTTCAGATGCCATATAAACCGGTCCAATTAAAAAGTTTATCGGGATATGTACCACTTAAGTAGGTACCTAAGGTAGTTTCAGGTTGCGATATTTAGGCATTTTTGTAAGGCGATGTTAACCGGATGCACCCTGAAAACTACAGTGCGATGGTATATGATTGTATATTCCGATAAACATATAATTACAGCGTAAAATACATGTCTACTGAAATAGAAAAACTCTATTAATTCAAAAGTATTTCCTATGTTCACTCATACTTTTATGCACATTTATAACATTCTCGTAGCTTTTGACTTTTGCATGCACTTTGCTATGCTGTTCTTAGGTATAGATTAGATTCGAGCCCAGTTTGACGGTTTGTCACGTTTTCGCGGCTAAACCGCTTATTCAATTTAGATGGAATTAGGTGATAGACTGAGGTTAAGTGCTTTTAACCCGGCAAGCCTTAAGATTTTTCCCTCCGACTGCGAATAACTACAAAAGTGATTTTCGAATATTCATTTAGGTTAGAGAGAGAAATTTGACGGTATACTGTAGCTTGAATGTGCATGGAAAGATGTTGTTGGGTTCGATTCCTGCAGGAGACAACGCTTTGCGTTATCCGTCAATAATTGTTTGCGGGGTTCATTGTGTCCGTTGGTTCAACATTTGTAAAGTCGCCCGCGATACAGGATTTACTGTTAAATTGTGTAAAAAACGAAAAACTCTATAACATAGTATAGATGAATGAACCTTACCAGTTATGTGTGTACTTACATTTAAATTCAAAAGTGTCGGTGTAAAGATCGGACAATGGCTGTGAAAAATGTCTCGGCACTGTCTCGGATGCTCCGGATGTTTTCACACGACGCCTGCTTTGTTTATTTCTTGTTGTTAGGCGAATAGTCTCAATGTACACCATTAATATCTTTAACTTTATGGTTCTTTAAAAGAATTGTCCCAAAGAGAGAATCACTCTTGTTTGTCACTCTAAAACAGCTAAAGTTAATTTATTTTGCCAGTTTGTAGTATCGGATTGAGAACTTCATCATGATACTCTGTTCGAGGTTCTTTAAAAGTCATTGATTGGATTATAGGCAGTCTCGTAAATTGAAGTAAAATATTTTGTCCTGAATCCTCTTACAGATTTCACCGATAAAATTGTAATCGTTGAAGACTGTTCTTTCCCAAGCCTTCAGGGAGATAGACGCGTAAAGTTGTATTATATATTTATAATATACTTTAACTTTGAAGAACTTTTAAGTTCCCGTATCGTGGGAACACATATAATTACTGTTTACGGAATAAACTGAAACGCGATAAAATCGCTATAAAATCCGTGGTAAAGTTTAATTTCACGATTACTCGCACATGAATACGTTGATGTAATTATTACTTCTAATGGCGCCAAGCTTTGCCGCTTATTTTGCACTGCAGTGTAACTTAGTTTATAGCTATAATAAACTACTGGTGCTTTTTGTCTTGCCTTCATCAAGGGAAGTTAGTGGTGCCGACTTTTTGCACCACAAGTGTAATTTGCTGGTTGTGTACCGGTATGACTTTCGCTAAGATTACCTTGACTAATGCGTACAGTTTTATTAGATGCTGTGGAGCGATAATTGTCGTGATTTACTTAATTCTGTGCAATTATGTTAAGACCAAGTCTTCTTAGACTGTACTAAATGACGGTCAGGCTATTTATTAGCTAGGGGCGTAAATGCAAGCGCGGACGAAACTGCTGATATAAGTAGGCATAATTTATGGCGTTGCAGTTAATAAATTGTTGGTAGGGATACAACCTGTGCATATTCACCCAATAGGGAATGATAGGTGTCTATTATAAAGAGCGAGAACGAAGCATATCTATTTATGAATAGCATTGCACCACTGTACAAACAATAATACATATACTTACTTTAATGTCTTATAAGAAATGAAATATACTTTTCAATAATATCAACGAAGCTGTTGAATGCAATTCACACAAAAACTACTGAACGAATTTTGTTAAAACTTTGCAGTAATTGCATCTTATACATCAGACTATCACATAGAGTTGCGGCGCAGTCTAGTACTTTATGACATACTATACATATTTATAGTGATTCCTGTAAATATCTTATTATCTAACCCCATTATCTCGTATTGCCATCTTCAGTTAATGGTGCACACAATACAATAATAGCCTTCGTACATAACACGCGTGTTCCTAGTTGAGTGACGTATGAATGTGCAATCACAGAAGCGTGAGACTGGAACCACATCGTCGGTGATTTCTAACATTAGTCATACTGTAGTGGGTAGTCTGACCAATATTATATACGACAATATGAGATGCTTTGTATGTATACCGTTTCTGTTTCTACAAAAGAAAAATACAGAACCGTACGTTAACTATACATATAACTGCAAGGTACCCAACTTATGGTTCTTTCGATAGCAAAATAATTGCGACATAAAGCATATAAATTTTTTAATCTAAATAATAAGTTCTACTTAATTTTGAAAAAATAAAAACAAACAGTGCATAATTTTACGTTTGTCTAGTTAGCTCAAAGGGCTCATAACGAATGAATCTAATAGCTGACGTCTAAATATTTCTAAGAATCTCAAGACGTTCCGGGTTTTTGGATTTATGATTTCTATGTAAATTCCGTCTCGATGCAACAATTGTTTAATTCCTTAGCGCGGCAAATAATGAAGTGAATGATAATGAGATAATAAGGTAAATATGTGATATGTACCTAATTTATTTCTTCTGCACCTAATTATCTATAATGATGTTCTTTACATCGCAAACAAGGGAAATACTTTACATAAATTAATATTTTATTGTTACTATTTTAGATACATTAATTCATTCAGATTGATTTATGAATCTTGAGGGTAGTCAACCGCGTAGAAAAGAGATAGGTATACATCACAACAACAAAAAAAATATTTTCAGGTCACATTTAAAGTAGTTAATATGAGACAATGTGTATAAAAATATTAGGTGTGTTTAGCAAAGGAGGGTCCATTAAGTGTCATAAAAATCATGGAAGTAGCAAAGCTTTAATTTGTGCATCGCATGTATATGATAGCGTGTGGTAATTTTAATGGTGGGAAGCATAACAACTATGACATAAGGTACATCACAACGTTTTTCTATATACTTATGTGCGTCAATGAGCGTGGCATCTATGTACATATGTGACCAGTGATTTAAATCAATATAACTACTTAGGCAATTGTCAATTTCGTTTAGTGATATACGAATAGTATTGACAATAGTTTGCAATTATAATACTTAAATGCCTTTTAACATATTCATTGTCGATATTTTTAAACTAATTATTCTTTGATGACATATCGTCCTTAACTAATTGCTTCTCTTATCTAAGTGGTGTGCGTTGCACTAACTCATTCAAGAGCGTATCTGGAAGGAAAGTGATTTGTTCCAAAATATATTTTCTTGCCGGAGCTAGGTTACCTCCGAAGCTTATATGGGTACCTGTCTACTGGAGAGGAGAGGAGTGGAGCTGTATCTAATAATAATATGTCATATGTTTTACGCATTGCTATAACTAATAGCAATACATACGTTTAAAGTCCACAGCGGAGGAGAATAATCTGTCTGCCTAAATGGCGCCCCGGTTGCAAATTAGTCTAGAATCAGCTACCAAAACATGTAAACAGATCGTAAAATATAAACGTTTAGCATCAAATTATATCCATACGAAAATAATAGAAGCGGTTTCATATGTAAATCAACATTTTATATATGAAAGCATTAAGCTTTTTAATAATATTCTGCAGTATATGGAAGCCGAGGTCAATATCGTCAGCAGTTAGTTGTCTAGGTAGTTCACAGAGCTTAACGGTGTGCGGTAGTCAGCGAGTCGTGGCGTACCGCGTTTTATAACTTCTTGTGACCGTAAATAAAGATTTTATTATTTTCTCACACAAGCGTTTTTGTGTCTGAGGAATTCCAGCGCGTTATTGTAATAAAACTTGGACATTAAATCGAGGCTTTAAGAGGAGTGGCATTGCTGGGTTTGTTTGGCTAAATATTTCTGCTCATTGATTGAAGACACTGACCGGTCAACGGGATTTGTTGAAATAAATGTAAAAAATTGTCTGAATAAGAATACATATTTTTTTATTTCTTTTTCTCTACTTGGCTAGATATTGACAGAAATGTGCCAATCAATGTTTGAAGGTACAACTGGAGTTTCCTTTGCAGACAACTGTGAACTTTAGGATTCAGTTAAAGTAGATCTCAATTTAGGAAAACCGAGAGACCCTCAAACGGCGCAAATATGTAAATCTTGTAGGAGATTGTGTATTTGAGCCGTTTGGTGTCGAAACCTTGGGGCCATTGGGTCCAAGTGCGAGATCCCTTTTTAGGGATCTCGCAAAGAGACTGATCGACGCCTCGGGTGACCAGAGGGCTGGCACGTATTTAGCACAAAAGATAAGCATTGCTATACAACGAGGCAATGCCGCCAGTCTTCTGGGCACGCTTCCGATTGACTGCGATGCGGATGACTTTCATGACGCCTTCTAAATTTAATTTTAATTTATTTTTCGTCTTGTATATATTAAATAGGCTTATTTTAATTTTAAGACATAATTAAGTTGCTTTTTATGTAATATTTGATTTTGTTTGGAAAATAAATGATCTCAGGGTCAAAAGAGAACCTATTTAGGGAAATGCAACTTATGGGTACCTATGTTACAAATAGCCTAGCTTATTTTTCTATTTCTTCTGCTTTAATCACTAGAGAGGTGCCTTGTACGCGAAATCTGACATCAATTTGTTTATCAATCAGTGCTCCGGAACATGGTAGTTAGTTAACCAAAACAAACAAAGGAAGCCTTACAATCCGTCTGTCGTGAATAATTATCCTAAATCGTGTTTCCAAGGCTTCGTATGTTGGGGTTCGCTCGCAAGATGGCTGACAGGAAGCGGGCAGGTGCGCCCGTGCGCATGGCCACGGCGCATGCGCGGCGATGCGTTAACGTGAACTTGGAACGTGGTGTATGGGTACACGCCATTTTTTTACGTCTGGCGGTATGTGCCTTTTCTATTTGATGACGCGTTGTGTCGCTACGTATAGAACCTCCACAATAAAACGCCCTCCTAGTCTTTTAACTAGGAGGCTTTCGCCGTAGACTCCTTGCTCGAAGGAATTGTATCGCAACCGAAACAATGCTAACGTATCTCATAAGAGATATTCGCGTTGGTATACTCGGTATATACATACATACATATGCCTGTTTCCCGGAGGGGTAGGCAGACACTACGGAACGCCATTTGCAACGACCCTGACATACCTCTCTTGCTTCACTCACTCCCATCAAGTTTCTCATGCATGCGGTATATACAAGGGCTTAACTGCTGGCTTAAGGGCTGATTAACACTAAATCTCAAAAATATGAGGCTTTAAGTAATATCGATCAACTCGTACTCAAAGGACAAACCGAAATGATTCCTAGACGATAGAACCATGAGCGGTGCTGAAAAGTCATATTAATTATTTGCAAGATTGCCGTCTTAAACGTGCATAGGAAGTTTTCTGTTGTTTTAAATTTACTAGCATGTGAGTGCATGGTAAATTACATTTGTAAACAAAATAAATAAAGATTTTACGGTAAAATATGGATGCTCTTTTAGTGTGTAAATAGAGAAACAGAAAACCATAGTACGTGCAGTTTCGTGATAGCCGCGCAACAATGTAACCTATACAGAACCTAGTGCGGGACGCGACCGCGTTATCTCAGTACTAAACCTTATTTATTACTTTACTTATTATTTCTTATTTCTTAGCTTGTCCCATACCACAAAGTAATCTGTTAGGCTTTATTTTGTTTAGATTCGTTTGCCTGGTAGTATGTATTTGCAACTATTTCTGCCCTGGTAGCTTACTTCGGCTTTAGCCAACTCATTACGATACGCGTTCCACGTACCGATCTACCAGCTTCAGGTAACGCGAGATCGTTGGTCATCATAGTGTAACGAAGTCAAATGCCTTACTTAAATCGCAACAAAATATTTTCAAGTATTCTATTGCTTTAAAGCATTCTGAAGGTACTAGCTTTGTGTCCGATTATTCAGTATTAATTGTTTTGTGTCTGTGATGATATTTTGTAGTGCACGTAGCTATGTGTGCTGTGCATGTGTGTAGGTTGTTTTAATAAAGATGGACAAAGGTGAAGCAACTCCATAACTCAAGAAGCATCATTTCAAGAACTAGCCCTAAATGTTAAGTCTCCCAGTATTCTAATGTACGTATTTCCCCAGCAACATCGAAAGTGGTAGTTCCGTGCTAATAAGCACGGACCGCCCGGCGCCTCTAGAAAGCAAAGGGCTCGCTCACACTTGACACTCTCCGAGAAAGTGAGAATACGATAAATGGTCACTGTATATCCGTGAGATTGCTTGATTTATTTCCAACCATTTGGAGTAAACACTAACAATGTTCAGGCGAAATTGCTACGGAACTTTGTAAAGGGTGTTCAGCTGGAGCACGACTCTTGAATGTCCCGCTTTAGTAAAGCCTTTTGCTTATATTACACGAAATAACAATTTATATCGCACTTCGTGTCCTTGCCAAAATAAAGGTTGATACTCCGTCAAATATCTGAAAGAGGCGTTGCCAATCTAAAATGGCGGACTTCATCCAATTTATTTTTCTGCACGCTCTTGATCATCCATTATCACAGGTTTAGTTTTAGCGGATAGTAAAAGTCAGCGTGATAATTGTATTAGGTGGATAGGCAGTCACATTTTAAGCAGTTAACGGGAAACGTTTACAACGGTAGAAATATTTTAATTCGTTTTGTAATTTGGCTTAAAATAAACTGTACTGCGAATATAAAATGCTGGTTGCGTTTCTGATAACTGTGATTGCTTGACATCCATTTTGGATGGTTTGTCTTAAATTACAGAATTCGTGTAAAGAATAAAATGTAATGGATAAAATATAAAATTACATCCTGGAATTACACACCTTAATCTAATCGCAAGCTAAGCAGAACCTGTACTGAGGCAACCAGGTAACTGAAAAACTAAACTATGACCAGACACAGAACGAAGAATCTTGTCGACCATACACGATAAGTCCTGGGTGGTAATCGAACCGACTACTGTGGCCTATCAGTCAGGATCACTAATAACATTCAAAATAATACAAATCAAGACTACGGTTGATACGGGTGTCCTACCTATTTGGGAAGGAAGCATGTAACCAACATCTATATGTTGGTCACATCCTTCAGCATGTGCGGTCTCTATACTATGGTTCTTTGTAACTTTGATACAATATGATATTATACACATTGAAACCATTTATATCAGTTTATGTTGCTACAATCCTTATCTATGGCACAAATAAATCCTCAACAAAAACTTTCCGTACGAGTCGCATATTGGCGCTATCTAGTAGGTATAGCACTAAAAGATTGCCAGATTAAACAACTCTTTTTATGGGTAAACATTCTTAGCTGTTTCAAACGAGCTACCGTACTTGTTTCCGAGAAACTACTGCGGTAACGTGTCACTCACATTACTGGTTGTAATATTTGCGAAAACCTGCAGATAATGATACAGCCACACCGGGTCGACTCCGTTAGATAATTATTCGTGACTAATATTAAAGCAAGCCTCTTCTAACTATCAGATATGTCCTTCGGCATAAAGAGCTGCAATGAGACTAAGATTCTAAGGTATCAGAAATGACCGAACAATTCTATGAGGTTACAAAATATTTGAACTTACGTCGGCATTTTGTGGAAGATTTCTAGTCAAGTTTATACTGCTTCTAAATCCGCTATAAGGTTTCTATAAAGTACTGATTTCAAAATTATTTGCTTAGGTAAACGGCTCATATCTATTAAAAACGAGAGACACTTGATTCTGCTACTTTTCCTATCTTTGGAAGTTGCACTTCTAGAATTTGAGCCGGAAAAACGCGTAAACAAATTAATCTTATAATAATTTATACCGAAGATATTTTATTACCACAGTCTTAAGCGCAAAACCACACATACACACATAAACTGGAAGTCAATTCTTTCAATGACATCATTGGACACATTTATTGTCGATGTTAATTTATTTTTCCGTTCAAATCTCGTTCATCTATGTTTATGTCTCCGTGTCGTAGCGATAAATTACAACTTTAGTCGTGTTATTAAGACCCAATCTATTTAAATTGTCGCAACTAAATTGTAGTAATTTGTATTTAGTTTGAAGTAAATGAAATTATGGTAGATATATTTTAGCAATCAGTTGACAAAGACATTAGTCATTACTGGACGGAAATTGCTCCCACACTCATAAAATCAACTTTTTACAAAACTGATATTGGAGTCCAATTGACTAGTTAAGATAATCACTACCATAAAAATAAAGCAACAAGTCCAGTTTTGCACACATCAACACAACACTCAATGAAGGAAAAATTATCACATTTATCATTGACTAATCTAGACGATTGAATTGCATCAAATAAGCAATATCCTGGGTAATTTCCGTCCTTAATGCTCTTGGTCAATATTTTTTTCCAAAGTAGCGTATATCTTGAAGTCTCTCAGGCACAGAACAGTTGCACTAAATCTTCTGACCATGTGTTCACCGTTATGGACCAGAATTATGTATAAGGATGGTGTTCACACGTGATGTCATTTCTAACTGTGCTTGTGAATGTGAGGATAAAAATGGATTAGTATCATTATTTGATCTGATTTATTGTTGTTCTAGAATTGGAAAGGATGTATGGCTTAAATGGCGAACAAACAAAAGCTTTTGAGTCATCTACTTGTTAAGTTGCAGTTTGCTCCAAACTTATGGAGCAAATAGCAATGTATCATTGCGCTTTATACTGAGTGTGAGTAAAGGCGTACCGAAAATTGATACCAGTGATTCAGTACATGATACTGAGGCCCTTGGCGGTAGAATTTTGCAGCAAAATATTTTTTTTCGGTTCGATATTTTTTTGACAACAAGTGTGTTGTGAGTATATCCTGTACTGCTGTGGTCTATACCAATATATAGACAATAAATACCTGGGTATCTATTGTCTTTTTATTGGTATAGTAATATATAGTAATGGATCCTGAACAGTATTTATGGACACCACCAAAATTTGTCCAGGGGCATATTCAATATGTTTCTATCAAGCTTGCAACACTCAGCGTATTGCTTAGCGACAAAGCAACCGTATAAATAACTACGCCATCCGTGCAAACCAGATGCTTCTGTATTGTCAAAACTTCATAGAAGTTTAAGTATTTGAAAATACTAGCTCATTTACTGAAATATATGCTTTATACGCCTGTATGACGATTGTGATCAAGCGATTTAGTCATCAAATGACGCAAAGGCGATAGCGTCATCCATCGAACTATCGTCCTGGCAATTCTAAAATTATTTCTTTGATCTAAGATTTTTTCGTAGTTTCGTTGATTTACTAGTTTTATGAGAGGTAATTGAACTTGCTCATTGATTGTTAACTATTGTTTGGGTTGTGATTATTGATTGTCTGAGTGTGATCATTGTTTAATATCTGTTCATTGTTGGATTTACCAGATACTGAGTATGCTTGGTGGTGGAAATTGGTGTAGTAGATTCATTCGAAAAATTCAAAAATAGGATTCCATCTACGAAATTACCAAATTTATACCTTATATCTCAAATGTCAGTCTCTTCTTCAAATATTTTTAAACACATACGTTCTGTAACTGTTATTTAGTTTTTTTTAACAATTTATTGCAACGTAGTAAAGATAGGAGATGTAACTAGGTAGAGGACCTAGTTACATCCCGTAATACAAATATATATTTTTAATATTATTTATTTTAGGTTATTTACACTATCGAGAAGCCTATGGCAAGTGAATGTATTTCATATATATGTGGCTTCTCAGTAAACAAACAACTCTATATATCATAAACACAGCTCCGAGCAATCCATTCAATTTAAGCAATTAGTAACCTCGCGGAACATGTAATCAAGCATTGTTTTATTAATAATCTGAATTCATTAATCAAATCTGCGAACATTAGACGTATCAACTCCTACGACGGTTTCTTTGAACTTTTTTTGTACCGAGTCAGTCAGTCGGTACTGCGACCACATACGGTCGAGATGAAGAAGACCTCATTGTAGAAGCACTCGACATTATAGCCTGTCGTTTAGTATTTATTGGTTTTGTTTTAAATAATAGTGTTTAGCTTATTCATGTACTTGTTTGGCTTCGCCCCCTATTATATATTTTATGATTGAATAATCACATTCAATCATAAAATATATAATAAAACCTTTGAATTCATAAATACGAGTGCTAGTCATTTTCATAAAATAAAAATAGCTACGTATTAAACCTCCTGTATCTGCCACTGAAAGCCCTGTCAGAATAGTACAGGAGTTTCGGAGTTAGGAACGAACAGCAATATCGCGTCGTATATTTTCATAAGTAATTAGTTAAAATGTTCATGTGTTTGTAAGCATTTATTATAGCTAGTTGTTTATTAACCTCTAAAGAAATAATAATATAAACACTAGCCGTAATACCGGTAATTTACACTACATCTGTGTCCGCCTTAATCCGAATCAATGAGTTTAAGTGTCTTCAGAACTCGCTTATTGGCCGTCAAAACTTAATGAAACCGTATGGTCATGCTCCAGAGAAAGCCACGATACATTTGCTGTCGGCAAAACGTCTCATCTCAAAATTTCAACCAAGAAAGTTCGATCATAAATAGATGATAACCGCAAATATAACTTGGTCGTCTAGCTGCGGTTTGACCACAAAATGAACACAATAGCATTCCGTGAAATATGGACTGTTTGGTTTTTTTTCTACAAATCATAGCTATTATTAGATCTGAGATTTGGGATTTAGCTTTTCATGATGTCGCTAATTCTTTTGTAATATACAAAGTGTAACATTTTTTACCAGCAGCTAAATATTACGGTAGATTTGGATTTCCGCCCGCTGCGAATACGTCTCCAACTGTGAGATATTCTGTTTATTTTTAGTCAAAAATCACAAATATAAAAAGTTTATAGTCGAATTTATGTGAAGACTTATTGGAATTGCTAGCGCATTTTACAACTTCAACTTTTTATTTAGCAGTTATATCATATGTACGGTATTTATTTGGTCAGAAGCAAAAGGTAATTCTGGAACTATTTTTGAGTAAATCACTGGCGAAAAAAAAATTTAATTCTCTTCTATATTTAATTTTGTATTGCCCTTATACAAAATATAAGAAAAAAACGAATTATCTTGAACTCTTTAGCAAATTTAAATATCATTGCAAAACATTTGCATAAATAAATGTGTAATTTTTAAGTAAAGCTAATATACTAAAACTATTGTTTCCTGACCTACAAGTTTATTTATCGACATTATCTTTTTAAGAATATATTACTTCCTTCGTACATAACACCAAAAATAATGTTTCCTACAGCAATATTCTCGCTATACAACCTTCTATATAAGGCTGTGGCGTCTCAACTAAGTCCTATCGCGGTATTTAGAACGTTCTTAGCGAGTCTCGCTCAAATCTGCCGAGAAATATCACCGACAGTTTCAATTTGTAAGACATAAATATCAGTAAAATCTATTGAACCTATAATTGTTATGAAAGGCTTCGCCATGTTTTATTGTTCATAAAATAATTAAGATTTGACTGATTTAGGCTTGACGCTTAGGATGGTTTTAAAGATTATATTTTAACTTAGTTGAATGCTTTGTCAGTGTTCTTCTATACCTCTTTTATGAACTATGATTTGTTTTGTCTACTAAACTGAAATAAGAAAGTAAGAAATTATTGGTTTAGACGGCAGAGCTGACAATTTAATGAAAGTGTTCGAGCGACATCATATTCGTCAAACAAACTCCATTAAGATGTAATAAACAGATTACTGTTTTTATCCGGAAGGCTTAAAAAGCATAGCAGACTCAATTTAAATAAACTGGTGGTGCAATAAAATACGAAACAAAGGAAAGTGAACGCCAATCTATTTAAACACGTTATACAAAGAACAAAACAATGTACCTATATCGTCAAAATTATATTTGGATATAAAATGATCAATCAATTTATATTTGGATATGATTTGATCGGACCGTTTCAGTTCGGTATTGAAGTTCAAGTGTGGATCATTGAACCTTTTTATTGGCTTTGTTTTATTACCGCACTTGTTGATTTGATTTGAGAAAATCGAGTTGGTATGGGTTGCGAGTGGTGTTGGTAAGTGGTGCATTCAATCAATTGATTGGATCAATTGACAACACCGTGCTAGTACCGACTCTGAATTAAGTCTTGATTTATTGCTTACAATACATTCTTTTGTATATTTAAGGTCTAATATATTTTGGCTTTTAAATGCTATTTTTGTTAATTTCAAAATGTTTCTTTATTTCGAATTTGCAATGATTCTGGTGCCCACAAAATCCTGAATATTAATTTTCTGTATTGCAAGTGTTTGAATCGGTACCGTTATACCAGGAGTACATAATCAAGTAGGCGGTTGCTCCAAATAAATATCAGCACCGTGGATTTGGTTCGTGAGGCGCGCTCGTGATTGACTGATAACTATCTGGCCACGAAACTCGCGTCACAGAGAAAACACTGGCCACACTGACATGCGAACTAAAATAAGAAAGTTGACTTAGCTCTATGTGAATTAGTTAATTTGTTTTTCGAAAGAAAAATCGGATACTTAATGGAAAAAAATGTGTTTAATTTGCTATCCAGAATTGAAAAGTGCTTATCAAAGAGTAAAGACGGTAAATAGTATACAAATCTTTTTTACTGTCTCCAGAACCAAGTTTGATTTGATTTTTTTTAGTATATTCAGTTGTAGCTGTCTGGCAATTTAAAGTAAAGCTCAGAACTACACGACATGCAATATCTCTACGTAATATTTTAAAAAAAGTTCACAAGCAGTGAAAGGTAACATACTTATTGCCTAATCGTGACACACAAGTCCTAAAGTAAAACAACAACTTAGGTCCCAAATGAGGCAATATACTACGAGGCCAAGGTTTCAAAAACCAAGGAGTGGAGAACGTGACGGTTTTCAAAGATAACTCCATACTGACCTCTACAGAGTCTGCCTAGACTTGTAATGTGCCGACGAACTACCAATAAAATTACATTTAATGCGCTTTGAACTTTTACTGGCATTCAACTGACTTTTGTGGGTTCGCATATGATATGACCAATTTTAATATCGTCTTTGGAGTAAAGATATGCTTCTGTAACGGCTCGGATCTTATGTTATAAAATATTGATATGCTTTTATCGCTAGCATACGAGTATCAATTTAATTCATATGATAGCGATCTTGAAAAATAATATAAGAGAATTTATTCATTGACGTATACTTAGGGATGAGGTTACAATAAGGATTTCAAATAAAGATCGAGAAAGTATCAATTAGACTACAAGAAAGAAATACTACTTTCTTATGATCAGTAAAAGGCGAGCTGTGTCCCCAGATGTCATAAGCTAATATGACCTGTAAGGTAGACTAACTAATTTTCAACTCAAGGCACTTCAACTTTCCTAGAGACTTCACGAATGTCAAAATTCGTTGTCTTCTATGGTCACTGTTGGTAAACCTGGCTTCACAAGTGATATATGTAGTAGTGGAGATAAGTCTATGGGAAAAGCAAAAGCAAGGAATGACTTTTCAACGTTAAACAGATGCAGATTTATGCTTGTGTACTTTACTAAGTAACTATGTTGGTAACAATTAGGCACATCAAATCAATTGCATAGATGATTAGTGATTATCGCAGACAATACGCAACTCGGCTTCAACTTAATGTTAGCTAACTCGCTTAGCGTAAGATGCGCATAAGTAAACGTGTCATAATAAGCATATCTACTTTGTTTATTTACTTTTGCTAAAAAGATATTTGCCGCTTAAAAGTGTGAGACACGCCCTTAAAGACTCAACACCTTGTTTCAAAAAGAAAATTTATTTTCTATATTTTCATTTTTTCTTTTCTATATTTTCGAACATGTTGTGGGAGGCCTAGCAGTAGTAACATCTTATGTAAAGAACATGCGTGATAATAATTCATATTATTTCGCGAAATTATATTGAACTGGTTTAAGTGCCCTATTGTTTCGAATTTTTGTGATGGTGTCATTTCGAGCAATAGAATTCGAAAGAGATGCAAGACATGGACTATGACATCATGCTATCAACTTTTCATTAAAACTTTTCTCGTCGGTATTTCAAAGAAACCACAAGAAACTTTTGCTTACTGTGAGAATTGTTTTAAAATATATAATAGGTAGCTACATTTCACACACCACTTATGCTAATACGTTTATATCTTTATGGTCCATAAAATGTTTAGTAACGAAGTAGAATATACTAAGAGCTTTTACATAAGTATATGAACTAGCCTTCTTCGTGGCTTTGCCTATTTTATCAGCGATCTTCAACCATTTAATAATTTAATAGAAAAAGAGAAATATGTTAAAATTCGTATAACTAACAGTTTCTTTTATTGCCACACAAGCATTTCATAATGCTTTTCAAAAAGTTTAATTTTGAAAAGTTTTATGAAATGCTTGCTTTCATCACATGTATGTGAGTATAAGACCGTGTGCGAAATTTCGAGTACTTATCTAATTTATTGGTTCCGGCTTTGTGTTAATTTGTGAGTCATATTGTTTCTTTGGATATGATCTGATACTTTTTGCTTAATCGCGTGGGTCAACGGTTTTAGTAATAATGTAGGTATATACGTTGTTTTTATTATGCTTGTAACTTTCCAAATACTTGTTGATGCGTAGTTGGCGGCTTACTGCAGCTAAAAGTTTTAAAAGGGTAAATAGCTATACTCCTCTCACTTTAAAGTGCTTTAAGTTTAAAAGCAGTCGTATATTAACTTCTCTCATTAAATTAGACCCTTACATAGTACATGCTTTTCATCAGTTGATGGTCATTTATAAATATTATGAAGGGGGTTAATTTTTTCTCACCAATATAATGCCGACTTAATTCGTTCGGGGCATTTTTAATCTTCAATATTCTACAGAGGAACATGCAATTTATGCAAATGCAGAATATAAACAATTATGAAAATAGCATCTTATAACGGAAACAATTGGCCAATTACATTACACGTACGTATGTGGGTAAGTGAAAGAGGCAGATCGTCTGTGATACAGTGGGAACGGAACGTACCATTGTGGACGAAGAATCGCTTGATTATTCAGCATATCAGTATTCAACGTGGACGTTTTGGTGGTGTTCTCTATGATACATAATTTGAAGGGGACAAACATTCGTGAAGTATCGTATTATGACGATGTGTATTAAGGGTTTTCTAATAATGATAACTAGGGATGATGCGTATATACTGGTACAGGTATAAATACCCAGTATGAACATGGCAGTACGTATACCGGGTATGTACGGTAGGGACCCGGACCGCACCCGATAGGTATTGTACGAACTGCGCGCCGAACGAAGTCGCATGACAGTACGGCCCGTACGTACGTACCTATACCTGATCATACCCGGTCTCCGTTCGACACCGCTAGCGCCCGCCTCGTCGGATACGGCGCGGGCGGCGCGGCGGGGCGACGGCGCGGCGGGTGCGGTAGTTCATTCATGATAAAGAAGTTAATTGCGTAATTTTAATGAGCAGTGTTTGAATGACTTTTCACGAAAAAGGATTCTGTACGCTTAAGAAGATAGAGGTGATTTTAGAGTGGATGAAAATATAAGATGATATTATGTAGGTGTTTGTACTTATATAGGTCGACAATTTTATTTTGAACTGTTTTGATTTTTGATAATATTCTTACAATTTAAGAAATTATAATTCCGACGATCTCGTTACGAACGCCGGAATCGGTTGGGGATGGGGGTTGCTCAAGATCGGTCTGTGTGGTAAACCTTGAGGGAAGCATATGTCCAGCATTTGGTTGATATTAAAAAATAATAACAACAAACATCTTATACACGGAACCATAATATGACAGCGCGGTGGCGAGTCAACTGATTTACAATTTCTAGTATTTCTACAATAATAATAAGTACCTGGTGCGACCGAGATTCGCTCGGCGATTCTTTTTATTTGTGGCGTTTTCCCGGGAAATTTAACTATGTACTTAGATAAACTTACCAAGCCAAACTCTATCTAAATATATAGGTAAGTATGTATTCCTCGTTTAAAGTAATAAAGTATAGTCCGAAAACCTAAATAACTGAAAAATCGGGTCTCCCGTGTCAATTAGACCTGGGTGAGCCAAAAGAGTCATCAAACTGATGAAAAAGTCTGTAAGAGCCTCCAAAAGGAAGCCGTCAAAGACCTGCCCTGAAAATACCTATAGGTATTTTAATACTGGGTTTCTGTACTGGGTGCATGGCCATACCCGTACCCGTGAGGCCGGGTATAGAATGTTGCAGGTATATCTCATGCCTAATGATAACTAAGATAAATGTTGAAACCAGCCGAGACTATGATCAAACGTTAGCCAGTAAAAGAAATAATTTAAAAATAAGAAAATGTTGGACCAGAGTTCGAACTGTGTCGTGAATCAAGTTGGTAAATTAGTAGATGTGGTCTGAAAAATTCAGAGAATAGTACCAGTTCATAAGTCTTCAGATTTCGGCAATATCATCAACATTCATTAGCTGTAGGCAGACAGGCTGAAGGCAAACATTATTTTTCATCAATATGGCGTTCGTATATATATCTATGATAAACAGTGAAGAAAGGAGCAACATGAAATGTTGTAAAATTTTCTGGAATATTTCGAACCAGCTAGGACCGTTTAATAAATTTCAGTGAAGTCATACGGTAGCCACAATATTATTAAGTTTATCATGAATGGTTGTTTTTTATTGATCGAAGGTCCTTAAAGCAGTAGCGGGGGCTCCTTGTAAATCTTAATTTAAACGTACAATCATCGCGCGCACTTTATTATGATCATTCCTAAAAATATAATTTACAATCGCCATGGTGCCAGTATGATTTTCATTGAGATATTAATAGCTATTATAGTATCAGTCATCAAATTATTATTGTAAACCATTCCGGAATATATTTTGAGTCTAATAACTTGTTGTCTTCAATAAGTTACATAATTTTTACGCCTAGACTTTTTTTGTGAGTGCAAAACCGTTTACCACCTTCATTGCTTCACCGATCTTCATAAATACCTGGTCAATGATAGTAATATCATATCGTACATTTTATTCGCTAGCCTTAGCATAAGCTTGTATGACGTGTAACTGGCAATTCAGTCCTGTTTTAAAGAGTATTTAAGGCTACACAAAGGAAAATATATCTTGTCGTCTCGTACACGCTTAGGTGATTCCACCATTTTTTACCCATGAAATCATCGTTTCTTCAACTCTATCCATCCACAATGCTGATACGATCTGGCTATACCAGCCGTGCGTGGAACAAAGGCTTTATTTCACCTCCAATAAAAAATAACTTAGTAACCATTGTGAATACTTACTTGGATAATTTCTTTGCCGATATTATGCAAGCCACCACTTTTAGTTGGAATTTTTTTGTGCAGTCTGAATCTATATTGTTAGTTTCAATCATCTTATATCATCTACTTTGTCGTAACTGTGTTATAATATAATACATTCAAATGCTTTAGTTCGCTGTTTATGTAACAGTTCAAAATAACTTTCTTTACTTTTAGAATGTTAGGTTACAGTGAAAATGTATACCTAAATCCTATTCGTATTATAAAGACAATGAGCATGGGTGTATGCTTGGTACTCTCTCACGCAATTACTGATTCACTAATTTTTCCAACAGCTTTGAGGACCGAAGCTTAATAAAATGTTTGCATTACTCTACCTACTTCAACAACTTTTACAGTAAGACCAGAATTTCAAATATTTATTGATGTTATGCTAGATGACTCTGCATTTCTATAACTTTTAAAACAAGTTCTACATATTCCTAGCGTTATCGCGCATGTCACCTGTCTTCCATTACATGACAAGGTGACACTGTATGCGACGATTTCTTACGGAGGGATGTGCTTTTTATATAGAAAATATATATAAAATTACCTACTTTGATCGGGCCTTACTGTAAAGATTATACCACGCTGTTATTCTGAAGTCTTCGGATGAATAGTTCCTTGCAAATATTATAAAAATAATGCCAAACGTATACCTATTTTTGGCCCATATTTATGTACCCATAAATCGGAAATTATGTTATGTTGGTTCGGTGCGCAAGGCACTTTGAATGTGGCGATATACTAGCATTTGTTACCATGTTCTTTAGATATAGTAATGTTACTGCGTTATACAATACCTAAACATATTAAATTATAGTAAATAAATAAATGTACTTGCAATATAAATGGCGAAACCGTGTGATAATTGATTTGTAACGTATTTATTTAAATTTGCTTCTTTTAAATGTTAAACGATAAATTGATTTCGTTTTGAGTGGATGTATACAAGCTGACTAACTACTTGAATATTTCACAAAGTGAGAGAAGTTAGTGCAAGCTTCTAAAGTATAAGTTAAAAATACTTTTTATACAATTTTCTTTATACTACCCATTTTAATGATGACTTTTTATTGCGCTACAATGTCAACTTTCTCATCGACAATGAAGTATCTAATTTCTACTAGCCTTGAGAGAGCTGATATTCCAGAAGGTACTCTGCCAAAGTATTTAGTTACCACGCAGCTATGGCGAATATAATTATAAATGATTACAAAGATTTTTACAAGTAACTGGTTCCTGCCCTCGACATACCGTAGCTCAAGGGCTATTCTGATGTATAAGCTATGTCACTGCAAAGTTGTATAAAAATTGGTTCAGTAATTTTTACGTTAAATAGTAACAAACATCAATCCATCCTCACCAACTTTCGCATTTATAATAGTCATAGGATAGATGAGGAAAGACCGACAGTGTTTTCAGGTAATCTACATTTTACGCCCGTCAATAACAGTTGGCGGTTCTAACGGATGCAACAGTTTCTCAGAAATACCAAACTCTAAAGAATCGAATTGCAAGGTTAACTAAATTCTGCCGTTACCCGAGCAGAATTCTATTAAAGATACGAGTAAGCAATAAAATAAGTGAAGACCCTGACACAGACTGAATGACATCATGGATGCTTGCCTCGACGCCCACGCTTTACCAACATAACTTTACAGCCTACAAAACTATCAGTTATTCTTTATTTCTTTTGTGTTAAGGGTGAAATTCGGCTATCAATTGCAGAAATTACTAAATGCAAGCAAACTTGTTTATGTAACATAAGTATTACATTGATCTTCTTGTGAGTGCAATGAGGTACGGAATTTTGGTTTTCTTTTTAGCGCGTTTAATTGGTTTTTAAACTGTGAATTTGCGTTCTATTTATAAATAAAGACTATCGATGCGCAAAACAGGTTTTGACTTTAAGAGATTTTTATTTTTGTTATAACTTTGGCACTGGAATGAAGCTTTATTATTTGCTAGCTCAATTATGGCGTCGAAGCTTGAAATGATTCTGTACAATTTATTATCCATCCAAGAGGTAACTTTACATTACTGTTACACTGATTCAAAAAATGATTTTCTTGCCAGGTTCTCTCTTCCTGTTACTCCAAAAGAAGGCACAGTTCATGTCACTTACGAAAGTAACGCAAGAGTTAGTCAGAGAAGCAGTTCTTTTTTATTGGTAGAAATGTTTTTGAAGAACCAAGAACCCATGGATTCGCGAAAGTAAAGGCATAATTATGTCACCGCTTTGATTACAGACAATTGATCCATCACTTTCGTCATCCAATCCCAAAAGTAAGTTGATAATATTTTGGTTAGCAATAGACGTAGCGTAGCTCATCTATTCAAAAGCCTAGTGGTAGTAGCAAAATCAAGAAAGTACAATCATCGTGTTCATTCGCTCGGGCCATGCCACGGTGCAAGCGAATCAGTCCATGAAACATACGTCATGCAAGTGACTACACCGACTCACAGTCTGCTACTAATTGTTTATATTAGGACTCATTTATTTGTAGTTTATAAGTTAATTGGATTGTACTCTTGGTGGTGAAGCTACTCCTACTTTTGCAGAACGTTTCTTGTCCAGTGAGCTGTAGTTCGGATTTTCTGGCAATATAGTGTGACTGCCAAAACCGTTGTATAAAGAAATTCGAAAAGAAGATATTCGAATTCTGGCGCACAGTTTATCCTCAGCATATGAAGGGATTGCTGTGTGTGGAAGTGATATAGAGGGTATAATAGTTTTAAAACTATTATACGTCTGTGCTTGTGTATATACAGGATTGTCAGTAGGTGTCTTTTCAGCGTGTGTAAAATCGGTTTCAAAAGAAATGTGTGACAATACCTATTGCCTTAGTATAAATTCTTGTTATTGTTTTATGAAGGCATGGTATGGATAAAAAATGTAGGATTATCTTTGAATTAGATCATCACAAAGATTGTTTTGTTTTGGTCTTTACGACAGCACTCAATTTGGTATTTTGGTATATTTACACAAATGTCAAAAGTTGGTTATTATTTACTCTGAACACAAGGTTGACTTGTCAGTTAGCACGTTCGAAGTGACGTCTCCAAGGTCGGTGGCCGGATGCCGGGGCCGTTTCGCCCAAGGGTCTACCGGCGCCTAAATGTGGCCTACGATTAGGATTGCGTAAAGTACGATGACAGGCAGTGGGAGGTCTTGGGCTAGAACATAACATATGGTACTTTTGACGTTGCGAAATTTTGTGCGTATTGTGAAAATTATGTTTGTCTTTCTTTATCTTTGTTGGAGAAATATTTGTCTGTTTTGGTTGTGATAGTTATAAAGCCAGAAAGTATTTCTAAAACTATTATCAAAGGCTTTGTTGTTAACGTTATACCTACTCCTAATATGTGGTGTCTATAAGAGAAATAATTAAACATCTAAGACGTTTGTTATGAACCGGTTATGGCGCCACTACGTAGAGATATCTTCTGTATATATAAAATCCTTGCGTTACTGACTGACTGACAGACAAGCTACAGCCGAAACTACTCGGCGCAAGAAGCTGAAATTTAGCATGTATGTTCCCTGAGGCCGTAGGGGTGCACTAAGACGGGATTTCCCGAAATTCCCACGGGATCGGGCAAAACGGGAAATTCGAAAATATGTGCGTGAGTATTATTTAATTGTGTAGCTGTCCTTTAGTAATTAGAACTTCATGGTAAATTAACGTCAAAATTTGATTTATACAGCAATTGATCATCATGTCTCTAAAATATTGTGTCAGAACTAGTAATTATTGCAGATGATGATCTAGTATTACTTGTACATTTGTTATGATCTGTCTGTGCGATGAAAATCCGATATTATTATAAGGTCACATTGAGAACTACTTATTCATATGCCGAATATGCAAATACCAGTCCGAAAAAGAAACACTGCGGACACATCGCATTATTCATACTTAGGTATTCCAATCTTCCTCTCTATTGAAACTCAAATAGTACTGGGAACTATTAACCAATATAAAAACCGATCCACAAACACTACGTGGCCTAAACATTGATAGAAACGATTTCCATTCATAGCGCGACTTACAATGACACATTTGTTCGCGCTACTGTCACGTTCGCAAAAAATGTTCTTTCATTGCCGCCGATGTGTAAAAAACGTATTTTTTCTGTTCGCATTTTGGTACTGATTAGCTTTTTAGGCGCTTTAGTGACGAGGGGGTAAGGACCTGACCTCTTTGCACTTTCCTTGATGGATCTAATCAAATAGTTTTCTTGATGTTACCTAGTATTTTGTTACTTACATTTTTGCGTATATTTCTTTTTAAGCTTACAGCAAGTAAGTAATCAAAAATTGTTTCGTGTTGTGTTTTGCGATCAACTCGCTATACAACAATTTATTTCGATCAAAGTTATATTATAAGTATCGTCTTTTAGATGCGTCCAGAATGACAATATTGTTTTACCGCTAGCTTTCGGATTTTTGTTTTTTTTTTCTTCTATGTTTCAGCATTTGATCCGCAAAGTTCTTTCTCTATAAAAAAGGCCATAAGTGTCATTAGATCCGGCAACCTAAATTAATGATTCGAAACAATCGATTTTGTCCAATTGTCTGAAGTAATATGGGTCAAGTATAACAGTAGTGGTTCAGCCTAACGAATCGCTCGGCAGTGTAGCTGACAGTTCAACGATCTTCACCGCTCTTGAACAAAATGTTAAAAGTAACATTTTCGTTAACTGAAGTGCGGTGTGACGAAAGGATTTCCTTTTAACTTGGGTGTATCTAAATATATGTATTGTACGTGATTTGTGATTTTGAGTGCGTTGATGGCGCAATGATGTATGTATGTAGACCACTAGCCGGTTCTTACACTTTAGTAAATAACACCGCGAAGGAGAGATTATACTTAGTGAGCCTTTAAATTTCTGTCAACTTACATCGTGAACTGGATATGAAATGAAGTTAATTTGATAAGCTAACGAAAATGCGAGGAATAGATACCTAGTTGTCATATCGACGAACCAGTTAGTCCAAGACAATTTTCGTATAGTTAGATAGATACGACTAAGTACACGAGAATTATTTACTTACATGAGACTTTTATTTAATTTTCTGTTGCGCCGGATTTGGACGTATTCAGAAAGTGCATGTAAAATCTATTTCATAGTTGAACTACAAAAAATCCTTTAGTTTTGAATTGTCAGGTCTTCAATACATTAGGCCGACAAATAAATCCATCTGCATTTCCTCATAGTTGGTCTATTATTGGGACTGGATGGAAGCCAGGAGCGTTGAACTCGTCTAGCACACTCGCTGGAACATTGCGCGTCTTATAATTGATTGGATCATCTCATTATTATCTAAGAATATTTCTCTTCACTGATAAATTTATGTAGTTTAAAAATAATCGCCTACTGAGATGGGTGGCATATTACCCATCCCAACGGGTAACCTTGAAAGCTTTGTGGTCAGTTTTAACACCTCTGGATAGCCACTATCTTCCAGATAAATAAAAAATTGGAACGTTGTTTGTGGGATGTTATCTACCAATTAATATTACTGGAGTTGAAACGTCGACTTCATGGGGCCCAAGTGCTAGATCTCTATATAGACAACTTGCGAAGAGACTTGTCGACGCCTCGCGTGACCAGAAGGCTGGTATGTATTTAGCTCAAAAAATTAGCATTGCCATACAGCGTGGCAATGCTGCCAGTCTTCTGGGCACGTTCCCAATAGACGGCGATGTGGAGGACTTTCACGACGCCCTTTGATTTTTTTTTCTTTCTTCTTTTTTTTTTGTATTGCTCCTATATTTTAATATTTTAATTTAATTTTAGTAGTAAGTAGTATATAAGTAGTTCTAATTGTTTTATGTTAAAATTAATTTAATTTTGTGGTCGTTAATAATTAAAAAAACTTTCAACCCCCATTAATATTACCGTGTACTTATTAGCTATCGGACAGTGGTGAAACTGGCAAATAATGTAGAAAATAGACTGATATATAAATATGTATAGGTATTTGATTCCTGTAAACCGCTGAATATTTTCTTCAGAAGATTTTATGACTGCTAACCCTGACAAGACAGTTTTGCAATATAGGTACTAGTTACTACTAGTTTATGCATATATTACGAATACAGGCATAGCCTTCTCACACTGATAGCTGTCTCTATACGTGATAGGTTAAGTAAAAGCAATTGTAATCCTCGCGCTAAATACTATGAGCTAAGCTGTGGTCAAATTTGCGGTTCTGGCACCGCTATTCTACGCATTAATCAAACACATCTAAACTATAAGAAGCGGATAATAGCACAATAATTACGGGGTCCGTTGCTAAATGTTAAATGTCATCATTAATCTATAATATACTTAGCGAAAGCTCTTAGCACCGAACGAAGATAACTTCATAATATTTAAACAATAATTTAGATAACTATCAATGAAACATCGACGGCGTTATCATAGTACACCAATAGCCAATTCTTTAAATATAAATATTCAACTTTATTACCTTCCATTAAGATTTCGATTTCGGTGTAGGCGTTTCAGCAATTTTTCGCCTCCTTCGCAAATGAAATTGATCTTTACTGTCTTCATATAAGGTCTAGATTTTGTTGACCGTGTGCTCTTTAACAAGCTATTGTACTAATGGCTTAATTGAGTGTGTTCTCATGGCTTGTAAATTTTTGCGATAACATCGAAATATAGGATTTGCTCTAGTATTTTCTTTTCATATTTTTGTAACCTAGATTCTGTCCATGCAGAAAAACGGTTATTGTATAGTATGATAGATCTTAAAGTTCTGTATTAAGTGTTATTTTCTTTTAAACCAATAACGGCATATAAAACAATGCTAAGAGAATAAATAAAGTTTATTAATTAATTAGTTTTCTTCAATATCAAGCTAATTTATCACAAATACGCATTTTAGTACAGGCTGTTATATTTAAAATCTCGACTACTTGGATTGGATTTGGATTTTGGACAAATCGTCATCAGCGCATCGGCAAAATGACAAGTAACTTGCCACAATTAAGAGCTGATCTTGATCGTGACACAAAAATTATGAGAATTAAAATGCAAGCCAAGTCCAATCTCTCTAAATTTCAAACAGATGCTGATGATTGTGTTGTATTGAATAAATAAATGAATAGTTTGTTTATAATTTTTTTTATACAATGTAACTGGCGAAGTGTGGGTGTGTTTATACACCTCTGCCTACCCCTTCGAGGTTAAAGGCGTGAATTTATGTTTTTTTTAAGTATATCTAATTAATTTATTTTGTTTGTTTGTCTGCAGATATCTGACATAGTAATCGGTCAGGAAGCGAACGTGACCGCCCGGGAGGCGCTACTGAGCTGGGCTCGGCGATCCACTGCGAAGTACCCGGGCGTCAGGGTGGCAGACTTCACGTCCTCCTGGCGGGACGGGCTCGCCTTCAACGCGCTCATACACAGGAACCGTCCTGATCTGATAGACTGGCGTAATATCAGGTGAGTGGGAGGGAGAACAGTGTAAAATCTGTATTGCACAATACTAGTTCTTGCAGGAGTGAATGCACAAACAAGAAAGTCCCCCTAAGCTGCGGGTCTGTATTTTTTAAGCATTGGGCGTAAATTAAGAGACTCGCTACTCTGCTAAGAAAACGTTATTATTTCAAAATACGAATAAAAACTATCCAGAATAATACGTATGGGCTTGAAGGTAGAAATAGTATAAATAGGAAGAGAGGTTTAATATTAAATCCATTATTAAATCTATGCATGTAAATGTCAGCAATTTAGTAAATGTCAGCAATTTAGTAAATGTCAGCAATTTAGTAAATGTCAGCAATTTGTACTAAATTTTTATATCTTTATGTTTATAATTACAAAAACAGAATCGCTCTACTTAAACGATCTATTTTTTTACCATCATAATAAAAGAAGGATAATAAACTGATAGCTTATAATAAATGTTGTTTCTTTCTCTAGGTCAAGACAAGTCCGTGAGCGTTTGGAGACAGCCTTCCATGTGGTTGAGAAGGAGTATGGAGTCACCAGACTACTGGACCCCGAGGGTAAGTCAATTAGAATTAGTCTGTGGGAAAGTGATAAAAACGTGTTGGTTTTGAAATCATCTCAGATTTTAGATTGTCCATCTTTCTTAATAAGTTTAAGTTGTCAATGAATACTCATTAATAAATGTCATTTACCTATATTGCTAGTGGGCAAAGGAGGTATTTTTTGTCAAGTCTATGCGCATCACTTGAACAATCAATAAGTCATAAAAAGTAATAGTCTATTAAGCCAGGATCAAACCAACGCGTTCAGCTCGCGTCCGCGGTGGAGATTATTGCGCATGCAAAAGTTGTGCACACTGTCGCGTTCGTTCAGGCCTTCACCAGGCTGTAGACGCGTCACTAAAATGCTGTCTGAAATTGAAGAAGTTTTACTTCTGTCTGCTATTATTGAAGACGAAGAGGAACAAGAAGTGAACTTGAGTTGGGTATGATATACTGTGCCAGTGAAGTAAATATCTCATCTTTCGATAACGCCTTATTATTATTTTTATCAGAAAAACAAGAGTTTGATTAGTTAACATACAACAATGGGTATTTGTGGACCTCATTTATAATTTCTTGCGTTTACACCATACTTAAAATCTACAAATCACAGTGTCCTCAACAAATAATAGCTACGTGCAGCGTCCTAACGCAACAAGCGCGATCTGATCGCCACTGCCGCGTGCAGACGCTGCATCGGACGCCGCGTCCAATCAGAGGACGCGTAGATGTGAACACGTCGCTATAAGTTTGTACACAACATCTGATCGCCACGGCGCACGCCACCGCGGACGCGAGCTGAACGCGTTGGTTTGGTCCTGGCTTTAATCTTTAGGTACTAAAAAATCTATCATGTGTATGTTTTAGGTGCTCATGACTATTGCGAAGAACCTAAAATTATGCATCTTCTAATAGAAAAACAGTAGCTTCTAAAGAATATATATTTTTATTCAATTCAAAGAGAAACAACTTGGCTGGCTTTTTTCCGTGCGCCATGCGTCCGAGCATTTCGTGCACTCTCATGCGAAATGTCACGCGTCATAAAGCCCGATAATGTTTGTGGATCGAATCGTCTGCGTATGCGTAACGATGTCTAGTTGGAATATAGAAGTGGAACGCTTTCGGTGTTAAAGAGCAAAAACCATGCAAAACGTTTCTTAGAAAATTGGCTTTTTGCTACGTACTACGATGAAAAGGGATTATATCTGACTTGAATGATTTAAGAGTAATCAAATGGAAACACCCGAGAAAGCTCCCTGAGTATGTGCAAGACAAAACTTGTTTTTTAAATGCTTTTGTTCTGCTTATTTGCCCTTTGTATCATAAAATTACTCTCCCGTATTTAATTACCTAAAATGACCACTGGAGAACTTGTACAAAATAGTACGCTACAAGTTCGTCTTTAAAAGCCCCAAAAATATAAGCTGCATTTTTTTACGGAATGATGGACAGAAAAGAACTCTAGTATAATATTATTAGATATAAATAATAGCCTATGAGCTGTCAAGTATTACCAATTAGGCCTGTGCAAATACATAAAATGGGTAAATGGTCACTAAGCTACCGTTTATTATAAACATGAATGTGTTCTATAGCAGATTACCATCGTTTAAGTCATTAAGCGCCATAACGGGACTTAGTCGCGATTATCCTCACCAACCTGTAAAATAATTATACTGTAGGATAATTGGACTATTACGAGAAACGACTGATGTCACTCTATGGTTTTAGACAGAACTAGCCTCATCTAGTTGGTATGATGAATGACTACTGAGCGTTAGGAATAATTACCCAATAATTAAATTGGGTCTAAACTGGTGCTAACAAATACTATTTAATTAAAGGTTGCTCTCCTTTTACAATTGGAAGCAGATACAGGCTTAAAGAGCACTATTTACTTATTTCTAGGATGGTCACTATTGGTTTTCTTTTTAAGCTGACATGATATTCAAGGCATAAGCCTTACGCTCTTAGAAATGCAGTTGAAAGTTTTTCATCAGATAGGTAAGCTACGTTGTTTTTATAGTTCCTGTGGAAATCTAACGGGCGCATCCCCAACCTCTTGGCGTAGTCAGAAGGGGTGTGCAGGGCCGAACCCTCCCTATGTGCAATGTGCGCGGCGCACACAGGCGCCAGGGTGACAGGGGCGTATATGATATGCGTTAATTATAACAGTTATTTTCGAAAAAGGATGCCAAAAGACCCAGATTTCGCACACAGGCGCCGCAGTGGCGTAGGGAGTGCCACCCATCCAAAAATAGAGTTAGCCCGGAATTGTCGACTAAAAAAAGAAAAGGTCATCCGCCAACTTCCGGGTGCCACCCAAGCTAGCCTACGCCACTGCACAGGCGCTGGGGTGTGTATCATTGAGCTCTACGGGGTCTTTCCACTAAAACCACCGCGGTGTCCGTAGGAATCATGCAGTTTCTTGGCCACGCAAATTACGGATAGCATACTTAACTGTGACCCTGCCGCACCAGATAAGCCATATTGGCTGAAGAAAAAATTAAATGCTATCATACCTACATGTATTGTATGCCACACCCGTTCTTTTAATACTAGCATGTATGTATTTTCGCACAAGTTTATGCATAAATCAGACAGATAAGGCACAGTCGCTCGCATAGTAACGATACCCAAGCTCCCATATACAACTAAACGAATTAAATAAAACGACTATTACAGTAAATATTAGTCGCAACAGGTCGCAGGTTCGTATTCACCTGGTGCTTTATGATCTATTGTATCGTTCATACAAGTGTGACGTCATATGCCATGTGTAATAGTACGGAGTCTAAGGCTGTGACTCGGTTAGAGAAGTGCTAGGTAACTGAGCGGTGTGTGAGAAAAGGATGCACCAATAGGTTTGTGGAGGATAAAGGTGGAGGAACACCTCCTCCAACTAGAGGGAGGATTCTCTAACCAGGCTAGGTGATCGTGCCTGGTGGACTGTCAGTCCAACTGACGTATTTCAGATGTTGTATATATACAACTCGGCGTGCGAACTCTGCTTGTGCGATTCAGCACCTTGTTTTTTGTAGAATCGTGTCCGATAGATGTCGCCGTATGGTTGTTGTTGAGACTTCGTCGTCGCTCGCTAGATGGCCTCAGTTGTATGTAGCTACCGCTACAGGCTCTTCATCTCAATCTTATTTTATTAAATTGTTCAGAATTGCTTTGGTGAGGTACCGTTACTAAAAAGAATTTAAAAAATCAAAGTGAATATTAGTCTTAACCCCTGCAGGGTCGCAGTAAATTATCTATGCTAACTGTCATTAGCGTAACCCACTATCAAGGAGCGTAGAGGACACAACAGTGGTTTTAGTGCGTATAGGATCTCATTGTCATAAGGGGAGAGTCTCACAGACCTCATCCGCCCAACCAACCTTGGTCGATGCTACCCCATGTTACCATGTTCACTGAGATAGGAGAACAATGTATTACTATTGGACTAGATTCTTGGATAGTTTCTTAGCAGACCGCTCCTCTACCTGCAGCTCCGTTCAACACCTAGCTTTAAGCCGGGTCTCCACTAGGCAACATTTGGCGCGCGACACGTGACGCTCAACATGTACGGCAACGCTACACAACAGCGCGCGATGTTGCCAACTGGCGCGCAACATGACGCGCGGCTTGTTGTTTGTTAAAGAGCATCGTTAGTTGAGCATCAATTGTTGTTGATTGTGATTGTTATTTTGTAGGTATTTTCTAACCCACCAAAGTGATTTTTTTTTCTTTTTGATGCATTTTTCGATAAAATTATGAACACTGCCGCCGAAATCAACACAAGTTCCTCTGGCGCCATGTTGTCGACGACTGACATAAAGTAGTAGATGTGTAGACAGACAACGTTGTTCAACAAAAGTTCCGTGCTGACTTTGAACATGTTGGGCAACTTGCTTTGCAACATGTTGCGCGTCAATTGTTGCCTAGTGGAGACCCGGCTTTAGCTTTATGTAAATCTAACCTGTCCAACAAACGATTGTGTCTTAATTATGGTCGTGCCAATTTTAGAGCCAAGTTATTGACGATATTACTTTAAATATTGTTTTAATGGAGAAATTATGTTTAACGAACTATGTATTTTGTTATTTAAATATTGGTAGATAACACTTGATTGAATGTGCTAAATATGTAGATTTTGTAAATATATTTGTTTAAATATTTTCAATATACAGCATGTGTTATGTAGAGTCAGTGCCCTAGATTTATTCTGTTAAAACTTTTATAAATATAGCTTTAGTAAAATAACTTTGGGTGAATGTGTATTTAAGAGTATTGTTTTTGTGATTACTTTTGATTAATTAGACAGTTATATTCGTCAAGCAGACTGTCTTTAAGGACAACCAAACGATCGTCTTATTTTTTAAAATAAAAACCGACACTTCATTTTTTATTCACATATGCTTTAAATCAATTATGAAAAGAACCACACAATATGGTCTAACCTACAAAACAATACTTATCTCCTACTATTTATTAGACGGTACGTTCACCGTAATCTTCTGTATATATAAAATCCTTGCGTTAATGACTGACTGACAGACAAGCTACAGCCTAAACTATTAGACACAGGAAGCTGAAATTTGACATGTATGTTCCTTGAGGACCGTAGGAGTGCACTAAGAAGCGATTTTCTGAAATTCCCACGGAATCGGGCAAAACGGGTAAAATAAAATAATATGCGGGCGTAGCTGCGGGCGTCCTCTAGTTGTCACATAAACTGCTTAGGCTACGTTTTTAATTTTTGCTAGACTTCACGTGATCTATGGGCTTATATTTCATTTCATTTGAAAGGGCCTAGGCCATTCTGCTTGTTACCTCAAATGATTACATGTGGGGACATAACATTTTAATAATAATAGTAGCACCATTCCGAAGTAAAACGTACGACAGACAAAGGAATAATTACGGTTCAAAGTCGGTGCGTTGCTTGGCGTAAATAATAAGCGCTTAGTGTACAAGGCATAGAGATGACATATGGATAGACCAGGCGAGTTATAAGTGCGAATGTACATAAGTGAAAATGTTTTGTTTGTAGCAAGAGAAAGAGAGCATATTTGGTACAAGTGCCTCTTTTATACTTTATATCTGATTGACTTCTGTCTGCGCGAGCATAGGTTATCGGCATAAAAGTCGATTTGCTATTTTAATTTACGAGTTTTATTAAAATTCGTTGAATAGTTTTCGCGTGAAAGAGTAACAAACACATATACATTCTTCCTCACAAACTTTCATGTTTCTATTAGTTGTAAGATTATTCTGTAATTGACGCTGAATTAAAAAGAGGAACAGGCACCATATTCATTTTCTTTCTCTCTCTATCGACGGGCAGACTTTTTCCTTTACTCGCCTGCTCTATTTATATCGTAACTCTATGGTACAATGACAACCTCGACGGTAAGGTGCGATTTGATTGTGCGATAACACAATGACAGATAGTTGCGATTATTATCGTTTCACTAGCTACGCGATTTGTCTGAGGAGGTATTTAGTGTTTAGTTGTGAAATTATTTTTAGTATATGAAATGTAGTAATGACTGAGTTGTCGGTTGCATTTCGCTAGTCAGAGTGAAGTTTTGGAAGAGTCGGTAAGCTCGCTTTTTTATAAGTGGTACAGATTATCGATGCGTTACTTGGCTGGCTTGTTTACAAGTCATATTATTTTTTTAGTCTGACACATATTGATTCACGGTTGATATCATACTTTAGAGTGATTATTTCCTTGTCATAGATTTTGACCCACGAGGTGTCCGTCATCAGCTCACCGTGCATATAATCTCTTTTCAAAATTACGTCTAAAGACTCAAAACGAGCTACTTGGAAAAAATATATTTGTCACATACGTAATAGAGTTGTTATTCCCTTGTTCTAGACGTGGACACCCACGAGCCGGACGAGAAGTCCCTCATCACGTACATATCGTCTCTGTACGAGACGTTCCCCGAGCCGCCGCCGGTGCACCCGCTGTTCGACGCGGAGTCTCAGCGCCGCGCCGCCACTTACACCGAGCAGGCCGCGCAGCATCGCGCCTGGTTGCACGAGAAGTGTGCACTCATGCAGGTGGGTGGATGCGGTGTTTTTGAAGCCTTTGTGGCTTTAGGAAGTAATGTTTTAAGTGCTTGCGCCAGAATTGCACCAACACTTTACGAAGTCATATTCTAAGTTAGTGTTTAGATCACGTGCACTTATGCAGGTAAATATTTAACAAAAGCCGCTGTCTTTTTCACAATGACTATCTTTGCTGCTATCGGTAGAAGAAACTTATCTAAAGGTGCATTCATTCCCTATGACGTAAGAGGCGACTAAGGAAAATACACGAAGCAAATATTATCTAAAAAAACTCGGTATCAAGCCGTATCCGAACCATCCTGCCAGCGATGTGTATGTGATTTATTGACTCAGAGTACTACTGTTAATTGTTGATCGAAGGCTACTGTAAAGTAAACAAGGAAAAGATTTAGTCCAGCTGAGCAGAAGACGGTTTTTTTTATGTCTTTATTAATCACTTAATGTTACAATAATTGTTAACAAACGACCTTATTCTATTTGTACACAAAACAATTTACGTAACTGTTTAACAGACTAAACTCCTTTTAAAATATAATGCACATGAGTAGCTAATTATTTACTTAACAGATAGTTATAATTATAAACTTACCGGGATACAGAAGCTAATGTCAATCTTAGCAAAGAATAACATTATCATCACAGAAATATATTACACTAGATGAGCCCGCGGTTGCACCCGCGTTATTTAAGGCTACTTCTCTGCTCCTGTCGCTTATAGCGTGATGTTATATAGCCTTCCTCGATAAATGGGCTATCTAACACTGAAAGAATTTTCAAATCGGACTAGTAGTTCCTGAGATTAGCGCGTTCAACCAAACAAACAAACAAACTCTTCAGCTTTTATATATTAGTATAAGATAACTTACCCAGCAGTAGTCTGTGAAAGGCTGTAAAGGAGTATAATACAAGAATGCATGATCGTGATTTACAAATCCTGTGTTGGGCTCTTAGTAAATACAATCGGTATACTAGATGACATAACTAGTTATCTTCTTATATTGAGTGTCTGAAAGTTCAGTATGTTGCAATTACGAAAGGTTGCTAGTTTCCTAACGAATAGCAAAGGAGGAACAAAGGTTTAAATTCAGCGCAACCATCACCATTTGACATTTAGTAACATCTTAACGACGTTTGGTATGTCACGTTTTAAACTTTATGAAGATCTAGCCATATATAGTCTTGTTGATTTCATAATCTCGGTATAGTGGTCTAAATAAGACCTGAGAGTCTTATTTGTCCTTTTCATAACATATTTA